>CM049855.1:16316333-17516333 GCA_027422415.1 Schizothorax lantsangensis
GTCTGAAGCATGAATGAAACTATCCCAATCCTGATTGGTGTTGCGTCATGACGTAATATGTGACGGCATACTCGGAAGCTACAAAGGGACGCCGGCACACAACAGAGTCAGCTTTTGCGATGAAGCAAGCCGCTCCCAGGCATGGAGAGGTGTGGCAAAGAGACGCAGTGTCTCGTTCCCTTCTCGGGGAACAAGGGTTACAGTCGTAACCCGAGACGTTCCCCTTCGAGGGAACTCTCACTGCGTCGGTAACGACACTTTGGGGAACGTATACCCACTATGCCACCCCAAAACATGCCTGTCCTAGTATGAAGCTGAACCAGGCACAACTTAGGACGAGAGTACTCGTGCACCCGGCGTGGAGGGAAGGTCCAGGCTATAAAACCTGATGAAAGTATGCGGGGTGGACCACCCAGCCGCATCGCAGATCTCCTGCAACGGGACTCCTGAAAGGAGGGCCCTAGAGGACGCCATGCCTCTAGTAGAATGGGCCCTCAAGGCCACAGGTGAAGGCAAACCGCGCACCTGATAGGCCAAGGCAATAGCCTGAATAATCCAACTACTAATCGTCTGCTTGGAAGCAGGAAGTCCCTTCTTGGGTGATCCAAAGCACACCAACAACTGTTCCGACCTCCACCAATGAGAAGACTTCTGAATAAAGATATTCAATGCTCTGACAGGGCAGAGCAGATGAAGCCTCTCTTCTTCCGCCGACACATGAGGCGGAGGATGGAAGGCCTGAAGAACCACCGGCCGTGCCACATTAGATGGCACCTTGGGCACATAGCCAGGCCTAGGGTATAAAATGGCCTTAACTCCCCCAGGGGCAAACTCCAGGCAAGTCGGCAAGATAGCCAAGGCCTGGAGATCCCCCACTCTCTTGAGCGAAGTAATCGCTAGGAGGAAGACCATCTTAAAGGTCAGGTTCTTCGCTGTAGCCGACTCAATAGGTTCGAAGGGGGAAAGTGACAGCCCCTCAAGGACCACAGCCAGATCCCAAGTTGGGACACTGGAACGAGCCGCAGGCCTCATCCTCCATGCACCACGTAGGAAACGCACGACCAGCTGTTGCCTCCCCAGAGGCCCAACATCTAAAGGCGCGTGGAAAGCCGCAATGGCAGCCACGTACACCTTCAGTGTGGACGGGGTAAGACCAGCAGAGAAACGATCTTGGAGGAACTCCAGCACTGAAGCCACCGGGCAGTTAACCGGGTCCAACCCATGTTCTCTACACCACGTGGAAAACACATTCCACTTTAAGCCGTACAATCTCCTTGTGGAGGGAGCCCTAGAACTGAGTATGGTCTCGATCACTCCAGCCGACAAGCCAGCCTCTAGGTACCGCGCCCCCTCAGGGGCCAGACCCACAGTTTCCACAGCTCTGGCCGAGGGTGAAAAATTGTGCCCCCTGCCCTGAGACAGCAGATCCATCCTCAGAGGGATCTGCTACGGCTGGCCTGCCAGGAGTGACATGATGTCTGAAAACCATACCCGGGCCGGCCATAATGGGGCTACCAGCAATAGACTGACCCCTTCTTTCCGGACCCTCTCCAGAACTCCCGGGAGCAGAGCGATCGGGGGAAAAGCGTACAGGCGTAGCCTCGGCCACGTCTGTACCATGGCGTCCAACCCCAGCGGGGCTGGATGCCTGAGAGAAAACCACAGTGGACAGTGGGTCGTCTCTCGAGACGCGAACAAATCCACTTCCACTGGGCCGAACATCTCGCATATCGACTTCACCACCTCGGGGTGAAGTCTCCATTCCCCGGGCCTCAACCCCTGCCTCGACAGGACGTCTGCTCCCCGATTCTGGTCCCCGGGGACATACATCGCTCTGAGAGACGACAGTTTCCCCTTGGACCACAGGAGGATCTGGTGCGCCAATCTGCACAGAGGGCGCGACCTCAGACCCCCCTGATGGTTCAAATACGAGACCACTGACATATTGTCTGCTCGTATTAGGACATGGTGACCGCTGAGATCTGGGAGAAAGCTCCTCAGAGCCTTGTAGACCGCTAGCATTTCCAGACAATTTATGTGCCATGAGGAATGCCGGGCCTACCACAGACCTCTCGCAAAGCGGCCGTCCATGACCGTGCCCCACCCCGTAAGGGATGAGTCTGTCGAAACGACTTTTCGGCGACATGACACTCCCAATACTGGGCCTTGGGACAGAAACCAAGGTCTCTTCCATATGGACAGGGCACGAAGGCATCGGCGCGTGACTCTGATCATATGGAACGGGTTCCCTCTCGAGGAAAACTCCTTGGTTTTTAACCACCCCTGTAGGGGTCTCATGTACAGAAGGCCAAAAGGTAATACGTTGGACGCAGCTGCCATGAGCCCCAGCAGTCATTGGAACTGCTTTACAGTGATAGCGTGGCCTAGCTTTATCCTGGCCAAACAGAAGAACCTGATATTGGAACGCTTCGCCCCCCGAAAGCGAACCTCAGGCGCTTCCTGTGAGAAGGAATGATGGAAACATGGAAGTTGCGTCCTTCAGACCTATCGTGACAAACCAGTCCTCGGATCAGATCTGACTCACGATGGTAGGAATAGTGAGCATCTTGAACCTGAATCTCCTGAGAGAACGATTCAAGTGCCGCAGATCCAAAATTGGACGCAACCCCCCATCCTTCCTGGGAACTATGAAGTACCGGCCGTAGAACCCGGACTCCCTGTCTGGCGGAGGAACACGCTCTATGGCCTCCTTAACCAACAGGGAGTGAACTTCCTGTTCCATCACCCGACCCTGCTCTGGGTGCACCGCAGTCCAGACCACCCCATCGAACTTCGGGGGGCGGTAACTGAACTGCAGTCTGCACTATATGCAGGACCCATGGAGATATATTCGGAAGGCATTGACATGCGCCGATATAATCTGCTAAGAGAATCAGCCTCTCGAGACTGACCTTGGGTGTTCTTCGAGTATCGTTTACGATCCCCTGAAGCGGAATACCGGCAGGAATGATCGAAAACAATCTTCTATGTGCGGACGCTTTCGCTGCCAGGCCGCAAGCCTTAGGGGCGGACACTGCAGCGAGCGTTCGCCGGAAATCGATGTGGCCCGAAGCGTATTGGACGGCGGGATTCCAACATCGATTTCCTGAGGGTTCCGAGGTGGAAACGACCTCAATTGCAAGGGGGGCAACCGTCAGAGGCCCTACGAAAGCGAGAACCTCTTTCCCGAAGCCTTTCTTGCCTGAAGGACGGTCCTCAAATCGACCTTCGGCTCGGCGAGAGCGCCATATAAGCCCTGCCCACCAATACTGATGTATAACAACAAGGTTTGGTGGGCAGTATCGGGGCTTTAAAGGACGACGCAACGTCAGGGGAGGGACAGTCACGCGGAGTACAGTTTAATCCATGACTTACACAACTCATTGTGGAAGTCAGGAAAAAATGGTAAACCCCAGCGTTGAGGCTGAGACCTGTGCTGCAGGAAGCGCTCACTTGCACTTCCTGCCTCCTTGTGACCAGTTAATATTAAGTTTGGCCACAGCAGGAGTCAAAACATCAACCAGCTCCTCATGTGCGTGTGAATGCAGTGGCGAGCTCTCTGCAATTTCACCCACTTCGATGCTGAGCACGTCTAATAATTCCTCAGAATCAGACAGCTCAAACATCGGGTCCTCCTCCCGTGCGGAAGAAGCCGCGATGCGGGCTTCCGCACGGGGAGTGAGATGATCGGAACTGTCAGACGAGGACTGAGAATGTGCCGCAGCAGTCTCGAGCTCTCCTAACAGATACATCTGCGAGCCCCACGATCTAAGCCACCACGCCGCCTCGGCGGACGCGGGTCCCGAACCGCAGAGCGCGCGAGCCTGGCCGCATCAAACACAGCCAGGCGGGAGCGCAGCACTCTGATCGGCAGTGCTTCACAGTCCACACAGGCAGCTCCCTCGAGAGCTGCTCGGGCGTGCTGCGCTCCCAAACAACGAACACACAGCTGATGTGTGTCCACTCGCCAAGATAATATATATTGCTTGTGACAAACAACACCAAATAAGACACACAATGACACAGAGCGCTTGCTGAAGAGCAAAAAAGCTGACTCTGTTGTGTGCCGGCGTCCCTTTGTAGCTTCCGAGTATGCCGTCACATATTACGTCATGACGCAACACCAATCAGGATTGGGATAGTTTCATTCATGCTTCAGACGCGCTACGCTGAGGGGATTCCCCAAAGTGTCGTTACCGACGCAGTGCGAGTTCCCTCGAAGGGGAACTGGAATGAAAGGGTAACATCCACAAGTTACACCCCAAGAGATAATTCAATGTTATGTACTCATATAAAAGCCAAGACACGGGCTGGAAAAAATAAAATAATAATAATTATTAAATAAATAATAATAAAATAATATGAACTGTAACTGTATTGGCTAAAATTATTAGTAAAATTCACAATACTAACGATAATAATAGCTAATTTGCTGTATTCACTATTGCATTTATTATTTTCCTAATATATTTATAATGACTGTATTGACACTATGAATATTAAATAATAAAGCCAATACTAATTCATTGATGAATTAGTAAAATAAACTAATATAATGAATACATTTGTGATGAACTATAATGAATTCAAGCAGTAATTTGTTTTATTTCATATTTATTGACTATTATTCATAATATGTGACCAAAACCAGTCATAAGGGTCTTTTTTTTATTAAGATGTATGCATCTGAAAGCTGAATAAATAAGCTTTTCATTGATGTATGGACAATATTTGGCCAAGATGCAACTATTTGAAAATCTGGAATTTGAGGGTGCAAAAAATTCGAAATATTGAGAAAATCGCCTTTAAAGTTGTCCAAATTAAGTTCTTAGCAATGTATATTACTAATCAAAAATGAAGTTTTGATATATTTACGGTAGGTAAATAAATTTACTGAATATCTACATGGAACATGATCTTTACTTAATATCCTAATGATTTTTGGCATAAAAGAAAAATCGATCATTTTGACATATACAGTGTATTGTTGGCTATTGTTACAAATATTCCTGTGCTATTGTGGTCTAGGGTCACATACATGAACTCATTTATTCTGATTAAAATGCATAAAACACACCATCATACGTAATTGAATACCAGACCCTATTACTTAAAACATTAAAATATAGTTGCTCTAAAACCACTTTAAGTTCAAAACTAATCCACATAAGCACTTAAATATATCGCACAGAAACACACATGAGAATAATATATCCATCTTATGATGTCATGGATTCTCACATCAGCGCTTGGTTTGTAAACACAGATCGCAAGTCAGCTGAAGATTGAAATGAAATGAAACGCCAACTCTTGAAGCAGATTGAGACATACACGATTACGGCAATTACTGTAATTTCGTGAATCAATTGTGCAACGGTACGCCACGACTCTTACATGAAGACTTCATTATTTACATGAACTACAATACAGGCCTCAGTGGAGGACTTAAACACGCCCACACCGACAATACGCCAAGACCAATCCAATTCAGACCAATAACCATCTAAAGTCCTGTGACCTGACTTAACTAACGTGACATGTTGTAATATAGAAATGATGAATAAAAGTATTTTGTGGGTGTATGTGTTTTATCCGATGAATAACACCACATTAAAGAGGATGCTAATTTTTCTTGTTTACTTGTCCATTTAATCTTTCAGCAGACTCTTTTATCCAAAGCGACTTACAAATAAGGAACATGACAAGCAATTTATCATACAAGTCTTTCAAGCAGAATATGATTATATAAAAATAATGCAATTTCAGAACATTGCATTGTGAAGCCAAATGGCATGCCAAACCCACCACTATAAGTTTTTGTGTGTGTGTGTGTGTGTGTGCTTGCAGTGGTGTTGCTTGCAATGTAGTTTAAGAGGTTTTATGCATTTTTTTGGTTAAAAGTGAATGTGAAGTGAATCTTCCTGCGTTGTGACCATGTTTTCATAATGTCATGCACTTGCATCTTTTTTAAAAAAAAATTGTAGTTTTGGAAGTGTGACTTCAAGTGGTGTTCAAATGGAATATTCCAAGTATGAATCAGAGCTGTGTTCAACGGCTCTGGTTGGAATTTACTGTACAGAGATTTTGTTTCTCTAACACCTGAGCCTTAAATTTCATGTGATTGATTATTTTGGAACAGCAGGAAAATTACATTCAAGCTTCCAGAAGGAGCCAACCACAAAAGCTAAGCAGCCATTGACCACTTGCAGGAAAGAGGCATCAAGAATGTTCAAAATACAAATATACAGTATCAAAATAAAAGACAGACATGGTAGAAACAAAACATTGTGACCTTACATGGTTGCTGGTAAAACAATCATGATGTTGCACATAAAACTTTTTCAGAGGACTCTTTTTAAAGCACCTTGCGAAACATCAGCTTCTAAATCTCTTACAAAAAAAGTACAATAACCTTTCATCAAATATTCCTAAAATGGATGTATTTGGAGTAAATAAGAGCCATGAGAAAGCACCATGCTTGATTGATTGATGTAGTTGCTGGGAGTGAGTCTTGTTAGTCCTTTAATACACTTTTTGGAGTTCAGTCAAAAATGTTCTTAGGGGTCTAAATTTCATCGAACAAAGGACTGGAATGTTGCGCTGACCTTAAATTACATCGTCTCTCAACTATCAAATGCATCTTTAATTCAAAGACTGTGACTCAACACCAACAAAATAGACAAAATCCATGTTCTAAAAGCATTGAGCACTTTAAAGGCACTTTACCAGACAGAGAGAGTGAGTGAAGCTGATTAAAGCAAGCTAAGATGCTAATATGTGATTTCAGAAGAAATTATTTAAATTCAATTTACAGTCGGCCCCTTTCCAGGAAAGCCATTAAAGATTGTTTTCTCTGCTTGTCCTCGTCTGATTGTCGCGAGGGAAGTGACATCTTGTCGGCGGGAATTCTAGTTGTAAACAAATCAACACCTCAGCAGACAGGATTAACAAGGTTTTGACTTGATCAAAGCAGGACTCTAGATGATTCTCTTGAAGATGAATGTGTTATGTAAACTGACTGGGTTTGCTTGAGCTGAGTTAGACCGGTATTCTAAAGCTCACATGACTACTGTATATCATATGGCAGTTAGTTTTGCTCTTCAAATTTGATTGGTCGAATAGTGTTCCAAGAGTTTCTTGAAGTGATTACTTGAAAGTTGGTGTTGAGCATCTGTTCCAGATGTTGCACTGCTTGGTGACAAGCAAGATGCTTTGGCTTCTTTTGGGTTTGTTTTCACTGGCAGATAGAATAGGTGCGTGAACATCTGTGTATGTGAGTTCGGAAAATCTTTGGCACTATTAGATGCTAATATAGATATTACATGATGAAAGTTAAATTAATCAAAGATAATAAGATATGATATACCTTACAGCAACCTCACAGATGTTATATCCTGTCACAATCTCAGGTGATGTCAGGTGTCTCATATACTGTTTTCATTTCATTTTGTCATATATTGTGATATCATCTTACAATTTGATTACATTCAGTTTATTTGTATAGTGTTTTAAACAATATTGTTCCACAGCAACATTACAATGAAATGTGCCTTGCAAACCAAAGGAGGAACCAGATTCAGCTGTGGAAGCCCACCTGTTCAGGGTGATCCATATTTAAACATACAGAGCTTCTAATTGCAAGGAATTTAATTGCTTTCCTAATATGGGAAAGAGGGGGTGAAGTAAAGATAATTTTAATCAAATGTCTATATGCTCTTAATTAAATGTTTGTAAAATAGATTCAATCATGTGCATAACAAGCTGGCATAAATAGTTATAATTCTATGCTGTTTTTAAACTTTCCTAAAACGAATCCTGAAAAAAAGTGTATCATGTTCCCCATATTAAGCAGCTTGACTGTTTCAGCACTGATAATAGTAAGAAATATTTCTTGAGCACCAAATCAGCATCTTAGAATGATTTCTGAAGGACCATGTGACACTAAAGACTGGAGTAATGACGCTGAAAATTCAGATTTGCCATCACAGGAATAATTATAGTTTAAATATATTAAAATAATAAATGATTATTTTCAATAGCTAAAACATTTCATTTTCATTCATTTCTTTCAGAATCAGAATTAGCTTTATTCGCCAAGTGTAGACACACAAGGAATTTGTTGTGGTTTTTAAGGGGCTCTTGGTACATACATGAATACATACATACATTTCGAGCATAAGAGACTTCTTTCAAAAACATTTTTATAATTTTTTTTTTGGCTATATACACTATTGTTACTAAATGTAATCCAGCTACATCGTACTTATGATAGGACATTATCATATTGTTAATTTAAATATGAATGACAGCATTCTCACAGAAATCTACCTAAACACACATATTTATATGAAATAATCTGCAGCAGCTTGTTTGCAATATCCCCCAAATAACATATTTGTTTTTATTCCTGTCTTATGAATAAGTTGGTATTTATTTCATGAACTTCACATAAAGAGTATTTAGACATTTGATACTTTTATTTCACTCTCTCTCATTCCCAGAGTCAGAAAAGCAATTCAATTCCTTGCAATTAAAAGCACTTCCAGTGATACACATAACCATTGGGAATTTCTGAACTTTTTTTTTTTTTCTGAGGTGGAGTTTATGTCTGTCAAGGGTTGTTTAATGAAATACAGCTAGCAATTACCTCTTTTTTTAGCAATTACCTTGTTTTCTTTCTTTCTTTCCCTCAGTTTCTTTTTCTTTCTTTCTCTATTTTCCAGGGAGCAAGGCAGGTGAAACCCTGGGTCATGTTGCACATGAATTTAACTTTAAATAATTCACATGCAGGCCTATGGGTTAACTACCCTGGGGCAGAGGAACCATGGCTGTTTGAAGTGCTATCGTATGACAATATTTGTTGTCTCTAAGGTAACCTAGCCTTGATTAAGGCAGGGGTCTAAAAGACAGATTGATTGACTTTTCAGCATGGATGAAATCACGGCTTTAAA
Source organism: Schizothorax lantsangensis (assembly GCA_027422415.1). NCBI lineage: Eukaryota > Metazoa > Chordata > Actinopteri > Cypriniformes > Cyprinidae > Schizothorax > Schizothorax lantsangensis. The sequence goes on from CM049855.1 coordinate 16,325,285, forward strand.
GTCCAATAGAGGTGGACTGAACTTTATTTTTACTGAAAAAAAACTGCTGAAGCAAATCCATTCAGATCATCTAAAATATCCCCAGCAGTCAAAAACTCTTCTTATGTCAAATTAGAATGATGAACCACTTTAATGTGAAAATCATTAGCAATTATTCAGAAAAAAAGAGATGTGCCCACTGAATGTGCTCACAAAGATACATTGTGCTATATATACTTCACAGAACTTGCAGTTATAAACCTCTGTCTGGATAGTCTGAGGAAAGTGGAAATGTGTCATACTCTGTGGTGTGGTAAAAAAGCAATTGTACTGTAATCCATATCTCTCACTGACTGTAATTGCTCCCTTGAGTCTCGTACTCCACACAAGTAAGTGAGAACATGTGGTCAGTGAGCCCGGATGCACCATATTACCATGAAAACGACTCAGATCAAAGAAGTCATCATCTGAGAGCTCGTGGGAAGGACTTGACATGTCGTCTCAAACTATAACACATCCAGACGTGTGACAGGGTCAGAAACTTTCAATGCTTACCATGGAGCATGTAGACCATGAAATATCCATATGATTTGTGCGCTGTATTTTATGTCTTACGACGGCTTTGTGTAAAGGACAGATTCCATTCAAAAAGTTGTAATTATTAGAGAAATAGTCTGATTCATAAACAAATTATTCTGTTGAGTTTCCTTTAAGTGAATCACTTTGCAAACCTGGTGTGAATGATTCATTCACTCATTTATTTGGATTGGATTATTTGGATGGATTCGGTTCTTGAGTCCAGTTTACTAGAGGATAAGATCGTCATTGAATAATAATGCAAATCCAAACCAGTCGACTGTAACTAAACGACTTCATATAAAACAATAGTTATGACATTCTTGAAGTTTAAAACATTTTAAAGCAGTTTAAAACTTGGTACATCATTTCAGGGCGGGAACTATAATTTTACCTCACATGCTTGATAGGTTCAGTAATGTCACTTACAATAACTTTACTGTTGCGTATTGTATGCGTTAGCTTGGATGTGTCAATAAAAGCCGCTGCGGTCCGCGATCCTATCCGCAACGAAGACACTTCGGTGGTGGTGCGGGATTTCCAGGCTCTTTTCGACTGTCTGCTTGCTTGTAATTTCCTGCGTGCCTGTGACTTCAGTGGGCGCTCTTTTTGCATTCTAGTCCCGTCTTTCGCCAGACCACGTAAAGGAAGCGCACGGTCATAAGTTTTTAAATGCCAACATGCCGTTTTATGAGATAAACTTTCCTTTTGTTTTTTACTTTTGTGAATAAATAATTAAAATGAAGAATTCAGAATTTTTTCTTTCTGCATTGCTCCAGCCGATCTGAATAAATAAGCTGCACTGGTTTATGAATGTATGCTCTTCCTTTTTTTCTGTTTAATGACCGCGTAAAATTAATTGATGATAACGCGAGGCAAGCATTTCGTGACCTATTTTTAGCAGAATTCATTGAGGGATTTGACAGTGTGATTCAAAGATTAAGTATTTCAACTGTATGCTGTTATATAGACAAGCACAGTTTTTTTTGTTTGTTTGTTTTTTGCCATTTTTGGGGGGTTTCTAGCTTTTAGACTAGTCGACTAGTCGGATACAAAACTTCCGTTTAAACGACAGTCAAATTAGTCGTAGCACATCCCTAATCCAAACCATTGTATGACTTCATATAGTTATGACACTTGAAGTTGCTTTTGGGTTCATTTCAGAGCTTGATAGGTTCAGTACACGTTTATTGTAAATGTAATAAAAGAGCAACCAAAACAATCCAGTGGGTTTCATTAGATAAAGGAAGTCATGTTTTTAAATGGCATGAGGGTGAATAAATAATAACAGAACTTTCATTTCTGGCTGCAATAATTCTTTAAGTTTGTGCTTTAATGTTCAAAAACTCCATCTCAGTTTTGGAGTCAATATACTGAAGACAGACACAGATTTGACCCATTTTGCCATATTGTTTACAGCTAACTGAAGCTGCAGGGAACCTTTCCTTCCCATGTAGTATGATGTCAGTTTCACAGCACGGCTCAAATGCATCTGTCTCCAAAAATAAAATCGATCCAGTTATAGCAGTTTGTCGAGGCAACTGCACAGTTCAGGAAAAGCAAAGACATGCAGCATGTGGTGGACATCATATGTCACATGGCTTAAAAGTTTACCTTTACATTTTAAATCATCATGTTTTAATAATCATTTTAAAGAAGTGCACTTATGGACAAAAACATATTTATTGTAGCCACACACTAAGAATTTGTTCCTATATGAATTATTGGTAACACTTTATTTTAGAATCTCTTAACTAGTTGCTTATTAGCGTGCATATTACTAGAATATTAGCCATTTATTAGTAGTAATTAAACACATATTAATGCCTTATTCGACATGACCTTATTCTACATCTCTAATCCTACCCAATACCTAAACTTAACAACTACCTTACTAACTATTAATAAGCAGCTAATTAGGAATTTATTGAGGGAAAAGTCATAGTTAATAGCGAATAAGCATTCCCTATTCTAAAGTGTTACCGAATTATTAATTAGTTCCCTCATTATAGTAAATCATGGCCACATTGTACTAATTCTTTGTCTTGTTTTGATTTAATCAAAACAAGGGAACAAATTAATACAATGTGGTAACAAATTCTTAATTAGTTTCCTTATGCATTTAATATAAATTTAAACTTTCAAACATTTTCACTTAAATGCAGTTAACATTCAATTAAGCATCCAAAAACATTACATTCAGTGTGGAATTATATTCTTTTAAACTGTATTATTTGCATAATACTGCACTCTCAGAAAAAAAGGTACAAAATCTGTCACTGAGGTGGTACCCTTTTAAAAGGCACTAATATGTACCATTTAGGTACTATTATGTAATGATATGTTATGTGATAACGTGTTCATTTAAGATACTAATATGCACCCTTTAGGGGTTAAACGGTCCAAAATATGTTCCTTCTTAAAAGGTACCACCTCACTGACTGTCAGTTCCCGCCTCATGTTTCCTTATTTGGTTTGTTTCCTGTCCTCGTTAAATGTGATTATTAGTTAATTCTTGTCCAGCTGTGTTTGTCTGGTTATCTATGATTTACCTGTGTATTTATAGTCCTGTCTGTTCAGTTCGATTTGGTCTGGTCTACTCGTTACTCCCGGTGTTTCCTGTCTGTCAGCCTTGCCTTGTCCTGCCTTGTCTTCATTAAAGACTGTAATTTGAGTTTACGTCCTCGTCTCCGTGTTCCTTGTTCCTCCCTGCTGTGTGCACCGTGACACTGACAGCTTTTGTACCTTTTTTTATTTGATAGTATGTAAGTACTCTTTTTAAGAAATATGCTAAAGTGGATTTCTTTTTCATAAGTGCCTGCACTGCACATCTGAAACTAAAAATATTAGAAAACCTCCTTATTTAATTTCTCATCCAATGTCTTTTTTTTGCTTTGTGGCTTGGTAGGTTTTAATTTTAAGCCAAATAAATAATTATTGATTTTTGCCATTTTCTTAAACTCAGCTCCTCAGCTAGGGCTGAGAGGACAGAATATTCGATAAGCCGACATAAACATGAGCAGTCGCTTCACTATGAGCCAGAGAAGCGCACGTGAGTCCTCCGACCACCTGGGAAATCACTCTTCAGGCATCTATAGACTCACTCGCTTCAGTGCTTCATCTGAAGCAGGCAAGGCCAAGCAGTTACAGGCAGGCCTCAGAGTGCACATTAGGACGACAAGACTGAGAGAGCTGCAGTGCAGTCACTCTCTCACTCACTCGCTGGTGAAGGTGAATGCATATTCATGTGCTGTTGCCAGGATCAGGAAGTTGAGGAGTGGAGGTTGGGAGCCTCATCGGAGGGGCTGGGAGCCAGCATGGTGGCAGTCGTCAGGAGCGAAGCTTGTCTCTAGATGGATATCACAGTGATGAAAGATGAAGTGCACGCAGCCATCCGAAACTAACAGACAGGCTGAACGCTGAGCGCAAAGCTGCCAATGCCGAACCTTTCACGCACACACATTCACATAAACCCATAAACACACTCACACTCCCAATGTGTTGTCTCTCTCTTTTTTGGCCTCACCACCTCCCACACGCACTCAACTAACTTAAAAGTTCAGCTTAAACTTGGCTAGTTCATTTGCTCCTTCATCAAAATCAGAGGCAGACATGTTAATGAGCAGAAACCAGACCCAATGTTTATTAATCATCTCTCTGCAGACCCTCTCAACCACAATCTGCCTGATGACCCTCTATTCAGCTTACTATTATACTTAAAGGTTATTTCATTTCACAGTCTGCAGTGATTGGGGTGTGAGAATGCAATATCATGATGAAACGCCTTTGAAATTCATCACATACTTTAAAAACTAGTTTCCTTCATTTAACGAGAGCAATATATATATATATATATATATATATATTAGGAAAGTTTGATACATTTCCATTTCCATCTTTTTGTAAATTTCCAGTTTCTTATAACATATATACAAAAAAAAGTTTGCTGGTCTTAGCTGGTTTAAGCTAGTTTACCTGCTCTACCAGTCCAGCCAAGCTAGTTTGCTTAGCTTGGTCAACCTGTTTTTCTGCTGGTCTATAGCTGGTCTCTAAGTGTGGTTTTCAGTTTGCCCTAGCTGTTTTAAACCAAGGGCGTATGTTTGCTTTTGACATTGGTGGGGACATAAACCCAACACCACCCCCCACCCCCCCGCTCCCAACAACCCAATAATTATTAGCATTTTTGATAGACCTTTGACAACAGTTTCATGTCACCTAAAGTCTTTATTTATAGTTTATGGTAGCCAACATATTCATTATTCATATACAGAGTTTTTTTTATTATTATTATTAATTTGTTTACCAGACAATTTCACAATTTTGATTTTGTGAACCAACAACATCAGCATCAGAGCTCTGGGTGTCTATCACGCATCACTTTATTTTAATATTAATCGACCCAAGATGATTCTGAAAGAAAACTCTGCTGTAGTAACGGAACTTTCATGCACATTTGATTGATAGATAAACCGCACTCTTTTTTTCAGTGTTGTTCCATGTTTCAAATCCTGCTGCACCACAGAGCGCCACTTACATAGTTTACCATAAAAATCCCCATTTGTATTTGTCCCAAATTATTGTTAATGTTCATAATGACTTTATTCTAGGCTGGAAGATTGTGTATCTTTCCGCACAACGTTTGTCTTTCTGTCTGTATCTAATAATAGCCATAGGTCACGCTTTCTTTTTCCATTTGCTGTTTTGTCAAACACCGTACTTCAAACTCATCGATGCACCTTTGTTAATTCCCGAGGTGAACTTTTATATTTACTGTTTTAGACTGCTGTCTTGAATTGGTGCAATACCTGTGAGTTGTTCTAAATGCGGCTCTGCGCTTCTCGTCTGGTGTGCGACTACATTCCTCCCATGTATTAACCTGTTAGCCAGCACCCCCCATATTGGGAATCACAGCTGAAAATGACTAACTAATTTAAAATGGCAACAGTTCCTGACTTCAGTGTGCCACACACACAATTTTGGTGTCTTTGGAAAGAAGACCCTTTGGGCTTTACTATCCATCATCCAGAGTTGATAATGCTCAAAAATATAAAAAGTTATAGACACTGAAGTGCCTTGAAAAAAATTGAACCACACTGATTTTTTTTTTTATTTCATATAAAAATTTGTGCTGTCAATCGATTAATCCCACCTAACATTAAAGTTTTTAAGTCTACTTTTATATTGCAATAATTTCACATTCAATATTCAAATGTTCAATGTACAAACAACATAAAGACAGTATATTTTTTATATTTCTTTAATGGCATCTTTTTTATGATTGAAGGCCAGCATCACTGATATCAATACTACTGATGTCTCTATAAAATTGTTTTTCCCCCTTAATATTTAAACATTGATTGTAGCCATTCAGCATTACAGTATAATTGAGAGCTATCAATTTTAACATTTATTAGACTTAACTTCTAATTTAAGTGAACTTAAAACAATCTTCACACAAACCCATTACAATAAATGACATATTTAGCTACCTGTGCCCTTCAGCAGAAATATACAGAAAATTAATAGTAACCAAACACTAAATTCTAAATTAAATATAGATGAATCCCTTAAAGCTATAAAAGTTATTGATTTCCTCTTTTTTTTCTTTTGTTCTTGGATTAATAGACATCACAGTGTCAGGGTTCTGTTGTGTCTGTGTGTCATCTATTCCCGCCTCTTGTGTCCATATTTGGTTTGTTTCCTGTCCTTGTTTCATGTCATTATTAGTTAATTTGTGTCCGTGTGTTTATATGATTATGTGTAAATAACCCTGTGTATTTAAGTCCTGTCTTTTGAGTTTGATTTCGTCTGGTCTACTCGTTACTTCCCCGGTGTATCTTGTCTGTCAGCCTTGCCTTTTCCTGCCTTGTCAACATTAAAGACTATTATTTGAGTTTAAGTCCTCGTCTGCGTCTTCCTGTATCCTCCCTCGTGTGTGCACCGTGACAGAAGACCAGACCAAACCGTAAGCGGCGCCCCTTCACCTCGTTTTGTTTTCATTTTTGAAAGTTTTTATTTTGTTCCTGAGTTTTGTCTGTTTGTGTCTGTCCCGCGGCAAGGAAGTCGCTGCTCGTAATCCCGCCATAGCCCACTGCAAGAGGGCGTGGGAGTTCGGCGGGATCGCCGCGAGTGCCGCGAGTCCAATGGCCGCGATGCCCTCATGCCCGCCGATCACGGGAGATATCCGCCGCCGGTGGTCGCTCTCCCAAGCCCGCCGGCTGGTTCCCGGGTTGCTGCTCCCCTAGGCGCGCCGTTCGCGGGAGATCACGCCACCGGATCGCCGCTGACTCAATGCCCGCCAGCCCGCCTCTGACTCAACGCCCGCCGGCCCGCCTCTGACTCATGCCCGCCGTCCCACCGCTGACTCATGCCCGCCGGATCGCCGCTGACTCATGCCCGCCGGATCGCCGCTGACTCAAGCCCACCGGATGGGCGCTGACTCATGCCCGCTGGCCGCCGCTAACCCTAGCCCCGTGGATCGAGTCCACTCGTCACGGCCAGGAGTGCCGTGTTTGTCTTGTTGTGCCCACAGGAACATTTTAATCATCATGTCTTGTCTTGTCCACGGAGACTCGTCTGGGGCAGGCGGCTCCTCTTGCTGTGGCCATGGAGGCCATTCCAGCCGCCTGCCCCCTTGTCGTGGAGGTGGAAGCGGAAGCTGAGGGAACCTTGTGAGGGCCCCTGATGTCTTGTCATGCCCAGAAGAAGCCTCAGCTTCCTAGCTGGCCCTGGAGGGCTTCCTGTTCCTGTGGGCTGTCCTGTCCTGTCCATGTCTGTTTAGCCCCGGAGGGCTGTCCTGTCCTGTCCCTGTCTGTTTAGCCCCGGAGGTCTGTCCTGTCCTGTCCTGTTCCTGTGTGTTTAGCCCTTGAGGGCTATCCAGGTACTGTCCTGTGTGTCTAGCCCCGGAGGGCTCCTTATACCCCCTAACTTCCCCAGGGAAATTTTTTTTGGGGTAAAAGGGTTCCGGTTGTAGGGGCCGGGCCGAGGGGACCGAGGCCACGGCCACAAGGACCACCTGCCATGGCCTCCTGAGCTCCCTGCACCGCCATGGCCTCCTGAGCTCCCAGCTCCGCCATGGCCTCCTTTGTCTGTCTGTTCCGCTCTGGAGGTCCCCGTCCTGTGTTCCTGTCCGTGTTTGTCCTGAGGGGCCTCCAGAGCGCCCACCCCCCCTCCCCGGTGGAACTGTTACGCCGTGGGACACGCCTTCCGGGAGGGGGGGAGTTATGTCAGGGTTCTGTTGTGTGTGTCATCTGTTCCCGCCTCTTGTGTCCATATTTGGTTTGTTTCCTGTCCTTGTTTCATGTCATTATTAGTTAATTTGTGTCCGTGTGTTTATATGATTATGTGTAAATTACCCTGTGTATTTAAGTCCTGTCATTTGAGTTTGATTTCGTCTGGTCTACTCATTACTTCCCCAGTGTATCTTGTCTGTCAGCCTTGCCTTGTCCTGCCTTGTCAACATTAAAGACTATTATTTGAGTTTAAGTCCTCGTCTGCGTGTTCCTGTATCCTCCCTCGTGTGTGCACCGTGACACACAGCAGCATTAGCTTATTTGCCTGCTATTGCTTTAAAAGCTGCTGCTGCTTTCTGACCCACTTCAGGTCTTAAAATCTCTTCTAATGAGCGGACGAGTTGAATCGGGTGTGTTAGATGAGGGAGACAGTGCTGGGGTGCCTCAGGAAAGTTTTGAAAACCATTTCAGAGACATGTTCTTAAATGTGACGCATATCATATTGCATGCATGTTTAAGGCAGCTTTAATCGCCTTTTTGGTAACTTCATGCCTTAACTGACGGCATAACTAGGACATTGCATGCACGTAGTTTCTTTCGCTGTTTGATATGAAATGATACAGGCTACAGCGCGCGCCGGCACCTTTGTGCGTGCATTTGAAGAGCGTGCGCTACGAGCACAGTATCTTTTACGCACTCGTTGGACTCGTGCCTGTCGCGGAGGTGACGTTATGCGCGCGTCTGAAACGTCTCCCATTTGATGTGGTCATAAAGACGTTCTGCATCTAAATAAACGCAATCCTTTTCAAGAAAAAAGAGACCGAGGCAGCAGTTGTGAATGGGGTGGCCAACCCTAGCCCCGCCCCTGCATTAATTGCGTTAAATATTTTTAATGCGTTTATCTGAAAAAATTAATCTCCCGCGTTAACGTGCTAATTTTGACACCACTAATAAAAATACATGAAATCAGTCTTGGAGCAATCCAGAAAAGTAATGGGTTGAAAGTCACATGTCTCATGAGTTTATATTTCAAATCTGAAGAAGATACCATGAAAAATGAGATTCCTGCAACCATTTTTTCTGAGATTTTTCTAGTCCCCCCCGTTTGAGGAAAAATATTTACCAAATGTATTTGAAGAGTTCTACAAGCTATTTAGTCATTATACATACAACTGCATAATTTTTCGATTGTAAAACAGTAGACAGAATCTTAGACATCGTATAAGTGATTTATTTGAGCACTAGAAAAATGCAATAAGAATCATTTTTGAGTGATGAAAAAATAAATAAAAACTTTTTTGAATGTCAAGTACATACTCTGATTTCCTGACATACAGATAGCTGCTCATACATCATTAATCACATGCTGACGATCATTCATACAGATGGTAATCACACAGATGGCTGCCCATATAGTCAATAATCACATTATAATGGCCTTTTATATAGACCTGCATTCACACTGATAGCTGTCAACAGTCAGTAATTACACGCTGATTATCAGCCATACAGATGGTAATCATACAGATACAGTCACATTCCCCACAAAACACGCAAACATATATGAAAAATGTTGAAGAAAAAAAATAAAAAAGGTTTATTTGTCAAAAAAGCTGATCGCTAAGTTACGCCCCATCAGATGACAGGTGCGTCACAGCGTGCGTCACGCGCCATCACGAGAGAGCGCCAGAATTCAAATAAACAATCTTCTGCGTATCTTTCACTTTTTTTTTTTAGATGGTCTCATTCTGTGTGTAACACTGTATGCTACAAGACAGTGTTGATTTTTTACCACCAAGACGCTGTTTTTGAGCATAATTTATTCCATAACGCACGCAAACGTAATTTCTTCTCCTGAAGAAATGAAACGTAAACAAATGAATAACCATCCAAATTACAACGTTATAGTTTCATTGGACTAAAAGTGCTCGATGGAATGTTGTTCCGTGGACCCTTATCTCTCTAACTAAACCAGGATTTACAGCAGTGGACGCGTTTGTGTCTCGTTATCAGGATGAATCTGGTATGTACTGTGTTTTTTTTATACATGTTTTGATGTGTACTGCTTACACAAATTTAGCAAATACATTCCTTATAAGCTTTCCATCGAAAAACAGCGATCTATCGTCGATGCTTGAGGCTGAGACCTTCAGAATGATATATAGTTTGTCAAGATTAATTTTGTCCCGTTTCATTTAATCTATTCATAAACAATGACATGTGCAAACAAAGAGTTTTCAGTGCGCTGGCGTCCTGCTGCATGTGTGTCTTTGAAAGCGCGCAGTTCTCTAACGTATTTACTTTAACTTCTTAGGTATATGTCAATGGTATGACCTTTCAGATGCATCTGAAATTACAAAAACATATACATATATTTAATTGTTTGATCAAAATTATTGCTAGGGACCGTTTGGTAGTCGCTGGATATTGGTGGGGACACATCCCTTGCGGGACACCCCCTAATTCTACGCCCCTGTTTTAAACTATTCTTAGCTGCTCTCCTTGCCTGGCCAAGCTGGTCTTCAGCTGATCTTACCTATTATTAACTGGTCTAGCTAGTATCTCAGCCTAACCAAGCTGGTTTTCAGCTGATCCTAACTGTTTTAAACTAGTCTAGCTAGCCTGCTAGCTTGGCCAAACTACTTTTCTGCTGTTCTTAGCTGCTTTAAACTACCTCCTAACCTGGCAAAGCTGGTTTTCAGCTGTCTTAAACTGGTCTAGCTAGCCTCTTAGCTTGGCAAAACTGCTTTTCTGTTGGTCTTAGCTGTGTTAAACTGGTCAAGTTACTCAGCCTGCCTAGCCAAGCTGGTTTTTAGCTTGTCCTAGATGTTTTAAAGTGGTCTTTATGACTGGTAAGAACTAGTTTCCTTCATTTAACAAAGAGGAACAATTATTACAATGATACATTTCCTTTTTTTTTTTTGGTAATAAATTTCCAGTTTATGTTCAGTTTCAACATCTCTGTTGAAAAAAAATTCACTGGTCTTCAAGCTGGTCTTCAGCTGATCTTTATTGTTTTAAACTTGTCTAGTTAGTCTCCCACTAACTAGACAGGTTTGGTCTAGCTAGCTAGTCGACCAACTGGCAAGTGCCCAGAATTCCTTTATACTGGTTTAAGCTGTTTTTTTTCTTTCTTTTTTTCTCAGCAGGGATACATTATATATTTTTATGACACATCTTTACTACACTCTAGTTGACCTTAATGAATTGATAAATTATTAAACCCCTCTCAATTCTCCATCTCCTACAGTTCAAGGGCAAATGCGTTTGAACTCTTTCATGCTATGTTATCATTCCTGAAGGATTAAGAAGCAAATTACGACCAGCACAACATGAGTGGCCTGACAGGGCAGTGTTAGACATGCAAACACACACCGACTGCAAATCTGCCTAGCTCAGGGTGAGAATCCGGAAACCCATCCGTGACCCCCGCCTCCTCTGTTTTTTAAGAAAATTGCGCTTCCAGGACACGCACACTGGGGAAGATGCAGTAATTTGATTCAGCATGGCTAAGGGATGTAATCTTAATTAATTTCACTATGTTATTTAATTAAAACCTGTGCATGAGTGAAATAAATCTGCTGATGGTAATTATTTGCAAATGATCTTGCAAGCAAATTCGGAGAGGCCCAGATGATATGAAAATCAGAGGAGGCTGTTGCCAACCAGGTCTCTCACAGGTTAGCATTGTTGTGTTTGTGTTCTGTCTGAAGTATCATAATACAGCACAATCCTCTCTTAGAATAAACATATAGGAAATATAATAGCATACATATATAAACAAATAAAATAGAGCCTAGAAAGGCACAGAAGCAAAACCACATCATATATAAAATACAACTTCATGCTGAAGGACAACAAGCAGCGCTTTCTTTTTTCCATCGCATTTAACAACTTTGCAAGTGACCAATCACCTGAGTGCTCAATTACCTCACCCGCTGACATGCAGATCAACCAATCACACTGCCCTGTCATCCCCTCATCACCAGAACATTAGCTCAGTGTTTTAATAAAGCATTGCTCAAAACACCCGCAGGTTGCTTTGAATACCCCGTCCTTTCCTACCTTTATATTTGAAGACCAAACACACATATTTTCTTCTTGTCAGAAGCCTATAGTGATAATTGTGTATGGCAGGTGAGCATATCGCATTTGATTTGTGAAATTGATGTGTGCGCATGTGACTGTGAGATTAAATCAACTCATTCTATTAACGACAGCCCACTGACTAATCAAATATCATGTGTGCATTTGTGTATATTATGTTTTTTAGCAGCAAAGAGGTGTCCCACAGGGATCGCTCTTCCTCAATTACTGAAAGTTTTAGAGGAAATGACTGGCTTGATAAAATCAGCGTCGGTGCGGATACAGGATCTGGCTGGTTTTCTCTTAGAAGGAGAGCTGAGCTGGTGTGTGTTTCTCTTTCTTGGATATATTTGCGCTGGATAGCTGCATTTATTACAAGTGGCACACAAAAAAAACAAAGGGCAGGCGGTCAGAACATATCTGTTCAAATTTTATACTGCAATGACAATACATTTGATTAGTGTGACATTGATTAACTCCTCTGCCTTCATATTTCCATGACTTTGCAAAAGCAGGAACAGTCGATTCAGCACATTGCACATCTCCGGTGAAGCTCATGGGGAATTTAAGGGCTACATTTGTAAACTATGTTAGTTAGAAGTTTCTGGAACGCTACACAAGACTGACCTCGATCTGAAATATCCAACATTTCTCTCTTGCTGAGTTGGGTTAAACTAAAAGTTTATTTTATAGTTATTATAATTCTGTATTTTTTATGTAGTTTTTTGTTTTTTGTTAAATTTACTTTCATCTTTTTTTTATTTTTTTTTTTACTTGATCATAGTTTAGTATTTGTTTTTTAGAGTTCATTTTAGTTTTAATTTTAGTTGTTTGGGAACTGGTGAGATTTTTTTTCATTGTGTCATATTTTTTATTAGAAAAGATTTAAGTCAAATGTAAAAAGAGAAAAATATGTTTTCAAACTTGCTTTTTGTGACATATATAATTTATATATAATTTTAATGGTAGGATAATTTGAACAGTGAGAGACAGAACAACAACAAAAATCCAGAAAAACGCATTTCAAAAGACCTATAAATTGATTTGCATTTTAATGAGTGAAATAAGTATTTGATCCCCTATCAATCAGCAAGATTTCTGGCTCCCATGTGTCTTTTATACAGGTAAGGAGCTGAGATTAGGAGCACTCTCTTAAAGGGACCAGTTACCTATATAAAAGACACCTGTCCACAGAAGCAATCAATCAATCAGATTCCAAACTCTCCACCATGGCCAAGACCAAAGAGCTGTCCAAGGATGTCAGGGACAAGATTGGGTAACACTTTATTTCGATGGTACACTTTAGACATTCTACTAACAGCAAGTAACTTTGCAACTAAATGTCAACTAGCAGTTAATAGAGTATTAGTAGACTGTCTGCTTAATATCTTCTAACACTTTATTTTGATGGGTCCACAGCATACAACATACTGACTATGAGTAACTTTGCAAGTATATGTTAACTTATTCTACTAACCCTAAACCTACCTTAACAGTATACTCTGAGTTTTAGTAGACATGTAGCTGCAAATTAATGAGAATTAGTTGACATGTAGTTGACATGTAGTTACAAAGTTACTTATAGTTAGTACAATGTCTAAAGTGGACTATCAAAATAAAGTGTAACCCAAGTTTGTAGACCTACACAAGGCTGGAATGGGCTTCAAGACCATCGCCAAGCAGCTCGGTGAGAAGGTGACAACAGTTGGAGCGATTATTCGCAAATGGAAGAAACACAAAATAACTGTCAATCTCCCTCGGTCTGGGGCTCCATGCAAGATCTCACCTTGTGGAGTTTCAATGATCATGAGAACGGTGAGGAATCAGCCCAGAACTACATGGGAGGATTTTGTCAATAATCTCAAGGCAGCTGGGACCATAGTCAACACACTACACCGTGAGGGCCCGCAAGGTCCCCCTGCTCAAGAAAGCACATGTACAGGACCGTCTGAAGTTTGCCCATGAACATCTGAATGATTCAGAGGAGAACTGAGTGAAAGTGTTGTGGTCAGATCCAGCCTGGTCTCATGTTTATACGTAGGTATTAATACGTAACATTTACAAGCACAAAATGTACATTTATGTACGTATTTATTGATGCTAAAACGTACAATTTAGATGTATTACAATGTTTAAAATGTACGAATCGATACGTATTTTTAGCTAAAAAAAGGAAAAATATTTACATATCTTTTATATCATTAAGATATTCATATCAATGCATTTTTATCATTTTATCAAGAAGCAATTTAGACTTTTAGACCCCTTAACCTACCCCCAAACCTAAACCTACTTATTTTATAGCGAATATAAAAGGATATAAAACGTGCAGGAAAACATGCAGGAAAATAAAAATTTTAGTAACAATATAGCATTAAAAATGTTTTTATAGTCGCTAATCCCACTCCTACATCTAAACCTAAACATAGCTATTTCTGTACAGTATAAGAAAAACATGACAGACAGATAAATGCAATTACAATCATTTATTTATTGCAAAAAATTCAAAAGCACTACCAAAAGTAATCCAAATGACGATGCGTTGCAGCCGCAGTCCTCTCTAGCGGAATACAGTAGGTTTGTGTGAGGTGCAGAGCAGAATTTATGTTGTTAATCGCTGAAAATATTAACCAGATTATTTTCCTGATCCTCTCGCTCTCAGTGAACTCGTCTCGTGAAGACGCGCGCGTGCTGGCATCTTTCAAACACACACCTCACCAGAAACACCGCATGTCACAATCTGTGACCAATGCAGGCGAGAGCCAATGAGCGTTCGATTATCATGCCATAAAACCTGTCGTTTGAAGCGGCAACATTTGAATTTGTGACGAGCGCGTCAGTCAGCGCGGGCTTTGCGGTTTACGGTTGCTGGACTTGCTGCTCGGGATGGAGAGGAAGATCATCGAATAAAGGCTTGGATTTGGGTCTGTTCCTCGCAGTCGAATGGATTCTGAAAATCTGGATTACAGCGCACGAATAAAATGGTTTAATTTCGTAATTATGTTGCGGTTTTGGTATTTTTAATAGTTCTATTGTCAGTCACAGCATGTCGGAGAAAATGCCTTTTGTGGCCCATGGCAAACAAAGTAAACATTACATGACAAGTAAAGGTTAAACGATTGCAGAAATGTTATTTATTTTGAGGGTTTAAAGTGAAGTCTTGTTTAACATTATGTAGGCATATTCTTGGAAACGAGCTGGCAGAAATCACACAGAACAGAACTAAATGTTATCATTTCATATTAAGTAAACGAGTAAACAACTGAAAACAAGGTAATTGATATGACAACTAAAAACAACTAATAATAAAATGAATGCTGCAATTTCAATATTCATAAGGATTCATTTTTAGATGTCGTCAATACTTCAGTTTTCAATGTTTAAATGCTAAAAATACGTAAGTATTTGTATGTTTAGATGATGAAAATACATCAGTATTGTACGTTTTAGTGCTTGCAAAAACGTAAGTAAATGTACGTTTTATAGAACCACATTTTATGTAAAATACATACGAATTATCATGAGATCACGTTGTCAGATGACATCAAATTCGAGTTCTTTGGCATCAACTCAACTCGCCGTGTTTGGAGGAGGAGAAATGCTGCCTATAACCCAAGAACACCATCCCCACCGTCAAACATGGAGGTGGAAACATTATGCTTTGGGGGTGTTTTTCTGCTAAGGGGGCAGGACAACTGCACCGCATCAAAGGGACGATGGACGGGGCAATGTACTGTCAGGGCCAGGGCATTGAAGCCAGCCAGGCCAATGAAAATGGGTCGTGGATGGGTATTCCAGCATGACAATGACCCAAAACACACGGCCAAAGCAACAAAGGAGTGGCTCAAGAAAAAGCACATTAAGGTCCTGGAGTGGCCTAGCCAGTCTCCAGACCTTAATCCCATTGAAAATCTGTGGAGGGAGCTGAAGGTTCGAGTTGCCAAACGTCAGCCTCGAAACCTTAATGACTTGGAGAGGATCTGCAAAGAGGAGTGGGACAAAATCCCTCCTGAGATGTGTGCAAACCTGGTGGCCAACTACAAGAAACATCTGACCTCTGTGATTGCCAACAAGGGTTTTGCCACCAAGTACTAAGTCATGTTTTGCGAAGGGGTCAAATACTTATTTCACTCATTAAAATGCAAGTCAATTTATAACTTTTTTTAAATTTGTTTTTCTGGATTTTTTTTGTTGTTATTCTGTCTCTCACTGTTCAAATAAACCTACCATTACCACACACACACACACAAGTAATATAACAATGTATATAACGTACATATATAGTACATATATAAAGTATAACAGCGTTTAATTTCTCACAGTTTAGTGTTATTGCTATATTAATGCAGGTTGTTACAAAAACGGAAATTAAAATCAATTGTGACCGTTTTTATTTCATTTTAATGAGCTCTGTTGTCTTGAAAATATATTTTAGTTCACTTTGAGTTTCTCCTAGTTATGGTAGTTTTTATTTCATTTAACAAAATGTTTTCTTTTGGTTTCTATTAACGATAATAAGATTGAAGTGAAGCTTGTCAAATTCTCTGTCTCGTTCTCGGTGACCCAACCTGTGTCACATAAACACACATCTCTGTAGTTTGGCCATCCATATAATCACACCAAGCCTAGTCTGAACTTGGCCTGAAGACATCACCGAGCTTCCTCCTTCATTGGATCCAATCCATCATGCCTTCAAGTCCTCTGACCTGCTGCTTGGGTCTGCCATTTCATAAACACAACTGGACTTTGTTAAGAGCTGGCTGCTGCAACCAACTCGCTCTGAAACTTGAAGAAGGGAAATTCACCACGAGTCGAATTCCTGCAGCTGGGGACATTTAATTCCTATTTATGTTTCGCCAATTTTCTAAATTCTTGGGATGCATCCAGTGGGATCACTCAGCTACAATTTATCATTATTGAATCTTTTTAACCCCTGATTCAGGTCGGTTTGAAATCTAGGTGTCCGGTTTTTTTTCAGAGAAGCGGGAGAGTTGGTCTCGGACCCAAGTAAATTTTGGCACACAGATGTTTGTTTGCTTCTGTGAAACCTTCCACTGGTCTCAGTCAGAAGTACCTCTGCAGTTATGATTAATGTTATATGCCTGACAAACTGAGCAACTACTGGAAATATGAACATGCTTCTTTGATTTAAAACAGAGAAGACAGAGTAACAGCGAGAATTATTGACCTACGGTAATTGCACATTATTTGTTTATGAGAATCAAAATTTTTGACCATGAGCTCCATAAAGCTGAGTGACGGTTTGTTATGAGAAAGTGAAAAGGAACAGAGAGGATTGGGTCAGGTATCAGATTAATATCACAGGAGCTTGAAACCTATTCAATATCAGGTTCATGTGTCTCAGCACGAGAGGATGAAAGTTAATCTCCAATCCCTGCAGTTTTACACAAAAGCTAATCCCCATCCAAAATCACATACAGGTATATCGTTTTAAACCACATGGCTGAATTATCTCATACATATGTCACAGCTTCAGTTCAGCATTATTGGTTGATTACCCTTTAACATTACGTTGTTGGAATACATCCTGATGTTTTCACCTTGTTCACAGATGTGTTTAGAGTGACTACCACACTAAACAGTGGCACATTTGAGAGTGTTGCAACACTTTGTTTTAACGTCAGTTTAACTCATTTTGGTTGTTGTTTTTATCTCAAACTTTATGATTATTTTCCCACATTTGTATGATTTAATGTCAAGTACAAGATTGCTGTCATTACAGGGTTAAAGAGATATCCCACCTTCAAGTTGTTTCAAACCTGTGAGAGTTTCTTTTTTTCTGTTGAAATCAAAAGAAGATATTTTGAAGAATATGGGTAACCAAAAAGTTGATGGTCCCAAGTGACTTCCATGGTATGGAAAAAAAAATACTATGGAAGTCAATGGGGACCATGAACTTAAAAAAAAAAAAAATCCAAAATATCTTCTTTTGTGTTCAACAGAAGATATAAACTTATTCAGGGTTAAAACAACTTGAGAGTGAGTAAACGATGATAGGATTTTGTGTGTGTGTGTGTGTGTGTGTGTGAACTATTCCTTTCATTTTTATACCTTCCCCAGTTAATCTATTCCCCTAATTCCTCCCTATTTGGTTTGATCATTTTAATAAAAAAAAAAAATAAATAAATAATAATAAAAGCATTTTGTTGTAAAACAAGTTATTTTAGTGTTATTTCTATACTATGATTTCTACTTATTAATATTATTATTTATTAGCTATTTATTAATATTTTGAATGAAATTATTTTTTAAGTTTTAGTAATTTTATGCGAACAATTAAAAAAAAAAACATTTTATTTGCTTTTTAAATGCTTCTATAGCTTTAGTTACTACTTGCCAAGCAACATTTCAACTTTACATATTTCAAAATATGCATATTATATTTAATTTTTATTTTTATTTATTGAACCCCGTTTTGTCACTCTCCCATTTTGTTCAATGTTTGTGGGTCTAATAGAAGTAAATGGGGAAAGTCATGTTACTAAACATGAGTAATTGTTATTAAATTGAAGAGGAGCCTGCTCATTCAGATGATACCAGTTTAGTCATTTAACATGTATAAACTTGATCAGTATCAAATTATAAACAAAATGTAAAATGTTGATTTTTTTTTATAAAATAATTATTTTCCTATAAAAGCTTTATTTTTTTCACCCCACAGCATATATAAATAGAGCCCTGCACATTACATTCAGAAAAAAAAATGTATATATCATGGCAACAAATTAAGAATCCATTCCCTCGTTTTACTAAATTGGGGCCATATTGTCATAATTCCTTCACTGTGATTTCATTAAATCTATTAACAAACTAGTATATGGCCACAATTTACTAAAACAGGGGAATGAGTTCAATTCATGGCCACAATAAATACATTTTTGTCTGCATGTCTTGTGCAGGGCTCCATATATTTCTGTGCTTAATTGGTTAAACCTAGGATATTATTCAGCTTGTGTTACAATGGCCTCCCCTACTAAAATACACTAAATACACACTACTGCTGGCCTGATTAGGTTAGGGGCAGAGAGAAAGCATTGTGGGTGTGTCTTGCAGTCAGAGAACAGCTCACTCTCTGATTGCTGGATTGCCCTGGAGCACACCTATCCCTCCTACACCAACGAGAACCGCTAAGTACTGATCATGAGCAGCTGGTGGAGAGAGAGAGCTTTACAGATAGCCAGTATCAGGCTGTCTGGCATTTTCTTGCCTGCTTCTCCGTCTGTTTTCTTGCAAAACAACCATACAAGTTTGGCATTTCAACACATTTTAAATCCGTTTTGAATCCTCAGGCTCAGCTCCTAGTACATAGTTCTGCTGCCCAGCTCATTTAAAACACATTTTGTAGGTTTCTGAGCTTTGGCATCCTGCCGTAGAGCCCGGGTCCTCTGTGTCACCTGCTGTGGGGCAGCTCTTAACACTGCAGCATCTGTGCACAGTGGCCTCCTGCCTTCCAGCCCCACAGGCCTGCGGGCTGACGGGTCCTGTGTGTGTTAATGATGAGGCCGGCACTGCAGCTACAGCTGGAGGACTGTAAGGGGGATATGAGAGGTCTTAGCTGGGGTCAGGCCAGCACAGGTGACCATTGTCACAGCCAGCAGCACACAGGTGGGAATGAGGAGCACTGGCTTGTCCGTATGCATTTTGATCAGTAACCCCACTGTCCCTTTAGTATAAATATAAATAAGTATAAATACAAATTTCTATAGGTGACATTTCAGTCACATTGTATAAAACACAACTTCAAGTCTTATTTTGAATTGACAAAAGCTTAATTTATAGTTAAAAAGTTTTACTTTTTAATTCAAATCTAATTCCAATTCAGGAGCTGAATTAGAATTTAATACAAATTCTAACACTTTACATTAAGGTCCCGTTAGTTAGCGCATTAACTAATATTAACTAAAAATCTGCAATATATTTGTTACAATATAGATATACAACTTTTGATTTAGTGATGTATTAGTAAATGGTGAAATTGACTAATATTAATAAATGCTTTAGAAGTGTTTTTCATTGTTAGTTCATATTAACTAATGTTAACAAATGAACCTTACAGAAAAGTCTTAACAAAAATTCTTAATTAAATTCTGATTGGCATACAACTGTAGCATGTGCTAATTTAATATCATATTATTACTTTATAGTAACAATATGCAATAGAATAATTTGCATGTATAAATAATCATCAATCATTTATTTATTTATTTTGGCATTAAATCTGTTATTTCCTTTTTTTGTTCCATTTAGCTTCATTTTCATATATAATTTGAATTTGCACACACATATATATATATATATATATATATATATATATATATATAGAATATGAACTATATGCATTAAAACTGAAAGAAAATAAACAATATTAAGAAAAAAAAGATTATTTGCATTAACTAAAATTTTGTGATTTAAAAAAAAAGCCCCATTTTTTTCTTGCCAATGGAAATGGTGGTCTATTAAAAAAGTGTAAATACTGTATATTCATATATAATGTTCATTTTAATTGTGGGAGACAAGAACGTTTCCCAAATTATAATTTTTAATGCATGATTTATTGGCTGTCTGTAAATGTGGCTGCCGGTGTAACACGTCTGTCAGATTGTCATTTGCCCTTCATATCTGAATAAACAGTTATTACCCAGATAGTGACAATATAAATGTAATACCGATCAAAAGTTTGATTTATGAGACTAACAGTCTTTGTGTGAGAGTATACAAGAATAATTCCCAGTACTGTGAGCAAAATAGCTCAGAATTACTGTTATTCTGTACCAGTAAGTACCGGCCCACTTATGACCCAGCACTGCTTATGACCAGGGGCGGATTTAGTGAATTGGGGGCCCCAGGCAAATATAGAAATGGGGCCCTATACATTTGCACACATTTACCTAGATCAACCTTGAGGTTCCTTTTTTGTCATGATGCTTGCTGCTGCACAATGGTGCCCCATAGTTGTGTCCAATGTTTCTACTTGTACATTTTTCATGTACATGTTGATTCTTTCATTTACATTTACATTTATTCATTTAGCAGACACTTTTATTCTTTCATGTTGTAGACCACGAAATAGCAATTGATTTACCATTGAGATACAAGTTTTAACAAATAAATAAATAAAAAAAATATATAAAACGATAAACCTCACAATTGAACCTTTAAACCATTTTTTTTAAGAAAAGGGATGAGTCAGAAGTATAAATTATTATATTATTTAAAACGGGTTTATGTGGGTGGATTTTCGCATTGGTCTGAACAAAAACTGCAGACTGGATTATTGAAATGCACATTCATTCTCTGCCTGTAGGAGGTGCTTTTGGAACTTCAGAAATATAGCGGTTTCCCCTGTAACGGCTGTAAACAAAGCAGCGCTTGGCTCATAAATGATACTTTATCAGGTAAAAAGAAAATGCCATCGAAACTTTTCTGAAGAGAATCGGTTCCCTTCAGAGGTTCATTCATATGAAAAATAAGTGTGAAAAATATAGCCTATATTGACGAGGAAAGTCCACTGATGAGTTACCAGCGTAAGCCTACATTTAATTTTAGTCATTGTAACTTAGGGCTGTCAATCGATTAAAATATTTAATCGCATGATTGTCATGAGTTAACTTGCAAATAATCACAACTTAATTGCACATTTTTATCTGTTAAATGTACCTTAAATTAATACTTAAGTTTTTAATACTCTAATCAACATGGGCATGGATAAATATGGATGCTTTATGCAATATATGTTTATTATTAGTGAAACCATAGTCAACATAGAGCATGAAGAGTAGACATGTTTCATAGGTCATAGATGTTTTTCAAAGAACCAGGTTCCCATTACTTCTCTTTCTCTGAACATGCAAAATGTACATTTATTATTTATTATTACATTTGTTTGGTTCTCTGTGCCACATACTGTATTTTGATGCAGCTAAATTCTCAATACATTTTCATTAATATATTTTTCTGTTTCTGTTGTCAGACAATGGGATGAATATGAAATAGTGACTGAAACACGACCCATTAAGACATAACCAGCTCCCCCTTCCAAGATGTTAATCTGCACAAAAATCCTGATTTATAATCGTGCCGTCGTCTGATAAAATCAAATAGGCTACACATAAGATAAAGACCATAGCTGTGCTGTGATTTCGGCTATACTTGCATGTAAAATTAGAGAAGCAACATATCTGTGTTTTAACTGAAAGCGCAGCTCCTTTCAGAACAGAGTAGACGCAGAGAGAGAGAGAGAGAGAGAGAGAGAGGTGTGTGCGCGCGCTGGGAAAGAGAGAGACCTCGCGCTCGCGCGGCAGTCATCTTCAGATGCATTATATTTATATTTGCTACAAGCAGGATACACAAGAAGCACGTTCAACTCGGACACGCAGACGGTTGTCGTGGTAATAAACACAGTAAACAGCAACCGTTCGCGTGTCCGCGGCCGCGCTTAATGCGCATCTGGTATATGAAAAGCTTTTTAGGGGGCCCTTGGCTTTTGGGGGCCCAAGGCGGTCGCCTACCTTTGCCTAATGGGTAAGTCCGCCCCTGCTTATGACCCTCTCGGTGCAGGAAGTTCATGCTGACATCGTTGTGTGAGGTATGTTTTGGGAATCTGATTTGTTGGCTTGGACAGGCTTTCCTTCAAAGGCCCCAACATTACCTCTCTTGACCCAAGCGTGGCCCCCAGGGGTGCGATCACGGCAGCATTTAAATCAGCAAAGCATGCAGAAGTCTGAAGGACAGTGGAGTGTGTTTGTGTGTGTAAGTGATACCTACAACCCACATCTCTCAGCACTATCCCACAGGCCATTAGTGTTGTTTTGAACCCCATGCCCAAAACATGTAATAATAGACAGGTTAGTGAAGGCAAGCATAGGCACTCCTGTCAGATGAATTAATGAACACTGTTTCTTTGGACACAGGGGATGACATATCTGAACTGGCAGACATATTTGGAGACTGCGACAATGAAGCTGTGCCTTTGCGCCAGTGATAACTATAAGTCGTATTATATTGTTACCGTATAAACACTCACTGTCACTGAAAGCAGCAGTCTGTCTAGGAGTGAACATGTCATTTATAACCTTTTGCCTTTAAACAGAACGCAAGCGAGACTGTCTGTGTTTCCCCGCTCTCACCATTCTTATCTCCGTCTCTTTTTAATTATTTCAAAGAATTAGGCTGGACAGACTTCATTTAAAACTTTGCTTCAATTTAAGTGGATTTGGGTTTTACTGATGCAGACTTTACAGTCTGACAAAGTGCTTTGAGACAAAGTACTTCTTTCATTTTCTTAGTGTATTTTTATCTAAAAATACTGGGAATGACTCATGGGACAAAATTAATAATTTATTTGCAGATACATTTTCAAATTTCCAGATGAAAGTTGGTGGAATGAAAAGTTGTTGATCCATTTGTAAACCATTAAATATTTATCTGGACTTTATCCTTATGATAATAACTATTATTGGATGCCCTGCCTGCTCTTAATGGAATAGTTCACCCAAACTGGAAGTTGCTGGAAATTTAGCATTACATGATTTGCTCACCAATAGATGCCATCAGAATGAGAATTTCAGTCCATCAATTAAAGTCTTGTGAAGCAAAAATATGCATGTTTGTAATATAGAAATCCATAATTAAGATGTATTTAACTTCAAACCACTGCTTCCAGCTATATGAGTCTTCTATGCAGTGCTTTTTCCAGTAAAAAAATAAAATAAAAATGTTTTGTCTGAATCAGGAGAGAAATATGCACAGATCAAGCACCATTTACAAGTGAAAACTGGCCTAAACAGCTCTAAACAAATATGTTGGTAGATTTGGATGTGAGAGGACAACAGGGGATACATTTTGTTCAATGGTGGAAGTGTTATTATGGATTATAAACTGGTATTTTGACCAGAAGTGATGGTTTGTTTACAAACATTCATCTTTTCACTTCACAGGACATTAATTGAGCACTTGTGAATTACTGTGATGTTTTTATCAGCTGTTTGGACTCTGATTTGAATGGCACAATCACTGCAGAGGATTCATTTGTGAGCAAATGATGTGATGCTAAATTTCTCCGAATCTGTTTAAGATGAAGAAACAAACTCATCTACATCATAGATGGCCTGAGGCTGAATAAATTTTCAGCAAATTTTATTTTTGAGTGAACTATTCCTTGAACACACCAGTAGTAGATTGGTGCACTGGCTGAAGTGACTTTAATGGTTCAGAGTCTTTGCTAGAAGGATAGGATAGGGACAGATAGAAGCGTTTAGTGATGGATCCGCCATGCACTGAATACACTCATCGATATGTCATTACACAATGCCGGGGAAGAATGTGGTTTAATGAAGAATTCTTGCGATCCGATTGGTTGGTAATAGTATAGGCTTTACTGAGCATTGTGCTCTGTATACTGAACAGATATTTTGCCACCAGCTCGCTATGCTAGATTATTAACTGTCAAATGCTATATATATATTTGTGACCATGTGTGAATGTGTCAAGGGAGAAATATCATTTTGCCTTCTAAAGCACTGTGCATAGTATGAATAATGTCTTCAAATATACTGCCACTATATGCCTTACCAAAGTATATCTTACCATTAGTGCATTAGGCTTTAAAAAGTGATGTTTAAATGCTATTATATTACATAAAAAATAATTTGTATATTAATACATTTTATTTATTTATTTATTTATTTATTTATTTATTTATTTTTTTCCCAGGACACTCTACATTACTTGTCTCATTAATATATTGAATCATCATAGCAAAAACAATAACTGCTAAACCACAACATAATTATATTCGAAAGACTTAATATTAACTAATTACAACAAGGGCACTAATGTAGTCTTTGACAAAGTTTGTAATATACTAAACCAAATAACAATTATTATTGTTAATTATTTTCTCAGCAAGTATTTTGGCTCAAATGCAAATTCTCTGTGTTGCGCTCATTAGGGTAGTCCACTAAGAGCCATTGTGTGTTTTCTTGGCTTGATGTCAATTTGGATATGTGGTGCTTTCACATTGCTGAAGTTTAATAAGGAATTAATAGGTGGGATAAGCTACGTCTTTTGTGGAAAAAGCAATTCTGAACACAAAAGAGTGAAAGTAATGTGGCTTTTTGAAGATAAGAAAACAGGCACAGGTTACAGATTCATATGCATGTGTAAAAATCACAGTTTCTACTAATTTTGACAAGAAGTGGATGTGATTTTGGCTCTGGTTCTCTCAGTGTTCAAATCTAATACAACTATCACAACAGAGTTTTGTGCTGCTCCAGCACAATGAAAGAAACATTCTTGCACAATTTGCATTATTTTTTAGAAAGCTACTTATGTGGTTTTAAACTAAACTACAGGATTACTGGCAAGAGTGCAATTCAATCTTTGCATGCTAACGCAAACCAAAATAAAATAAAAAAGTAATGGGACGAATGCAAACAATACATGTAAAGTATATTCAGAATAAAAAAATAAAATAAAAAAAACACCAGTGACATAAACAGGGTGGCATGTCCAGCTGTGTTTGATTTATGGCCCTCCAAAAGTGCCATGTGAAATAACTCGACTGGTTCATTCAAGCAGGAAGAAAAGGTTTCCCAGTCTCTGGGAAAGACTGTCAGACACTGTCAGACTTTCACCAGTTTAGTCAAATGGATTGACATATTTTAGCTGTGAGCTTTTGGGACAGTCTTCAGAGATAAGTATTTGGGTATAAATTGTGTGTCTGGGTTTTGTGTAAAGCATGTTGAATTTGTCCGTGAAATGACTGTTATGGTTTGTTATTCGTGAATAGATCAGTCTGGCATGTGCTTATCTCAAGCCAACAAATTCTCTCACTTTTCATGAATATACATCAAGCCAGAAATCTGGACACACAAGCACCTCCACCAGCCTGGCCTTCGGTAAACTCACTCTGCAATTTCCATCAGTCACTCCACATTGTGTGAAGGCCATGAAATGAAGCAGTTGGCCTTCCTACTTAAGTAAATAATCTTTTCAAATTAAACAATAGGAAGCTGAGGTCATGTAACATCAGAGTTATAGTAAATAAACGCATACCTGTTGTCACTCTGACTGTTTAGGATCGAAATCCATGAATCGTCCACCCACTCACATTCAGACGACTGCATCGTAAATGTAATTATTGGAAACACTAGTTTAATCTAACGCAGAATTCAGAATGATAGTACAGAAATGGCAAACTCTACAGAAGATTAATGAATGAATGAATGAATGAATGAATGAATGGATATTGCAAAATATTAATGGGAAAAAAACTGCATTTGCAGCATGTGAAAATATAGAGGCAATATTACATCCTGGAAAATTATGTTCCCTTGCAGCATGAAAAGAACACAGTATCTTTTTTTATCATGCAAATCCCAGTTCCATTAAATTTCTTCTATATTCTTTGTCCAACTCAGCATGTGTTACACTTGCCGTATCAGGTTAGTCATAGAAAGGTCACAAAACATAAATAACATATAAGATACAGTGCATGTGAAATATTCAGAGCTGAAATCATGCACTTTCTTAAAAATGTATTATTATTGATAAAATAACACTACATTTCAGCAAGTGTATGATTTCAACTCTGAATTTTTGAGTAGTGCTTCATGAGGTGCATAGCCAAGAGTCTTAGATCATCGTGTAGAGTCCACATCTTTGAGTTTACATCTACTCCATCTGTTTGCTTTCATTTTCTACCAGAGCTTAGCAAAGCAGGAATTTTCCTGTGCTTTTAGTTCTGCTAGTTACTGTCAAAGGACAAATCATACAGGCCCACCTGGAATGCTTTCATAATCTTTCCAAATGTTTAAAAATTTCCAAGTCAAAGCATTTTTCTTGCACAGATTAGTCAGCGTATAAACACATTCTGCAAGTCTGATTTGCATTACTCTAAAAATATGTTTATACGGCCTTTAAACGAAGCCATATAAAGTTTGTGATCTCTCTGAGTTTGAACTCCAGCAACCTGTCATTATCCAATTTATTCAATTAAAATGGCAGAGATCCATTACCATCAGAGCACAGGTCATGGTCGACTTGAAAGTGGATCAATGTAGTCAACATTCTAGGCCGGTAAATTTTGGGTTGAGAAATGGTGGCATAATATCTCTGCAGTACAGTTCAGTGCTTGTTTCATTAAATGTCTCACGAGTCTAGAAAAAGACTAATGGTAGAAAGCACGTTGGAGGTGGTTGCCAAGTGTTTTTTTAATCATCTTAAAAGGCATATTGACAGTGATCTGGAGCAAATGATTAGCGTCATGGTGCAGTGGCTGTAGACCAGACATGTTCATTCAGGGGGAGTTTGAGTCAAGTTTTTAAAGGCAAATTTCAGTGCCTAATATCTCCAAAATCAAATTTTTCCCTAATATATAATAGGCAAAAACAGTATGTGAAAAGAGTCGTATGTCCGAATTCACAGTATTCATAAAACAGTAAGTAAAGAAGCGAATAACTTACTACGTACTTTCAGTGAGATTCTGAAGTGCGCATCTGATGTACACTTTATACAAAATTCAATATACGTATATATATATATTTTTTTTTTTGTTTGTTTGTTTTACAAATTGAATGACACTGGTAAATGTAATCTGATATTTATAATCTGCAATTTGAGAACTGACAATTTGTAATTTAATATTATTTTTTTAAATACTTTATAATATTGTTATGCCTAAATTCACTTAATAATTTAAAGTGATTGACTTTATTCATTTCTAAGAAAAATCTAAACAGTATACATTTTAAAAACAGACATTTATCAAAGTAGCTTTATGAAAAATAATTATTTTAATTTAAATTTTTGGGTAATTTAGACATTTTTTATGTAATATAAATGATCAAATGTTATCAAATACTACTTGAGTGTAGACTTAAAGGGATAGTTCACCCCAAAATGAAGAATTGTTAAACCAAAAATTAGAAGAATTGTCAAATAAAATCATTATTTTAGTTTTCTTTGTGCACAAAAAGTATTGTCGTAGCCTCATAAAATTAGAATTGAACCACTGATGTCACATGAACTATTTTATCAACGTCCTTACTACCTTTCTGGGCCTTGAACATGGTAGTTGCGTTGCTGTCTATGGAGGGTCAGAAAGCTCTCGGATTTCATCAAAAATAACTTAATTTGTGTTCTGAAGATGAAGAAAAGGTCTTATGGGTTTGGAACGGCATGAGGGTGCATAATTAATGACAGAATTAAAATTTTTGGGTGAACTATCCATTTAAGTTCCATCTCTTTAGCAGACAGTGATCTGACAACTGATTGAACAGGAAAGCCTATTAGCAATCAACAGTACAGAGAACAACTTCCAATTGTTTAATCACTACCAGTATGAATGATCCATCATTGTTCCGATCATCCATTGCTAAACAAGGCTCATCATTTAGCAAAAAGGTCTCAGTCGCCTGTTCCCATGAGTCTGTCTGATCACTCATGATGAAAAGATTGTGTAGTAAAATTGCCTGGACTTGATTGGACTCTTAAAATCTCTTACATGAGCTGAAACCAAATCTGTCATTTTTGGTGGGAACAACTTGATCAGTAGTGCAGAAAGTATTTCTTTCAAAGTGCATTTTTCTGATGCTGATTTTGTTATCGGTGCAATTTGTAATACCCAATGTGATTATAAAACTACTTCCGCCAATCTGAAATGACGTCAATTGTCTGTGGTTTAGCAATCGTTCAGTTCTGTAGGGTTCATTGAGGTTTTACTGGCCGCACGTTCGCGTGCTGGGATTTGAGTGAATTTGTACAGAATATCTCTGATCGTCCATTGTCTTTCAAACTCCAGCCCTGACCCGCAATTCAGGTCTCCATTTTTTATAAGACTAATGGACTCCAGGAGCAAGCAAACATCTTTCAGTTCATCCACCCCACTTTCGTCATCTTGTTTTATTTACAGCTGTGTGTGACCTCTTAATGATAGCCATTGTTTTACGTGGAAATCTGCAGTCTAGCGTGCAATAACAGCGGCTTTTCGAATCCATCAGCGGAGAGCTTTCTTCCCCTCTTCTTTCTGATTCAGCTTTTCCACAAGCCCAGGCTTAACTGCACATGGCTCACAGCCACTGGGCTTTCCAAAACACCCACAGGCGACCCAAAATGTCAGAGGGCCGCGGTCCCGACTGCATATAACACAACCCCCCAAAAAACTGAGAAACCCTGGAGGCCCATAATTCAAGAATGTAGCCTTATTGCTTTGGGACGGGTGATCCCAATGTGATTCTCACAAGTTTGAGTAGAAGCGTTGGTCTAGTAGGATTTTATAATGTAACTCAAAAGGTGTTGGATAATAAACAGCTGTCAAACCCATGAAATAGAGCCACAACATGCAGACTTCAGCTTTCAAGTTTCTAGTGTCTTGATAGAAAAGAGCTGTGAAGAAAATAAAGGCAGAAAATCAGGCTTTTAACTCACAGATCCCACATTTTGACTCATTCGGCTGTATGAGCTTGCCTTCTAAGACCTTTAAACAGGAACGCCGGCTCCACTTTTAATTTCACCCGCGTAACCTCGACGGCTTCCTCGCCACTCAAAGATGGCAGAATGCTAATTCAACTTTCCTCTCAGCCCTCTGAAACATTTCTCATCCTTTCTGTTCTTCACAGATGCTTTTCAAAAGCATCTTCTAAACCTTCTAAGGCATCATTGTTCTATTTCTCTCCCACTCAATCTGTCTACTGTGTGGTTTTGATATGTTTCTCTCTTCTCCCACCAAACGCATTTCAAGGAGGAGGATGGAGACACTGAGGATGGCCTTGGATGCAGAGTCTTTGTAGTGCGTCCAAGGCCCTCTTCTCTTCATCGGGGATTCGGCATCAGTGTGGGCTGCCCTTGCCTTGCTCGTCTGTCTTTCTGTCCTTTAACCCTTCAAGCTGGGGTTCAGTGGCTCCAAAGGACCCAGCACTTCACCCAGCCCGGCTATCGATCGCTATCACGCAGGACGGAGCGGGGGTTCAGCTCTCTCAGGTAAGCAGGGGGTTTAAAGAGCTTGTGTCGGAGAAACGAAAAGCGAGAAGGTCATCAAAGACCGGCCGGCTGGGCTGGGAAGGCATGATATCTTGATTGCAAAATCTCAAAGCTGAATGTTTCTATTGGAACCGTGTAGGAAGAGAGAGCGAGAGAGAGAGAGAGATGGTGTGTAAGTGAGAGAATATGTAATGGAAAATTTAAGTGTGTATCTATGTGTTTATTTTTCCTGTTACCAGGTTTATATCTCTTCATTCGGTACATTCACAACATTGATCATTGGATTTTATGGAGAGTTTAGACTCAATAACAATACCAGAAAAGAAAAAGAAAAATCTTTCACCTTAATTGCAACTGTTGCATCAGTGTGCTTGAGTTAAAGCGTGTTTTTGTCATAGGCAAATACTCAGTTTAACAATATACCAACATAGTGAGCACAGTTTTAGGCTCTGTGCTTGACTTCAAGATTATTGGCCTAAGATGCATAAAAATGTCAATGATTTTGGGTAGGATCTTTATCATAGGAACATGAAAAACACAAACTGGAAAAAACATTTAAGGCTGTAAATAGACAGATTATTAAAATAATGTTCATTACTATTAACTCACCTTCCTGTTGTGCCAAAACCATATGCTGCTATTCTATTTTGTTGAACAACACTTTTTTTATGATTTTTTTATTTTTTATGCAGCTGCATAAATATTCTTTAAGGATATATATTCTTTAAAAATATCTAATATCTAATATTCTTTAAACAACTGCATAACAATTATTTAAAGATATCTATCTTTAAAAATATCTAATATCTAATAAATTGTAAATAGTTGTAAAAAGATGCAAATAGTTATCATATTATGGCTGACAATTAAATATTGATTATTAAAATAGTGAACGTAAAAGTCTAAAACGTAATCTGTACATCACAGCATTATAATGTACAACATGGAAAATGGATATTCATTTTCAGATTTGCTAAAGATTACACTTAGCAGTCTTATTGAATTATTGGTGTTTTTAAACAATAATTTTAAGCAAACATTAGATGACAGCAAAGGTAATCTAAATGTAACTACTGTACAATTACAGTAAATATCCAATATTGACCTTTTCAAAATCATCTGAAAACATATGTGGTCCCATAAATTTTGCATCCTATTTTTGTTAAAACCCGGTTTGAAACGACATGAGTAAATAATGACAGAACTGTCATTTTGGGGTGATCTATCCATTTTAACAGAGACCGCTAAAATTATAAGAGTATATACATTGAGAATATACACTGGCACAAAAGAGAGTCACACAGAAAAAGTGTCAAATACAAGAAGACATGGCTCTTCAGTATAGTATCCTCAATCCTCAATGACTTTACTTGATCTGCACAATCTCCATCTGTCATTTGCCGTTAACGAGAGAATGAAGCAGAGAAAAAGAGACAGACAGAGAGAGCTGTGTGCATGCTCGTGAAAGATGCCCAGACAAGGGCAGTAAAATTATGTTTCTTTTGTCTTTGAGTAAGTGACATGTTTATGGGCAGGCGCCGGCCCATCATAGCACATCCATCACTTAGAGAGGGCCGAGGGGATTGAGTTTCCCCCAATTTCATGCTCTCCGTCTCCCCCCTCACTCTCCTTTTCTCTGTGACATCTTTTTATGAGTCACCCTGTTATAGTCTGTGAAGCTACCTGTCCCAACATGATGTGCCTTTCATCCCAGAGCGGAAGAGGAAAAGAAAGAATGATGAAAATGTTCCCCAATTGAGTTGTCACGTCAAGACAAGCATTTATAACAAGCCCACAAGTTTTTTCAATTCATAAAATTTAACATGTGACCTCCCTAAAGCTTGATTTTTGTATCACATCACCCTAAATATGACTTCATTATTGTACTTTGTCAAAAAAATACACTGTCAACTTAATAAAAACGGAACTGTTTCCAGGTAATATTTTAATAACTTGCTGTAGTATAATGACTTTAATAAATTTTACTAAAATAAAAGTATTTTTTTCTGAATGTATTCTTTTTTATTATTTTATATATTATTTTTATTTTTTTCTTTATATGCAAAATTGAGCAAAAACAGACAATATTCCCCCGGTTTCACAGACATTCACACGGGGCGTCGGCATCAACGCTTGACGGAGGGCGTGTCTGAAGCGTGGTGCTGACCAGAGCATGTGAGTGGAGCGGAGCGTGGAGCGAGCGGGGAGCGGAGCGTACGAAATATAGTCGGAGCGCGGAGCGGGTTTCGGCGTCAACGCTCCAAAGGCCGGAGCGATCGCTCTGTCTCGCTCCTGTTCCGCTCCAATACCGCTCACACCACGAGCCTAGGGCATGCACAAATCCACCCAGAATTCACCTGTGCCTTCAACAAGCGGAGCGTACGTGGAAAACTGTCGGAGCCTAGCGGGTTTTTACTTCAAAAATCGTTCGTTGTGAAGGAGAGATATGCAGTTCGTGAAATATTTCCAAAAGCAAACCGACAGGTCATACAGGTGCACAATTCCTGTCAAAAAACTAGGGCATGCACAAATCCACCCAGATGTTGATGAACACCTGATGCCTTCAGGAATTAACAAAACTGTGGTGATACGATTTCAGTACACTTCAAAAATCGTAAGGATTTGTATTTTAATCTTGTGAAAAAGACACATCATGCGGAAACATGACAGTGTGCTGCGCGAACATTTCCAAAAGGGGAGGCCAGAGCAAAACGTGAGCATTTTGAATATGGTTGAAATAGGAAATATTGGCACAATAATCCTGTCAATCAATTAAATAAGTTTTGTCAACGATACAAATATTTTAATGTAGTCTACTTAACCCTGTCCGTGATTTTTTATTTCATAGAGAAAGAGATATAAATATATGTTCCATTTTGACTGATGTTGCTGTGAGTTCTTTATAGGATATATAGGCTGCGTGGCGGACGCGTCGCGGAGCGGGTTTGCTGCGTGTTGATTTTCCTTTCTGCGCCTATGTTAACAGATTAGAGCAGCCACACTGCCTGCGGAATATGCGCGTATCAGGTGTGCGGTCCAAACACACCGCAAACCGCGGCCCCGCGACAGAATAGAAGTGAAGCGGATTTTTCCGCAGCAGTTACGCAACAAACCCACTCCACGTCCGTCACGCAGACAGTGTGTCCCAGGCGTAAGGCTTCAGTTGAAAACGGCAGGTGTTAGGCATGCAGAGGAATTTAAAATGTGAGCGAGCATGGAGCGATTTCACCGGAGCGGGATGAAATTGTAGGTGAGCGGGGAGCGGAATTGAGAGGAGCGGTCTGCTGCGACTTTGAGCGGTGGAGCGGGGGAGCGAACACCCACGTGAGCGGGGAGTGGGAATTCTCACCGCTCAGCTCCACTCACATGCTCTGGAGCTGACGCGCCGTCATAGTTACAACAACCAATCACATACTTCTCTGGTGTTGCATGAACGGGATTGGGTATTTGCATGAGGCGATCTGATTGGCTGACGCCTCCATTGGCGCTTGAAAAGTTGCGTCAGCACCACACTTCAGACACGCCCTCCGTCAAGCGTTGACGCTGACGCCCCGTGTGAATGCAGCGTGAGCCAGAGCGCGCGCACACACACGTCACACACCGGATGCGTGTGCGCACTCAGATCACTTGGACATGGTTGTGTACAAGAGGTAAAAAAACAATATAAATTCTGTTCGTTTTCTCACACAAACCGCTCGTTAGGCCATCAATGTGTAGTTACGATAGGGAATTGTTTAATTTGGATTTCTCTGTGCATGTTCTTTTTCCCTCTTATAGAGACAGTGACCTATACCTGCCATTATATGACTGACAGACTAGAACGGTTTGACCTAAAAACATCAAAATTGGATCTACTGAAGAAAAAAAGACACCTACATCTTGGATGCCCTTGGGGTAAGCTGATAGATACCAAATTTTAATTTCAAAGTGAACTATCCCTTTAAGCCTAGTCTATAGACTAAAATGTAAGTCTTAGCTGTTTCAACTGAAAGAAACTTGCACTGACTGATCTTAAAATATATCAGTGTCTTTTTTTTGTCTCAAGATGCACACCAGTAATGTTTTTTTCTAAGAATGTTTATAAAAATTACTTAAATGTCCTAATTGAACTATGGCCTAATCCTGGTTTAGTCTAAGCCCTGTCTGTGAAACAGGGCCATTGTGTTTCAAATATAACACACAATTAACCTCTTATGAACTGTTGTATAAAATCACATTTAAACTTGTGATATTCAGGACAGAAACAACACTTGTGTGAAATAGCTCTCGCTGCTCGTGTGATATCACTTATTATGTGATATAAATATGAGATAAAAATTCATACAGGGACATTTTTTGTTACAATATCTTGAATTTTAGGGCATAACTGCATTTATGGAGTTGCTACCCTGCATCATATTTGTCAACAGTCAACTGTATGAAATATATACTGTATGTGAAATATATATATATATATATATATATATATATATATATATATATATACACAGTATACAGAAGTACACAGTACACCCCTCACATTTTTGTAAATATCTTATTATATCTTTTCATGTGACAACACTGAAGGAATGACACTTTTGGTGCGTTCAAGTCATGTCGGATACATCGTATTTACGAGTTGAACGCACATGAACGCCACCACAAAGTCGTTATTACGAGTGGGAAACTCGAAATTTTCTTTAAGCCCCGAGTTTCCAAGTTGGGGGCGTGTCAGTGAAAAAAACGTGTCGGATGCAATGGACGCAGCCAAAGACTAAAGATATGCAGCGTCGGTAAAGTTGTTGAAATGAATAAAATTATATATGTTTTGTAATGTACAATAAAACTATGTAAGTTACACATACAAAATATTATATTATTGTATAATTATAAAATAATATATAATTATTCAGTTTACATCACCTTCATAAATTAAAAACAGAAAAAAGAAAACACAATGATGCACATTCTTCATTCATCATTTTATAGATGTAGAGTTAAAAAAAATCATTGAATTTTATGTAGAAAAGTTAAATCGCCATCTTGTTCCGACCAAAGTGACTTGAACGCACCCGACGTCGTAATAACGACTTGTCTACTCGTAAGTACAAACGTCCGAGGAGGACTTGAACGCAGCATTAGCTACAATGTAAAGTAGTGAGTGTACAGCTTGTATAACAGTGTAAATTTGCTGTCCCCTCAAAATAACTCAACACACAGCCATTAATGTCTGAACCGCTGGCCACAAAAGTGAGTACACCCCTAAGTGAAAATGTTCAAATTGGGCCCAATTAGCCATTTTCTCTCCCCGGTGTCATGTGACTCGTTAGTGTTACAAGGTCTCAGGTGTGAATGGGGAGGAGGTGTGTTAAATTTGGTGTTATCGCACTCACTCTCTCATACTGGTCACTGGAAGTTCAACATGGCACCTCATGGCAAAGAACTCTCTGAGGATCTGAAAAAAAGAATTGTTGCTCTACATAAAGATGGCGTAGGCTATAAGAAGATTGCCAAGACCCTGAAACTGAGCTGCAACAGGACAGAAAATAATGGTGGCCACACAAAATATTGACACTTTGGGCCCAATTTGGACATTTTCACTTAGGGGTGTACTCACTTTTGTGGCCAGCGGTTTAGACATTAATGGCTGTGTGTTTACATTGTACTTTACATTGTAGCAAAGTGTCATTTCTTCAGTGTTGTCACATGAAAAGATATAATAAAATATTTACAAAAATGTGAAGGGTGTACTCACTTCTGTGAGATACTGTATATACAATAAATGTATTTGAAATATACAGTAGCCTATATAAATATTTCATACAGCTGACTGTTGAAAAATTATATATAAGGCCCTATTTTAACAATCTAAGCGCATAGTCTAAAGCACATAGAGCAGATGCAGTTAAGGTGTATCCGAATTCACTTTTGCTAGTTTAACGACAGGAAAAAACGGTTGGAGCACCCGGCGCATGGTCTAAAATGGTTGTCCCTATTCTCTTAATGAGTAGTGAGTATGTTTTGGGAGTAACATGCAATAAACCAATCAGAGTCTCATCTCCCATTCCCTTTAAAAGCCAGTTGTGCTTGCGCCATGGCGGATTTGCTATTTACATGGCGGAATTTGCAAGCGGTAAAAAAACTGAATGCATTTCTGCTCATGCGCAAGGTTAAATCACACAAACAGCCCATCTACGGGACAAGATGGATTTCACCAAAGCTATCTATTATGACATGTAGGTATTTTTATATTTATGTACACAATAATAATATATTGTAAACATTTTGTTTTCATAAAAATGTTTGTGTGCTGCTGCGCATCCCCGTGTGTGTAATAAGCAAAGTGTATATACGTTGTGGACCCGCCTATAGGCACATATTACTAACACGCTCTTTAAATAACAAAAAAATAAAAAATATATATACAGTATATATAAAATATTGCGCCTATTTCAGTTGCCTCAAAATAGCAACGTGCCAACAATGCGCCTGGCCAGCACGCCCATGGGCGCAAATGCATTTGCTATTTAAACATGGCGCAAGACATGAATTCGACAACTGCGTTGGGCTGACACTGGCAAAATACACATGCGTCACACCTGGCACTGCATTGCGCCGGGTGTATGATAGGGCCCAAATTGTATATATGATTATTGTGATATTATGTGTTTTATTTATTTATTTATTTTAACCTTCCTAAAGCCTGATTTTTCTATCCTTCCACCCAAAATATGACAGGTGCACAACTACCTGCTGCATTTTTAGCATTTGCTGGATCATAAAATATAAGGATCTTTTATTTTTTTCTCTGTTTACGTCTTTTGAGTGGCATGTCCCATGGCCACTAACTGATACCATCATTACCAAATTGCGCAACCTCTCGTTGAAGTATGAAAATGTCATGGAGATTGGCTGTCTCGCAGGGCAGACGGCGCAGGAATGGAGGGCACGGTCACAACGCCGACGGACAGTCGGAGTGCTATCTCTCTCCCTGCCACATCTGGGTCTCACATTAGCCTCTCCCGTCGCATGGAAAGGTCAAGCATGAAATGCGACGAGTCTGATTATTCAGCGCACCATGGGCTCTGATCCCATCTGTACACAAGGGTCTCATACTCTCTTCATCTCTCTCTCTCTTCTTTTTCATCACGCCCTGTTATTCTAGCCTATCATCTCTCCACACATCTCTTAAGGGTGGCAAATATTCCAGGCTTTGTGCTGTGTGAAACTACAAAGTGCTGGTTGTCATTTGCTGCTTTGAATGCCAGCTAGGGCTAAGTAGTACTGTATATACTCTGGACTGCCTTCAGATTGTTTTGTGACTTGTATTTGCCCAAATCAGTTTTGCTGATATGCCATGCTGATACTGAGTACAACATTGTGATTGTGAGTGTGGTATTGGTTGGATGTTTTTTATTTACAATCAAAATGGTAAAAGATGATTTGTCAGGTCACCTGAGGAGCAAAAAAAAAAAGTGTTTCACATGGTAACATCTAAACAAACTGGTTTTATTTTAACATACAATAGCGAAGTCAACCTGAATACATGAAATTATCAGAACACTTGGCATATTTAAGAGGTTTCAGTTGTTTTTGTTGAATTGGCCATTACAGTACCCATTAAACAAACTATTGCCGGAACTACCTGCGGCGGAAGCAATCTTCTGGAACATTGAAAATGATGGACTGGCCCCCTCAAGGTCTGGACCTCAACCCCATCGAGCAAATATGAGGCGAGTTGGAAAATAAACTGGACAGATCTATTGTATATTCAAAGGAAAGCCTTTGGCTTGAGTTGCAGGAAGCATGGGATAACATTAGTGTTGAAGTTCTCAGGAAATATATTGGCACTATACCAGAGAGATATGCTGCTGTAATTGCTGCAAAAGGTAGACATACCAAAATATTAAAGTTAAAAGTGGATAAAAAAAACAAAAACATTATGACTCGCTTCATCTGATATTTGTTGTGCTCTTGTGCTCAGAGAAACCTTCTGTTTCATGAACATTATGAAAAGAAATCATGTTTTGGAGGCAAAAAAGGTCAATATATATATGTATATATATAGTTGACTTAAGATGAGAATTAAACGTGTTTATGGAAATATTTTTTGCAAGAGATTTAATACATTTTCTAATTTGATTATTTTATTATGTGCTCAATATGTATATTTGACTAATTTGTTTTAGTATAATGACTTTAATTTCAATAAAATTAAAGCCAGTAGACAATTTTAGTAGAAAGATTAATTAAATTGTGACATTTATTTATTAATTTATTTATTTTAAATAAAAACATTGTGTATTTATAATATTACAGTACATATATCCGCATACAGTATAAATGGGTCTTTTTACATGGAAATAAACTGACTTTATATTTTAATAAGGGTGTCCCCTCCCATGGGAATCATATTTGAGGGTAATTTTAAGGTTTACCATAGGCAGAAATAGATCCTTAGAGTAAATATTGCTTTTTTTCTAAATTTTTACAGTGAGTAGTCATGAGGCTGCAGTCGAGACATGATCACAGAAAGATTAATTTTATGAGAATAAAATCTCTCTAAAATCCTTTTTGACACCCCAGTATTATTGTGGATTGTCTGTCTCAGGCCTCTAGATATTTGAAATGAGTGAAAACATATCTTAGTCCCGCCGTTCTCATCCGTTTAGCACAACTGAAATAGAGCGCGTGGGAAAGACACGCGGGATGTTAATGATGTAAAGTGAATTGAATCCTTTGTTTAATTCATGGGTTCGGGAACATGAGTAACCAATCTGTTACACCGGATTTTGCCCTTGTTAAAATGATTTGTCTCCATGTGGGCCCTCCTCCATTAGAAATATCTAGTAAAACACAGCTGTTCTGATCATAAAGCATAATAACACCAGCACCCTTGTGGCCTGTGAGAAATCCCAAACAACAGACTTTCAGCGTTCAGTTTTCAGTATGCGTAGCACTTCCAGTTGTGGCAGGAGGCAGTGGGCCGGAAATAGTGCTGTAAATAAAAGTCTTAAAAAGAATTAAAGAGAACTTTAAATGACAGTATAGTTTGCTTAATAATTTATTGGTCCATTAGAAGCAGAAAGCTGTTTGAGTGTGTTCTCCATAGTGCTGGGGGTCGTAATATCTCTTTTATTTTTGAAAGTCACGAACATCACGAACAATGGAAACTAATGACTTGAGCAATGCAGGACACAGTAGATGTTATGCACGCACAAACCATCGAGTCGTTTGTTTTGGGAGTGATTGCAGCCTACGTGACTCCTCAGAAGGCAACATGCGGTGCAATGCAGCAATATTAATAATGCATTGGTCAGCAGCCCACTCACCTCACGAATACAATGTCTTAAGGCCTTTGTGTCTGTGTGTGTACGGTAATGTGTTTGTGGCGGTATGAGCATAATTAACCCTTTGAGCTAATTTAAGCTAAATGTGCTTTTAACAAATAAATAAGCAAACGCTGTGAATGGCTTCTATTTTTATTTGTTTATTTATTTATTTATTTGAAATAAGAATAAAAGAATAGAAGAGAAATGTGTGGAGGAATAGATTTGAAATCCCAGTTGTGTTTTTTGTTGTGATTTGAATATGTCTTTTGTTGAACGTATTCACCCTCAGGCCATCCAAGATGTAGATGAGTTTGTTTCTTCATCGATTCAGAGCAATGTAGAATTACATGCTCACCATTGGATTCTCTACAGTGAATGGGTGCTGTCAGAATGAGAGTCCAAACAGCTGATCATCCAAACACATCACAATAATCCACAAGTAATCCACATGGCTCCAGATGATAAATGAATGTCTTGTGAAGGGTAAATCTGCCTGTTTGTAAGAAACAAATCCCTCATTGTGGCATTTTAACTTTAAACCATCACTTCTGGCCAAAATGCCAGTCCATAATTCATAATAACACTTTCTCTAGTGAAAAAGCTCATTCTCTGTTGTCCTCTCACAATCCACCAACATGTTTAAAACGGTTTTCGACTGTTTTCACTTGTAAATGATGCTTGATCTGTGCATATTTCTCTTCTGAATCATCTGAATCATACCTTTTCACCAGAGGAAGCAATATTATGGATAGAGGACTTGTGTTTTAGTCAAAAACAATGGTTGAAAGTTAAAAACATCGTAATGATGGGTTTGTTTCTTACAAACACACCACTTTTCATTTCACAAGATGTTAAAGGGTTAGTTCACCCTAAAATGAAAAATCTGTCATTAATTACGCACCCTCATGTCATTCCAAATCCGTAAGACCTTCATTCATCTTCGGAACACAAATTAAGATGTTTTTGATGAAATCGGAGAGCTATCTGACCCTCCATAGACAGCAACACAACTGAAATGTTCCCAGGTCCAGAAACGTAGTAAATATATCGGTAAAACAGTCCATGTGACATCAGTGACTCAACTTCAGTTTTGCGACGCTACTAGAATACTATTTTTTGCGCAAAGAAAACAAAAATAACAATTTACTCAACCATTCTTCTCCCCCGAGTTACGTCTTCCGCCATTTTGGAGAGTACCTAAGAACGTATTTGACGTAATCAGCGTTGTTTACGTTCGGGGGGAAAGCGCGCGCATGAACGTAATCTGCGTATTAAGCATTGTTTACGCTTAGGGGAAAATGAAATCAGCATCTCCATAAAGCTTGTCAGCAGAAGGAAGCATGAAGTGCTCTAAAATTTCCTGGTAGATGGCTGCGTTGACTGTGGACTTCAGAAAACACAGTGGACCAACACCAGCAGATGACATGGCAGCCCAAATCATCACTGACTGTGGAAACTTCACACTAGACTTCAAGCAACATGGATTCTGTGTCTCTCCACTCTTCCTCCAGACTCTGGGACCTTGTTTCCAAATGAAATGCAAAATTTACTTTCATCTGAAAAGAGGACTTTGGACCACTGAGTTATTTTTCTCCACAGCCCAGGTAAGATGCTTCTGATGATGTCTCTGGTTCAGAAGTGGCTTGATAGCCCTTTTCCTGAAGACGTCTGAGCGTGGTGACTCTTGATGCACTGACTCTAGCTTCAGTCCACTCCTTGTGAAGCTCTCCCAAGTGTCTGAATCAGCTTTGCTTGACAGTATTCTCAAGCTTGCAGTCATCCCTGTTGCTTGTGCACCTTTTCCTACCCAAATTCTTCCTTCCAGTCAACTTTGCGTTTAATATGCTTTGATACAGCACTCTGTAAACAGCCACACCTTTCAGTAATGACCCTCTGTGACTTACCCTCTTTGTGGAGGGCGTCAATGTTCATCTTCTGGATCATTGCCAAGTCAGCAGTCTTCTCCATTATTGTGGTTTCAAAGAACAAGAGATACCTGGAATTTATACTTTAGGGATTGTCATTAATTGAAACTCAAATGTAAATATTCTAATATTTTGAGATACTGATTTTTGACTTTCATGAGCTGTAAGCTCTAATCATCAAAATTAAAACAAAAAAAACTTTTGAAATGTTTTACTTTACATGTAATGAATCTAAAATATATGAAAGTTTCACTTTTTGAAATAACTTTCAAGAAAAAATGGACTTTTTCACGACATTCTAATTTATTGAGATGCACCTGTAATTAATGACAGAATTTTCATTTTGGGGTGAACTAACCCTTTAATTGATGAACTAGAGTTGTGTGAATTACTTGTGGATTATTGTGATGTTTTTATCAGCTGTTTGGACTCTCATTCTGACAGCACCCATTCACTGCAAAGGATCCACTAGTGAGCAAGTGATGTAATGCAACATTTCTCCAAATCTGTTCAGATGAAGAAACAAACTCATCTACTGTACATATTGGATAGCCTGAGATCAGATCATCAGTGCACATCAGATCAGTCTAAATGAAAAAAAATGAAATTGATGAACTGATCTTTAGAATAACATTGGAAAGATACAAAGGTCAGAGTGTCTTGTGTTGTTTGAATGTATTTGGGCAACAAAGATCAGCTAAAGGATTTCAGAAGTTTTATTGAACAACGCATTATAGATAAATATGATTGATGTTTGAGTATGTTAATGTCATATAAAATCAAGTTAATTAAAAAGAGCAGATTTCTTTTGAGAAGGCATTATCTGCATTCTCAATGGGAATGTACTATGAGTCCATAACATGTCTTTTTTCATTAGTATCTCAGTGTCTTGTTTTGAAAAAAAGCTTGTTCAGGTGGACCTGCCTGATCCCACGTCAGCTCCTGTTGGTGTCCAACACTCCTTCCCTACTGCATCAGAAGGAGACTAATTAACTAATGACATGGACTTCAGTTCTTCCCATCAGAGTTCATTACATCTCCAAACAAACACTCCCACGGCACAATCGTGATTAACAACAACAGGAATAAACAAGAGACACGTCTCCCTAAAGGGCCAGCGCTCTATGATTTAATCAGTCTGCAAAATAACTGAAGAAGTGACAATGAACTTTTGGCATGTTTCCTAAGCCCTTGATCCAGTCACATGTTACTAGCAGCACCGGGGTGTGTTACCTTTGAAACATGTTTAGGGATGCACAGTAAATTAGTACTATTGGTTATTGGATTATTGGATGCCTGGTGAATATTGCATGCTGCTCACTTAAATGTAATATCTAAAAACACTAATAATTAATTATATAATAATAAATGTAATTTTAAGCAAATTGAAAAAAAACAAAAAAACAAAAAAACAATGTTGGGATACGTAATTATTATTATTATTTAAACAAATCAATTAAAAAGATTGATTTTAGGTTTTTTTAGGGATTATTTTTATTTTATTTAAACAAAATACTATAGAATTGTATTATGGGCCATTTACTGCTTATGGCCATAACATTTAAAATGTTTCTACTCATCTGCACCATTTAGCATATTAAAATACTGCAATACTTATAAAATGTTTTAATATATAAGTAAAAAGTGTATATATATATATATATATATATATATATATATATATATATATATATATATATATATGTGTATGTATGTATATGATTGATTGTGTTTGCACGCATTGCATGTATATTGCATGTATTATTTTTTGTATTTTGCTTACTTAAATAGAGTGTAAAACAGAGGTTATTAATATTTGAATATTTGATATTTATAAAAGTATTTATAAGTATTTATGGTAACATTCTGATTATGTAATGTGTGCTGATGTAACAGATAGATTTGTCTTATTTTCTATAAGCTCTCACGGCTAAAGTTGTGTGGGGAAAGCAAAACTGACCCAGTTTCTTGACGTAGTGCTTACTCTCTGCATCTTCAGTAGCTGTTGTGGCTAATTTATGAAGTCGACAGTATATTATGAGGCGATTAGTGTTTTTTGTCTGTTGATTAGGTGGTTTGTGATTGACTGCACTGGAGTTTGAACCTTTCCAGCCTGTGATGAGACACTAAAACCTGAAGCACTGCAGACACTGCAGTAATGCCAGCACAATCTCAGCGCTGATATATGATGCTGGTGGCTTTACTTTGTCATTGTTATCTAATCAATCGCAAAAGTACTGTCATGAGAGAGAAAAATCGCAAAAGTACTTGTCATCTTTATTAGATATTAGAACGTGGAGCGGCTGCCAAGCCATTAAGTCATGTCAGTTTTAAGGCTGCCTTTTGAAAAATTAATTATCGACACAGTAAAAGATAGTTAAGAAATTAAACTGTCATGATGTCTGTCTTGTAATGCTAAGTAATTAAGCAGTGTTACTTCAGATGGTGAGTTAATCTGAGCTTTTGCTAACGAGCACTCGCTAACTGTGCAGATAAAATGACCCGGCAGGAAACTGTTTGAGTTCAGGGGTCTGTCACAGGATGTGGTTTTAAGCCTGAACAGGGAGACTAATATCAGCTGCATATAAACCCTGCTATTAAACCCTGCTATGAAAATCCTTCATCCTTCTGTCACCACTGTAATAAATATCACAGCAACAGTGTGGTTACATTTAAATATATATAAAAATGCAGATATAATATGTCATCATGAAGTGAATTCATATCTATTTTC
The DNA here is from genome assembly GCA_027422415.1 of Schizothorax lantsangensis. NCBI lineage: Eukaryota > Metazoa > Chordata > Actinopteri > Cypriniformes > Cyprinidae > Schizothorax > Schizothorax lantsangensis. The sequence continues at coordinate 16,369,128 of CM049855.1, forward strand.
TAAATGTATGTTACAATTTTTTTTTTTACCTTTTGACCTCCACTTAAAATTCTGTCCCTTTCTTACAATCAACTGCAAGCTTGCATTCATATCTGCCTCTGTCCAATCAAAAACTGATGAAAGGAACCAAGTTCATGCCTACATTTTTCCCATATCTGTTTCATTTGTATTGACAGTACGCCTCAATATGAAAGACAATTTATGTTGCTACTTCTATAACATTTCAACTTTAGAAATGTTGAATCAATTTTTTTAAACATTTTACTCAACATCTTAAAATCTTTTTGTTCTTTTTCAACATTTTTTTTCTTTTCTCAGTACAGCAGAAAAGTTATTTTGCTACTTCAAATACAGTGCAACTTTAAAAATGTTGAATAATTTTTTGTCTTCTCAACATTTTATTAAAAATGTCTAAATTATCTACAATCTATACAATAATCTATTAAATTTTACTTGCATTTACATCTCCATACTGAAAAAAAGTTATGTCGCTACTTCTGTTACATCGATAACGACTTTAAATATTCAATAACATGTTTTATGTTTGTGTGTGTGTGTGAGGGTGTTATTTTTCTTATATTTACTTAATATGAATAGGTAATTGTTTAAATTAACGGTCACACTTTATTTTAAGGTCCAATTCTCACTAATAACCATTAACTACGACTTCTACCACAATAAACTCCTAATTTGCTGCTTATTAATAGTTAGTAAGGTAGTTGTTAAGTTTAGCTATTGATTAGGGATGTAGAATATGGTCATGCAGAATATGTGCTTTATAATTACATGTACTAATAAACAGCCAATATATTAGTAAATAATAGGCATGCTAATAAGCAACTTTAATAGTGAGAATTGGTCCCTATACTAAAGTGTTACCAAAATAATTAAGTGAATTATGAATTCAAAATGAATACAATGTTACATTCACCATGAGAACTACAAGTTATTGTAAGGATGTAGGGCTATGTCAGAAAGCTGGCATGCCCCCAAATCCTCATTTTTCTGAAATAAAGTGTGATTTACAGGTAGTTCACGGTGCTCCACAGGTGAGGGCAGGCCGACAAATCTCTTCCTCATTTTCCTAACCCTGAGCTCTCACTACACAAACACAACCAAGATCATAAAACGCACAGTGAGAAAGAACAGATTGGCAGATAGAGAAGACCTTGTCTTTTTTTCAGTTCCTCTTCCCCCCGTCGGGTCTGATGGAGCTTTATTGATTGGCGCGGCAGAAAACCACACTGCATTTGGAGAGGATTTTCTGTCATCGTTCAGATAAAGAAAGAGAGGGAGAGAAAAGTCATAATCCGAACAGCAGGCTCCCTGACTGTGCTCAACACATCCACCTTAAAGCCGTAGGTGCGCCGACCCGGTTAGTTCCACCGGGGACGGCAAAGCGACTCGGAACGCTGGAGCCGCGGATCGGCCCTGGACGATGGCTGTTCTCTTCTCAGTGGAAATCCTCTCTCTTTAACGGTCTCTGGATGACCTTGCCTGTTTGGACCGGCGAGTTTAGCTCAACTATCAAGGGAGGGAAGCTTTCTAATAGGCGCTGCGTAGTGGTAAGGTGTCTGCCTGTCATACCTCATCTAGCCTGATACACCGTGACTACCTGCATCTCACTGGCTGGACAATTACTGTCCAATTCCAATTTACTTCACCAAAGCACCGATGTAATGAAAAATAATTAGGAGGCTGAAAATGAGTTTTCTCATGAAATGGCCTCTCAGGTTGAACACAATCGCACTTGGCAGATGGCTGTGCGGGTCTGCTTTAATATGGGTGAGACGGTTAATCGTGTCCAAGGTGCATGCGGCAAACATGAAGCGTTCACGCTGGTAATGCTGCGTGGAATATTGAGAAGCTCTTCACCTGCTTCCACGTGCCTGTATTGACTTACATGCAAGAGAAACAAACAAGCAAGCGGTACTGCTAGCATACACAAATCTGAAAACCGCTGAACTGAAATGAGATGGAAAAGCTCATGTTTGTTCAAGAAAGTGCTCGAACTCCATAGCACAGAATTCTAATTTCCCCATTTAGTCTCATTCAGAGCTCAGTGTAATAGTCTCCTTGGATAGACTCACTTGATATATTTCACCTTTATAAGCAACAAATTTGGAGTCAAAGTAAAATGGCTACATAAACCTTCAACGTTTAAACCCCATTTAAAACCCAATTTGTGTGGAAAAAAATACATTCCTGCTAGTTGATTAAGTTGATAGTCAATAAGAAAGTAAATCAACTCTCTCTCACACACACACACACACACACACACACACTCAACAGTCCTCTAGCATCTGTTTATTAGTAAATGATGGAGAAAGACCTTCTTGATGGATAATTTATGTGTAAATCAACTCCAACTGGGTTTCTTTAATTTGATTGGCTAAAACAAGTGAAGAATAATCTTCAAGCAAGCAGTAAAACTATATAGACATTTATATACATAAATATAGAGTACAATAGTCCATTTTAATCAGAAAATAACAGAGCTCATAAACAGTATTTGAGACAGTGACTTATTAGTTCAAGGAATTGCACAGACATGCCAGTAAAAACACAAACATATTTGATTAGTGTTTGCAGATATTCTGTCTATATTGTTCCACATATTTGGAATTGCTGGCAGTAAGTTGTATGTATTGAAGGAAATTCCACTGATACCAGGTCCCTGGCCTCCTCAAGGCAGCAAGGACACTTTAAAGAAAGAACAGACTGCTTCACCATGAAGTGCTGGTGCTGGCCAGACTGTGGTGTTACTGGATTCACTCTGATGTATCAGCTATAACACAATGTGACATTTCTGTCTTGTAGCAGGTCAGTAAGAAAGCTTCACTCCTCTCCTGTGTGTCTCATCTTTGTTTACAGGCAGAATAAAAAGGATTTATTGAGAACTTGTTGTTCATTTTGTTATGTAACAAACCAAATGGTATTTATAAGAAATATAAAACACATACAGTATTTAACACTACATTAACATCATGAATTTGATGGTTAAAACTAATTACAAAAGAAAAGGTAACAAAAGTGAAGTTGGTTCTGAGAAAATCTCTAGCATCATTAGATGCTGCTTGGTTTTAATATTTTATATCTAATGCATGAAATGAATTAAGTGTGGCTTAAGTGTCCAGAGGTGTTCAAATTCGTTTGAGGGCCTTTGTTTTTCTTTGATAACCTACCCTTTCATCACAAATTACTGACTGCAAATATTTACATTTATGCATTTAGCAGACACTTTTATTCAAAGTGACTTACAAAAGCCTATTAGACTTTTGCCACAAACCTGTACTTTTACCTCTGTAACTCAGCAGCTGGGTTGTTTCTTTGGAGACTGGCTTAACCCAGCAGTTGGGTAGAAAAAATAACCCAGCATTAAAAATGACCCAGCAACTTAGTTACAGGAAAAACTACCCAGCACCTGGGTAAAAAAATATTAAAAATAACCAAATAAAATGACCCAACAAGCTGAACCCAGCATTGGGTTTAAAAATAACCCAGTACCTGGGTAAAAATATTAAAAACAACCCAATAAAATGACCCAACAGACTGAACCCAGCATTTTTTTAGAGTGCAGAACAAACAAGGTGAAACGTTGCCAGATTCACATTTATCTGTTTCAGATAAAACCAAACACGCTTTTAACACTCACTGGACATTTCACTTCGAAAGTAATGCAAAACATGCAAGAAGCAATGTAATATAATTTTGCAGAAATATATCTACAGCCATGTTTTTCAATGAGCCTTGGTTGTAAAATTTAAGGGAAAATAGTCCAGAGGAAAATTAGGGTAAATGTTGAGGGTTTACTGCATCCTGCCATTATGCTTCAATCAAACCTCTTTGCTTGTTCCTTGGACAAAAGCATTTATTTAGTCCACTGCTGCATTTGCTTGCTTAGGCATTTCTCAGTTTTGGTATTTAAATAGTATCTTTTAAGGCACTTTAAAGGGAACATCTAAAATAATGAATGGAAATGGAAATTTACAGTAGCTTTGCCCTGGAAATCCACTCAATAACGATTCGTTCAGCTGTCAGTGTCAGAGTCCTTTGCTCACTCACATTGGTTCTTTCTCCTTCTTTAGGCCATTGTTCCCCATTGGATGAATGACTTTTATGTTCTACATGAGTTTCAGAGAATGTGTTTGATCATGTTATTTTCACATAGTGTCATATTGGTTTTAATTATACATCCTATTAAATTCACATCATATTGGTGACTAATAACATGACCGTATCTTTGCAGTTCAAATACAGGCTTAGACATCACAGTATTTACACAAGGATTTCAATTTCATCTTTGCACATTCAATTAAATGCAAAGGTTTATTTAAAGCACCTGTTTAATGACAACTCATAAAGAGCATTTGCTCAGTCCATGATAAAGATATGTGAGCAATAGTTTTGCGCATATACTCTCTGAATTATTTCTTTGGAAATGTCGGCTTGAGCAATTAAACACCCTCATTCATTTGAGTGTTAACAGTCATTGGAAACAAACCATCAATCTCCACTTGTCTTGTTCGCTGAGACACCAAGGCATTGAAATACTCCTGGGAAGTGGTAATAGTATAGTCTCCTGCTATATAAACAGCAAATATGAAGTCATCCATTAGTTATATTTTGTAAGTTGCTATACATGAACTTTAAAAACATCTTTTTTGTATCCAACAATCTAAAGCCCTATTAATAATATGACTGTGTTGATCTTCAGTGTAATAAACTGCAGAGTCCACTGGCTTGGTAAATAGGGCTGAAATGAAGTGTTGCATACAGAAGGTATGTATAGCGTGATGTATTACTGCTGTGCCTAAGAGTCTAAACGTTCAGAGTTATAGCTCAGTGAATAGTAAATGGTTGCAGTACAGGGAGAGGCATCAAGCTTATTCAGATTCAGAAAATATATGTATTTATAGATTGCAACACCATTATTATAGGTAAAAATGTTCTTGTTTAGAATGCTGACTCAGATATCAGACTTTCACATTTCTACATTTTCTTGATAATTTATTGCACCTTCTGTAGATCACTTGCTGTAAACTGAATGACTGTGCAATGCAAATTTATTTAAAAAAAAAAATCTGAAATATTTAAAAATATTGTTTTTTATTACAACCCCAAATCAGAAAAAGTTGGGACAGTATGGAAAACGCAAATAAAAAAAGAAAGTAGTGATTTCTAAATTTACTTTGACTTGTATTTCATTGCAGACAATATGAACACAAAATATTTCATGTTTTGTCTGGTCAACTTCATGTCATTTGTATATACATATTCAGACCTGCATTCCAAAAAAAAGTTGGGATTTAGGGCTAGTATGAGGTAAATTGGTTAAATAATGATATTAAACAGTTGATGTCAACAGGTGATTGTAATTATGATACAAAAGCAGCATCCAAGAAAGGTCTATCCTTTATGGGCCGAGGATAGTTTGCCAACAAATACGTAGAAAATTATTGAAATGTTTAAAAACAATGTTCCTCAAAGAAAGATAGGAAGAGATTTGGATATTTCACCTTCAACAGTGCATAACATAATTAAAAGATTCAAGGAATCTGGAGGAATTTCAGTGCGTAAAGGACAAGGGCTAAGCTGAAAACCGTGATCTCCGAAACTGCAAAGAATCGTCATTCATCTATAAGGATATCACCACATGGGCTCAGGACTACTTTGATGCTACCTGACTATATATCATCTAAGAAGCGCCGTCAGGGCTCGGAGGCATCTGATGGACACCCAGTGGAAACGTGTACTGTGGTCTAGCAGGTATACTTCTCCGGACCAAAGAAGAAAAGGATGACTGACCAGCAACAAGTCAAAAGCAGACCTTGGCATAACTTTTCAGGCACCATTCTGAAAAGTATAGAATTTTGGAGCACAATATGCTGGAAGAATCTTTTCCAGGGACGTCCATGCATATTTCAACAAGACAATTATACAAAGTATCTTTGACTGGCCTGCCTGCAGTCCCGACCTGTCTCCAATAGAGCGCAAAGGCAAGTGTTGCCCACCTTACAGGAAGAATGGGACAAAATTACACCTGTCATCACTTGGTGTCTTCAGAAACGTCGCAACATTGGTCAAACTTTTTTTGGAATGTGTTGCAGGTCTGAATGACAGGAAAGGATGTATATTTACGACCCAGACAAAACATGTTGCTGCCGAAATACAAGTCATTTTAGGAAAACTTAGGGGTTGTATATTATATTATATATTAGTCAGTCAGTACTGCCGCTGGTGTCCCTTAAGAAAAAAAAAAGGGTGCATGATGCTCCTGACTATATATCATCTAAAATCAGTCTGTACATACTTCCTGTGATCATGAATCATTAAATTATATATCTTCTAGTCCCACTGGAGCCTGTTATACAGATACTTTGCTCATGTTGCTGCCGCACATTAGGAAATTAGATCATCAAAAATAATTTTCTTTCTCTGTACATTTGGCATGAATCATTCTGGCCTTATAATATATATATATATGTATGTATATATACATTTCCCTCCAGTCTGTAGCATGGTTCAGTCTGTGTATAACAACATCATTTTTTTTCTTTTCTTTTTTTATTTGAATTTTAGGCTAAAAATTATTTGTAATGTAAAGGCACCTTTTTGTCTGCAGTAGTTCATTTGAAATGGTCCTGCGGTATGACAAATGATTTTTTTTAAAAGGACACATATTCCATGCCGTTTCTCAATTAAAGAGGTCATAAAAGCTGCATGCATAATAATTAAAAAACAATTAGAATTTTTGTAAAAATAGTTTTAGATGAAGTATTGCATGTCACACCACAGGACATGTCAACTTCCCAAAAGCATTTCATGTCAGCTACCCACAAACAGATGTGTAAATGAAAAAGACATTGTTATTGACTTTGGATCACAAGTTTAGTTCACTTTTCATGACTTTCATGTGGCCCTAAAGTTTCTCGAAATCATCAGTGCGAATGGGGTGCCAAGTGTTGTTTTGGAGGAGCGCAGCACTTGCTGTGTGCATTAGACCTCTGCAGTGAGCTAAATGGCGATCTTCTGGCTGACTAAATGTCAGGAAATATATAGGAAATATAAAGTCACTCTCACATCCTTCATAGCCCTGACAGCTTCCTCCCAGATAAACACACACTTCTGCTGCTGCAGAGCAAGAGTCATCTACTGCACTTAGCACTGGGATGTAGGGAGTAAGGAGGAAGGCTGAGAGAAAGAAAGAGGGAGACTTGTAACTATATCGATGTGTTGCCGACCTGTCATTTCTGATTGACCACCCCATTTAACATGGCACTCAGACAAGCTCTCGTTCATCTGCTCTTACAAAGGAATAATATTGGCCTTACCTGTTTTTGTAGAGCATGTTTTCTTACAGCTCATATAAAGCACTTTAGCACACAGCGTATCAGGAAAGAATCGAAGATCTCGAAGTCTCTAATACTGTTCAACACTGAAGATTGTGTGTCTTCATATAAACTTCATGTGTTTATGTTCTAGAGAAAATTTCAGCTATATTTCATAAAGTGCCAAGACAAATATATTGCTATATTACACTACCATTCAAAATATTGGGGTCAGTAAGATTTTTTGGTCACACTTTATTTTAAGGTCCAATTCTCGCCACTAACAAACCATTAACTACTACTTTTGCCTCAGTAAACACCACATTTGCTGCTTATTAATAGTAAGGTAGTTGTTAATTTAGGATTAGGGATGTACAATATGGTAATGCAGAATATGTGCTTTATAAGTACTTATAAACAGCCAATATGTTAATAATAGCCATGCTAATAAGCAACTAATTAAAAGTGGGGTTTGGTCCTAAAGTGGACTAAAGTGTTTCAGATTTTTTTTTTTAAGAAATTAATACTTTTATTCAGCAAGGACACATTATTGCTGAAAAGTGTCAGTAAAGCCATTTTACATGATGTTACAACATATTTCTGTAAAAATAAAACAAAAACAATACTACACTGTAAAAAAAAAAAAAAGTTGGGCTACCTTAAAATTTTAAGTCAACCAGCTAAAGCAGATTTTTGAGTTTTCTTAACTTATTTTTTAGGAAATTTCTCAACTTTTTGTTGTATAAACTTAAAACAAGAAGTTGAGAAAACTCAAAAAAATCTGCTGAAGCTGGTTGACTTAAAATTTTAAGTTTGCCCAACTTTTTTTTTTTAAGTGTGTTCTTTTGAACTTTACAAAGAATCCTGAAAAAAACATTATGATTTTCACAAAAAATATTAAGTAGCACAACTGATTTTACAATTGTCTTTGCCATCACAGGAATACATTATATTTTAAAATATATAAAAATAGATAGTATTTTATAATATTCATGGTTTTACCATGTTTTTTTTTTTTTTTTTGAGCGCAAGAGGCATCTTTCCAGATCCCCAAACTTTTGAATGGTAGTGATAGATAGATAGATAGATAGATAGATAGATAGATAGATAGATAGATAGATAGATAGATAGATAGATCTCTAAGCAACATTCATTTACAGTGTCTCTGGGTAAATGTAGTAAATATATCAGCTGAATGAAGGCCATAGAAAATCAATGATCTGAAGGAAAGAAAAGAACGCAGATGTATCCTTTATGTATTTTTTATGTATAACTCTAGAAGGATCATAAAACACATTGTAAAAGTTCTACAAGAAAACAAACTGTACATGGATAAAAGTGATGTTTCCCTTATGGGAATACCTTGTTTTGGTGTACAGCAAGAATAGAGCTGGATATAATTGGAACGAAACATTACTTTTTGGCCAGTAGGTAGTGGCTTTGCAGTCTTTCTGGAAGCACATGTAAGTTTTGTTGTTGTTTTGAAGGCTTTTGCTTCTATAGCACAACTACCAGACTGCCAGCTGCAACAACAGATGTGGTCACAAATCTACATTTCTGCAAATTGCGTGGGATATACAGTATGGTATCGAATGTACTGTAAATAGAAAATATGTTTTGAGGTCAAGGTCATACTCAAAATCAGGTCAAATCCGAGACAAATCCCAGTTAACTGGGCGTCTCTCCCACCAGTGAGACTATTTTAATTCACTTTTATGAAATGGAGTGACGTGAAAAATCATCTCCAGTTTATTTTCAGCCATGCTAAAATTCCACAGGGGCTCAGACTGTCTTTTGCTTTACATTTTCACTTAATGCTTTGAAGAAAACTGTGAGAAACAAAGGCATGTGTTATCTGCTGACAGCTTAGCAATATGTTGGATTTGAGGTACTGTACAACAATGCAGTGATGTGATGTTCATCATAAGGCACAGGAAGCAAAACTTGCCTTATTTAGAATTAGCACAGATCCAAAGTCGAGCATAAATCTTCCCACACAGCACAATAACACTCTTCTAAACTTTTGTGGCGTCCTTATGTTCATATATTGTTCAAGATGTAATGATGAACGGAGGTGCTAATTAAGTGCTGGTAACGGTGTTTTCATTTCCTCTCTCTGCATGTACGTCTGGCTCCGAATCCGTCACATTCACAAGCTTCATTAGCTATGAGCGAATCATACGTGGCTTGGAGCCTTGTCTTTACTTCCGCCTCGCTGCTGTCCACCTGCCCTGTAATTAATAAAGACCTGCCATTTATCGTGCCTCTCCATCTTGCTCTTTGATTCGCCTGTCAGAAGCTATTAAAGCCCACTCTGGAGGCCCACAGAGCACCAGCAGGAGGCCATGTCAGAATCACATCAACCTGATTTAGCGGGCATATTGGAAACCTGCAGTGGAATCCAAGGGAAACGCAAAATGAGTGCATGAGCCTTGAAACATTGTTCGTTTGGCAGCAGGTTTCATTTTGTCGCTGCTTAGATTTCTTTCTTTTTTGCAAGTAATTACTGGATCTGTACTGGATCTGTGAACATCCAGAGGTACGAACTGTTACATAGTGATATGATAGTAGTGACAGATCTTTTCTTCCATATTTTGATGTATATCCGGCAGGGACTTGGCTCCATGCATTTGTTGTTGATTGGAGTTTGATATGTGGACGCCAAAAGCGGAGGCTGATGAAGGCAAGATTGCAGGGGCATAATTAATAATTAAAATTAATAAATTACTCGTTTTTTTATTCAGCAAGGATGTATTAAACTGTTAAATTGTTGGTTTGGATGCTTCTACTGTCATAATTTTGTCAGTTACCTAAATAAAAGTTAAAAGATGTAAATGTAAATTGAACAAAATTGACAGTAAATTTATTTTTAATGTCACAAAAGATTTCTTTCAAATAAACGCTGTTTTTTAACTTTCTATTTACCAAAGTATCACTGCCCCCCCCCCCCCCCCCCAAAAAAAAAAAAATAGTAGTAATAAGAAGAAATTAGAAATCAGTAGTAATAAGAAGAAATATTTCTTGAGCGGCAAATCAGCATATTAGAATGATTTCTGAAGGATCATGTGACACTGAAGACTGGAGTAATGATGCTGAAAATTCAGCACTGCATCACAGAAATAAATTACATTTAAATACCTATTAAAACAGAAAACAGATACTTTAAATTGTAATAATATTTTACAATATTACTGTTTTTACTGTATTTTACTAAATAAATTCCGCTTTGGTGAGCATAAAAAATAAATAAATAAAAACTTACGGACCACAAATGTCTATGTAATTTTGTATTTTACATAAATAATAATAGTAATAATAATGATGATAATAATAATAATATTTATATATTTTTAGAAAAAATATATAATTTATGTACAGTACTGAATTACAATCTTTTTTGTTTGTTTTTAAGAATGATTCTCCATTATTTTTAAGCATCATTTCATTCATTCATTCATTTTTAGCTTTAATTTTTAAACCTTTGATATTCTATGTTTTATAAAATGAGAGTTACACTCCATGTAGACTGTGAATGTTCCTTATGTGGAAAAACAATCTGAACCATAAGATAACAATATATAGGCTAGATTTTACTTCTCTTTGATGTGTAAAAAATCTCAACGCAGGGGTTCGTTCATTGATAAACATCTTATGAGCACAATAGTGCATACTGCATGCAGCTCAGTATCAGCGTGCTTTGCTTTGCCGCTGGCTGTGAAGTGACATCATTAAGGGGCTTTGCTCAAACTCGTTTACGTGCACTCCTCTGAACAGCTCTGTTTTTCCTCCTCTGCTTTGCCTTCTGATCTGATGGCCAACAGCCCTTGCTTTTCTATTCATCCTTCTCTTTCGTCCTGCCTCCCTCCCTCCTGAGCTGTTAAGGGCTGCTTTGTTGGGCATTTTGATGTGTTTATTTACTGAGTGTGTGTGTGTGTGTGTGTGTGTGTGTGTGTGTGTGTGCATCTTTGATCAAACCGGGAGCTGCAGAGAGGGACAGAAGGAGAGAGACAGACAGGAAAAGAGAGTGAAGAAAGCGTGATGGGGAAAGGTTTGTCGACATAAGACACACACGAGAGAAGTGCCACATCTGCTCTCCGTGAAGAGAGACAGGCCACCAGAGGAAGTCAAAGGGGATGCAGGGAAAACATACTGGAATATACAAATCCAGAGAGGAGCGCTGCTGGTATAGTAGCTGAATTTCCCGAAGGCGCTGTTGAATACAGAGATCATCACGGTACGAGGAACATGGTTGCTGGGAAACTTGGCTCGGTGCAGCAAAACACGGATCATCGAAAGCGAAGTGATTTCAAAAATCATCAACCTTCACAAATTCATCACAGAGCTTTAATATCAAAGACGAAAAACAATTTGTTCACATTTAACTAGTGATGTTTGTATTCTCTGTAGACACAAGATACATTTTTGTTCTATGAGCTCTACTGTATGAAAACTGCAATGTAGAGTGTAAAGAGGTTAGATGCCATAATATATGCTGTCACAGTCCATCATTTCCAAGAATAATGCAACTGAGCTTTTTCAAAAACATGCCTTTCAGAAACACAGACAGCAGATCTCGTTATTCAGAGTCGCTGCATATTAATTCAGGAAGATCAATAGCTCAGTGATGTTTGAAAGCTCGCTTTCATTTTATTGGCAAACACTGTATTTGTTATTACTTTGGCTAATAGCCTAATCTAGCTTAGAGTAATGAATGAATGCACTTTTGCACAGCGAAGCATGTTTACACAGCACTATTTTTATATAAATATATTTGAGCTATTTTCGGTTAAGAAGTTATCTAGCAATAATTCAGCACTATTTTACTGTTTGCATTTGTGATATAAGGGAGAGGCTAGAATGTAAAAATGATCCTTAGGTTTTGTAAATAATGCAGTTAAAATATCTTTTGGTTTAAATATTTGTAAATTTTTACTAGAGTTATTTTTTTATTAATTTAAAAAGTATTATCAATTTATATACTTCATTTTAAATTTTGTTAAAGTTTTGGTTAAAAACTGGGGGGGGAGAAGGTATAGAAACTGCTAAAACTTGCTAGTAAATTTCATAAAAAATTACAAAGAACACACTGACAAAAATGTTTAAATTGTGGAAAGACTGAAATTGTTTTTCTTTTTCTTCTTCTTTTTTTATTTATTTTTTATTTGATTTTTTGTAAAACATACTCCAACATTCTACAATAATGTTTGTTTCATTTTACAGTTTAAAATAAAATGAGAACTGATGGCTTGGCAACTAAAGGAAATAAAATAAGGTGGGTTTTTTTTTTTTTTTTTTTTCAAGTAACACAAATATTTAAATATTCATTTTTAGTTTTAATCTGAGTTTTATATTTCCCGAATTCTAACTTCCTATTTTAGGGCTAAGTTGATTTTGAAAGAAAGTTTTTTTTTTAGTTCACATACCGAAAAATATTTTTCAATAAACATTTTTGTACAATATTTTTTTTATGGTACTTATGTGATATTTATACATGTTTTTTTCATAGAAAACATGAAATGAAGCAAGCAATGAGCATTTTAAAATATGAACAAATATTTCCTTCTATTTACATGTTTTTCTTTTTTAGGTTGACTCTTTGATTTATAATCTAAATATATATTTTTATATATATACTAAGTCACTGTATCTCAATATTTTAACATTAGTAAGTAAATTACTTAAAATAATTAATTATTTTATTAGAGAATTTAACTTTTTTTAGGTTCTAAGGTTCTATTTTTACAGTGTCTTTGTTGTTTTCATAAGATTTCAATGTTAACTTAAACATTTGTACTGGAGATATGTGGTTGTTATACAGTAGCACTGTTGAAGTTCTCAGACGGGATCATGCACTTTCTGATATTTTAGTCTAACTTCTATTGATTATTGAGAGACTCCCTTCCTACATCCTTCAGCCTTTCTAACACACAATTACACCCCCTCATACACATACTGCTTGACCTCATTAAGGGGTCATGGGAGGAAGTCAGGCAGAGGCATGTGACGGACTGTTATCTGGACAGAAAACATTCCTATCACACCACACCTGATACGGATAACCTTGGGGCACTTAAACAATTCATAAATCTCCTCGACAGACATCCAGAGAAATTCTCAAGACCCTTTCTGTTCCAGCATCCAAATGATGTGGTAGTTGTGGTGGAGGATGGATGACACATATGAGCTCTAACATACGTAAATGGCCTGATAACATGACAGGCCTTAGTCTGATATACTTCATGGTTCCAAAAAAAGGATCTGTGCATTTGACCTGACAAATCAATTGGAATGTGACTGTTTATAAATAACTTTTCAATAGAGAATTATTACAGTGACTGATGTGCCCATATGATATCGGTTATCAGTTTTATTAAAAACTCAAATAATGGTTATCAGTTTTATTAAACAAAAATCAAATATTATAGTACCAGGAAACTTTTTGGAACACTAAAGAACTGCAATCGTACAAGAAATTGTCAGTTCTCAAAATAGAAGAAAATTATACGTCCGTTTGATTATTTTGTTCTTCAAAGACATCAGCACCATTGCTAAAGGCTCTGGGTCCCTGACAGGATGAAGTTATGGCCTAAACTTAGACCTAGTTCTGGCAGGTGACAGGTTTGACTCTTTAACCCAATAAGAATGAGACATCTGCCTCAAAGACAAGCAGACCGGATCAAAGGATCAAAGAGGTGCTGTAGCATTAAATAATAATGATGAACTCTCATTGTGCGCGGTGTTTATGAAGTCTCAGTCTTGTTCTGGCAGATTGTCCTCAGATCTTCCCCTGCCTTCCATCCCTCTTTCGCTTCTCCGGTCCCATCAAAAAGACAGCAGGTCAGTACTCGGGTCGCTTTTGCTGAGTATCATGTGGTGTATACCAACTCTAAACATTCAGATCAACAACTTGACCATGAAAACTTTGTCTTTTGGAAATAACTTTATTATGTCTTACTGGGAATGACTTGTGTGTAAGATCGGCTCTTTAAGTTATTGCTCACTTCTCTGCTGACCCTTCTTCCTGCCGATTGAATCGTTTCATCTTTAGTGAAAACGGTCCATCCTTTGACATTTATGCAACAATCTGGGATCCTCTTGTCATACATTTATTCATTAATCTGCTCATTGGCTCTCTCATGAATACAAATGCAACTGTGACCTGCTTTACCTAACCCAAGACGTTTACAGGGATTTCGCCACAGCTTTTGATACCTGCTCCCCTCATGCATACACATCATATCAACAATAACCAAAGGGCCGGGCACGCTGATAACACGAGGCGGAATTGGGCTTCCTTGGCTTCGCTTCGCTTTACTTTGCATGGTGCGGTTTTCATTTGCATAGATCAAAATACAATTTGATCCCATTCCGTTTCAAGGGGGAAATACAATATCATGCTATTTCTAAGACTCTGATGGCTGACAGCTGAAAACACATATGCTCGTCAGAAAGACTTGTAATGTCTTAGATTTAACATAGATGTTGTTTTGATGAAAGACATGGTCCTTAACAGGGTTTTGCAACCAAGTTTCTTTTGTTTGTCTTTTGCATGTGTATTAGCTTTCACATCGATTTGGTTACTAGCACAAACCAAACAACACGAGGGAAAGTGTTCCACATGAAACCTATACTAATGCAAACCTTTACAGAGACGTTGACACGCGTGGACGGAAAGGATGGCAGCATTGTATTTAAAAAAACAAAACTATTTGTTTGTTTGTTTGTTTATTTATCATTCATTGATAATGCTAATATAATCCACAATTATATTATATTATATTATATTATAATTTTGTAATTAGATTTTTATTTTATTTATCAATTTGACCTTAAGTATAATTGTAAAATAAATGTGACAAAGTTGTGAAATAATTATAAACTTTTCATATTCTTATTAACTTTTAATGTAATATTTTAATTGTTAATGTAGTAATTGGTAATTGTTCACGATATAAAAATTAACATACTATTGCATAATGTGAATTGCTAGCAAAATTAAAATTGATTAAAAAAATTGTTCAGCATTGATGTCAAAATGGAAAGACATTTTATTTTACTGGCAATGCATCTCATTTTGATCTTATTTTAAACAGTTAAGACGATGAGCTAGCAAACAACAGAACAGCGACCTGGATAACGTTAAAATTTCTTTCAATATATATTTATACAATACAAGGTACATATTGAGTTCGACCCAGTTTTTTCCTTATCCTAAAGTTGCTTTATTGGGAACACCAGGTCAAAAGTTCGTTTTGTGACTATAATAACTTTGCTAATTATCTTTCTTTATGCCTCTCTTGTTTTTCCCTCAGTTGTATGTTTATTTCTTTTCACAGTGCTCATTGATCACTGTTTTTTCTTTCTCTCTCTCATAATAACTAGGTCTCTTTCACCATATTCAAACAGATTCAGTGTCTTAATTAGTGCCATTTTCTCTTAGATTTCATCCTCACTGAAGGTTACTTACTTAACAATGATGTTTGGGTTCATGTGCATACCTTTGATCTGCCAAACGTGGAAAAAAATAACAGTGAAACAGCATCACACTTGATGCTTCAACTCAACGCCCACAGGAAAAGCACAGAATACAAAAGAGAGCAGCTTTCCTCCATTTGAAGGTAAGAGCTGTGTCTTTGAACTGTCATTTGGCTTGTTATCTCTCTGATCATGTGTCACACACTCTTCCCAAATGGCCCAGGTGAAGACCTCCGACCTCCCAGACCTCTCACACACCTCATTATTTAATCAGACATTCAAGCCAGGCAACAGGTGCCATCTTTGTAGAGTGACATTTGACCTTAGCACTAAAAACAACCCACGTCTGCGCCCTCCCCTTGTGAAAAAGAAGTGTGCTTAACTGTATTGAATGTGCACTTGTAGTGTACTTCAAATATTAAATGGATTATATATTATTGAAATAAGTTTGTACCTAAAGAGTGTACTTTTGTGACTACTGTATGTTTCTTAACATACTTCAGTACACTTTAAAAGTGCACTTTTTATTTGTCAAATTGAAAGTTTGGTAAAACTTTATTTTAAGGTGTCCTTGTTACACATGTTGCATGTACTTACTATTATAATATGAATAAATGATACATAATTACATGCAAGAAACACTAAGCCAAACCCTAATCCTAACCCTAACCAAATAGTAAGTACATGTAGTTAAATAATATTACTCAGTATTTAAATGTATAATTACACTGTAAACAAGGACACCTTAAAATAAAGTGTAACCGAAAGTTTTACTTTAAAGTACATTTTACATTATAATATTTTTATATTTTTTTGCTAGGCTTTAAATATTTTGATGTTTTAACCAGCATACTAAAGCACATGTAATGTACTATTATTTTAACTGCAGTGTCTTATTTGGTTTCATATTTAAAGTTAATATATTTTATACTAAATTGTAACTTCATTAATGTGCAATTACACATTAATGAAGTTACACTGAAGTATATTTTAATTTACCATAAATGCTTGTCAGTACATGCAGTAGTACACTTTAAACATATTTCATAAAAGTAATTATGAAATTACATATTGTGTCAAAAAAGCACTCTAATTCAGCTAATTGCACTTAATATCATTTTAAACTATAATACATTATCATTTAATTGCAATTAACATGCAATTTACTGTCGAAAACATTACATTTATTTCACACTTAAGTATATTGTTTATTATTATTATTATTATTATTGTATTTTTTATTATTATTTTAGTGTATTATTTTGGCTGCAAGTACTTTTATTAAAAAAATATGCTAATGTTTAGAGTTATAACACACTCTAGTGCAGTTTACAGCAGATTCATAGCAGTCTTTATTTTCCATTTCAAGAATTTGTCTGTAAGTCTTTACTAAACTGATATTTTAAAACCAGACGCTGAAATAAAAACACCTGCATTCAATATTGAGATATTGCTATTGATTTAAGGTGTGTGTCTGAGTGATTTTAATAACATCAGCCTCAAAAATAAGGAATAGTAATAAAGTCAATCATTCTTCATTACAGTGTAACATTTTCATTATTGTTTATGATGACACATTTTCTTGAAATAAGTTGGCTCAGTTTCTTCTGAGATGTTTTGAACAGTGATTACACTTCCTCCAGGCTATGCTTGTTCTGCATGGGCCTGCATACTGCCCAACAGTTTGTTCTCCAGCATTTTGAAGCCCCTCCTTTGCTTTCTGGCAACAAACATCACCTTTCTTTCACTCTGTCTACTTCAGTGCGTCTAGTTGTTGACAGATGTCGTGTTATTCATGAATATTCGGCGCAGAGGCAGCGAGCCTGGCACTATAGACAAGCCTTTGATCCTCGTTTCAAAGAGGTGGCTGTCTGTGGCCCTGCCAGAGACGCCCCGTGACTCACTGTAGATTTGCCGCAGCGACCTGTTTGTTTCAGACGAGCCGCAGAGCCCCGTTGCTCGCAGGGACGCGGGAAGAGCGACAGCCACCTGCATTAGCGCCCACGCTGCAGTTCGGCAGTGAATATATTAGCAGCGTGACCGCAGTACATCAATAAGTTTGAATGTGTGTATGTATATTAGTGCTGTCAAACGATTAATCGCGATTAATCACATCCTAAATAAATGTTTTTGTTTACATAATATATGTGTGTGTACTGTGTATATTATGTATATATAAATACACACACAAACAGTATATATTTTGAAAATATTTTCATGTATTTATATGTATATATTTATATTCATATAATTTATATTATATACAGTATAAATATATTTCATATAAAAACATTACATATTTTTCTTAAATATATACATGCATGTGTGTGTATTTATATATATATATATATAATGAATATGCACAGTACACATACATATATTATGTAAACAAAAAACTTTTATTTGGGATGTGATTAATCGCGATTAATCATTTGTCAGCAAGTATTAATAAAATAATTAGACATATATTTGTGCTTTTTGCTATCAGACAGTAACGTCAACAATGCCATGCACTTGAATGAGTAAACAGGAAGCAGGACACTGACAGCTTGACTGTATTATCAAACACAAACGGTACAGTAATCTCCTCTCGTCGCCAAGCGTGACGATACAATGAGCACGTCTCATGTTCCAATAAGATTACAGGGTATGTGTTTCATTAAAACTCTGACGGGCAAATACACTGACGCACTGTGTGTTCAGAGCTCGGCGAGTCTGTGTCGCTTAATCTGTGGTGACATTCACAACACCGCACAAAAAAAAAAAAATGGTGATCTGTAAAACAACCCATCTGTCTGGCCGACGTTACCGCCTGAGCATTTCGAAAGCATTCGCGGGTGGGTTTCTGCAGTGCTCTGTGACACTTTCCCATTATAAACAATGAGAAGCCGCCATCTGCAGTCTGAGAAGCTACTCTGTGCCCGCGGCCCCTCTCGACCCCTGAAGAAAAAAAACAACCAAAAAAAAAAGCCCGGTAGTCCATTCATTGCCGGGATCTTTTCATCCTGTCTGCTCCTCCAGTGTCGCTAATGATATTGGTTTCTCTCATCGAGGCATTTGAGAGGCAACCCAGTCTCAGGCTCTCTTTTGTCATGGTGAAGGAATGGAGGGTATCCTCTTCCCATCTGCCTCTCCCAGAATGCACTATACAGAAGTGCGAGGACCTTGTTGGCACCCATCGATTCTCATAGTTCCTCACCTTTAGGTAGAGAACAATAGAGTTCTGAGCAGTCCTCAACAGCTAGGTTTCCATAGGCCAAAATAATTGCCTACAGAGCAACTGAAAATATTTTGTGAGTGACACTCCTTAGAGGATGAGGCCGAGATGTTTTCGTCAAAGTTATTTTAGATCTCAGTCTCATTCAGTCCATCCATCCATCCACACTTCCACTGCTTTACCAGTTTGGAGTTGGTAAGATTTTTTTGTTTGTTTGGTTTCTGTGTTTTTTTTGTTTTTTTTTTTTTTTTTAGTCTCTTATGCTCACCAAGGCTGCTTTTTTTAATACAGAAAAACAGTAGTATTGTGAAACATTATTACAATTTAAAATAACTGTTTTCTATTTTAATATATTTAAAAATCTAATTTATTCCTGTGATGGCAAACCTGAATTTTCAGCATCACTACTTCAGTCTTCAATGTCACATTATCCTTCAGAAATCATTCTATATGCTGATTTGATGCTCAAGAAAAAAAATCATATTATCATCAATGTTGAAAACAGTTGTTTAACTTAATATTTTTTGTGGAAACCAAGATACTTTTTTTCCAGGATTCTTTGATGAATAGAAAAATCAAAAGAATATACAGGTGCATCTCAATAAATTAGAATGTCGTGGAAAAGTTCATTTATTTCAGTAATTCAACTCAAATTGTGAAACTCATGTATTAAATAAATTCAATGCACACAGACTGAAGTAGTTTAAGTCTTTGGTTCTTTTCATCTCAACAAATTAGAATATGGTGACATGCCAATCAGCTAATCAACTCAAAACACCTGCAAAGGTTTCCTGAGCCTTCAAAATGGTCTCTCAGTTTGGTTCACTAGGCTACACAATCATGGGGAAGACTGCTGATCTGACAGTTGTCCAGAAGACAATCATTGACACCCTTCACACGGAGGGTAAGCCACAAACATTCATTGCCAAAGAAGCTGGTTGTTCACAGAGTGCTGTATCCAAGCATGTTAACAGAAAGTTGAGTGGAAGGAAAAAGTGTGGAAGAAAAAGATGCACAACCAACCGAGAGAACCGCAGCCTTATGAGGATTGTCAAGCAAAATCGATTCAAGAATTTGGGTGAACTTCACAAGGAATGGACTGAGGCTGGTGTCAAGGCATCAAGAGCCACCACACACAGACGTGCCAAGGAATTTGGCTACAGTTGTCTTATTCCTCTTGTTAAGCCACTCCTGAACCACAGACAACGTCAGAGGCGTCTTACCTGGGCTAAGGAGAAGAAGAACTGGACTGTTGCCCAGTGGTCCAAAGTCCTCTTTTCAGATGAGAGCAAGTTTTGTATTTCATTTGGAAACCAAGGTCCTAGAGTCTGGAGGAAGGGTGAAGAAGCTCATAGCCCAAGTTGCATGAAGTCCAGTGTTAAGTTTCCACAGTCTGTGATGATTTGGGGTGCAATGTCTTCTGCTGGTGTTGGTCCATTGTGTTTTTTGAAAACCAACGTCACTGCACCCGTTTACCAAGAAATTTTGGAGCACTTCATGCTTCCTTCTGCTGACCAGCTTTTTAAAGATGCTGATTTCATTTTCCAGCAGGATTTGGCACCTGCCCACACTGCCAAAAGCACCAAAAGTTGGTTAAATGACCATGGTGTTGGTGTGCTTGACTGGCCGGCAAACTCCCCAGACCTGAACCCCATAGAGAATCTATGGGGTATTGTCAAGAGGAAAATGAGAAACAAGAGACCAAAAAATGCAGATGAGCTGAAGGCCACTGTCAAAGAAACCTGGGCTTCCATACCACCTCAGCAGTGCCACAAACTGATCACCTCCATGCCACGCCGAATTGAGGCAGTAATTACAGCAAAAGGAGCCCCTACCAAGTATTGAGTACATATACAGTAAATGAACATACTTTCCAGAAGGCCAACAATTCACTAAAAATGTTTTTTTTCTATTAGTCTTTGGCTTATGAATTATTCTAATTTGTTGAGATAGTGAATTGGTGGGTTTTTGTTAAATGTGAGCCTAAATCATCACAATTAAAAGAACCAAAGACTTAAACTACTTCAGTCTGTGTGCATTGAATTTATTTAATACACGAGTTTCACAATTTGAGTTGAATTACTGAAATAAATGAACTTTTCCACAACATTCTAATTTATTGAGATGCACCTGTAACTACAGAATAAAATGTAATTTTAAACCATTATCTCTACATGTTTTCACGTTTTTGAATCTGATTTGGTAGCAATATATTGCTGTAATGCTTTTAAATATCGCCTCCTGGATGTTTATTTGTAAGTTTATTAAAAGTATTTTAAAACATTGATTTTGCCTATAGTCTTTGTATAGTTTTATGTCAGCCTGTACTTTATAATCGGAAGATATGTTTGGTGTTTGATTATGTGTCTTGTAGTAATTAACAACAGAACGTACAGGTTTCTGGCCTTTGTGTACTTCTACCGAATTGATTACAGTTATGAATTTAATTACCACAGATAATTACTGCCAATATGTCAAAGATGTTTGAGGCAACCTTCACAGCTTTAAACTCCATATATTTCCAAATAAACGAGTAAAAATCTATTATAACTGTGTTGCAATTATCCCCGCTCTGTCCAATTATGTGGATGTTTCCTAAGTTGAACTAAAGTCTATTGTGATGGACAGCGGAAATAACTGTTAGACAAATGACAAACACAGAATGATATTATACTTGTGTAGCTTTTGGACCTCCTCACGACTGTGTTCTCAGTGTGATTTATGGGCAACATCGAGATGTAATGCTTAAATCAAGACTGGAGATTGGAAGGAAATCGGCCTTCATTGAAACCTCTGTGGTCCGATTTCACAATTCCGACTGCTGACCCAGTTTGCCAGTGAGAAAAGCCATTAGTAGCCACTCAGTGGAGCCCAAAGCAGATGCTTCTTGTTGTTATCATCCTAACTATGAGCAAGAACACAGGGGTTTTGGCAGGAACTTCTGTGCGCTCAGTAGAAAACAAAAAGAAAAAGGGCGGGAGAATAAAGCGAGCCAGAGACAGAGGAGGCTTGGGGCCTGAATGCAGTCTGTAGCCCTAGGCCATCTTTATGTGTTGTACAGTGCTGACAGTTGGTTGTATTATTTTCCAAAAAGAGCTTATTTGACTGAATAAACTTCAATAAAAGAAATGATTTGGCTTAAATTTAAAAGAACGATCAAATCCGCCACATACACTGCTATCAATCAGTTAATTAATGAAGATTTGTTTTACAATTTGCATAAAAAATTGAATACTAGTTCTTGTTTAGTACAAGACTAACCATGGCATTAAACCAAGTTTTGTTTACCTCATTAATAACAGTGTTCTACACAGACCTGTCATTACCTCATGCTAATCAGATGATGGATTCGCGTACGCTAGCCTCAGTGTGCAGTAGCACACACACACACACACACACAAAGTCTGGGATACAGTGATTAATGTTTCTTCCCCTGTTTGTGTATTTGTCTATTTAGGCATTTCCAGAGCAGACCTCAGGAAATGTTGATTAAGTATTGCAGGAGTATCTCTCTTTCTCCCCCCCCCCCCCCCCCTCTCTCTCTCTCTCTCTCTCTCATTTTCTCTCTGTGAGAGTAACAGTCTCTTTGACCTCAGCCTGGTTCTTCTGTAACACGCCACCGTCTAATTGGTGCTGGCAGGACACAGACTGTCCATGCTAACGATAGGGGCTAATTTAGCAGACGTATTAGCTATGGGGTGACACGTCCAAAGTGTGCCAAACAAAAGAATGAAGAGCTAAAGCATCTGCAGTCAGACACCTGCTGCAGTCTGTTCATTTCTATCTCTGTCCAGTGGAGGAAGTGTGGTATAGGGTTTAGCCAGTTAGCATGGACACGTTAGCCCCTGCTGGTAAATGCCAAACAGTAACTACAGGCTGCATTTGTTATAGCTAATCAAAAGAGATTTTCTTAAGCTGTTAGCGCTATGCTAACCTTGTGTGCAAAGTTGTTAGCATGCTAAAAGAATGTTTACTGAAAACACAAATCAAGGGAAAAGTTTAATTTTGACCAATATTACAAATTCTAATAAAAAAGATTTCTGCTTTTGATCTCATTTGACAAAATTTTTAATTCATCAAAGAATCCTGAAAAAAAATGCAGCATGGTTTCCACAAAATCTTAAGCAGCACAACTGTTTCATAATTGATAATAAGAAATGTTTCTTGAGTGCCAAATCAGCACTGAAGACTAGAATAATGACTGCTGAAATTTCAGCTTTGACGACATACATTTTAAATTGTAATAATATTTCACAATTTTACTGTTTTTATGGTATTTTTAATCAAATAAATGCAGTTTTGGTGAGAAAAAGAAACTACAAAAACAAACTAACAAACAAAAATCTTAACAACCACATTCGGAAAGCAGCATATATAAAGTATATATGGTTAATTTGTCATTATGGTATAGTAGATATATAGTGCACAATTTTGTTTTTGAATGCTCAGTCATCTTTCATTGTCATTTTCCTCGCAGATATCGAGTAATTAGTCACATTTATGTCCAGAAGGTGTCTATAAGAAAATATAGCAAAATTCACTTTAACAAAGAATAACTAATATTAATGTATATAACCATATTGTAAAGGGTTAGCATACAGTAAGTCTCTGTGGGCTGGAGAGGAATTTCTGCAGTCATGTGTCAATTGCTTCATGCTGTTTATCTGACCATTATCTTTTTTTTTTCTTTGTCCAGTATCACATCTAACAATAGTTCTTCTGTTCAGCCCAAGCCTCAGATAATATTTTATATAATGACAGCCACTTTTTGTGTGAAGAGGATTCAGTCTTTGAAAACAATTGAAAAGTAGCAATATTTCTTGGAGCTGAGGGCTGATGAATAAAACATGAAATGGCAAAGGAACGTTATTTGGGTGAGAGTGTGAGGCTGAGAGAGTGAGAGAGAAAGAGAGAGAGGCTTTTTTCTCTGCAGCAGTAGCTTTTCCTCTGGAAGTGCTGAGGGCGGCTTGTATAGAGCCAGAGGGCTCTGCCTTTGAAACCCCTAATGAAGATCTTCTGCTGACAGCAGCCCGCACAGAGTGGCATCTGTAGCCCACATGTAGCATTTTTAAAAGGCATGTGGAAACGAAAGCTTTACAAGCGTCGCCAGCACAGGGGATA
The DNA here is from genome assembly GCA_027422415.1 of Schizothorax lantsangensis. Lineage (NCBI taxonomy): Eukaryota > Metazoa > Chordata > Actinopteri > Cypriniformes > Cyprinidae > Schizothorax > Schizothorax lantsangensis. The sequence goes on from CM049855.1 coordinate 16,393,272, forward strand.
CAGACCAATACACACAGGTACACACTCTGACAAATATAGGGGTTATTCTTTGAAAGACTGGCATTAGCTTTACAGCATTGGTCAAAGCTTTTCGATTTACAGCTGTGTGTAAATCAACATCTAAAGTTGATCTTGGGTTAAACTCCAGATGACTTTAAACCTGAAGAAAAAAGTGATGTGTAAATTAGCCAACAAGTGTATATAAATCTATGCATCCTCAACGGGATAACAACAAAAAAGATTAAATTTAGATAAAATAATTGCTAAAAACCGAACACATTGGTGCATTGCGGTGCATTAAAACAAAATCACTCCCATTACAGTTAATGAAGCTGTCTACACTGAAACGTCCATTGTGGCATGTCAGTTGGCAGACGCCCCATTTCTATTTTTGCCGTGCTACACAACTAGTTCAGCCACTTCATTTCCTTACCCACCTGAAACTTTTTTTTTCTATGAATTTTTATTTGTTATGCATATAAGGGACTCTTTATATAACAGTTACATAAAATCAGCTTGGATTTTCCAATATTTTGCAGCTATATACACTATATTGCCAAAAGTATTGGGTCGCCCCCTTCTAATGAACAGGTTTGACTATTTTAGTAATTTCTATGAGTACAAATCTTAATGTTAAAGCATATAATGATATTCTAGGAAATTGTGTGCTTCTAATATTATAGCAACAGTTTGGACAGGACCCTTTTTTATTTTAACATGACAATGCCTCTGTGTATAAGGCAAGGTTCAAAAGGAAAATGATTGATTCAGTCAGTGTGGAAGAACTTGACTGGTCTGCATAAAACCAAGTCCTAATCCCAGTTTAACACCTCTGGTGTGACTGTAAATGCAGACCTTGAGCCAAAAACTCATCACCAAACACCAATGACCTGTACATACACTATATAGACAAAAGTATTGGGACACCCCCTTCATTAGAACAGAAAAATGCACTTCCAAATCTGTGGCAACAACGATGGGAACATAATTCATGTAAGTGTCTAAAATGACTGTACCCATATGTACAAGTCATTGGTGTTTGGTGATGAGTTTTTGGCTATGTAATAAGTAGTCAAACCTGTTCATTAGAAGGGGGCGACCCAATACTTTTGGCAATATAGTGTATATACAAAGCTGCAGCATTACATTGAGTAAAATTATTTTTATAGTTATACTTTTAATTGTTTTATAATTACTGTGTAATTATTTTTATGCCAATCAATTTTTGATTAAAACAAATTATTTTATTTTCAACTGATTTAAGTTTCACTTGTGGTGTCATGTTTACATTTGGTTTGTGTTCATGTAGGTTCTGAGATATGCATCTTGTTCGCTTCTAGTGGTGCAACATTGCCATATTGCTGGTTATCAATATAAGATATGTTTTGGGAAATTTAATACTGGTCAAGATAATCACACATCATCCACTGGTTCCATAAACTAAAATTTAAGTTCACACAATCGCACTAATTTGATCCAGGTTCAATGAGTCAAGATAATTTGATGTGCACGCTTATTCTTAAGCAGTCGATCATGGATCAAAACGATCCACCATGGGAAACAGCGAATATATTTGTGCTGTTTAATGCATTTGAGACATTGTGTTTTCCTCAGTGCATAACTGACAAGTCACAGGTATATTCTTCATCTGTAAATATTACAACCCCAAATCAGAAAAAGTTGGGACAGTATGGAAAACGCAAATAAAAAAAGAAAGTAGTGAATTCTAAATTTACTTTGACTTGTATTTCATTGCAGACAATATGAACACAAAATATTTCATGTTTTGTCTGGTCAACTTTATGTCATTTGTAAATATACATCCTTTCCTGTCATTCAGACCTGCAACACATTCCAAAAAAAGTTGGGACAGTAAAGCATTTAAAACTTTGTAATGTTGCCATTCCTTTTCACAACACTTAAAAGACGTTTAGGGACTGAAGACACCAAGTGATGAAGTGTTTCAGGTGTAATTTTGTCCCATTCTTCCTGCAAACAAGTCTTAAGGTGGGCAACAGTACGGGGTCTTCGTTGTCGCATTTTGCGCTTCAAAATGCGCCACACATTCTCTATTGGAGACAGGTCGGGACTGCAGGCAGGCCAGTCAAGTACCCGTACCCTCTTCCTCCGCAGCCAGGACTTTGTAATGTGTGCAGAATGTGGTTTTGCATTGTCTTGTTGAAATATGCATGGACGTCCCTGGAAAAGATGTCTTCTTGAAGGCAGCATATTGTGCTCCAAAATCTCTATGTACTTTTCAGCATTAATGGTGCCATCACAGAAGTGCAAGTTACCTTTGCCAAGGGCACTGACACAACCCCATACCATGACAGACCCTGGCTTTTGGACTTGTTGCTGGTAACAGTCTGGATGATCCTTTTCTTCTTTGGTCCGGAGCACACGGCGTCCATTCCTCCCAAAAAATACCTGAAATACTGATTCATCTGACCACAGTACACGTTTCCACTGTGTGATGGTCCATCCCAGATGCCTCCGAGCCCAGAGAAGTCTACGGCGCTTCTGGACACTGTTAACATAGGGCTTCCTTTTGGCACAGTACAGTTTTAACTGGCATTTGTGGATGTAACTACGTATTGTGGTACTTGACAAAGGTTTGCCAAAGTAGTCCTGAGCCCATGTGGTGATATCGCTTATAGATGAATGACGATTCTTGATGCAGTGCCGCCTGAGGGATCGGAGATCACGGTTGTTCAGCTTAGGCTTGCGCCCTTGTCCTTTACGCACTGAAATTCCTCCATATTCCTCGAATCTTTTAATTATGTTATGCACTGTTGAAGGTGAAATATCCAAATCTCTTCCCATCTTTCTTTGAGGAACATTGTTTTTAAACATTTCAATAATTTTCTCACGTATTTGTTGGCAAACTGGCGATCCTCGGCCAATCTTTGCTCCTAAAGGACTAGACCTTTCTTGGATGCTGCTTTTGTACCAAATCATAATTACAATCACCTGTTGACATAAACTGTTTCAAATCACATCATTATTTAACCAATTTACCTCATTACTAGCCCTAAATTGCTCCTGTACCAACTTTTTTTGGAATGTGTTGCAGGTCTGAATGACAGGAAAGGATGTATATTTACAAATGACATGAAGTTGACCAGACAAAACATGAAATATTTTGTGTTCATATTGTCTGCAATGAAATACAAGTCAAAGTAAATTTAGAAATCACTACTTTCTTTTTTTATTTGCGTTTTCCATACTGTCCCAACTTTTTCTGATTTGGGGTTGTAGAAAGTCATGAAAATATATCCATTTTGCTGTCAGGAGTGGGCTTACGCAAGTGAACAAGCACTGCTGCGCGCATGCGCGCTAAACAGATGGAGCGCAATAGAATAGGAGCGCAATAATTCTGAGTAAAATTTACATTTTGCTAAAATATTTGTTGTTGGACATTAAATGTGCCTCATGTAGAATTTTAAACCTACATACTGTATAATTGTATTTTTATGCCAGCAGTAACTGTAAAGAGACTATTGTAATGGGTAAATCAAATACAAGCTAATACAGTCCTAATTACTAAGCTCAAATGAGTTAACGTGTCCCTCTTACCAGTTAAAATGTAGTCTGTTTTTTTTATTGTTTTCATTTTTAATTTATTGATTTTAACTTTTAATTTAGTGATTTAAATGTTTTAAAGAGCAATTTTAGATTGTAAGGTTTTTAATGGTCTACGAACAACCATAAAAGGTACAGCTGTCATAAGAGAAACAGGAAGGAAACAGGAAGGAAACAGAAAAGGAAACAGAAAAAGGAAACGGTGGAAAACAACTCAAACTCAGATCAAAACGTGATCTACTGTGACAGCATTAAACATCAAATATATTTAATTGGCTTTGAACAGTTTGTTATTATGCATGATCTTTATGAATATTAGTGCATCTAGTGAATCATCCTGTGTCACGTTACACTATTCTAAGGCTGTGTACAGACATGTAGTCTGCTTCATATCACCTTATCCGGCACATACGTCACAGAAAGATTTATTGCCATACCACATCATATGAACAACTGCATTTCAAATGTCTTAAAAACATGTCTACTGCCGATAGGCCTATTTTACTCCCAAGGTAAGAGACAAAATTGTATGTAAACCTGTCAAAACATGCATTAATCTCCTTTGCAAAGGCTGAACAAGAACTCTCTCCCATAACCAAAACCTTGATGAAAAGCTAATGGTAGGTTTCAACATAGGTGGTTTATTTCAAGTATGTGACATTATTTATAGACGAGCATCAGTTCTTCGTCAATTCAAGTAAATAAACAGCACGTGTTTAGCGGGTGGGTTTGTATGCACATATTGAGTTGGGTTTTTTGGCCAAGAAGACTTTGAGTGTAAAATGAACACAGCTGGCTTGTGGACCGAACTCCCTTACAGGTGGGATGGCCAACAATCACAGCTCGGGTAAAATAAATAATACTATTTTCATTTGACAGATACTTTTAACTAGAGATTGACTAATATTTTATGATCAAGATTATTTATTTATTTATTTCCTTGAATTCGAACCCATGACCTTGGTATTACCATCAACAGAGCTTAATAAAACACTGGATTCCGGCATATTCCCTTAAAATTCTTTGCACGACAGGACTGTCACGATGGGAAATGGAGAGACCATCAGAGTGTCCTATAAAATCCAGTGGATTATTAAGCCATATTACGGCATTTATGAGCACATTTCTGCATTGGACTGTGGCATCAGAAGTTTGCCTTTTAATAGAGAAATATTTATGATCTCCCCCCCCCCCCCTACATTAGTTCTTACATGCTGTTTTATGAATAACCGACAATGTGTTGTGTCAAGAATCTCATTCTTTTTTGATTAAAAAGTCATCAGCTGCATTTTCATTTTGTTTCAAAAACAGGCAGAAACCACTGCAGGCCTCATTTGCGTTGCCATTTTTAAGGTAAATGATATTTTAATGACTTAATTATGTTTAGTAACAAGAGTAATGCAATTCTGTATTCAGTCAGTGACTAACCCCAATCTGTTTGCATAGAAAAGTGGCACTTTTTTCCTTGTAAGCACTGCATTTTTGTTTAGAGTTGATGTGTGTTGATTTATTGTTTAATTGTAATTTACACAGTGCTTGTGGGTGTAGGTGTACGTGTATGAGAGAATGTAAGTGTTAGTGTGGACATGTGTATGTGAGAGGAGGTGAAAGGGAGAGTGAGAGAAGGAGTGGGTGAATGTGTGTATATGCATGTGCATGACGTGTTCACATCTAAAATCTAGTGTAACTGAGACAATCACTGTCTTTAATGTCACTGGGAAAAATGGTTAATCAAGCCCCTTGATTTCTGTTACAGAGGCATAAATGTTCCACTCGCCTTATCACAGAACTGCTGCAGTCTGCTCAAACAGCGTGCAGTCGCTCTAAGTCTGTCATCTAATGGCCTCAACTGTGTAAAATGCAACACAGGGAAGGTACATTTTAAATGGCAGGCATGAAGAGCAGGGAAAAGCAGTAGAAGATGCCGATTTTGTTTGTATAATCTACCCACTGCTCTCAAAATGGAATTGAGTGTATAACGGTGTGACAAAACTTCCTTCTGCTGAGTGAGCGGTCAAAAGTTGTCCAAATGAACTTTGAAGCCCATTAGAATAATGCATTTATATGAAAATAGGGACGTAAACTATTACTACACTGTAGCTTTCTAAGCTATCAAAAATACACGGAGTCAAGATTGCTGCATCAGACCAGAACAGTCATATTTATTAGAACCTTTTTGCGTCGTAACCACGCATCAACCAAACCCCCTGACTCTTAAAGGGGACGTGTCAAATATGCATGTGTGTATGCAGGTGATGTGTGAATTATGTATCAGTGATGCATTAGTTGCTTGTATCTGCCCCTACACAGCCCCCCCCCCCAGAATTCACCAACACCGGCAACATCAGCTTGCTTGGAGCTCGAACTTGTCTCCCTGAACGCGTGCAGTGACTTGAGTCTGCAGCAGGTTGAAACTCTTTAGCAGTCTGAGATTTTTCCCCGAGGTCTGTCCCCTTGTTGGCGGCTGGACGACCCCTCCTAGGAGCCAGCGCAGGAACCATCGGCTGACCTAGTTCTCCATGAGCTGGTTTAAGTCGATCAACAGTGACTCGTTCTGGACGACCTCCGATGTCGACCAGGAAAGTTTTGACTCCAGCCTCCAGAACTCGAAACGGGCCATCGTATGGGGGCCGCAACGAATGTCGATGAGTGTCATGACGGATGAAAACAAACTCAGCCGCAGAGAGGTCTCTAGGCATCCAAGCTACCGTCAGCCCATGCTGAGAGGTAGGAATGGGTTTGAAAGTATTGATCCTGTCCAGGAGGGCAGAGCGTTCAGAAGATAGATTCCAGGGCCTGGTGCTGTCAGGAATGAAATCTCCCGGGACCCGCAGAGTCTGACCATACACCAACTCTGCCGAGGAAGTTTGTAGATCCTCCTTGGGAACCGTTCGCAGGCTCAGGAGAACCCAGGGCAGTCGCTCAATCCATCTGTCATCTGTCAAACTGGCCCTCAGTGCAGTTCTGAGAGAGCGATGAAAGCGTTCACACAACCCATTGGCCTGTGGGTGAAAGGCCGTAGTATGGTGAAGTTGCACACCTAGGATCCGAGCCACCTCCTTCCACAACTCAGATGTAAATTGAGTCAGAAGATCAGAAGATATGTCAGAAGATATGTCCGATGGTGTGCCGAAACGTGCAACCCAAGTGTCGATGAAGGCCCGTGCTATATCCGCCATTGTCGTTGAGGCCAATGTTACTGCTTCCGGCCACCTGGTGGTTCGATCCACCATAGTCAGAAGGTGAGTAAACCCCCGGGAGGGTGGCAGTGGACCAACCAGGTCAATGTTAACATGGTCAAAACGTCGTTCTGGCACCTCAAACATTTCCAGTGGCGCTTTGATGTGTCTTTGCACTTTAGCCCGCTGACATGCCACACACGCTGAAACCCAGATCCGACTTTTGACGAGACCAGTTTCTGTGAAGCTTTCCGCCCAGGGTGTGAAAAACTGTGGACATTGTCGAACACGGCTCTCCTCCACTGCACAGGTACCACTGGACGAGGGTGGCCTCTGGAGACATCACACACCAGCGTTACTCCTGCCTCCACGAAGTGGATGTCAGCTATTTTCAAACTTGAGATAGCTGTCCTGTAAGCCTGCACATCGGGGTCGGATTGCTGGTCAGCTGCTAACTGGGCAAAGTCTATACCCAAGTGTACTGCTTGCACAGTGGCCCTGGAAAGGCAATCTGCTACGACGTTGCTTTTTCCATCGATGTGCTTGATATCTGTTGTGAACTCGGATATGAAGGCCAGGTGGCGTTGTTGGTGTGATGACCAGGGCTCAGAAACCTTTGACATAGCATAAAGCAAGGGTTTATGATCCACAAACGCTGTGAAAACACGTCCCTCCAAAAAGAAACTAAAGTGTCTTACTGCCAGGTAGAGCGCGAGCAACTCTCTGTCAAAAGTGCTTTACTTCTGCTCATTTGGGTGGAGCAGCCGACTGATAAATGCAAGAATGCAAGGGGTTGCCAAACACCATCTACCAGCTGTTCGTGTACAGCACCCACTGCACAGTCCGGGGCATCAGTAGTGATAGCAATGGGGGCATTTGGAATCGGATGAGACAGCATGGTTGCCTGTGCTAAGGCGAGTTTAGCATCCTCAAACGACTTAGTCATCTCCTCTGACCAGGCAATCTGTGTATTCCTGCTGTGTCCTTTGAGGGCCCTGTACAAAGGGTGCATAAGCTCAGCTGCTTGAAGAATGAAATGGTGATAGAAATTCTCCATCCCCAAAAACTCTTGCAGTGCTTTGGTTGTGTGGGGAACAGGGAACTTTGTAATAGCGTCGACTTTGTCTGGTAGAGGAACTGCCCCAGAGCTTGTGATCCGGTGACCAAGAAAGTCAATAGCAGCCAGGCCAAACTGCCACTTGGCGGGGTTAATTATCAAGCCATGTTGGCCAAGGCGAGCGAACAGCAATTGCAAATGAGTGAGGTGCTCTCTTCTGGAAGCACTGGCGACTAAAATGTCATCCAAGTACACAAACAAAAAATCCAGGTCTCGTAGGATGGAGTCAATCATGCGCTGAAAGGTTTGTGCTGCGTTTTTGAGCCCAAAAGGCATCCACAAAAATTCAAAAAGCCCAAATGGTGTTATCACCACTGTTTTTGGGATGTCCTCCTTGAAGACTGGCACCTGATGGTAACCTCGAATAAGGTGCACTTTCGAGAAAATAGTTTTCCCAGCCAGTCGGGCGGAAAAATCCTGAATGTGTGGAACTGGGTATCGGTCAGGTGTGGTGATGTCATTGAGTCAACGATAATCTCCACATGGGCGGTAACTGGCATCCGCTTTGGGGACTATGTGGAGGGACGAGGCCCAAGGACTTTTAGAGCGTCGCACTATACCCAGTTTTTCCATGTTAGCGAACTCGGCCTTGGCAACTGCCAGTTTCACTGGATCTAATCGACGGGCCCTGGCATGAACCGGCAATCCGAATGTAGAGATATGATATACGATCCCATGGCTGGCCACTGCTGAGGAGAAAGTGGGTTTAGTGAGGTTGGGAAATTGACAGAGCAGTCGGGTGAACTCACAGTCATCTGTCAATGCGCTGGACAGAGTGGTTGTGGGAAAGGTGCTCCTTGAACAAGGTAAAACATTGAAACCTTCCGCAGTGACCAAGCAGCAGTTTTTGACATCAACCAACAGTCCATTGGTGCACAGGAAGTCTGCACCCAGGAGGGGCCTACTCACATCTGCTAACACAAACTCCCATGAAAAACATTGGCCATTGAAGCATAGTGGTACTAGCCGTTTCCCGTAGGTGCGTATTTTGCCTTGATTGGCTGCCTCGAGCGGTGAGCCAACCTCGCCCGAGCGCCTATCCACTGTAGATGCGGGCAGGACGCTAACTGTATCACAGAGGAAATGTCGGCCGGATAGCGAGTCTGTGATGAACAGTAAGTAAGCAGTGTCATTAGCTACTATGCTACTGACAGTCGGCATATTGCGGCTCACATTAAACGTGCATGGAGGACGGCACTTCTTGGCTTTCGCCCCAAAACAGGCATGAAAGAAACATAGTCCTTGTTCCGCCGACTGACGTGCAGCGGGAGCTGGCCGTTCATCTGAACCCCGTGCTGCAGCTCTCAAAACAGGGAACACAGATGTAGTTATGGAGTCAGTTGCTGTACACTTGTGTGATGCTGCCTGATACACATTTGCCAGCTGTGCCAGTTCCCTGTAGTCAGTCACTGTACTGTTTGCAAGAGAGGTACGAACATTCTTTGGTAATTGTTGTAAGAACAACTCTTTAAACAGAAAGCATGTCTTATGCTCACCCAGCAGTGCTAGCATTTGGTCCATTAACTCGGATGGCCGTGAATCTCCGAGGCCAGGAAGGGAGAGAAAACGGCGTGCTCTTTCAGTCTCTGATAAACAAAAATTCTTCAACAGATATGCATTTAGTGTAGAATATTTATCCCGAGCCGGGGGATTTTCCAGAATGCTGATCGCTCGCGCAGCCGTGGAGCTGTTGAGGGCTGCGATGACATAATAGTATTTTGTGTCGTCCGCGGTTATTTCCCATAAGGCGAACTGAGCTTCGGCTTGAGCGAACCATACGGCTGCTTGTTGCTCCCAAAACTCCGGCAGCTTCAGAGATACAGCATTCGTCGACATCACAAATAGGTTATTTGTTCTGCGTTGGGGTCACCAATGTAGCTTTCTAAGCTATCAAAAATACACGGAGTCAAGATTGCTGCAACAGTCGTATTTATTAGAACATTTTTGCATCGTAACCACACATCAACCAAACCCCCTAACTCTTAAAGGGGACGTGTCAAATATGCATGTGTGTATGCAGGTGATGTGTGAATTATGTATCAGTGATGCATTAGTTGCTTGTATCTGCCCCTACAACACTGTAAAATGAGTGTAACCTATAAACATAGTTAGGTTGGTATTTAGTTTGATTCAGTGATATTAAATTACATTTTGGACTGAAAACCAGTTAATTTAAATGTTACCACTTTTTACAGTACGAAGAGCCATTGAATGAGGTCTAAATGTGTCTATTTTCCATTCTTGAACTGGTCAGGCTAGTTTGTGTGCTGGTTTTTGAAGGGTTTTAGCAAAAATGGTGATACTGGTTTGATACTGCATTTGTATATATGAGAAATTCATATCAGCATATTTTCATATTAATAATAAAGCAGAAAGACCAGAACTGCATCATATTTCTCTGTTCAGCTTCTCCATTTTAACTTTCGCCTCAAGGAAGCACACCGATGCCATTCACTCTGATTCACTAAGTGCTAGAGGTCCTTTTAAAGATTAAATAAGTGTTCACCGGTAAACATTACTTCATCCCATTAGGTCTGTCTCCATGGCTCATTTCCATCATCATTCCTGTGGTACTACTGCATTAATTTTGTTGGAATGCGCTGTCATTATCCGCATTCGGAGAATGAACCAAGAACCCAAATATGCTGCAGATGAATGGAGGAATTGTGAGTATTTTAATGGATGTCAAAGCTCATGGAGTCCAAGTATGAGACGGAGGTTAGGAGAAGGTGAGGGGGGGCTGAGGGCACTTTAACTCATACTGAACACATAGAAATCTCATATATGTCCTTGGGATGTGGAGGTATAGGAGGCAGGAGTTTGATGTTGCCCTTATACAACAGTTTTACTGTCTCTCCTAAATATTGAGCCTTTTGTCATTGTCATAAAAAGTAAATTCATTTCTGTGCTTTATACACTTGGTATTCCTCCCAGGAGTCAGTCTTGTTCCCAGTGTTTCAATTCACCTTACAATGTGTGTGATTGAATACAGGCCCAGTTTAATGAAATGGCATGCTTCGGTTATAGTCCCAGAACCAGGTTGGTTCAGCAGACGCCCGTATTTATTAGTGTTGTAGCTGAGAAAACAGGAGTTACCTCCTTATCTTCCCATTTCACTCTCTTTTTTCCGCAGTCTCCCTTTTTTCCGCAGTCTGAGCTAGAGAGGCTTAATAATATCCCAGAGGCACGGATGAAACGCTCTCTCTCCACAGTGTCTGTTTACCAAAGAGAATGTTTGAAGTTGAGCTCAAGATGTCTTCATTTCTCCACCAGAGGAATGTTCCAACGGGAAAGATTCGTTATTCAAATGGGGGGGGTACGAGAATAAATGATGAGAGAAAGGAAAGAAATCAGCCAGTGTTTCCTAGATGTGCTATAAATATTGTTCAACCAGAGCATGTCGTGGTTGGAAGCATCTTTGTTTATACATATCTGAGAAAGCGTTGGAGGAAAGAACATCTCACGACAGGATGGTTTAGCATTCGTATCAGTCTGAGTCTCCCACAGCTGCATTAGTCTGGCCATCGTCATTAATTCATCACACATTTCTCTCTCTCAGGGCCTCCGTTCAAACATCTCCTTCATTTTAAATCTGAATACAAAGGTCAAATGTCAGATTTGCTCAACTTTTTGATAAAGTGACACTGCACATAAAATAACTTAATGGAGAAAGACCAAGCGTGCCGCACGAAGCCAAAGCGTCTCGATCGCCAGTTGACTGGATGCATTATAGGTCATAAACCCCGCCCTCTCCATGTAATGTAATGGGACATGAGACAACCTAAACAATCAAACTACACTTCAAATATTTATTTTTTCCAAAGATGGTTTCCAGCATTTGAGGTAGTTCTTATCATGCTGATTTATGTTCAAGTGTTCGTTTTTCTATTAAACGCACAATATGTAAGATTTTTTTTATTAAAATATCCAAAAATCACTAGAACAGTGTTATATATTTTGCTGACTTGTGTACTTACATTATCCCAAATGTTTTGAAGAATATTTAAAACCAGAGAAATAGCAAATTTAAATAGTGGCTCGTCCCTGTTCATTGCGTCGCCTGTCAATGATGTCATAGTTTATAGAAAACATGGAAACACCAAAGACGCTTTAACATGTTATGCGTTTTATTAGACAGGTGACGACCGCACAGAGTAGCATTATAACAGAACTTTCTAATGTATCTAGTCTGATAAAACAGCGCTGCTTTACCCCACATACGCACAACCAGAATAAGTGGAAGCGGTCGACTGTGGCATAATAATAGCTCAGCTGCTTTCGAGCCGTGTGTCACGCTCGTTCAGTGCACTCGTTTCGCTTCGATGGCTTTCAGCCTCACCCTGCTTCATACTACGATGTTAATAAATCTTTAATACATTAGCTCATCCATAAACATGATTTCTGCCCGAGTCCCTTCGGATTGCATCAGCTGTGAGGATGAAGATGACAACTCCCATGATTTCACACTCAGTCACGGCGTCATCTAACTATGTCTTTGTTTCTTTGTTTGTTTTGAATATGCACCCTCTAGCGGCAAAAACTTACATATTATGCCCTTAAGTTTGCTTTTAGTTAGTTATTTGATGCTATAAAAACAGGGTGCCCAGATCTTGCGATTGGGTCTGTGGGGGTTTGGGTGGGACTTTTTATACCGTGGCTCCACCTCACGACCGCTACTGCGCAGACTCCGGCTCCAAATGAATCACTACTGCGCAGACTCTGGCTCCAAATGACGCAAGATGGCAGCGGCCATACTGAGACTTTCCTATAGTGGAAGGAAGTGGAGACGTGTCGTCCATCTTTTTTTACAGTCATAGAGCTGAAAAATAATGAGTATGCATTAAAATTTAACATGAATACATTTCTAAAATGAAAATAAGGACATTTGTTGTTCAGCAAATACTTCAAATTTATACTTTTCAAAATCAAATACTTAAATTTACACTAAACACAACAAAAGAAATGAACATGATTTACATAAGTCGAAAACCTAGTATAGCATAGGGACTCGAATTGGTAAATCTTTTTTTTAATCTGTTCCTTTACATGAACCAAAAAAAAAAATGCATCACTAGAATGAATTGGACATTTAAGATTCAAGATTCAAGATTCAAGATTTTTATTTGTCACATACACGATTATATAGAGTATATAATCAGCAGTGAAATGTGAGTCAGGTGAGAGGGAGAACCATTTAGGATGAACCGATTCACTAGAATGAACTGAACTTTCTATACCTTTAAGAAGGAGAACCATTTAAGGATGAACCAATTCATTAATATGAATTGCATTTCCAATGCTACATGTATGAGAGAGAACCATTTAGGGCGAACAACTCCACTAGAATTAACTGAACTTTCCGATACATACCTATAAGAGGGAGAACAATTTAGGATGAACTGATTCACTAGAATGAATTGGATTTTCAATGTTACATGTGTGAGAGAGAACCATTTAGGATGAATCGATTCATTAGAATGAATTGGACTTTCTATCACTACATAGAAGAGAGAACAGTTTATGGTGAACTGAATAACTACTGTAGAATGAACTGGACTTCCCTACACTATATGTGTGAGAAAGAAACATTCATGATGAGCCCATTCACTAGTATGAACTGTAATTTCCTACAATACAAGAGAAAAAAAGCCCATTTAGGATGAACCAATTCTAATTGGACTTTCCAACGCTACATATGAGAGAGAGAATCATTTATGATAAACGGAATCATGAATTGACCCTTTGCAAAAACCCACCCTCCTTAGTTACTTTTGCTATGTCCTACAAGCCATGCCTCTCTCACACTCCACACCATGTTCTCACGCAGTAAAAAATATATTGCGGAGCAAAGAGGAAACTGACAACATGCCAACAGACAAGACAGAGCAGTTTACTTCTGGTATGAAACAAGGCCTCATCTTTATTCTTTTCCGTTTTTTTAAGAAATTCAAATAATAAATACCGTTTTGTGGCTCTTTAATGTGTCTTGACAGTATTGTCTCAGTTCAAGCGGCACGCGTGAAACGATCGTCTTTTCATTTTTACTTAAAGCATGAATGAACATCATAACATTTTATTTCAACCACGGAAAGACGTCACTACACACAATTTTCCAAGTATATGTCCACTGAAGTTATCTACTCTCCTGTCTGATTTGTTTGTTGGGCAAGAAGGCAGATTCAGCGTTATGATTAGTCAGATCGCCTGTCAATCAAGCTCTTTGCTAACGGTCAGTTGGACGTTTCTACACTACATCCACAGATACAGTGAGTGGACTGTCTGAATGAGCTAAATCTAGAAAGAAAGAATCAGATTTTCTGTCTCTGAGTTTGAGAGACACAGATGAGTACATTTCATTAGTCACAAATATGTAACATTTGATCACGCTATACGTTTGTCGAGTAGTTTGTTACCTACTTTAAAACTGCTTAGAAAACAGCTGAATTTTGTTAAATTAGCAGCATTTATTAATTCTGTTTGGTTCTATCTTTACTACACTTAAGCCTGACAGATGGCTAAGCCTCAGTGAACTTTAGAAACAGAGATAAAGTTTATTTTCAGATGTCTTCAATTTAATGAGTTCTTTTTTTCTAAGATTAAAAAAAAAAGAATATAAAATTAAATTTTTTGGTACTATTTTAGCAGTTTTTAATTAAATATTATTTCACTTTGGCTCTGAATGCAAAGTTAAAAAAATACACACCCTAATAAAATGTTTAGTAAAATAATTCTCTATTCTACCTTTTACAAAACTATGTGAAACAATCCAATCCACTGCACACAACCATCCTTATTATTAAGGACCTTAGTGGAAACCTTTATACCTATATTTTGTGCAGAAAACATGGCTAACCTTTTACAAAAAGACACATCCCACTCAGAGTAAGCTGTAGCATAATGATTTTGTTATTTGTGTTGTCTGTGTATTCAGCGTACAGGAAGAGAGAGAACAACTGAGACTTAGCCATCGAGCACCACGGTATCGGCCTTCTGTCCTGCGGCTGAACAGCTACTTATCAGGTCACATAAGCCACCCATTGATTCCCATTACTGAATCTTGTTATTGTTGGTTTGTATGGCTCAAGGGAGAGTTTACTGCTTGCCACTTAAATCAGTTGACTTACAGTGTTCCATTTGTGCTCATTAAGGCACGGGTCATTGAAGAGCAACATGCCTTCGTCACAGTTTGGGGAAAATAGATCATTTCACACTAGATTTAAAGCACAATAGAGTGCCATTAATGTTCTTGTAAACATTTATGTTTCTATTACCAAAAAATACATCATTTGCATTTAGGGGTTTGAGGTTTGTTTGATGTGCATGCCAGTTCATATTATTTTTGGATGAAGGGAAATTCTGACCACAAGGTCTAGACTCATTTCCAAAATTGTCTTAAAAATGTCATAGAAGAAGTTGTAACATGTAGCAGACCTTATACTGATAGCCAAAGGTCTGGTTTGTTAGACTATGTTGGGTTTACATAAAGCAGGTCTGAGACATCTTATCTGAAACGTTGCAGGTTTCACTGATACAATATGTGATTTTTTTTTTCTTTCAGGCAGTTTTGAAAGACGGAGCACAGAAAGATAATGCATTTACCAGAGTCTATTACACTGTACTTCTGACGGTTTGAACATCCTGTGACCTCGCTGTAAAGCGAGCTCCGCTTCTGACGGCAGAGATGAGTCTGGATCTGGATGCCGGTTCTATGCTGTCTGGCCTTGGAGGAGAAGAGAGGGTGGAGGCCGGGGTCATCATCATCGTCTGCCCTGGGCCTTCTGAGAGACACGATCACAGGCCTGGCAGCTCCTCTGACAGTACTGAAAAGCCTCTGATTGAAGATGCACTGGAAGAGAGCGAGCCAGAGAGGGAGAGACAGACAGAGAGAGAGAAGGTGGAATATGGTCGGAGGGAATGAAACAAGCAGTCAAACTGTCAAGTGAGTCGTAAAATAGCTCCCACTTTGCCGAAGGACACTGCTCATCCTTTCCTGACAGCTCTCTTTCTCTTCCACCCCTCCCTTTCTGGTTTTCCTCTCTCATTGCAATCTCTTTTTGTCTTTTAACAAATCATCTTAAACCTTATTTATCTTTAAACAACTTTAAACTCATATACAAACTATAAACACACACATAAAAATATACTGGGGAGATGAGGGATTGTTGTCATCTTTTTTCTCCAGTGCATATTTCTCAATGTAGGTTTGTTTTTGAAAGACAGTTTCTATATAGACTAAAGTCTGGGCTGCAAAGATGAACATTTCGACCATTACTGCTCAGGGAAAAAATATGTTAGATATGTTGGCCAATAGCGGTGCATGTTGTCACAATAGAACCTGAACATCCTATTATAGGCTTTTTAGCTAAATGCAAACATTACGACAATTATGAAACATGAAACATCAAAAATGTGAAAGGTAACACACAAAGATATCAAAGCTTTGATTTGATCAACAAATTTTATAATTAAAAATGGCATTTATGAAAAACACCCTTGGCCTGAAAGCACTGTACAACCTTTTAGTTAATAGCTGTAACTCAACAGCTATAGCAAAAATAGTAATGATATTGATATTACTGTTTGGAGGGCAGAATTTCTAAACAATATTCTAAAAGTTTTTTGTTGGATTTTTGGCTCCAGATATTTGGACATGTCACTTGTGACAGCTTCATGACCTTTTGACCCAGGAAACTTTCTATTCTGCCTTTCTTCCTCTGGTGCTCTTTCTTCTTTTACTTTCCCACACATGGTCTCTGTCAAATCCCAGAGCTCTTCCATCTCTTCTCACTTACAGAATCAGTGTGACGTGTGAAATCCCAACATGATGCAACAAAAATATGATGAAACATCCCTGTAAATCTCTCACTCATTATTTCCCTTAATCTACAGCATTTTCCAGAACACAAAAGATAAAATTGTGTTAGTAACATTGGTAATATAAAAATAATATTGCAAGTATGAACAGATTTGTCTTTTTTATCTTTTTTGTTTTAATATATATTTTATTTATTTTTTCTGTAATTTTTTCTAAATTTTTTTCTGTAACACAGATATGATGCTAGTTTGATAAAGACATGATTACACGCATCTTACACAAATTATTACACCATTACATGTAAGATAACGTAAATCAAAATCAAATTGCCAATTCTTAACATTGTGTGTGTGTGTGTGTGCCTATTTATGTCCATATTTATTAATATTTATTTTTATATAAAAATATTTATTTCATATTTTTTTATTATGTTTTTTATATTTCTATTTAGCTTTAATTTATTTTTATTTTGGTTTTAGTTTTAGTAAGTTTACTATATAAACTTTTTTCTGTTAGTTGCCAAAGCAACAGTTCTAATTTGCTTTTAAGTTAAACTTTTAGATTTATTATTTTATTTTATAACACTTGATTTCCAGCTATTGAAAATTATTTTAATAGTTTTAGTTTTAGTTATTGATAACACCGATGTCTGTTTACATTTTTTTGTGTCAAAACAGGTGAAAAAAATATATGATTTCAAAATCTCATCCAAACGTTGTCATAATGAGCTGATTTTGGATTGTTACAGGGCTGGACTGGTAATCGGGCATACCGGGCATTTTCCCGGTGGGCCGACGCACTAAGGGGCCGACAGAATTTTTTTTTTTGTAAGCACACTCATGTAATCTATGGTTATTTTGATAAATAAACCCCAACTTCTTCCGTATCGTTTCCCCACGTTTCACAGCAGCTTTATAAAAACAGGCTTGCTCTGCGGTGAATGCGGGCCAAAGAGCCAGGCAGGAGGAGGAGAGGAGAGTGTAATTCTTGATAAGGGACTGGAACGGAGGCAGGCATCTAGTGTGTGCGCGCGTGCGCCAACATACTTTTTAATAAAAAAAAAAAATTTTTAATTAACACTTTTTAATAAACCGAAATTCTCCTTTTTTTGCCAGTTCTCAAGTAAGAAAGAATGAGTCTTCATAGAGGTTTCCATGGGCCAAAATAAATCTAGTTTAAATTCGAAAAGACACGATTTGTCAGCGTTTTATTCTTATCCAAAACAACTAGAGATGCTTTACACAATCAAAAGTTTTTGAACAGTAAGATTTGATTTTTTTTTTTTAAGAATTCTCTTCTGCTCAGATTTATTTGATCCAAAATACAGTAAAAGCTAAATTGTGAAATATTTTTACATTTAATATAACTGCTTTCATTTGAATATATTTTAAAATGTAATTTATTCCTGGATCAAAGGAATTTTCAGTATAAAGAGTTTCAGAAATAATTCATTTGCTGCTCAAGAAACATAATTATTATTATTATTATCAATATTTAAAACAGCTCTTTCTGGATCAAAAGAAAGATCAAAGATCAGTGTTTATCTGAAATAAAAAAGCTTTTGTATTATACTCTATAGCATCAAAAGATTATTTATTTTTGTTTTGTTTTTTGGGAAAGAAATTATAGAAATTAATACAGAGCTTTAAATTGATCTGGTGATACATTGTGCAAGTCAACAGTGCACAGTGTTGGAGGCCTGTTGCCAGATGATTAGATCTGGAGAACAGTTTGAGCTCTCTGCAAATAGTAGGTCCACATGAAGTTCTGGCCAGTGGAAACTTTAGCAGAGATAGATGTGGGTAAAAGGCAAAGTTCAAAAGAAAACTGATAAAAGATCATAAATAAATCATGGATCAAAAATGTATTATTTTTTCATGACTTTATTCCCATCGCTGCTACTTTATTCTTCCAGTTGTAGTTTAGTGCAATTACGTCATTCCAAACCTGTATGTTGTTAATATTTCCATTGAACACAATTTTGAAATCGCATTTTTAATTCAGTGACCCTGTCTGTTGAGCTTCAAAAATGACAAACACCAAGCGGCGCATTCAACTCCATTCCTGTATATTAAAGTCTTCTGAAGCCATTAGCTATGTTTCCATCGCCCTGTTTTAATGCACATTTTGAAGTATCGCATCAGAAACAAGTGAATTTTAAACGTCAAATTTCGAATAAAAATCCCTTAATTTGCAAAAAAAGTGTTTACACTTGCTTGAGGTGGTTTTTGACTTGTGCGAAAAAGGGTTAATGTGAATAATGGGAGATGGAAATGCATTTGCCAAATAAATTCCTCCATGCACATCAAAAAAGTAATGTGACTTTGCGCTATGGGATGGCAACACCTGACTAACCAGCAGACCGATCTCGTTCCACAGCATCTGAAATGTTGTTATGGTCATTCTGAAATGCCCGAGCAAAGTCTGTCATCAAAGTATTTCTGTATAATTGCCTCCCATAACTGTTACACGACTGCGTTCCCAAACAACAGGCATCCACCTCCGAAAGCAATGACCGCATTTATTGTGTTTTGTCTACTCGCTCTGAGTCAAAAGTAATTTATTATATATGAAAAATATTATATTCAGTGGCTTCTCCTACTTTTCTTAGTGATTTATAGTGCCAGTTTATAATAAAGTGACTTTGACTCGTTGGATGGAAATGGTGCTTATTCGCAAATGTTGTATGCGAATTTCCAATTTTGCGCATAAGTTAAATTCACAACTTTGGATGGAAACCCAGCTACTGAATAGCTCTGAGAAACATACCCAAATTTAAGTCATAAATCTGAAGTAAAATGTATACATGTTTCACATTTTGGATCACATTTCAGGATGATTGTCTGAATAAAAAAGGAAAACAAGAAGCATCAAACATCATCTTCTGCTGTCCTTCAGCAAACACTTTGCCAAAACCGAAAAAAAAAAAAAAGCGGTCTGTTGTCAGGGAGAACAGAAAATCACCAATGTCAAAATCATCTCTCAGCATCTCAATTTTGATCCAAAACAGTGAATGTCAATCCATCTTTGGAGATTTATTGACATCGCCACTCCTTTGTTCTTTTAACAGGATTTTTTCAATACATGCACTCAAAGGCCTCGGAAAGCAAGCGGCCTCTGAGACTGAGGCGCCGTGGGATGAGCTGATTGATGGATGTGGGCATGCAGGGGGAATATAAATGCTGGCCTCTGATTCTTGCCTCCCAAGGGAGACACAGGACTTTCCCTTTTATGACCGGGAGCTTGCGGTGATTCTTCTGCTGCCTGGAGAGACTCCTACCTGAGCTTCACAGATTAAACTGAGGAACAGTACACTAGGCAGACGAGATGTTCAATCATCTAACACTCTCTTAAATTTTATTTATATTAAAGATACATATTAATATCTTTATACATGATATTATGAATTTGAGAGAGCCTTATATATGCCCATGTTCCGTGAGTGGTGCTTGTCATCTGCCTTTTTTCTCTTACCTTTGTTACTTTCCGTCAGTGTTGGATTAGACTGCAGCTCTCCTGATAATGGCAAACTGTCTCTGTTCAGACAGTTCAGAGAGCTTCCACGGAGCCGTGGGATTATTGTAACTTCACATTTTCTTGGACAATTTAATAAAAGACAGTTTATATCCACCGTCATATTCATGTGAAGGGGATTTATTTCTGAAATGAAATATTGTTGATGTGTAGAGCAGCTTACTCAAGAGGCTGAACAGGGTCTTGAAATAAGTGGCTTCTCAATGAAAATAAACTGCATAACCATTAAAGCTGATATTTACAAGCCCCCTGGGTATGTGTGTGTATGTTTGTGTAAAGGTACAATATATTAGCGATCCCAAAGGCTGTCAACAAGCTATATATTCACTCGATCTCACGCTTGCCATTTGAAGTAATGATGACACCATACTATATTAAAGGGATAGTTCACCCAAAAATGAAAATTCTGTAAATAACTATTACCCTCGTGTCATTCCAAACCCGTAAATCCTTCATTCATCTTCGGAACACAGATTAAGATATTTTTGATGACCCTGCAATGCAACTGACATGTTCAAGGCCCAGAAAGGTAGTAAGGACATCATTAAAATAGTCCATGGGACATCAGTGGTTCAACCATAATGTTATGAAGCTACAAGAACAATTTTTGTGCGATAATATCAAACATGTTTGATATTTATAAATCGGGATGATTACGTCTATGATTACATCAGAACTTTCACAATAGCCAATGTTCAACTGCGAAACAAGCTGCTGTACAGGTCCGCTGGACAGCGGGGATGAAGAAACGGCTTGTGGAAGTTTGGCAACAATGTGTCGAAAACCTACCACAACCATACGGACAAAACGAAGATCTGCAGAGAAATTGCCTCAGTTTTGAATGCACCGGGTGAGTGTAGAAAGCTACTGTACTAGCGCACCACTATATTAGCTAGCACATGTATATGTAAACAAACAAAACTAAATTCTGTTGTAAAGCAGCTCTAAAAAGACAAAAGTGTCATTACTGAGCTAAAAGTTCAGTTCAATAACAGTGTTCATCAGTTGTAAAACAAGTTCAATTCAGCAATAAGTAGCTCAAGTATAATGTTGTGGTATAAAGTTAGAAGTATTGTGGTACTAATATAAGTTATTGCTTTTGCCACCATTTTATAAAAGCAATAAGCCACTCAAGACTCTGTTACCGTGGCTAGCCTCTCTTCACTCATTGCTTAATTTACAATGGCCAAATTACACAGTGATTCACCTACATGTGACGGTGCACCCTGGGAGCACGAGAGATATGATACCTTCATCATCTCTTTCATTTTGCTTTTTTCTTACTCCCATTTCAATTTGTGTCTTTAGTATCTCTCCCTCTCACTCGGCTCTCTCGTGGAGGTTGGTGCGGGGCCAGTCAATATACTGTCAGAGCTCCATTTAACAGTGACGTGGTGGGGAGGCCCAGAGATGTGCCTGGCTGACAGAGATGGATGCTACGGGCCTTCACCGCCTGCAAGGACAAAGGGACACACAGGCAGGCAGGCAGGCCAGCAAGGAGGGAATGTGGTGCAGTCCTGCATTACTGCTCTTTGCAACAGCCATCATCATCTGCAGGGAGTTGAATTGCGGTTATGGGGGGCGGGGATGGGGAAGTGTGCCGAAGAAGAGGGACTCGTTTTTCTGACACCTCTAGTTTTGTCAGCTGCGCACGCATTATTCACTGCTGTAGGGTGAGAACAGGGCAGTCAATTACACTGATATCACCCCGCAGCGAGAAAGATGCACTTGTCAAGTGACACAGTGTTGAACCGACAGCACATTTGAGCTGCTACTGACTCAATGATCAATACGCGCAGATATGAAGCTGCCAATAAATACGCAGCTATTGTCTTTGAGGAATTCGATACAATACGATACAAGACAATAGTTCATTATGTGCATTATAATGTAAATCAATGGTGGAAAAATGGTGGTGTTAGTGCTTTTTATCATATCAAGACAAATGTTGTTGACAAATTATGAAAATTACAGTAAAAGGAGCAGATCTGCATAATAGTTATATGTATATATATATATATATATATATATATATATATATATATATATATATATATATATATATGAAGAGTTCAGATGCAAAAGTCTCTAAGTACATCTGACATTTTTCTTTAAAATTAGCATTTCTTTCTGGCTACTATGTATAGGTTTCTATGTAAGTACTAGTACTTCTGAATGGGTTGAGGCTGGGATTTAGCGCATTTGAAGTGAAAGTTCTTGATGAACATATACTATGTGTGGAGAGCATTCACTCAGTATCGTTATCTCATTTTTGACCAAGATGGCTTTTAGAGGCTTTTGTATTGGAACTGTTCATATATATATATATATATATATTTATAAATATATACGTATATAATTTTTTTTTTTTTTTTGCTCATTGCATGCATTGACAGTGGATAGACTTCCCACTAATGAGACTACTTAGACTGTGTGAAAGATATTTTTTCTCACATTGGCATTAGATAACCACATTCACACTCACATGTCATCCAGAAATGTGAAGAAAATGCGGTGACCAAAAAAAGAACATAAATAAATAAGATGAAAAGGAGCTTGTCCACAAACTCACTCACAAATACCAGAACAAAGTTTTTGAGCAGTCACACTTCGGGATGAAGTGTGAAAATTGTGTTGCTCTTACTCAGATGGGGCACCTGGCACTGCGGATGTGTGAAAATGAGTCGATAATGCTCTTTACATGACAGTAAGCTCAAGTCGTGGTCGGGATGATTGAGTTATCTCATTACTGTATGTAGGTAGGCCTTGGATCCATCCCATCAACGCCTCCTACCGCTGAACAAATAACTCACCACACTGACACATCACACACAAAGAGTGAGAGAGAAACAGACTAAATCAGAACTATCATCTCAAAAACATTGAGAGAGTTTTGTTTCCAGAGAGAGAAACTTGTTCATGCCTTAAGGGGATTATTGTAATGGTCTCTAAGCCATTAGACACTGCAAACTGCTGCCAGGATTCAAAACCAGAATATTACAAGTCCTCATCCTTACACTGGCTTCCAGTTAATGATTGATTTTAAAGTACATTTTATAAGTCACTCAATGGCCTAGACCTAAATACATCGAAGTAGTTAAACCTAACAGACCACTCAGATCATTAGTCGAGTTTAGAAATACCAAGGGTCCACAAAACAAGGGGAGTTACAATGCCTCCCGCAACTCCAGAAGAGATCTAAAACATTAGATACTGAAAACTCATCTGTTTAGCTGTGCATTTGTTGAATGAACTTTTCCGAACTCCATTATTTTATGTATAATCATTTTCTATTTAACTGTTTTAAATTTCATTTTAAATCAATTTCTATACATTTTAAAATTCCTTGTTTTTATTATTTTTAATCCTTGTTTTTATTGCTGTGATGACTTTTCACTTTCTTTTATGTAAAGCCTTTGAATTACACTGTGTATGAAATGTGCTATATAAATAAACTTGCCTTGCCTTGCCTTGAAAGAGAGAGAGAGAGAGAGTTAAGGGGATCTCTAAGCCCACAAACTACAAAGAATATTACAAATGAAATGACATTTGTGGAGAGAAGTAGTTTGGGTTTCCTCCACTTACAATAACTCCTCTAGATACTCTGATGTTGCTTTTTCCATTATCCTGAGGTTGATTTGGCCCAGATTCAAAGGTCAATATATGTAAGATGTATTGATGGTATTCAAGACATGACTCTCGCCTCTGCTGAAGACCCTCTGAGAACCCTCAAGCAGCACTTGACCAGTTACGTGAAGTCTGCACTGACAACATGTGTTCTTCCTGTGATTGAGCGGTTACATTTCTCTAACTGGTTTCCACAGATAAAGGTTATCAGCCAAACTGTACATCCTTGAAGATAACACGGCTTCAACCATCCCAGATGTGCAGTGTATTTTATCACAGGCCTCCATGTACTGCTATGAAAGGACAATCTCATGACTGACTAAATTGCATGTACAGTAGTTTGCAAATTACATGTAGTAATTTTTGACATTTGACAATTGGTTTATATTTTAATTTTGAGTAGTATGCATATATATATATATATATATATATATATATATATATATACTGTATATATATAATGTGAAAATTTACGACTGCAAATCAAATGTTTGTATTTTGTTTTAAAAGCCTTCCCCTAAGAAGCTATTACAACTTCACAAGCTCTCTGTCTGTTCAGGTTGTTTAAATATCTGTTATCTACATTTCCTCCCTATCGGTTTAGGACACAGAGCTTAGATCCTGATACACAGAGGCTGATTCTTTGGAGAATGAGGTCTTTAAGACAGCCAGCCATTCTGTTCTTTGAGTAAACAGAGAAAGGGACTGTTTAACTCACCCTTTATCTAACAAGATATGGACTTCTTTCCAATCCTGTTTAGTGCAGATAAAGCTATGCTTACATTTCTGCTAGCTTAGTCATGCTGAAACAAGACAGACATTATTATTTTATTTTTATTTTTTTTATTTTTTTTGGGGGGGGGTCAACTGACTTTATTATTATTATTATTATTATAATATTATTATTATGTTAAGCCTCTTGCTGCAAGTCACATGTAGTTGTATTGTCTATGTTCATAATTTAGTTAAATCACAACTAAAGATTGAATAACGCATGCTGTGATTTATTTTTATTTTTTGTTTTTAAATGTGACATTTTGTGGAACAGGATTGTTTCTGTTAAAGGCTCTGTAGAAAACAGTCAAAGTGTTGCATTATGTGTTACTGTAGTCACCCACAGGAACTTCTCCACCTACACTAGTGTGATTTGTCATGTAGTTTCTGAGGATGAACTGGATCAATATCACACACAACTAAGGTGTTTTGAGCTTTTCTAGGTTACAGTGAATGCATTTGCATTGAGAGAGGGACATACATCTTTTAATAATCCCTAGATGTGACAGAGATCTGCAGTAACATGAATGACAGAAACTTCAGGATAGTGACGTGAATGTGTGCACTGACAAAAAGGCTGAGAAATGTTTCACTTTTGCAAATAAGCAGTGATGCGATGTGGTGACTTCCAACGGGAGTCTGTGAAGGCATGATATGTGTCTGGTTTGATTTGGTATGATTTGTTTCTTCCTACCTACAGGGATATAATAATAATAATAATAATAATAATGCATGGAAAACTACCAGACATTGTCAGCATTTTCATTGAGTTTGATATTCATTTTGGTCCTATGATATATTATGCACTATTGCAATTTATATACATACATTTTCCCTGCATAATGAACTATTTTTACAGCAAGAAAACTGATCGCTTGTCATTTAAATTATATTTTATTTTAACCTGTGATCAAATTGGGCCAGTTTCACATCCCAACGATACATTTTGGGCATCTAGCAGCAGGAAAACCTACTAGCGACCAACAGTATAGCGACCTATTGACCTCCAGTGATAAAATCGCTCCAAGTGATGCAAGCCATCAATGTATTGATATAAAAGAGAGAGAGAGAGGATATGGAGAACAGAAGCAACAGGTGGGTACCAGACCACTGGATAAAAGGAGGCTTTGTGTGGAAAACAAGATGAACGCAAGCAAGGAGGCTCCGGGGAAGACGAAGGAGAGTCAGAGAGAATGTCAAAAAGTGTTATAAAGAGGGGAGAATGGTTTGAAGGACTCAAGGGAAGCTTTGAAATAAAAGAAACCCCTTAGAGAAGACCAGCTGAGGAAAGCACTGAACATGAATCGCTCAAGAACAGGTGCTGTGCACACTCAACATCTCATATCTTTAAAATTAATTTGGTGATTAATTAAAGCTAACTGGGTGAAATTCAGATTAGTCTTTCACCCTACCCATGGCTTCTTTGGTTTCAGTTGAAGTAGCAATCACATAATCTATTGGCCAAAATTTATCATGAATTTCAGCTCAGTTTTTTTCTTTTGGGTGTCACACAAGAGAGGTTCTTGTATTTTTGTGAAAAGACTAACAAAAAGAAGCAAGCATTCGAGTACAGTAGCCCTTGAGCAATGCATTGGGTGAATATGGAGACCCAGAAGAAATTTGCCATTCTTTGCCAAGTTATTGAAGTGTTTCATGATGAGGTACATGCAGGCCCTTTTTGCTGCAGGAAAATTTGATAAATATGGTTGCAAGTTGCCCACATTAATCTTTTGTTTTGTTCAATGTTTAAAGAATTGATGAAACTCTTTTCCCATGAGATCCCTACTGTTTCTCAGAGCAGGGTGTACTGGGTAGAATAATGAAGTAAAAGAAGCAGAACTCACTTATTAAAACAACATTTGAAATAAATCATTCTGAAGAGAAGAAAAGAAAAAAGGAAAACAGAACATATGGTCCCATTATTCAGTCTGGAAGATATTCCGCGCTCTCCACATAACATGACTCAGCCTCGGGGAGGGAGTTTGCAATATACTCAAAGGGATTTTACTCTGAGCATCATGCAATAATGTCACTATAGTTTGCATAACTGTATTTACACTAGTTTTGCTTATTTTACTTTAGTACATCATTGAAGCATTTGTGCAAATATACTTTCTAATGTCTGTCATAAAATGTAGAAGATGGATGTCGAAATCCATGAACATCCAACTGGCATGATTCCTATTTTAAGGTAAACATATTTCACATTATACTTCATGTACTTTTTGAATACATCACTGTTGTTTTAAATATCTATATATATGCAGACCAGCAGCATGATTATGAGTAGAATACTGCGTTACAACAGGTCATTAATAAAAAGTTAATATTAAGTAACATTTTAGACAAAGACATTAACTTGAATAGCATTTTTTTTTATAAACTGGTTGAGTGAATGAATCAATGACTCACATAAAGACGAAGTTTTGTTTCTGAAAGGATCAGTGTTTTAAATGAGTCAGCTGAGTGAATGATTCAGATTTGTTTCTAAATGAATCAGCATTTTTTAACTAAATGGTTAAAAGTGAATGATTTAATGACGCCCTTAAAACTGCTTTATTCATGAATGAATCAGCATTTTTGAATGAACTGGTTCCATGAATAACTCCAAAAGGCAGTCACATGTTGCATTCTGAATGAATCTATGTTTTTTTTTAAATAAAACTGTCAAGTGACTCAGTGACTGACTCAAAAGCAATAGTTTTGTTTCAGAATGAACAGTGTTTTTAATGGATCAGTTGGGTGAATGATTCAATGACTCACTCAATGGTCCCTTGATTTGTTTCTAAATGATTTCAAAGTGGTTCAGTGAATGAAACCCAAACCAGATCTGGATTGGAACTAACTGTTGTATAAATATATCTGAAAAAGAAATTGAATATAAATTTAAAAATTCAGATTTTGAGGCTGATTATCAACACAGCAAGATAAAAGCTAGCACACAATCTCAAAATATATTGTTTAAAAATATTTTAGTTATGTTACAATCCTTTTTGCTAGCTCAGGGAGGGTTGCAGGAAGTGATGTTTAGGGCAAGTAATAATGTTCCAATTTTAGAAGCCATTTGTTGTGTTTTCTCATAGGGCAACACATGACTTTTGCCAAGAGATTTGAGACAAGAGGCCAGTTCTTTTTACAAAGAACTGAGAATAAATCAGGTTCTTTCTTCCTGCAGTGGGATGATGGGATGGTATGCTGCACAGCTCCTCACATGTTTGGCCATGTAAATTTACAGCTGACGGCAGCAGTGCAGAGGGGAGAAAAGGTTATTCCACCCGTTGATTAATGGCCCATATCTGAGAAATCAATAAATGTAAATCAAAAGGAGAAAACTCTTTCTTCAGGACATCACTCAGTTCCCTTCAGAGAATGAGCACACGCAGCTGGCTTCCACCCATGGACAGATACCTGTTCACATTCTGTCAATTCTCATTGGAGGATGAAAGGAGATTGATAGGCAGGAATTTAGGAATGCCCACAGGACAGCGGTGCAGACAGGTCTTGGAAGGAACAATTTTATCACACAGTTCTCTGAGATGCTTGATTCTGATTGGTCAATCAAGGCATCCAGCAGTCTGATATTTCCTATTTGCCATCATCCATGGCAATGATAATCTAATTTAAACTGGCTCTACTTTCAAGTCTTTCATGTCGCACAACAAATATGCTCTCTCTGATTTTAGAGAAAACACAACTAACGCCATCTTGTGTCTCAGTTATCAGAAAAATATGGTGGCCCAGTAGTGCACAACACAACGAAATCTTCACAACAACAAAATTGCCACAACACAACACATAGGACTAATTTAATTGTGTTGTGCTATTTTCGTTGTGTTGTGGCTTGTTTCCTTTGTATTGTGGCTTGCTTCGTTGTATTGTGCTAATTTTGTTGTGTTGCAGCTTGTTTCCTTGTGTTGTGGCTTGTTTCCTTGTGTGTGGCTTGTTTCGTTGTGTTGTGCAAATTTTGTTGCGTTGTGGCTTGTTTCTGTTGTGTTGTGCTAATTTCATGTTGTGCTAATATTGTTGTGTTGCGGGTTGTTTCTGTTGTGTTGTGCTAATTTTGTTGTGTTGTGGCTTGTTTCCTTTGTGTTGTGCTAATTTTGTTGTGTTGTGGCTTTTATATGTTGTGTTGTGCTAATTTCAGTGTTGCGGCTTGTTTCCATTGTGTTGTGCTAATTTTGTTGTGTTGACGCTGCTTTCTGTTGTGTTGAGGAGATTTTGTTATGTTGTGGAGATTTCATTGTGTTGTGCACTACTGGGCCACCGGAGAAAACTTAAAAATTAGGAGTTATGTTGCCTTTGTAGCTAACAAAACAAAATAAGGTGTAGTTGAAGTCCCAAAATTACTAAAACTAAAATAAAAACAGAGATTAATATAAATGCTAAAATGCAATCCATATCAAAATGACAAAAACATAAACTCAAATAAAAATAAAAGCTCATTTAAAATATTAATAAATACTAATGGTATATAAATATCCCTAAAATGTTTGTGACATTTAAGGCACCCATCTGGATTTATTAATTCAAAAAGCAGCTATAACTTTGTCAACAACAAAGTAAACTGACCTTCATACAGAATATCCAACAGTTCTGCATGAAAAAGGTTTTCAGAGCCAGCACACCATGCATTAACTCACATCCAATGAGTTCCGTGCAGTGAGATTTCCATTGCCCACACAGTGGCACTTAATGATCAGCTGTATTTTTATTTTCTAATAGAGGTCACTGTCAGTCTCTTGCAGGTGACAGCTGGGTCAGGTTCAAGGATGAGGAGAATGTTGCCGGTTTGAAGAGCGTGATTAATGGTTAGAGTGATGTCTGTGACAGCACCCCCTACAGTTGTCTCTGGGTACTCCACACATCTGTTCCTGCTCAGAGATGCCAGGGTCATGTTTACAGACGAGATATAATCAAGCCGACTGACTCAGGAAGGAGTTGATGAATAGTTGTGTGGCTGTTTGTGACAGTGCCCCTGCTGGCCAGGGCTTGGTGTTTATGGGTGGTGAAGAGACCTCAAACTGTGTAACCATGGGGACCTAGAGACACTAGGTCATGATAAATGTGTTTAGGGACTCAGCGTGTATTTGTGTGTGTAGGTTTCTGTGTGTGTTTTTATGTGTCTCAGAGAGCAAATGGATGGGGTTGTGTTAGTGTGTGTGTGTGTGTGTGTGCATGTGTGTTGGGATGCAACTTCCCTACAGGCCTTGTTTTCCATCATCATAATCTAGGCTTAAACTCCCACACAAGCACACAGAGACAAACACAGTCTACAACAGCATGCAGTGGAGCTTTGTCCTGACCAAGGGGTCAACTAAGCAAGATTTGGCTGGTCTTATTACCCCTGCTGGTAGATGCCATAACTGCAGAATTATTAAGCAAAAATCATCATTTTCCAGTAACAATGTATTTAGAAAAAAAAAAAATCAATTTATGCAAGTTAAAATATTTTATTATAGTATATAATGAACAACAAATGGCTTCTATTTTCTATGGCTTCTTATTTATTCCTCGTCAATGTCGTATTGCCCTGTTTACATACTGGGCTATTGCTGATCATACCGGGCTATTGCTATATCACGCATTTTACACTTTACATTCTTGCACTGTCATTTGCACTAATTATGTTGCACTGTCGATTGAGGCTGTAATCTCGTTGTTTTACAACAATGACAATAAATAAATTATTTATTCATTCTAGTATATAATATTTCAATATAGTATATAATGAACAATATATTATATATTTAATATGAGATTTAAGTATAGGATTTAAACATTTGGGGTTGGTAAGATTTTTTAATGTTTTAAAGTCTTTGTAAAGTCATTTATTGCTCACCAAAGTTAAATATTTAAATGTGATTAAAACAAATTAAATAAAAAAATACTAATTTCTGAAAATGTATATATATATTTAATAATAACTTTTCTATTTTATACATATGAATGTATTCAACATGTGTTTTACATTGACAGTGAGGGAAAACGTTTGTTTTATCCCCTGCTGATTTTGTCAGTTTGCCCACTGGTTGATCAGTCGTATAATTTTAATGGTATCAAAATTTTAATCCAGAGAAATGCACAGAAAGCAACAACAAAAATAATCCAGATTAAATGCATTTTATATGAGTGCATAAGCACCTATCAATAAGCAATCCTGCTACCAGTGTTGTCATCCCAATCAACCTCTGGCACCACAGGTGGAAATACAGGTAACGAACTAAGATTAGGAGCACTCTCTTCAAGGTAGTGCTCCTAATCTCAGTTTGTTACCTGTATAAAAGACAACCTGTCCACAGAAGCAATCAATCAATCAGATTCCAAACTCTCCACCATGGCCAAGACCAAAGAGATGTCCAAGAATGTCAGGGACAAGATTGTAGACCTACACAAGGCTGGAATGGGCTACAAGACCATCGCCAAGCAGCTTGGTGAGAAGGTGACAACAGTTGGTGTGATTATTCACAAATGGAAGAAACACAAAATAACTGTCAATCTCCCTCGGTCTGGGGCTCCATGCAAGATCTCACCTCGTGGAGTTTCAATGATCATGAGAACGGTGAGGAATCAGCCCACAACTACATGGGAGGATCTTGTCAATGATCTCAAGGCAGCTGGGACCATAGTCACCGATCGTTATTTGAAATAGAAATATTTGTAACATTATAAATGTCTTTACTGTCACTTTTGAAATGTTTATATTAAAATATAATATCTATTTAGCTATGTGTATATATTTGTTAATTTTTTCTTATGAACTAGTAAAAAAAAAAATGCTTTTTTCTTCTTTTTGCAGGGTCTCAAAAGGTTATAGGCCTCTTTGGTCGCAACCATGCATAGAGTTAGACTGAGTACACACTGTTCTACAAATGTTTGGACAGACAACAACAGAAATACAGAAGGGACATTTTTAATCTTTCTTCAGTAAACATATGAAAGTGTGCGTGTTTGCGTACGTGTGCCAGAGTTATGACTACTCAACTGGGGGGCCGCTGACAAGCTTTGCTGATTTCCACATAAATACTTCATAATAGTTGGAGTGGTTTACCATATTCATGAAGCATGCATTACTTTGGTGGATCTCTATGCCTTATTTCTCTAGAGGGTCTCATTAGAGTAAACAGATATGAGTAAAAGGTTTATGTGAATGCCGTACAAACATACACTTGCATCCCACTTTACATAGAGAGTGAAACACACGACATCCAGGTCTTAATGCATAGGTGAGTTCAAGATAATTGCATGATAGCAAATTAAAGGTCTATTATACTGTAACTGTACTGTAATTGCTTTTTTGTAAAAGTGTTTTTTTTATTATAAGCTTTTATAATAATGTACTTTCTGAAAAAAAAAAATCCCCAATGACATGAGCGAGGCCACACAGGCATGAAAAATAATATTAGCCACCAAAATCATAACCTAGTTTTCATAATCTAATCATATTCTTATGGATAAAATCAAACTGTTCCAACTTGTTCCATTGCTATTTTAGTATTATGTCATATTTATTAATATTCTGAATTAGCTTTTAATATTTTAGTTTATTTGAACTATTTGTTTTAATAATTTTGTTGTGTGCTTGTGTCATGTTTTTCCTTTGTAGCTTTAATTTATTTTTATTTCAGTTTTAGTTTGCAATTTTAGTATTTTAGTTTTCATTTATTTTAGTTAATTGCCAAGACAACAGTTCCCTATCAGTCAGTCACGTTCGACGTAACGTCAGTGTGACTGACTAATGGGATCTCGCTCGAGAGCCCAATCATCTTCGAGTGTTAACAAAACAAGCCAATGACAGTTGGCGTGCGTGTTTCGCCACGCGCACCCCGCCCCGCAGCGCGGGTATAAAAGGAGAGCGCGTGCAAACGCACATCAGCTTTTCGCTTCGGAGCCAAGCCTTTCAGTGCGAGTCTCTGAGAGTGTCTACAGACAGCTACAGTGTTGGTGTTACGGCGCGTCAGCGGAGGTTGCTATCCAGTGCTGCTGCTTCTCTGACGGCGTGCTGCAGCTCTCCAACTGCGGTCACACCGCGACCTTCCCTGTGCGCTTCAGCACTTTCCTAAAAGAGCATTTCTTTTCAAAAAAGAGCAAATTCTAAAAGAGCTCCACGAGCGACGGGCGTCTTTTTAAAGATGGCTTCCCGCTCGTGTGTTTCTGGATGTGGTCGTTTCCTGGCTTCATCTGATGGTCACGATCGCTGTGTCTCGTGCTTGGGCTTTCAGCACGCTGAGGCAGCGCTCGTGGATGACTCATGTTCTCTGTGTGGGAACATGACCATCGCGATGCTGCGCTCCAGATACCTCCTCGTCAAGCGGGGGGGTATCCCCCTTGCCATGCCCCGTTCTAGTTCCTCCGGTTCTCGGAGGGCTACTTCGGCTCATGGTCAGGGTGACTTGAGGATCACAGTGAGAGCTTCCCCGTCGAGTGCGTCTCCGCGGGCCTCTCACTCCTCTAGCGCATCGCACCGTCTGGGGTTTCCGGACGGGTTTGTGGAGTCCTCGGACAGGGCGGGGCCCAGCATCTCGTTCGGAGCTCCAGCAGGTGACAGGATGTCGATCACTGCATCGGGGGATGAGCTAGGTTCTGGAGATGATGATTCGGCTGCGCTGCCTCCATCAGGAAGAGTGGCGTTGCCCGAGTCAGATCCAGAACTGACTGCTATGCTTTCCCGGGCCGCTGAGAGCGTCGGGCTGCACTGGAGGCCTCCTCCTTCTCCCGAACGCTCGAGGCTGGACGATTGGTTCCTGGGGGCGCAGGCCGATCGCCGGCAACCGCCTCCGGTTCCATTCTTCCCGGAAGTGCATGAGGAGGTGACTAGGTCTTGGAAGGCACCTTTTTCTGCCCGAAACAGGCCTAGTGCCTCCTCCGTCCTCACCACCCTCGACGGTGGGGCGGCCCAAGGGTATGTGGAGATCCCCCCGGTTGAGCGCGCCATTGCAATGCAGCTCTGCCCGCAGGGCGCTGCCGCCTGGAGGGGTAATCCACGCCTTCCGTCCAGGGCCTGTAAGTTCTCGTCCGCTCTGACGGCCAAGGCTTACAGTGCTGCTGGACAGGCCGCTTCCGCCCTGCACGCCATGGCCCTCCTGCAAGTCCACCAGGCCAAGGCGTTAAAGCAGTTGCACGAGGGTGGTGCTGACCCAGCTGGTTTGCAGGAACTGCGCACAGCGACGGACCTCGCCCTGCGGGCGACGAAAGTCACGGCGCGGGCCCTGGGTCAGACGATGTCCACGTTGGTGGTCCAGGAGCGCCACCTATGGCTGACCTTGGCGGATATGAGGGAGTCTGACAAACACCGTTTCTTAGACTCCCCGATCTCCCAGGCCGGCCTATTCGGCGAAGCGGTGGAGGGCTTTGCCCAACAGTTCTCCGCCGCACAACAGCAGACGGAGGCGTTTCGACATATCCTGCCCCGGCGGTCCGCTGCTGTCTCCACCCCACCGCCGGCTGCAGCCCCTCCGTCTGCTCGTCGCCGAACGCGCCCTCCTGCGGCCTCCACCTCCGCTCCAGCTCGGCCTCAGCAGCAGCCTTCACAACGGCCACAGCGTGGAGCTAGCCGCAGGAAAGCGGCGCAGCCCGTCTCTGCCCCTGCCAAACCTGCGAAGCGCCAGGGCAAGCGGCGGTCCTGAGACGGGCGACCCGGAGTCTCTGGATCCTGCTCTTCAGGAGATGGTGACCGCACCACTCCTTCCCCCGGAGGAGGGCCGGGTGGAGAATCTTTTGTTCCCTTTTTATTTTGTTCCGCCACTGGCTCTCCAGCCAGTGGTACCCAAAACCTCAAAAAAAGAGCAGTTTCCTTTTTCTCCGGGTCCCAAGAGGGCGAGGATGGCAGTGCACGAGACCCAGTCTCCACACTCCCGTCCCCCTCTCCTTTCGCCTATGAGCAGCAGGGTCCGGTCCGAGGACGCGATGCCTTCTCCCGCGCCCCCTGCTCAGCCTTGGAGCCAGGTAAGTGTCGCACTGCGCACTCAGACCCCACTTCGGAACGCACTGCCTTCCGAGTCGGGCCCCTGTGCTCCACTTCGCTGCCCCACCGCGGGTACATCTGTGGTTTCCCTGGTCCCGCTTGTACGGTCTCTGGGGGCCTGGCTAGCGCTCCCCAGGCCGTCTCGCTGGCTCATGAGAACCATCAGACTTGGCTATGCGATTCAGTTCGCCCGGCGTCCTCCCAAGTTCAGGGGCGTTCGGTGCACCTCTGTGTTGAGCAAGGATGCCCCTCTCTTGCGTGCGGAAATCGCGGTCCTGCTGGCGAAGGACGCGATAGAGCCGGTCCCTCCAGCCGAGATGAAGTCGGGGTTTTACAGCCCGTACTTCATCGTACCCAAGAAAGGCGGTGGGTTACGACCAATCTTGGACCTGCGCGTCCTGAACCGGGCCCTTCACAAGCTCCCGTTCAGGATGCTGACGCAGAGACGCATTTTTCAATGCATCCGTCCGTTCGATTGGTTCGCAGCGATCGACCTGAAGGACGCGTACTTTCATGTCTCGATCCTCCCTCGACACAGACCGTTTCTCCGCTTTGCGTTCGAAGGGCGAGCATATCAGTACAAAGTCCTCCCCTTCGGGCTATCCCTGTCGCCTCGTGTCTTCACCAAGGTCGTGGAGGCAGCCCTTGTTCCATTAAGGGAAGCAGGCATTCGCGTTCTCAACTACCTCTACGACTGGCTCATATTGGCCCAGTCTCGAGCACTGTTGTGCGAACACAGGGACATGGTGCTCAGCCACCTCAGCCGGTTGGGGCTTCGGGTCAACTGGGAAAAGAGCAAACTCTCCCCCGTGCAGAGGATCTCTTTTCTCGGCATGGAGTTGGACTCGGTCAACCTCACAGCACGTCTCTCAGTGGAGCGTGCTCAGTCGATGCTGAACTGCCTGGAGTCTTTCCAGCGCAAGAGGGCGGTTCCACTGAAACACTTTCAGAGGCTCCTGGGGCATATGGCATCCGCAGCCGCTGTCACGCCGCTCGGATTGCTTCATATGAGACCGCTTCAGCATTGGCTTCACGACCGGGTCCCGAGATGGGCATGGCGACGCGGCACGTACCGGGTCTCAGTTACCCCGTCCTGCCGTCAGACCTTCGGCCCGTGGTCGGATCTTGCTTTTCTTCGGGCAGGAGTTCCCCTAGGGCAAGTATCCAGGCATGTTGTTGTGTCAACAGATGCCTCTGCCATGGGCTGGGGAGCCATGTGCAACGGGCATGCAGCTGCAGGGCTCTGGACAGGGTCCCGGTTGCAGTGGCATATCAATTGCCTCGAGTTGCTAGCAGTATGGCTTGCTCTGCGCCGCTTCAAAGGGCTGCTACACGACAAGCATGTACTGGTCCGTACGGACAACACCGCGACCGTTGCGTACATCCACCACCAGGGTGGTCTACGCTCCCGTCGCCTGTCGCAACTCGCCCGCCATCTCCTCCTTTGGAGTCAGAAGCATCTGAGGTCGCTTCGCGCCGTTCATATCCCTGGCGAGCTCAATCGTGCAGCCGACGAGCTCTCACGTCAGCCCGCCCTTCCGGGAGAATGGCGACTCCACCCCGAGGTAGTCCAGCTGGTTTGGAGACGCTTCGGGGACGCTCAGGTAGACCTGTTTGCCTCCCCGGACACGTTCCACTGCCAGCTGTTTTACTCCCTGTCCGAGGGGACCCTCGGCACGGACGCGCTGGCACACAGCTGGCCTCGGGGTCTACGCAAATATGCGTTTCCCCCAGTGAGCCTTCTCGCACAGATCCTGTGCAAGGTCAGGGAGGACGAGGAGCAGGTCCTCTTGGTGGCGCCGTACTGGCCCAATCGGACTTGGTTCCCAGAACTGATGCTCCTCGCGACAGCCCCTCCTTGGCAAATTCCTCTGAGGAGTGATCTCCTTTCTCAGAGAGGGGGCACCCTCTGGCACCCGCGTCCAGACTTGTGGAATCTCCACGTATGGTCCTTGGACGGGACGCGGAGGTTCTAGATGGGCTACCTCCATCGGTAGTAAACACCATCACTTCAGCTAGAGCCCCGTCTACAAGACACGCTTACAGGCTGAAGTGGAACCTGTTCGTCGATTGGTGTTCTTCCCGCCGGGAAGACCCCCGGACATGCCCGATCGCGGTCGTGCTCTCTTTCCTGCAAGATGGGTTGGAGCGAAGGCTGTCTCCCTCCACCCTCAAAGTGTATGTCGCCGCTGTTGCCGCACATCACGATGCAGTAGACGGTAAGTCTGTGGGGAAGCACGACTTGGTCGTCAGGTTCCTCAGAGGGGCGAGGAGGTTAAATCCTCCGCGCCCTCATCTGGTACCCTCTTGGGATCTCCCCTCGGTCCTCACGGCCTTGAAGGAGGAGCCCTTCGAGCCTCTGCAGTCAGTAGAGCTTAAGTTTCTGTCGTTAAAGACAGTGCTCCTCACTGCATTGGCCTCGGTCAAGAGGGTGGGGGACCTGCAGGCATTCTCGGTCGACGATTCGTGCCTAGAATTCGGGCCGGCTCACTCTCACGTTGTCCTGAGACCCCGGCCTGGATATGTGCCCAAAGTTCCCACCACGCCCTTCAGGGATCAGGTGGTGAACTTGCAAGCGCTGCCCCGGGAGGAGGCAGACCCAGCCATTGCTCTGCTCTGTCCCGTCCGCGCTTTGCGCGTTTACGTGAACCGCACGCAGAGCTTCAGGACCTCAGACCAGCTCTTTGTCTGCTTCGGAGGACAGCAGAAGGGAAAGGCTGTCTCCAAACAGAGACTTGCCCACTGGATAGTGGAGGCTATAGTCTTGGCCTATCAGGCCCGGTGCTTACCGTGCCCCCTTGGTGTGAGAGCACACTCTACAAGAGGTGTTGCTTCCTCTTGGGCTTTGGCGCGGGGCGCCTCGATAGCAGACATTTGTAGAGCTGCCGGCTGGGCGGCACCTAACACATTTGC
The DNA here is from genome assembly GCA_027422415.1 of Schizothorax lantsangensis. Classification (NCBI taxonomy): domain Eukaryota; kingdom Metazoa; phylum Chordata; class Actinopteri; order Cypriniformes; family Cyprinidae; genus Schizothorax; species Schizothorax lantsangensis. Next base: position 16,430,774 of record CM049855.1, read on the forward strand.
GAGATTTTACAATCTCCGTGTAGAGCCCGTGTCCTCCCGTGTACTTGGCTCAGGTGGCCAGTAACACTGGGACACTGCTCGGTGTCAATCACGCTTGCTGCGCCATTCCCCTCTACGGACCGGATACGTGCGCTTTTGTTGCTTCTCAGTTCAGTTCCCCACGGCGAACCCTGTTGGAGTTCCTCCCGCACCCTCGGCAGTCAGGCGTGGCGGAGCGCCAGAGGCCATGTCCAGCACTCGTGTGTTTGCCCAAGGTCAGCCCTTGTGCTGGGCTAGGTGCCCGTGTGTAGTGATTCCCCTTTGGGTGATCCCACATGTGTATTCTTCCACGGTACGGCTCCCCTCACGGTGAGCCCGTGTCTTTCCCTGGCAGAGACCTTCTGCCGTCTCTGCTGTGTAGTTATCTCACCCCAGGCTGGCTGAGCCTACCTCAGAGACTTCCATATGTAGTACTGCCCCTGGCTAGTCCATATGTCTTCTCCACATGGTACCTCCTTTACGCAGGATGTGGCTTCCGTAGCGTTCCCCTACTTGGAGTACGCTTTCCCAGTGTTATCCATACCCACTGTACGGAACAGCAGTGTCGGTCATCTCTGCCTAAGCCCTGTCCTATCTTCCGTCCCAACTGGTGTGGGGGGACTTGCCGGCTTCCGCAGGGCACTGGAGGGGGTCAGCAATAGTGGCGTTTTCCAGAGGGATCCCATTAGTCAGTCACACTGACGTTACGTCGAACGTGACTGACTGATAGGGAACGTCTCGGTTACATGTGTAACCCTCGTTCCCTGAAGGAGGGAACGGAGACGTAACGTCCCGTCGCCATAGTTGCTGTACCACCGCTGTACGGCCGGGGCACACAGTCTCGGCTCCTCAGCGAAAAACTGATGTGCGTTTGCACGCGCTCTCCTTTTATACCCGCGCTGCGGGGCGGGGTGCGCGTGGCGAAACACGCACGCCAACTGTCATTGGCTTGTTTTGTTAACACTCGAAGATGATTGGGCTCTCGAGCGAGATCCCATTAGTCAGTCACACTGACGTTACGTCTCCGTTCCCTCCTTCAGGGAACGAGGGTTACACATGTAACCGAGACGTTCTCATTTGTTTTTCATCAAATTTGTATAATTTATTTTATTTTAGCTCTATTTCAATTACTGAAATGACACTTAATAGTCCACATTCAAAGCAATGATTTTAATAAGTAGTCTTAGTTTTAGTTAACAAAAACAACACTATGTTTGACTCAGAAAGATGTCACATTATGGATGTTAAATGCCTTTTGAATGTCATTTCCTGTTGTCTTTCAGCAGTCTGTAAATGTATGTGGCCTGTAAACAAAATGATTGCTGTCATTTTGTTCTGACATGTCTTCCGTCATTTTAATACAACCCTAAAGATGAAAAACACACGAAGAGAGCCAAATGGCATCTCTGAGCAACTCTGAGCAAGCTGATCTGAGCTGGAAGCGAGATTGCCTTGAGAGAAATCAACAGGGAGAAAAGTGGTGGGTCATTTGATATTTGCTTATCCGATCTCAAATATCTTGCCATGTTCTCTCAGGAGCTCCGTGTGTGTGTATGTACACGAGTGTGTGAGGGAATCAACCTCAGTCATTCGGGTTTGACTCTGAAACACTGGATCATGCTATCCTGTTAGTTGTCTCCTTGGCAACAATGGATGTACGATACTTAATAAATATATTTTAAAAGATGTGGGGTGTGTAAGAGAGAGAGCGTGCTTAAACATGAAATCAATATTCTGCTTGGCAGAGGAGTTTATCCACACCACTGTTTGTAGTGGCGGAGGGGTCACAAGGACACCCACTCACACATCCATCATGAAGGAGCTGAAGCCAGATGAGGAGAGAAGGGGAGAGAGATAGTGTGTGTTCAGAGGAGGTGAATGAGTGCAGTAGTGGGTGAGGAGGAGGAGGAATGTGTTAAACAGGAGCTCAAATACTCCTTGTGCAGCTGGTCTTGTCACTGTTAGCGGGAGCTGTCTCCGACTGGATGGGCTGAACTAAATTGGGATTTTTATGATGACATGATAATACTGAAATGAGAACATTACCACTATGGCCTAGGGGGGTCTATAATAGCTGGGACCTATCCGTTAGCATGTTCATTCATCTCAATGGCAGCTGGTCAGCTGACGCTGGACCCTCAGGAAGTGTGTGATTTGAAATCTGACGTTTTTGTTCATGGGAAGTTTTTATAGCTATTCACCATAGTTTTAAATATGTTGTGGCTAATTATAGAGTTGCAGAAAAATTACAGCAAGACAGTGTTGATTAGCTGATGGCACAACAATGTGCACTGTGCATATCATTTTGAAACAAAGAAAGAAAGAAAGAAAGAAAGAAAGAAAGAAAGAAAGAAAAAAAATTCTGTCACAGGAAAACCTTGTAATACAATGCTATTGCAGAAAAAAAATCTAATTCAAATTCATGAATGTAATTTGTATTTGCACATTTCTACACATTTAATGTAATTTAAATATAAAACTGAATGTGTTAGAATTTTACATTTAAATTTTGCTATGAATTAAGCAAATATATTAAAACAAATTTTCAATTTGTTAATGCAATAAAACTAGCAAATTGATCATTTAAATATAATTTATGCATTCACAGATATTTAAGACATCACATCTGAAATTACATGTTATATTTATTTTTTTAATAGTATAGTCTTAATTCTATGGAAGCCCATTTTTGATACAAAAGAAAAAGATCATGCTTTGGTAAATATACTGTAATTATGACATAAAAAGCCAAAATTATAACATGTTGAATTATGACAAAGCCATATGACATACTAAACATATACATTTATATTTATGAGATGAAAGTTGAAATCACAAGATACCTCGTTATGTCTTAATTATGAGATAAAAAGTTGAACTAATGACAATGTCAAAATTATGACAATTTTTACTTTTCATAATGACATTACAGGTGCATCTCAATAAATTAGAATGTCGTGGAAAAGTTCATTTATTTCAGTAATTCAACTCAAATTGTGAAACTCGTGTATTAAATAAATTCAATGCACACAGATTGAAGTTTTAATTGTGATGATTTAGGCTCACATTTAACAAAACCCACCAATTCACTATCTCAACAAATTAGAATATGGTGACATGCCAATCAGCTAATCAACTCAAAACACCTGCAAAGGTTTCCTGAGCCTTCAAAATGGTCTCTCAGTTTGGTTCACTAGGCTACACAATCATGGGGAAGACTGCTGATCTGACAGTTGTCAGAAGACAATCATTGACACCCTTCACAAGGAGGGTAAGCCACAAACATTCATTGCCAAAGAAGCTGGCTGTTCACAGAGTGCTGTATCCAAGCATGTTAACAGAAAGTTGAGTGGAAGGAAAAAGTGTGGAAGAAAAAGATGCACAACCAAGAGAACTGCAGCCTTATGAGGATTGTCAAGCAAAATCGATTCAAGAATTTGGGTGAACTTCACAAGGAATGGACTGAGGCTGGGGTCAAGGCATCAAGAGCCACCACACACAGATGTGTCAAGGAATTTGGTTACAGTTGTCGTATTCCTCTTGTTAAGCCACTCCTGAACCACAGACAACGTCAGAGGCGTCTTACCTGGGCTAAGGAGAAGAAGAACTGGACTGTTGCCCAGTGGTCCAAAGTCCTCTTTTCAGATGAGAGCAAGTTTTGTATTTCATTTGGAAACCAAGGTCCTAGAGTCTGGAGGAAGGGTGGAGAAGCTCATAGCCCAAGTTGCATGAAGTCCAGTGTTAAGTTTCCACAGTCTGTGATGATTTGGGGTGCAATGTCTTCTGCTGGTGTTGGTCCATTTTGTTTTTTGAAAACCAACGTCACTGCACCCGTTTACCAAGAAATTTTGGAGCACTTCATGCTTCCTTCTGCTGACCAGCTTTTTAAAGATGCTGATTTAATTTTCCAGCAGGATTTGGCACCTGCCCACACTGCCAAAAGCACCAAAAGTTGGTTAAATGACCATGGTGTTGGTGCGCTTGACTGGCCAGCAAACTCACCAGACCTGAACCCCATAGAGAATCTATGGGGTATTGTCAAGAGGAAAATGAGAAACAAGAGACCAAAAAATGCAGATGAGCTGAAGGCCACTGTCAAAGAAACCAGGGCTTCCATACCACCTCAGTAGTGCCACAAACTGATCACCTCATGCCACGCCGAATTGAGGCAGTAATTAAAGCAAAAGCAGCCCCTACCAAGTATTGAGTACATATACAGTAAATGAACATACTTTCCAGAAGGCCAACAATTCACTAAAAATGTTTTTTTTATTGGTCTTTGGCTTATGAAGTATTCTAATTTGTTGAGATAGTGAATTGGTGGGTTTTTGTTAAATGTGAGCCTAAATCATCACAATTAAAAGAACCAAAGACTTAAACTACTTCAGTCTGTGTGCATTGAATTTATTTAATACACGAGTTTCACAATTTGAGTTGAATTACTGAAATAAATGAACTTTTCCATGACATTCTTATTTATTGAGATGCACCTGTATGTCATAATTTCAATTTATATAATAAGTCTTGTTTCATAATTGTGATTTACCAAATTAGATTTTCATATAATTCCCAGAAATGTGTAAAAACTTGTATATTTGAGTTTTGGTTGGGATAATCTGTTTGGCTGACCAACAGCACACAGGGGAGTATTATATCATTACCTTTTATTTCGGCAAACCTTTTATCATTATATTTTCAATTCTGTCTGGTGACACTACAGGCACAAAAATACACACTTCACCTTTAGAGCAAATAAAGTTAAATCGTATAAACATTGGCCAGATAAATAGCTTAACACCTAGTGTTCCTGTCTGGTGTGGATTATTCCTCTGTCCTCATGGTCACTGTAGGGCTCCCTCTGTTTTAAAGCCAGATCATACAGTGCTGGGCAATGTCAAGCAGACGTCGGAGGGGTGGGAGGTTGACGTTAATCATTGTGAGATTGCCGGGTAGATAGCGCTGTGACTAATTTCTGTTTTAGCTGGGAGAGTGATTAATGTTGGGAGCTCAGGTTGCAGGAGATAAGCTTCAGCCTTCTGTGAGGCTGCTAGTGAGGATAAAACAGACCACACTTATCAAGGGCATGATGGGAAAGTTAGGGGGGCTCTAGAGAGTTTTGATGCATATGGTCATCAGCAGATATGATCAGCCAGTCAGTGGAGTAATCCATTAAGCCTAACCCCAACTATAGATGCCCTGACACTGGAATTTGAGGAACAATAGAGTGTCATGTTGAAGGATTCACAGGAAGTTCAATTGCATAAAGCACCAACTCTATAGATTCATGTTTACAAATTTGCTCAGGGCAAGATGGACTGATAGTGTTAAGAATGACATGAGCTTTTGGCACGTTTGCAAATGTTACCCCAGCGTCACTGTAAACCCTGAGCTATCTTGTGCTATGTTTCAGTCTGTTTAATCTTTACCCATGGTTAGTAATGGGAGCCGAGTTTTACACTGTTTTACACTGTACATTTGTTAACCTTGTATTTGTACATTTGTAAATCCATATTTATGAGGTCAGTAACAATCATTACAGAGTGTAAGTTGCGATTATTTTACTAGTCATGGAATGGGAAATATTACATTAACCTGTTAAAGCGCCCCTATTATGCCATTTTTAAGGGTCCTAATATTGTTTTGGGAGTCTCCTACAATAGGTTTACATGCATGCAATGTTTTTGTTTTCTCAAAATATGCGTTTAATATCACCTCATTTTCCAGCGATTCTCAAACGACTCGTTCGAAGCAGTTCTAAGATTCAGTCTCTCTAAACCCCTTCTTTCCGTGAGCCTACTCTGCTCTGATTGGTCAGATGGCCCAGTCTGTTGTGATTGGTCTACTGTGTACAGCACGTCGGAAACGATAGGCCCATTGCCATAGTTCTGTATTTTGAACACTCGATGGAAATATAAGCATCTAGTATTTATCATACTTACAGGTTGTGATTCAGTGGAGCCGCTGGTCCAAATAAACCGGGTACTGAACCATCTTTCAAGAGCAAGCGTTTTGTGTATCCCGCGCTGAACTCCCCGAGATTAGAGAAGCAGTCATCAGGAAAATTACGTGTTAGCGGATGGGGTCAAGTTGTTCGCGGCCGGCCAACATAGAACATAGGTGGGAATTATGCAAAAGTGTTACCCCGTGACGGCTAAGTGGGATTCGAATTACTAACGACTCGTTTAGGGTCGATTCTTTATTTTGGTAGACAATAACTTTATTTACCGTGCACTTTCGGATTTACAACTTTGCAGATCGTTTACATTCACATACAGCTACATTACACACTCCATGAAAGGCAATATTGGAAATGGCATAATAGGGGCACTTTAACAGCTGTTTTCTGTGTTCATATATTTAAATAAAGGGTAATTCTTCAAGTCATGGCCAATGCGGCCTGTGCGTAGCACTTGATTTACTAAAACTGATCTAGAAAAAACTGAGCGTCCACATTGCAACATTTAACTCTGTAAAATGTAAAGTTGGTCGCAGTGCCATACATTTAATACCTCATCTGCAGCTGTTCTAGGTGCACATTAAAACTGAATTAACTGAAAACACAAACTTTTAAAAGTGCACTTTTTTGAAAACTATACCAGTATCAAAAAAATGTGAATTTGTGAAAACAGTGACATAATGTGCATGCATATTACGTGTTCAGTCTATAGATATGTGCGCAGACATGCATGGTTTCTTTACAAAGTGATATCGCCAAATACTGGCCTGGCATGCATAGTACATTGCTTTTAGTGGTTTTTGCTGATCTGTGTAAACGGGGATCGTTTTGACAACACTGTCGTCTGTACATGAAACAATAAGATCAATAACCTTAATAAAAATATGAATTAAAAAAAAGATATGCTGGAACGCCTCTCTCTCGTGAAGGTATGTAGCAGAAACCCCATTCTGTGCCATTATAAAGCCTGGAAGAGCCAGGACATTTTTTTAATATAACTCTGATTGTATTTGTCTGAAAGAAAAAAGATATACCTAGGATGGTTTGAGGGTGAGTAAATCATGAGATAATTTTCATTTTTGGGTGAACTATCCCTTTAACAGAAATGAATACAGTGAGCTGAGGTTATAGTTTGTCTGTAGCGTAAAATTTTTAAATCATATTCTAGTAGTAGATTTATGCTGTTCAGCTGAATGTGTTTAAAACATTTCACCACTCGTCCAAGTGGCTCAATTAGTTGTGGTTTGTAAAATCATGTTCTCATGTCCTCTTTAGTCAGCTCTCATCAGAAATGACCATCCCTTTGGTTGTTCTTTTTGTCTCTCGTCATATAATTACTTTATACCGATGCCACACAATGCTTCACTTAGCAAGCTCCGCACCAGCTACATACTGACATCTGATGGTTAAATGGGGTAAATTAATTTGTTTTGCTCTCACTTTTGTCTCTCTCTTTCTCCGTCCCTCACACACATTCCCTATTTTTTGTTCCCTGCTACAGTTGGACAGAAGCTGAGGCGAAGGAAGGGCAGCATCAGATTCCACCGCTGAATTTGCCTCAGTATGATGGGAAAAGGAAGGTACATGTGGTTTTGTGATGGAACTGTGCTGAGATTCTTTCTTTCCCATGTCATGAGGCTGAACAGTGAGCCAGTTTTGACAGATCTCCTGCTGCAACAGTAAACAGTTTTACCCAACCGCAGCACTCAGCTCAAGATGGACCGGCACAAGATGCTCATCACAGCCATCTGTACCGCATTCAAAAAAACAAGTGTTGCAAAACTAATTGTTTTGCAGACAGTAAACACGAGAGAAGTTAAAGTTAGCATAGAGCGTCGTGCTCTGATTGCGGTTTATATCTTGTATTTGCAGTCATCTGTGTACTCCAGAAGTTTGGTTTAACAAATTGCACAATACCAGTCACATAAGCCACATCAATAGAACAGTACTTTTTATGATTAATATCTTTTAAAAACTAAACTTAAAGAATTTTTTTTTAAAGTGGTGATTCATTGCTCTTATTTTCCTCTGCCTTTATAATTTAAAAAATACATCTGAAACATTTCAAACATATCTGATTGTATAAATGTATTTTTAAGTGAAATGATACTACCAGCCAAAAGTTTTTGAATAGTAAGATTTTTAATGTTTTTAAAGAATTATATTCTGCCCACCAAGCCTGCATTTATTTGATCCAAAATAAATCATTACTCCAGTCTTCAGTGTCACATGATCCTTCAGAAATCATTCTAATATGCTGATTTGCTGTAAAAGAAACACTTAGGAAGACATTTATAATGTTACAAAAGATATATATTTCATATAAATGCTGTCCTTCTAAATTTTCTATTCATCAAAGAAACCTGAAAAATTCTACTCAGCTGTTTTCAACATAATAATAATAAATGTTTTTGAGCAGCAAATCAGAATATGAATTAGAATTGGTGTGAAGAATTGAATCAGAAGGGGGCTGAACGATTTTGGAAAATAATCTAATTGCGATTTTTTTTACCAATATTGATTGCGATTTAATATGCATTATTTTTTAAAGTCTTTATATTCTGATTATTCAACAAAGACAATAATAAATCATTGAGTAATGTTGGGCATTACTTTAAAAAGGTAATTAGTTATATTACAACTTCTCAAAAATCAGCTTTATAAAATAAAATAATTACCAGAAATCATTGTTACTTTTTTTAGTTCAAATATGAATAACTTGGAGTCCCCAATATTAAATGTTAAATGAATGAAATGGACACTAAATAAAATACATTATTATTATAAAACATTGCACACTTCACACTATTTTAATGCTGTGGGACATAGAGACACCTCAAATTCAATTGTATTGTATTATCAACCCTCTATGGACACCTTGGCAATTACGATAATTAATATTGGTCTGGTGATACTAAAAAAATGACAACTGGAGATTATATTGCCAAGGTGTCCAAAGGGTTGAAATATTTACAATAATCAATTGAATGATTTTCAATTATATATAATTATATCTATATAAAGTTATGTTTGTAAAATGGCCAGTTTTTTTTTAAATATCTCACTTAGTCCTCAAACATTATAATATGTATTATGAAATTTAGCTTAAATTTTAGCATTATATGTAAGAACTTAGTAATTAGAATAACAATGAATGCTTGTGAACTGGGAGTTTTCTGTGTTTCTATAAAAAAAGAGCTACGGCTTGTACCACGTGACCGCTGCACATCTCCGCCCACGCAGAACCCGGCAGTTCTTAGAAAACTCCGTTATGGGAAAATACAACAAATGATATCGTTTACGTAGCGCGTTTCATGTTAAAACAGTTATTATTGCTCTAAACTGCTTAATGTGTTTGAGGGGCTGCTGGAGATCGCTGTGTGTGTCATAGATAGAGCTAGAGAGCGGACGTCTCCTTGCTTTACTCGCCGTATATGTCATGTACTATAGTCGAACACACAGCTATACTCTCGCGTGTCACGTGAAGTGTACATTGCGGTTGAAGAATGTTTTCTCAAGTATTATCGCAAATGCAATTAATCATACTGTTATTATTTTGTTGTTGTTTGTTTAGGTACCAACTAAAAAGCGTTCACGTCCTCGTACTCGTAATTACATTTATGGGAGTTTTCTGAGAGCCGTTGTACCACGTACCGCTGCATAAGAACCAGAGAAAAATGGTGGCGCTTTCAACAACCAAAAAAGGGGAGAATAGATATAGATACAAATGTACAAATATAAAAACATTATGTAAGTGTTCAATTATTTTTTGTTGTTGTTTGTTTAGGTTAGCCTTTATTGCCGTTGTTAATAATAACAACCAACAAACAAACAATAAGTAATTATTTTTACCTGACACTCTTTCTGTGTTCTGCAACATTTAGCAGTAGCACAAATGTAATGTAATGTTGTAATTATGTGTTTGACAGCTGCCAGTAACATAACATTCTTTCACGCGGGTTAATGTTGTTGACTGTTCAAAATTGTACTGTTACAAAAAATGTACTCAAGTAAATGTAATGAAGTAAATGTAACTCGTTACTACCCACCTCTGGTAGTAGCGTAGTAGTAGCAGTCCTGCAAGTTAAACCAAACTTTTATTTTGATGGGTTGCCATGAATACCTTTACAGTTCTGTGTGACGACAGTTTCACTCAAATTAAATGGTACAATACTCATGGATTGACTCTCAGAGCAGTTCTGGAGATGTTGTTCATGTATTTATGTCCTCATTTAGTGAGACAACAGACTCTGAAATCACCGCAAGCGTCACGCCCTTCACTGTTGCGTCTCCGCCATTCATTCAGTCATTCATACAGAAATGATTGCGTAATTTGAGTTAATGTTCATCAGATCGTGTAAATCAGTGGAAAATGAATAGAAATGATGATTCTGTGTAAAGAAATATCTGCCTGCCTGATTTGACAACCAGAGGTGGCACAAAATGTTATTTCTATGATTAAATGCAGGCTTGCTGAGCAGAGGAGACTTCTTTTAAAAACATTAAATATCTTACTGTTCAAAAACTTTTGACTGGTAGTGTACAAAAAAAAAGGACCCTACGATATTTTGTATTAAGATATTTTATATTATTTTATGAAGTGTCTATTTACACTTAGTGCAAATAGCCCGCCTTGTTGGCAGAGGCTATTTACAATAACTCCGCCCACCAACGTGTGATTGCGATGGTCAACATTATAAAAACTGGCTTAGGGTCATCAGCTCCAGTGGCGCAAATGGTTAAGCGCGTGCCGTGGTCTTTTTAACGCGATCGACCCAGGTACAAACCTGCCTTTTACCAAACTTTTTTCCTCCCTTTTCAAATCTCATATCACATTGTAAAGGTATTTGTTTTCAATAAAAATTAAGGAAATAACCAAAAGGTTGAAAATAAAGTTCGGGTGGTAGGGTATGTAGGGAGGGCTGTCTTGTTTTAATAATTTGAATTAAAATTATAATTTACTCAATACGAAATAATGTTTTATAATGTAATACACCAGACAGGACCTTCAGGACTTAAGCAGCCAGACAAACATCAAATTAATGACAATTAACTGGGATCAAGCAGTCTGCCTTGTATGTCTGTCAAACGAGGAATCTTCTAATTAGACCCAGCATGCTCCCATCAATCGCATGGAAGTCGGTAACTATGCCACCACACTCCCAATTATTTTAAATCTCGACCAGCTCCATCCTGAGCAAAAGCTCTCAGAGTCTATGAGAACAGATAACACAGCTAAAGACACCCGCAGCAGCCAGCTCAGCAGCCACGTGGCCCAGCCTCTGCCTCACTGCCCCGGGGCATCTGCTATGCTGGCCCCGACTCCTCCAGGCTCTGGGAGAGCTGCCTAAAATAAGATGTCAAGGGATTGTAGAAGCGGCTGTCAGTATTCCCAGAGTCTGTATACCATGGGGGATGACTCGGTGGATTAGGCGAGGCTATCTTTTATTTACCAAACTAAACAGCATGGACAGTTATCGGTGATACTGGGTGGAGTTTGCAGAAACATGAGGGAATGTGACACCTTGGGAAACTTCCTGCAGATTTACAATGCTGCGGGGTGAGGAACATTTATTTTAACAGTTCTGTTGACATGTTGACACAGTTGATGTCAATCAGGAATGACGTTAATGATAGTAGCCAGCCTAATGATTTACTCGCTGAGAAATACTGTAGTAGCTTCATCTAAGTAAGTCAGTAAGTCATCAATCATCCACTGAGTTTCGGTTGCCACAACTTTGGATTCTTATGTAATATGACACACACCTGTACACTCGTATGTGATTTCTTAGAGAGCTGTCTTATCCTCAGTGGGCATCTCTATAGACCCAAGTCAAATAAAACCTCTAAAATCCAGCTCTAGCCTCATGCTGAATGAAGCCCCGAGGCAGTAGAATAAGATACTGCACAGCTTCATTAATAGCTCCAACACTTTTGCTTCGCTACCACTTCTCGTATGTGAAGTGCTATTGAAGTCAGAGTTGGGAAAAAAATCTAAAATTAATTCAGTTACATTTAATTCATGAGTTGGAGGTAAATTGGCCATATGCCTCATTTAAGTACGCAGTAACAGTATAAAAAAATACTATATGTAAGCAAAAAGGTAGGAGAGACCATGCTTTATTGTGCTGTTAAGCACGATGCAAGCACAGCACAGCATCATTACAGAGTAAATTGGTGGACATACAGTACTATACCTGAAACAGAAAAATACTTCAGAAACTGTTGGCTTCCACACAGACAGGCGCACACATCGTTTCACCCGCGTGAGAAGGGTTTCTTTGACAGCAGGAAGAGTGTCAAAGGTGAATGATGCAGCATAATGCCAAAAGGGGTCATTCATATATCATTACATAAATAATAAAGAGTTAATTTTGCTGAAATACATAATACATGGAACTGCTTTGACTCAATATCGATTGCTTATGATGCTAAAAGTGGTGCGCAGTGATACACAGAACTTTTGGGTGAAGCAAATAAACCACAGCTGTTGACCAATCAGAATAAAGGACTGGAACTATATTCTTTTTATTTTTAAACTATTTTTAAAGAAAAAATTATAAGAATGCACAATTAAAAGTGACAGTAAATACATTTATAATGTTAGAAGTATATATTTTTTAATGTATCATGGTTTACACACACAACTGTTTGAACATTGATAAGAAGAAATGTTTCTTGATCACTAAATCAGTATATCAGAATGATTTCTGAAGGATCATGTGACACTGAAGACTGAAGTAATGGCTGCTGAACATTCAGCTTTGCCATCACAGGAATAAACTGCTTTATAGGGGTCATCGGATGCAAAATTCACAAGTTGTTTGAACATAAATGTGTGTTGGAAGTGTGTGTACACATCCATCCTATAATGATAAAAATTCACCCAGTAGTTTTTTTTAAATCCCTATTTTAAAATCCCCTTTCTCAAATTAGGCTGTTCTGAGATTCCAGTCAGAATGACGTAGTTCTGCACAGGCCGCTCCCACGATAGTTGATTAACAAGACCATCTTACCTTAGACCCGCCCTGAGTGAGCTGAGAGCTGTCCACCATTGTGTCGACTTCGGTGCAGGGGAAGACAAGAATGTCTCAGATTAAGAGATTAAGAGGTGTTTTGTTGTTGATGTAATAATGAATATAGCAGTCATCATTTACTCTCGAAATCTGAGCCACTGAAGGTGCAGAGGATTGACGTTACTTTAGTTTTTGAAGTGAATGCGCCGATCCCTGATCTGCCTAAATGCTCTATGTTCGAACAAATCATTCATCATCCAGCTTCATCTACAGAAGAAGTGAGTATAAGGGTTTTTTATGAATCTTTGCAAATCCCCTTTCCTAATAATGTGCTAGTTAGCCAGTTTCGCGGCTGAAGTTTACAGTCTGCTCATCACTCCACGGAAGAGAGGAGCGGGGTCAGCAGAGCTCATTAGCATTTAAAGTTAAATGGACTAAAAAAATGGCTTGATGAAAACAGAGCTGATTTTGACAGGGTAAAAAAGTTGTTTTTTACACTACCATTGAGAAATTTTTACGAAATTATGTTACAGACTTTTCATTAAGACCCTAAAGAATCATATCAACTTGTGGAAAATGGGCATCCGATGACCCCTTTAAATTGTAATAATATTTCACAAATTCGCTGTATTTTTGATCAAATAAATGCAGCCTTGGTAAACATTAGATATTCCTTTTAAAAACATAAAAAATCTTACTGACCGCAAACATTTTAATGGTAGTGTATTTAAAAAAAACATATATATATATATATATATATATATACAGGTGCATCTCAATAAATTAGAATGTCGTGGAAAAGTCCATTTATTTCAGTAATTCAACTCAAATTGTGAAACTTGTGTTTTAAATAAATTCAATGCACACAGACTGAAGTAGTTTAAGTCTTTGGTTCTTTTAATTGTGATGATTTAGGCTCACATTTAACAAAAACCCACCAATTCACTATCTCAACAAATTAGAATACTTCATAAGACCAATAAAAAAAACATTTTTAGTGAATTGTTGGACTTCTGGAAAGTATGTTAATTTACTGTATATGTACTCAATACTTGGTAGGGGCTCCTTTTGCTTTAATTACTGCCACAATTCAGCGTGGCATGGAGGTGATCAGTTTGTGGCACTGCTGAGGTGGTATGGAAGCCCAGGTTAATTTGACAGTGGCCTTCTGCTCATCTGCATTGTTGGGTCTGGTGTCTCTCATCTTCCTCTTGACAATACCCCATAGATTCTCTATGGGGTTCATGTCATGCGAGTTTGCTGGCCAATCAAGCACAGTAACACCATGGTCATTGAACCAGCTTTTGGTACCTTTGGCAGTGTGGGCAGGTGCCAAGTCCTGCTGGAAAATGAAATCAGCATCTCCATAAAGCTTGTCAGCAGAAGGAAGCATGAAGTGCTCTAAAAGTTTCCTGGTAGATGGCTGCGTTGACTATGGATTTCAGAAAACAGTGGACCAACACCAGCAGATGACATGGCAGCCCAAATCATCACTGACCGTGGAAACTTCACACTGGACTTCAATCAACATGGATTCTGTGCCTCTCCACTCTTCCTCCAGACTCTGGGACCTTGAAATGAAAATTTACTTTCATCTGAAAAGAGGACTTTAGACCACTGAGCAACAATCCAGTTCTTTTTCTCCACAGCCCAGGTAAGACGCTTCTGACGTTGTCTCTGGTTCAGAAGTGGCTTGGTAGCCCTTTTCCTGAAGACGTCTGAGCGTGGTGACTCTTGATGCACTGACTCCATCTTCAGTCCACTCCTTGTGAAGCTCTCCCAAGTGTTTGAATCAGCTTTGCTTGACAGTATTCTCAAGCTTGCAGTCATCCCTGTTGCTTGTGCACCTTTTCCTACCCAAATTCTTCCTTCCAGTCAACTTTGCATTTAATATGATCCCCCAACAACATGCAGAATTAACAAATTTTGCCATAAGTTAATATATTAAGTTTCTACAATGTATAAATATATTGTAGAAACTTAATTTCCTGTAAAGCGCTTTGCAACGATTGTATCGTAAAAAGCGCTATACAAATAAACTTGAATTGAATTGAATTGAATATGCTTTGATACAGCACTCTGTAAACAGCCACACCTTTCAGTAATGACCCTCTGTGACTTACCCTCTTTGTGGAGGGTGTCAATGATCGTCTTCTGGATCATTGCCAAGTCAGCAGTCTTCACCATAATTGTGGTTTCAAAGAACAAGAGATACCCGGAATTTATACTGTATGGATGGCCATTAATTGAAACTCAAATGTAAATATTCTAAAATTTTGAGATACTGATTTTTGACTTTCATGAGCTGTAAGCTCTAATCATCAAAATTAAAACAAAAAAACTTTTGAAATGTTTTACTTTACATGTAATGTAATGTAAAGTTTCACTTTTTGAAATAACTTACAAGAAAAAATGAACTTTTTCACGACATTCTAATTTATTGAGATGCACCTGTATGTATATATATATATATATATATATATATATATATATATATATATATATATTAGGGGTGTCAACGTTAACGCGTTAACGCATGTGATTAATAAGAAAAATTTAACGCGTTAATATTTTTTTAGCGCAAATTAATCGTTTGATAAGGTTTGACCCCAACTTCTTCCCGTCATCGCAGCGCGGAAAGTTATCTATCAGTGTGTGATGAGGATACAGTGAACAGTGTTACCAGGGTAGCGGCTGTGGCACAAGTGACCGTGGGCTATTTTGAAAATACAGTCGCGGGAAAAATTACAGAGCCGTGGGTTGCGGTTTTTTGGAATGTATACCTGGCAACTTCAGAACGGAGAGGCGCTTGTAACATCACAAACAACATGAGTTTCAGCCAGAGCATACAAGGCTTTACACAGCAGAAATAAACATGACAACAGCCACTATAGATTATATAAGATAATAAACACACGATTACGATAGGATATGGTTTCTATGTGATTTTCTTCAGCGATATAAAAGGCTATAAAAAGCATATTTTAACAACAGTAAACAACCAAATTCCACATGTGATCGCAAAAGGAAGTTATTACAAACACTCGATGGTGGTTTGAAGTGAGTTCTGAGTAGAAGTGTACTATTAATCTCATAAATTGTCTTATGTAGCATGATGCTAATGTTAGCTCTAATGCACCTGCATAACAGGTCCAATTCGTCTTCATAATGCATTTTGTCATAATACTTCATGTAAGGATGCAAGAAAATGTTTTGTTGTATTTATTTAGAAATACTTTTGATAATAGTTTTGTAAATGTATACTGGGATTGAAGTAATGTGGCTTGGTAAATGTTTTATTGCCAGTATAAAGCTGATAAATGGCTGAATAAAAACAAATGAATAATGACAAAAGAATAATAAGGATTATGTCTAATATCTGGCGGAAATGTGAAAGGTTATGTTTCCTTAAACTAGTTTGTCATGCATTTGTTTATTTCAACACATTTACAGGTAAATCCTAGTATTTTAAATTTGTGATTAGTCATGATTAATCACAGTCCATGACTGTGATTAACGCGATTACATTTTTTAATCGATTGACGGCACTAATATATATATATATATACGTATATTATGTAATCTTACTGCTTGTCGGTGTACATTGTTATTTCACTTAAGAAACCTAAGAGAAACATCTGAGACAAAAATATTAAATGAGGCATAACGAAGAAATTCCATTAAGTCTCCTGAGCATTGAAAGAGCCACTAAACAATAAATTTTCCACTGTGATAGTGTGCGCTTTGCTTAAGTCAGCGGAGACAAGATAATCACTGTCTGCAGGGTCAGTTTCCAGAAAATATGGTCAGGCTGACCAAGACAAACCTTGTCCAAGGTGAAGACTAGCTCTCAGGTGAGCATTTTAGAGCAGGTAAACCAATAACGACATAGAATAGATAGGTTCACAGGGAAGAACGCAAAGCCGTTTTTTATTGCACACTACAGCACCCGCTCCCCTGAGCAAAACTAAACTCTCACACTGTTGTCAAATACATCTTGTTTTATTGAGACAGTTATTTTCAAAGCACAAGCTCCTGACGTATACCTCAAGGATGCAGGCAATTATGTGAAGTGAAATGAGAGATCATGAGCAATAAATTGCAACTCCCGCACTCGGCGCCTCAACTCTCAGAGCGGAGTTTGTTTTAGAGTACCACAACCGTATGCTTTCAGAGTAGAATTAAACATTAAAGAACGAACGAGATTAGCATACTCGCATTTCATTTTCCAGTTCCGAGTGTGAACAAAAGAAAAGTGAGACCGGAGAAGCGAAGCTATTTCAAGTTAGCGCCCCCGAGGGAGCGAGAGCAAACTAACCCAACAGCAGTGGATACGGGACACATTAGCACACTCTTTTTGCCAATACACAAAGCTCACATTTAATTGATTACTTGATACGCTGTAATTGATTGTGAGTCTTGGAAAATCAAAAGCTATAAGGCAGAATCTGTGGAGGCGAGGGATTCAGATTAAGGGGTGGCAATACAGGCATCTGCCCTGAATAAGGATGACTCTATCCTGATTGCTTTTGAGGTTGCAAATTATATTCGAGGAATCTGGAAATTCTTCCAGCATTGTTGGAATGGCATTACCTCTGTCTACAGATACACTGTTAGGCGCAGATATGATAAAATTATGCCAATATAAAGCTGACGGGAGAGTCCAAGTGGGAGGGTTGCTTGAACAATTCGTCATTTAAAGCAACAGACCCATTAATCAGGCGTTTCTCCGTGTGTGTTCACACCGAGAGTTACTTTCCCATAGGGAGATGAGATGGGGGAGACACAGAGACGACGGATGGGGAAAAACATCGGCAAAGCGCTTAAATTATCCGGTCCCCATCAAAATCCAGCTACCTGATGTTACAGACGAGGGATAAAAAAAAGAAGGATTACGTGCTCGCTGATTAGATCTCAGTCACTTTGTTCTTGCCGATAACACGTTATTATTATTATCAGAGACATCTTTTCATTGCTGATGGAATAAAAGTGAAAAAGGAGAAAGGAAAAAAAATGCCAGGTGACATTGAAAGTTGTGGCGGGTTCTTAAATCGTGCCCCCCCCCCCCCCACCCCTTTAGTTCTGACTACGACGGCTTGTTGTAAATATTTTAGCACACTAAAGCTATCACAGCAGAATAAGCCATTAATCACATACAGGCTTGTTTGCTTGGAGACCCTTTTCTTTGTGGCCTATAATCCACAGTCTGAATGAGTTCTCAAAGGAGCTTCTATGAAGTTGTTTTCAATTACAAAGCCATTTAAGTGGCTGAGAATGAAGAGGACCAAGCTGAATCTTCCCCTGTTTTCTTTACAAATTAAACACGCTCTAATCCTCTCAGCTATTTGCCTTTGCCCTTGAATTTAATTTGCAGAAATTTCAAATTGCTAATTCCTAAAAAAAAAAAAAACTCTCACTTTCCTGTGATTCTCAAAGCAAAAGAAAGTTGTTCGCTTCGCACGTCCTCACCGTCTGCTGCCCTATTTTCCACCGTCTCTCCTTTTTAACTTTTTTTCAAAGAGGCAGTCACAGCCAAAAGGTGAGGGGCTCTGGGTATAATGATATCAAAGCTCTCACAGAAAGTGTCTCCATTGAAGTGAAACCTGATTTGGGTGAATCTGAGGTCAGGCCCTGGGTCCTGTCAAATGCAGAAGGCACTTGATGCTGTCAGTGTCACTCAATAATTCAGAGTCCATCCTGAGGGAAGGCTGACCCTATATATCTTCTCCCACACTGTAGCGGCCTGATTTTCACCTCTTGCCGGACCCCTCACAGCCAGGTAGGACACAAGCCCTGTGGTGCAATCTTTGAATTAACCAGAGGTGACCACTGGTCAAACTGCAAAATGTGCAAAGGAAGATGAGGACATTTCTAGCACTACTAGGGGACAATTGGAAGTTATGACGATATATACGAAACATATTTAAGTACATATTTTAAGTCAAAAAAGTTTGGGGATCCTTGCATTAAAGCAGATGAATGGATGTGTGGATGGATACAAAATAAATAAATAAATACACACACACATGTTGGGTTTTCATGTTTTATGGGGACATTCTATAGGCATAATGGTTTTTATACTGTATAAACTATATTTTTTATATTATTATTTATTTTATTAAATGCAATATTATGATCTAGTCTTACTTATTAAATACTACAGTACACCTATGTTACACTTACATACAAGTGCTTCAAATATCAAAAGATGGCAGCTAAAAAAAGTACAATTGACTCTTCGCAAAAACCCACCCTCCTTAGTTACTGTTGCTATGTCTGACAAGCCATGCCACTCGCACACTACACAAAATGTTCTCACAGTGAAAAATAAATTGTGGAGCAAAGAGGAAACTGACAACTTGCACTGTACCACCTATTACTGTAACTACGTTTTGCTTAAACCTTGCTGTTTGTGGACACCAAACACAGGAACGTTCCTTGAATTACTTGACACAGATGGCCAAAAGAGCTGCTTTCACAATGCTGTTCTGAAGGACTACATATAATTACACCCAGTGATAAGGCTGTGTAAAATCACAACGGTTGTCATGGGGAGCATAAATGTTCTGACCTGTGGATTTAAGGTGACCTTTGTCTGGAGGAGCATCTTCTAACCTTCTGTCTCGCATTCCTCTGGGCAGCTGTAAAGCTCACATTAACTGCATGGCTATTATTTCAGCTCTCACTGGGAAAATAAATCCAGTGGCTGTACGGATGCCATTTTGAGGCTCATTTTAACGCTTGATTAAAAGCTTTTTAAAGCCCACACTCCCTCACAAAAAGTCGACCACCGGTGAACGCAAAAGAACAAGACGTGCCAGCTATTATCATTGATTAATTTGTGTGCTCAGGGTTGTTGCCGTTCTGTTGAGAGGGCAAATATATAGCCGTGTGAACAGCTTTTCCAGTATTCTCAGTATATCTCAACACAATGCAATTCATGAGCTTAAACATAAACTTGCTTTTCGTTTTCATTTATGGTTTCTTTACAAAGCCTGTCAACGCCTCCCTGCTGAACTCTCCAGGAAGAAAACCACGTCCTCTTTGCCTTCCGAGACCCTCAGTCATGGTCTCCGAGCCTCTTTCCCTCTCTTCAGAGGGGGCTGGACATATATTTACTGTGAGGAGGTGAGAATAGAGGGTTTATTGTAGACAGAAGAGCTGAAAGAGCAGCAAGAGTTGATGGCTTTTTTCCCCTCTCTATCCCATCTGCCCAGCAGGCTCCCGGCTGCCCTGATCTCAGCTCCATTCCCCGCCAACATTCCTCCCCAGGCCACAGCCGACATAATCAGATCCCCCGCACCAACCCATCTCCCATCTTTACATGTTAATACGTATCCTGACCAGAGGGTCTGTGTCAAATGGGAGGAAATGATGGCTTGCGAGGGGGCGGGAGGAGATAAAATACAGTACACCTGCAATAGATTCAGCACCTGGTGGACACATGGAGGGGTTTTCACTGCCTGTTTAAAACAAACATTTATTGGGGACATTAAATCAAGGTCTTCTGTCCATATGCCCATATGGATGGAGTTTGAGTAGAGTTTCAACCTTTATTGGTCCAAAAGTGCCAAATACTTGCAATGCCCACATATCCAATGTAACAACAATACCGTCTTGCATTACAAATCATTATAAATAAGAATTTTCTTTTCAAATGAGTTGCCAGACAAAATAAAAGAACAACAATAATAATAAAAAGCAAATAATATTCATATTAAAAACATATAAAAAAACATTAACTTATATACTTAAAAACATACGCTATGATGCTCTGTCATTTAGTCTTTTAAGTCTTTTTAATAAATTTCATCAGGAACTCAAATAAATAAATACATGTAAAGCATATACACATTTTGTGTATATAATAATAATTCCAATAATAATAATAATAATAAGCTGTGTTTCAATAAATATTGTCTTTTAAAAATATATGCTATGATGTAGTCATTTAGTAAGTCTTTTTAATAAATTTCATCAATAGCGACCCTGATGCTTCTCATTTTTTCAATTATTAAATAAATAATTAAATAAATACAAACATACATACATACCATAAATAAATAACACATTGCATTTAGTTATTGTTTTGTTTTTTTCCAGATTTGTGTGGCATGTGCCAGGCTGTCATTGTTAATAATAATTGTTAAATAAATAAAAAACAATGTTGCATTGCATTAAGATTCTGCATCTGTTTTTGTTGCATGAGCCAGGCTGTCATTGAAAACCAATATTGTGAAATAACTAAATAATAACAATGATTTTTGAAGCTACACAGCTTTAAAAATAAAATGCATACCACAAATTTTACATATATAAATTAGGGCTGTCAATCGATTAAGAAATGTAATCGCGATTAATCGCATGATTGCCATGAGTTAACTCGCGATTAATCGCAATTAATCGCACATTTTTATTTGTTCTAAATGTACCTTAAATCAATACTTTTCAAATTTTTAATACTCTAATCAACATGGGCATGGACAAATATGGATGCTTTATGCAAATGTACACTATATTGCCAAAAGTATTGGGTCGCCCCTTCTAATGAACAGGTTTGACTACTTTAGTAATTTCTATGAGTACAAATCTTAATGTTAAAGCATATAATGATATTCTAGGAAATTGTGTGATTCTAATATTATAGCAACAGTTTGGACTCTTTTCTCTTCTAACATGACAATGTCTCTGTGTATAAGGCAAGGTTCAAAAAGAAAATGATTGATTCAGTCAGTGTGGAAGAACTTGACTGGTCTGCATAAAATCAAGTCCTAATCCCAGTTTAACACCTCTGATGTGACTGTAAATGCAGACCTTGAGCCAAAAACTCATCACCAAACACCAATGACTTGTACATATGGGTACAGGCATTTTAGACACTTCCAAAACTGTTGCAATAGAGATGGAAATACAATTTTTAAATACATGAATTATGTTCCCATCGTTGTTGCCACAGTTTTGGAAGTGCATTTTTCTGTTCTAAAGAAGGGGGTGTCCCAATACTTTTGTCTATATAGTGTATGTACAAGTCATTGGTGTTTGGTGATGAGTTTTTGGCTCAAGGTCTGCATTTACAGTCACATCAGAGGTGTTAAACTGGGATTAGGACTTGGTTTTATGCAGACCAGTCAAGTTCTTCCACACTGACTGAATCAATCATTTTCTTTTTTAACCTTGTCTTATACACAGAGACATTGTCATGTTAGAATAGAAAAGGGTCCTGTCCAAACTGTTGCTATAATATTAGAAGCACACAATTTCCTAGAATATCATTATATGCTTTAACATTAAGATTTGTACTCATAGAAATTACTAAAGTAGTCAAACCTGTTCATTAGAAGGGGGCGACTCAATACTTTTGGCAATATAGTGTATGTTTATTATTATTGAAACCATAGTCAACATAAAGCATGAAGAGTAGACATGTTTCAAAGGTCATAGATGTTTTTCAAAGAACTTGTTCATGTCTATTAGACACATGAAAAAAGAAATTCCAGGTTCCCATTACTTCTTTCTTTGCACTGAGCAATTTACTGACACAAACCCGTTTACATTTTTGCACATAGGGCAGCTCTTCTTCTGAAAATGCAAAATGTACATTTATTATTTATTATTACATTTGTTTCCCTCTCTGTGCCCACATACTGTATTTTGATGAAGCTATATTCTCAATAAAACTGTTTTCATTGGTTTATTTTACTGTTTCTGTTGTCAGACAATGGAATGAATATGAAATAGTGACTGAAACACGACCCATTAAGACTAGACTACATAACCAGCTCTCCCTTCCAAGATGTTAATCTGCACAAAAAAATCCTGATAATCGCACCGTCGTCTGATGAAATCAAATACACATAAGATAAAGACTATAGCTGTGCTGTGATTTCGGCTATACTTGCATGTAAAATTAGAGAAGCAACATAATATCTGTGTTCAACTGAATTAAAGCGCTGCTCCTCTCTCTCCCGCGCGCTGAGCAGACGCAGAGAGAGAGAAAGAGAGAGGTGTGCGCGCGCTGAACAGAGCAGACGCAGAGAGAGAGAGAGAGAGGTGTGCGCGTGCGCTGGGAGAGCAAGACCTCGCGCTCCGCGGCAGTACCGGTGATTCTCAGAAACTAGGTTTGGGCGCTTTTTTGAAGGGAAAAAAGTCGCTAAAGGGGTCTGCAATGTTCCTAAGTTGGCAACACTGTCCATCTCCATTTCTCCAACAAGGGGTTGGGCCATGGGTCAAATAGAAAATACGCGCGTTAAAAAAATTAGTGCGGTTAAAATGAGTTTGCGTTAACGCGTTATTAACGCGTTAACTTTGACAGCACTAATATAAATAAATATAAAATCATAAATAAGATACCATTGATGGAAATCCCATCTGCATCATGGCGAGACCATGCAGGGTCACGACCCCAAAGCTGAGAAACTCTAAATGGACATGGCTTACAGCAACAGTAATGCAGAGGGACATGACCTTAGAAGATCTTTGTTTTCACTTACATGTTCCCTTCAGGACGGACTAATATTTCACATAATTAGTCAAATTTTCATACTCATTATCAAGTGGTCCTGAGGGATCTTTTTAGCGAAGGAGAAGCCTGATAAAATGTAATGTGATTTTGTCTTGAGTCTTTATGGTGATTTTAGACATACACACTTCCTTCTGCCTTTCACTTCTTAAAGAACCATTACACAGCAAGAAGCTTCCTTTCATTTAGGAAATGGTAGCCATTATCTTGTATTTTAACTTAATCCTGCACCTTCCTCACTCGTCAGAGAATCATTTAAATTCCTATTAGCTTTTACTGCCATTTCAAAAGATATGAGCTTGTCAGAAACTAGAACAACGAGCACATTTTATGAGCTCTTAATCTGACTAAATGAACCCCAGAAATGAAAGATTTCAATAGAGTTTGCAGATGGGTACTTGATGAATTTTTCATTCCTTTGTATGGAGACACATCATCCCCGATATAAACTGCAGTCAGGATGATGGCACCAGGTGGAACAGGAACAAACGAAAGACTAATACTTGACTCCATGAAAGCTTTTTAAGAAGCACAGCAAAGATGACCTTTTCTTAGAGGTCAAAAACTATTTGTACTCCACTCCAAAAGAACAGCATAACTTTTTCCCCCAATCTAGCGTAGTCGGTTGCACTACACTACAGACAAAAAAAGATCTCTTTCACTGTTAGTGCTAAATCTTTTCTGAAAGACACTCAACTCTGATGCAGAGGTGCCACTCTCAGCTGATAATGGTCTGTTAATGGAGTGTCTTATCTAAAGCTCATGCAGCTCTGAGGCATCTATATGAGGGGCCTACTGTGCTCTTTTTTACTGAAATAGCCCCCACACATCATTGTGGATAAATTACACATATAGTATCATGAGATAAAGTACAGTTACCCTAATGAAATATTACCCCACTTAAAGTATTAGTACTCCTTTTATATTTTACTTGAGTAAGTACATATTTTTGATGTAAAAGTTTTCCCAAAAATTTACTCACCTCAGGCCATCCAAGATGTACAAGAGTTTGCAAGAAGCAGTCGTTTAAAGTTAAAAACAGATTTAAAATGGATTTGTTTATTACAAACAAGCAACTTATTGCTTCACAAGACATTAATTGATTGATTAGAATTGTCTGGAGCACTTGTGGATTATTGTGATGTTTTTATCATCAGCTATTTGAACTGTTATTCTGACGGCACCCATTCACTGCTCTGGACCCATTGGTGAGCAAGTGATGTAATGCTACATTTATCCAAACTTGTTCTGAAGAAGAAACAAACTCATTTACATCTTGAATGTCCTGAGGGTGAATACATTTTGAGGAAATTTTCATTTTCGAGTGAACAATTCATTTAAGTATTGAAAGTAAAACTACAAATGGATCAAATGGATTATTATTTGCAATTGTCCTCAGTCTTACTGTTCAAAATAGTCATTTAATGGCTATTGCATATTTTGATGAACTAGCCTGCTCAACGAATGAGTTGATGACTTGAGAACAGCCTCAAATGGATTCTTAACTGAATCACTCACATTTTGTGAACCATCAAAAAAGTCTTTAGTAAATTTCATCAATAGCGAACCTGATGCATCTAATTTTTAAAATGAATAAATACATACATGCATATATAAAAAAACATACTGTAAATAAATTTAACATCACATTTAGGGTTTTTTTCTTTCTTCAAATTTTTATGGCATGTGACAGGCTGTCATTGCTAAATAAATAAAAAATATGATGCAATAGCAAAAGTTTTCCAAAATAAAAATGTGTGTGTGTGTATGTGTGTGTGTGTGTGTGTGTGTACTTGTTTATGCTACATTGTGGGGACCAAAAGGATAAACCTGATTCTTTTTGACATTGTGGGGACCGGCCTGCGGTCCCCACGAGGGAAAAAAATATATAAAAAATATATAGTAAATGATGTTTACCTGAAAGTGTAACAATGCAAACAGGTTTTCTGTAAGGGGTAGGGTTAGGGGATAAAAAATATTGTTTGGTCAGTAATATAAGTCTATGGAAAGTCCCCACAATTCACAGAAACAAACGTACGTGTGTGTGTGTGTGTGTGTGTGTGTGTGTGTGTGTGTGTGTGTGTGTGTGTGTGTGTGTGTGTGTGTGTGTGTGTGTGTGTGTGTGTGTGTACCTGTTTTTCTATGCAGGTGGGGACTTGAACCTGAATACACACAGACTCATGGGGACTCGTGTCACGGTGGGGACCTAAATTGAGGTCCCCACGGGTAAACAAGCTAATAAATCACACAGAATTACGTTTTTTGAAAATCTAAAAATGCAGAAAGTTTCCTGTAAGGGGTAGGTTTAGGTGTAGGTTTGGTGTAGGGCAATAGAATATACTGTCTGTACAGTAGAAAACGCATTACGCCTATGGAGAGTCCCCACAAGGATAGCAAACGTGTGTGTGTCCTGTAACTGATACAGTTTGAGGACACAAGATCACATCAGAGAGGGCTGTTAAAAATGCTGAGACTAAGAAACCAGTATTTTTCTACATAATAAATATATTATAATATCTGCAGATACAGACGGGTGACAACCAGACCTATTTTTCTACATAATAAATATATTATAATATCTGCAGATACAGACGGGTGACAACCAGACCTCGTTTGATCATTGGAAAAATTCCCAGAAAACTGTCATTCACATCCTGAGTTATAACGGAGTCTTATTTCTATGACATCTTCATCATTCCCACAGTATAACACAGTGTCAGGGCTTGGCAGGTAAAAATTTAATGTGCTGTGCTGATTTGCAGCTAAACCTTTAGGCCTCTCAGGCCCTGCCGTTTCTTCAGGTATGAGAGAGTCGGAGCCTGAGGGGCACCTGCTCTGAGTTAGACACTCATAAATAATATTGGCCTGCTTGTTTAAGCCTCGTATACATTTCCAAAGCTCAAAACCGTGGTCGCACAGGCATGTTGTAACAACACAATCAACACCCAGAGCTGCTTGTAACCTTCTCACTGTTTGACCTGGCATCAAACACAAGATTAATGACATTAAAAGCTCCATGTTTATGAAGTAAAGAAAGCATTTATTTACACATCTGGATGAAATGACGGCAATGAAACAGAGTTTGTAAACATAGATGTGTCTTGATACACCTACTGTAATACAACCAATTTTTGCACATTTTCTGTTTATCCTGATTAACTGTATGTCAGTGGACTGCTGTGAACAGATGGACATTAACCTTACATGTGATTTACATTAGAAGCTCATGTTCATGTGCACGCATGTGAACGCAACATATACAAGTTCAGTGAATTCCTTTGAAGTGCAATTTTATCTAAATACCTCTGAATTGTAGCAGACGCCAGTTTGTTAACAAGCTAAGGTTGTCTGACCTCAATTTATGGTTCAAATTTGAACTAAATGCATAAAACTTTCAAGTCTATCCACCCTCTTTTGCTGTAAAAAAATGGAAAGGGGAAAGTCCCAGAGAGACTGGATGAATTAGTCCCTGTCTTTAAATGAGGAGCGGGGGAGAGAAGGAAGTGAGTTTGATTTAATATTCTTCTCTCTTCTCAGGCCTAAAAGGGAGTGAATTTATTGTGTGTTTCTGCTCTAAAAACATTTTTTATTATTTTCGATACACTACAGCTGCTTTACCAAGATTATTTGCGTAAACATTTTAGCAGGGAAAAAATAATATGTAAAAATAATATGAGTATGTGCATATATTTTGATTGTAATTTCTTTACTAGCAAACAAAGAATATAAAATGCAGCTAGCAATGTGTGTATGCAGCTTTACTTTCAAGTAGACAAAAATAATCAAACATAAATATCATTCTAGCATCAGATTCATTTAGCAAATCAAGTGTATTTGTTCAAGTGTAATGCTTTCACCACAAATTGATATCCTTACTGTCATGATCCTACAGAATAATTACAGTAAGGACAGTAGGATCCTACATAAAAACAAACAACTAAAATTAAAAATAAATATCATAAAACAAAATATTAAAAAAATAAAATTAAATGTATGTAAATTAAAATATATATTAATTATTAAATTTAATTAAATATACAAATAAATAAATATAAAAATACTTTGGTACCTTTACTCAAGCAAAAAAAAATATGTATAAATTGTATATAACATTTATAAGATATAATCAGCTTATTGTAATGATTTCTGTAGGATCATGTGGCACTAAACACTGGATTAATGATTGCTGAAAAATAAAATAAATTTTAGCAATATTTCACAATTTTACTGTTTTTACTGTGTTTTTGATCAAATAAATGCAGCCCTTGTGAGCATATGAGACTTCCTTCAGAACCATTTAAATAATCCTAATTAAACTTTTAACCGGTAGTGAATATATAAATTATGTTAGCTTGGGAGGCTCCAGTTTCAGCGCTTTCCCAACACTGCTTAGATGAGTTCAGCATGCTGGAGGATCAGCAGGTTTACGGTGTATTTGTGTCTCAGGGGAAACATACGGTCTGTGTGCTGCTGGTTCAACATAGTTCTGCTTTACAGATGTGAAAGCAGAATGTGAGATCACTTGGCCTTCAAAAATGATGAAGAAATCAATGGTGTGTCAGCCTGCTACAGTAAGTAAAGCTCAGGGTTATATCTGAGATGCTCTAGACATGGCCTTTAAGATAAGCTAGTTTTGACTCTCTGTCATTGCAAACGCTCTTCTTTTAAAATATATTATTTTCTGTTTTCAATAGTGAGCCAGACTCCAACTCTAAAGGCTGCAGTGTTGTGTTAAATTTGAAATCTATGTACTGTAGGTCAAAAGTTTATGTATTAAATGTTATCATAGCATGCGCTTCAGAATACCACTATTATCCTAAATAATGGCTCTTTTGACAGCTATTATGTGAGGACAATGTGTAATTACTGCATTGAAGAGTCGCACAGCACTGCTGAAATGCATCAAAAAGACCAAGTCTTATACAAAGTCCATTTGGTAACATTTACTGAACATTTTCTTGACCTTTATGGCCTGTACCTGCTTCCCTTGCATCACAGACCCCTGTTATTAATGCCAAGCCATGAAAGACCTCGCACTCCTATGAAGCATGTAGAAATACAGTCATAACAATCACTTTTTAACAAGGCAATCATAAACAATCCCAATCCTGTCACAGAATGGTAAATATGATCCTATCTGGGGTTGGTGCCACTGAGAATTGCTTCTATAAATGCATGATTCCATTCTTTCAGGAAATATGCTACATGATTCATAGCCTTACCTGTCACAAGAGAAACATTTTTAATCTTTTAGCATCTTCCTGCAGCTCTCCTTCCTTTAAAAATAGATAGCAAAATGTCCAGCATAATGAGTAAATTTGCCCTGGAATAAACGGTTGTTATTTTAAGTTTAACTAAAAATGCACATCAAAATCAGTTTTATTATGGCCTTGGGCATTTTTGAAGGAAGTGTTCAAATCGCTTTTTGATGTTGCGGTTGACATTTATGTGATGGACTGGGACATTATTTAAATGTACCGTGACCCTGAAATGCAGGGAGGCCACGCGGAGGACAATGTACACACATTTTAAATGAAGACTTTTGAGCTCCAGGGCTACTAGTATACATGGGCCTCCTTCTTAAGCATATATTTTACACACAACCATTAAAGTTGGTTAAGTTTGGGTAAGTCATTTCATTTTAAGAAATAAATAGTTTTATTCAGAAAGAACACATTAAATTGATCAAAAGGGACAGAAAAGATATTTATAATGTTACGAAAGACTTTGTGTTTTATAGAAATTGTCTATTCATTAAAGAAACCTGACCAAAATATGTCATGGTTTCCACAAAAATATTAAGCAGCACAACAATAATCAATAATCAATAATAATAAGAAATGTTTCTTAGCCATCAAATTAGCATATTAAAAGATCATGTGACACTGAAGAATGAAGTAATGGCTGCTGGAAATTCATCTTTGCCATCACAGGAATAAATTACATTTTTATATTTTTACATTTTTTTTTTTTTTTTAATTTTAATCTTTTAATTCTTATTTTAAATTGTATTAATAATTCACAGTATTACTGCCTTTATAGTACTGTATGCATGCAGCCTTGGTGAGCATAAGAATGCTTGTGCTTCACTAAAAAGAACTGACTCATTAGTGCAGGGGTGGCCAACCTCGGTCCTGGAGAGCCACAGTCCTGCAGTTTTACCTTGATAGAAACTCACCTGCCTGTAGCTTTCTAGTAACCCTTAGGCCTTGATTCAGGTGTGTTTGATTAGGGTTGGAGTAAAACTCTGCAGGGCTGTGGCTCTCCAGGACCGAAGTTGGCCACACCATATGGCTTTGATTAACTAAAAAGAAGACTCGTTAGAGTTGTTCATTGGGAATCATACCACACTGTCTCCTTTGTGCGGTAGATTTAGCAGCAATGTTGTGTCCCCATTAAATAAGTGCAGGAAACTCAAAAGGTGTTCCCCTAATTCACATACTTAAAGGGATGGTTCACCCGAAAATAAAAATTCTGTCATTAATTACTCACCTTCATGTCGTTCCAAACCCATAAGACCTTCTTTTATCTTTGGAAAACAATTAAGATATTTTGTATGAAATCCAAGAGCTTTCTGACCCTTCAAGGACAGCAATGCAACTGACACGTTGAAGGCCCAGAAAGGTAGTAAGTTTATCATTAAAATAGTCCATGTGACATCAATGGTTCATCCTTAAGTTTATGAAGCTATGAGAATACTACGCATACATTCTGATACTGTCGTGAATGGCAACAGAGACTGTCGTGGAAGAGAAGAAATTGTTGAATAAAGCCATTGTTTTTGTTTTCTTTGCACACAAAAAGCCTTCTCATAGATTCATAAAATTACGGTTGAACCACTAATGTCATATGGACTATTTTACTGATGTCCTTACTACCTTTCTGGGCCTTGAACGTGGCAGTTGCGTTGCCGTCTATGCAGGGTCAGAAAGTTCTTGGATTTCATCAAAAATATTTTTAATTTGCGTTCCGAGGATGAACGAAGGTCTTACGGGTTTGGTATGACATTAGGGTTAGGGTTTGCTTACATAGCCAAAGGTGAACTGCTATCAGACTCCGATCGATGCTGGATGACAAAATAACTTTAAATCTCATACACTAGATTGTTGAGTACATAGTGCATTAGTTATTGCCTACATTTTCACAGAAAAGAACATCGCTCAGAGCAGTTCTGGTACTATATATTTTTCATCAAACAACTTTATCTGTGGGGATACAAAAAAATGTTCCACCTATAGGCTAATTTCTTCTTATTGTAGTCCTTGTAAGGGCGTGAATATGTAATGTTCCCCATTTTGGCAAAGGTCTCTCTGCTGATGCCTCATCTCAGTAAATATGCTGATTGCTCTCCGATAGTCCTGCCCTGAACCCTACCTTTGCCCCTGATTTGAATATATTAAAATATGGAATATGAATGTTACATACAGTGGTGTGCTAATTTCATTGCTAGAGAGTAAAGACGGGTTAAAGATGTTCCTGCAAATCTCAGCACTTCCGTTGCTCAAATTCCCACGGCGCAACTTATTTTATGGGCTCTTTTAACCCCGCCTAAGTTTACCCTTGAAATTTGCAGCTAAAATGCAAACACATCCAGTTGAATGTCATGTTTGTGCTGCTTGTAAAAAAAAAAAAGTCTTTAATATCACCAGAGCAAGAAGCTGCAATGTTAGCACGTACGCTAATTGGTCACAGATCACGGTTGACCTGATTTGCGCTACACTCTCTGTTTTTCCTTATTGTGTCACTCCCTGTCATGTATTCCGGCAAATGAAAGGATGAAGAAAGCAGCACAGATGGTGTTTTATGGAAGAGGATTTCTCAGCAGACGTTTCCTGAATGCTTATTTAATGTTAAATGCAATAAGTGTTGGGGGGTTGGGAGGTTGGACAGCCTTTGTTTCAGAGGCAAGTGCTCAGCATATCAATCAATGAGGGCAAGCGAATGGTTTCATAAATACCAATGAATACAGACATGCACTTGCTCACAGTCTCAGTACACTCTAGACTGTTGGGAATTAGGGAGCATGGAAAAACACACACAACCAAAATTACTATGAAAACATGTAAACACAATCAGATGGAATATGGCCAGAGTAATTTTGCTCATTGTTCGGTAAATGTGTGTGGACGTCTGTGACGTGTCTGTCAGACAGTATTTCTCATTCTGTTTTCCCAGATGATACTGCTGTGTTGTTCAGTGCTCAACCTTTGTTTGGGCTCTTCAGAGGGACTCTAAATTAGATTGTACAGAAACTATGATTTATATGATTTTGCAGGACTGTTTGGATATTTCTTGGCAGAGAGGAAGTTAGATTGCATCTGCCTGAATGATAAGCGTGCTCAACACAATGTATACCTGTTTACACACACCGAAATCTGGGGGAT
Organism: Schizothorax lantsangensis; assembly: GCA_027422415.1. NCBI lineage: Eukaryota > Metazoa > Chordata > Actinopteri > Cypriniformes > Cyprinidae > Schizothorax > Schizothorax lantsangensis. The sequence continues at coordinate 16,462,667 of CM049855.1, forward strand.
GCTGGAGGTTTTCCCAGATACATATTTTCTCAGATATACAATGTAGAAGAGACCAAAGCTAAATTTCATATTGGGACGTTGTCACAACGGCTATATCTCATTAACGCGATTTTAATCACACATTCAATTACACAAATGTGTTTCCTCTAGCAGTGATTTGGTATGTGAATTTGAATGATTTTGTTAGTTCTGTCCTCCATACCAAAATATTTTTCATATATTTTTGATACAGCTGTTGTGTCAACAAGTGAATCTAATAACCACTGATAAACTTTCAACTATGTAATAAAGGTTGATTTTAACTGAAGGGTTGAATTGTGATCTCAGGACAAGAGTATGTTTTATAAATGTCAGGCAGGGGTAAGTAAACCATACAATTCATAAATTACAATACTTATTGTTCAAAACTGATTTTTAATGTGGTTTTTATACATTTTTATGTTGTTGTTGTTTTACATTTTGATTGTTTCAAGAATTGTTTTTCATAACTCTTACTCTTAAAATTGTGCTATATAAATTTGCTATAAGCCTATAATAAGCTGTTTAATGTCAAACAACACTGTGATAACATGCCCCTTTTTGTCACAAAATGTCTGTTTCATAAACTTTATCAGGGGCATTCAACGAAAGTTCCAAAACCTAAACAGTCAAAATAGTCATCACAGATGGGGATATTGGGTCCTCAGAGCCAAAGACCAATGGCTTCTGAGATTTTTTTCTATTAAAAAACAAATCTTCAGTTGAGCCCAATTAGATATGAATATTAAAAGAGCAGATGTTTTATCAAGGTAAATAGATAGATACATATGTAAGGCAGAAGATCATGTGACAGAAAAGATGCTTTATGGGGGTTCAGAGTATTCCTCTTGAAGTCTAGACCATTTTTATATTTTGCTTAAAACAAACATAATTATAAACAAAGTTAAATAATTTTAATGTTGTCTTTCCTTGACATCTACAAATATGTTTTTTTTGAAGCGCCGCTCACTTTATTTACAAATGGTAAAATGGTACTGCCGTTGCATTATGTCTTGCAATCCGGTTGGAACCAAGCCGAGGTTCAAACCCAGACCGCCATTTGAATATGCCTGAACTATATAATTTCATTTTAAAACCAGGGGTGTGTTTCCCAAAAGCAACTATGGTCACAAGTTCCATTGTTACCAATAGAGTTCAATGGATCTAACGACCATAATTAGCTAATGATGCTTTTGGGAAACTCACCCCTTATAAGAGTCTACATGAATGAATGAATGAATGAATGAATGAACAGATGGATGGATGGACGGACGGATGGATGGATGGAAAGGTCGATCAAAAGTTTGATCAGTAGATTATTCAGTCAATCAATTAATCTTGTTACACTGAGAAATTCTTTAAAAAAACAAAAAAAAACAGGAGATTACTTGCTGAATTTTAAAACATAGACATAGACTGACCCCAAATCCTTACAATTTTAAGATAAATAAACTCTTATAATCACAACAGGGACATTCCAGTGCCCTACTCCATTTACCCTATTACTGTTACCAAAATATGCAAAGAATACGATATTACTTCACCCTTATGCTAGCAATAGTTAAGAATGATAACTGGATAATCTCATGATGCTGAATGCATCATTACTCTGCGATCTCAGTACTATAAGCGAGTCCAGATAATACCTCTGTTGAAGTCTTTTCAATGCCCATCTTTCCTTATTAACCCTGATCACAGATATCCATTATGCCAACTCTGCTATTGCCCCCAGCAGAAATCACATTTTAATTGTGTCTGCTCAGATTTACTGCTTTCGTGTAATGCGTTATGAAAAGCATATAAACTGATTAGAAAACCATAGCACCCTGATCGCCCTTCTATTATTGTAACTGCTATGAAATTATGAAAATAGCTGACAACACGAAAGAAATTTCTGTCCTCCTGCTGTCAGCCCTGTAATATCTCTTCTTAAATTAGATAACACGTCAGTCTATGCAAATATGTGAATAATAATAATAATAATAATGAAATTTCACCGAAGCTAAAAGTTAACAAGGGCTGTAAGTTTATAACATCAAGTAATCAGTTGAGTGATCTCCCCTGTGAAAACAAACGCAATTAACTTTCCTCCTTGAAATGACACTATGAAACTAAATTTAGTCACAGAACTGCAGACATATAGCAAGGAAGCACAAAATAATGAACACATTTGAGTGTAATGAAGCATTTTTGGGGGAAAGCTCAAAGCCATTCCATGTTTTCATGTGGAAAGAGCAAAAGGCATTTGGCCTCGCCACGGAAAGTGCTGGAACCCATCGGGAAGTAAATAGATTAACAACAGGGAGCTGCTGAATGATCGTAGTGGTCAATCAGAGAAATGAATCGTAATTGTCTCTTAAATGAGGCAGTCTGGGCCGTATTTCTGCTTTATGAGGACAGGGTGATGGATTCTTAAAATGTGAACCCACCCCAGCTGCCCATGATTCAAATCAGCTGGGGCCTGTGTCCTGGTGATATATTGAATTATTTTTAGTGGTGAAAGTTTCCGTGCCATTTTCATTGCTCCGGCATGCCTGAGATCAAGGAGAAAGATGGAGAATGGCTTGATATATGATTATGTTAAACCAAACACAGCCGAAATCAGGTCTGATAATGTCTATGGGCAGTACTTCCCGACTCGCTCCTTGATCTCAGGCATACGGTCACGGTTTAAGACTCTTTATTGCCTAGGCAGTTTAAATACTGAATGATTAAAATGAAGTGGTGGCCAGCCACTGTTGTTGATTCCTATCAAATGGTACACCAGCAAAATAAATAGTCACTCAAGAAAATCGAGGGCAAAAGGGATGCTATGGCAAATGGTTATAGCAATGAAAGAAATGTCTTTATTATTTTAAATTATTTTTTATGAATAACATTTAGCTTGATTTATTTGCTTGATTTATGTTATAGCTATAATATAAATCAAGCAAATTCCAGAAGATCTGGGCGAGGTAAGGCTGCTCTCGGCAGGTTCATGAGCGCTCTGGAGCTCACATCTCTGAAAATGTTGAAGCTAATTTTTAAATGGACGTTATCTTTATTAACAAACCACATATTCGACGTCTAAACAATTACACTCATGCCTAAAAACTCTTAAAACTACATTCCATGACACAAAAACAGTATTATTTAAAAAATTAGAGCATTTGGTATCATAGCATTATAGCATATCGCTGTGAGAAATATCGCACTCCTCTCAGCCAATCAGATTCGAGGACCAGAAAGAACTGTCATGTGTGTGCGCATATATATATATATATATATATATATGTATATACAGTCAGGTCCATAAATATTGGGACATCGACACAATTCTAACATTTTTGGCTCTATACACCACTACTATGGATTTCAAATGAAACGAACAAGATGTGCTTTAACTGCAGACTGTCAGGTTTAATTTGAAGGTATTTACATCCAAATCAGGTGAACGGTGTAGGAATTACAACAGTTTGCATATGTGCCTCCCACTTGTTAAGGGACCAAAAGTAATGGGACAGAATAATAATCATAAATCAAACTTTCACTTTTTAATACTTGGTTGCAAATCCTTTGCAGTCAATTACAGCCTGAAGTCTGGAACGCATAGACATCACCAGACGCTGGGTTTCATCCCTGGTGATGCTCTGCCAGGCCTCTACTGCAACCGTCTTCAGTTCCTGCTTGTTCTTGGGGTATTTTCCCTTCAGTTTTGTCTTCAGCAAGTGAAATGCATGCTCAATCGGATTCAGGTCAGGTGATTGACTTGGCCATTGCATAACAGTCCACTTCTTTCCCTTCAAAAAAACTCTTTGGTTGCTTTTGCAGTATGCTTTGGGTCATTGTCCATCTGCACTGTGAAGCACCGTCCAATGAGTTCTGAAGCATTTGGCTGAATATGAGCAGATAATATTGCCCGAAACACTTCAGAATTCATCCTGCTGCTTTTGTCAGTAGTCACATCATCAATAAATACAAGAGAACCAGTTCCACTGGCAGCCATACATGCCCACGCTACCACCACCATGCTTCACTGATGAGGTGGTATGCTTAGGATCATGAGAAGTTCCTTTCCTTCTCCATACTCTTCTCTTCCCATCACTCTGGTACAAGTTGATCTTGGTCTCATCTGTCCATAGGATGTTGTTCCAGAACTGTGAAGGCAAGGAACTGCTCATGATCCTAAGCATACCACCTCATCAGTGAAGCATGGTGGTGGTAGCGTGGGCATGTGTGGCTGCCAGTGGAACTGGTTCTCTTGTATTTATTGATGATGTGACTACTGACAAAAGCAGCAGGATGAATTCTGAAGTGTTTCGGGCAATATTATCTGCTCATATTCAGCCAAATGCTTCAGAACTCATTGGACGGCGCTTCACAGTGCAGATGGACAATGACCCAAAGCATACTGCAAAAGCAACCAAAGAGTTTTTGAAGGGAAAGAAGTGGACTGTTATGCAATGGCCAAGTCAATCACCTGACCTGAATCCGATTGAGCATGCATTTCACTTGCTGAAGACAAAACTGAAGGGAAAATACCCCAAGAACAAGCAGGAACTGAAGACGGTTGCAGTAGAGGCCTGGCAGAGCATCACCAGGGATGAAACCCAGCGTCTGGTGATGTCTATGCGTTCCAGACTTCAGGCTGTAATTGACTGCAAAGGATTTGCAACCAAGTATTAAAAAGTGAAAGTTTGATTTATGATTATTATTCTGTCCCATTACTTTTGGTCCCTTAACAAGTGGGAGGCACATATGCAAACTGTTGTAATTCCTACACCGTTCACCTGATTTGGATGTAAATACCCTCAAATTAAACTTGACAGTCTGCAGTTAAAGCACATCTTGTTCGTTTCATTTGAAATCCATAGTAGTGGTGTTTAGAGCCAAAAATGTTAGAATTGTGTCGATGTCCCAATATTTATGGACCTGACTGTATATATGTGTGTATATATATATATATATATTAGTGCTGTCAAAGTTAACGCGTTAATAACGCGTTAACGCAAATTCATTTTAACGGCACTAATTTTTTTAACGCGCGATTAACGCAGCGCGTATTTCCGGTTTGACCCGTGGCTCAACCCGTAGTTGGAGAAATGGAGATGCACAGTTGCCAACTTAGCAACATTGCAGACCCCTTTAGCGACCTTTTTCCCTTCAAAAAAGCGCCCAAACCTAGTTTCTGAGAATCACTGGTACTGCCGCACGAGCGCGAGGTCTTGCTCTCACAGCACGCGCACACACACCTCTCTTTCTCTCTCTCTGCTCTGTTCAGCGCGCGCACACCTCTCTCTCTCTCTGCGTCTGCTCTGTTCAGCGCGCACACACCTCTCTCTCTGCGTCTGCTCTGTTCAGCGCGCACACACCTCTCTCTCTCTTTCTCTCTCTCTCTGCGTCTGCTCAGCACGCGGCTGAGAGGAGCAGCGCTTTAATTCAGTTAGACACAGATATTATGTTGCTTCTCTAATTTTACATGCAAGTATAGCCGAAATCACAGCACAGCTATTGTCTTTATCTTATGTGTATTTGATTTCATCAGACGACGGTGCGATTATCATGATTTTTTGTGCAGATTAACATCTTGGAAGGGAGAGCTGGTTATGTAGCCTAGTCTCAATGGGTCGCGTTTCAGTCACTATTTCATATTCATTCCGTTGTCTGACAACAGAAACAGAAAAATATACCAGTTTTATTGAGAATTTAGCTTCATCAAAATACAGTATGTGGGCAAAGATAGGGAAACAAATGTAATAATAAATAATAAATGTACATTTTGCATTTTCAGAAGAAGAGCTGCCCTGTGTGCAAAAATGTAAACAGGCTTGTGTCAGTAAATTGCTCAGTGCAAAGAAAGAGAAGTAATGGGAACCTGGTATTTATTTTTTCATGTCTAATAGACATGAACAAGTTCTTTGAAAAACATCTATGACCTTTGAAACATGTCAACTCTTCATGCTCTATGTTGACTATGGTTTCAATAATAATAAACATACACTATATTGCCAAAAGTATTGGGTCGCCCCCTTCTAATGAACAGGTTTGACTACTTTAGTAATTTCTATGAGTACAAATCTTAATGTTAAAGCATATAATGATATTCTAGGAAATTGTGTGCTTCTAATATTATAGCAACAGTTTGGACAGGACTCTTTTCTATTCTAACATGACAATGCCTCTGTGTATAAGGCAAGGTTCAAAAATTGTGACTGTAAATGCAGACCTTGAGCCAAAAACTCATCACCAAACACCAATGACTTGTACATAGACTATATAGACAAAAGTATTGGCACCCCCTTCTTTAGAACAGAAAAATGCACTTCCAAATCTGTGGCAACAACGATGGGAACATAATTCATGTATTTAAAAATTGTATTTCCATCTCTGTTGCAACAGTTTTGGAAGTGTCTAAAATGACTGTACCCATATGTGCAAGTCATTGGTGTTTGGTGATGAGTTTTTGGCTCAAGGTCTGCATTTACAGTCACACCAGAGGTGTTAAACTGGGATTAGGACTTGGTTTTATGCAGACCAGTCAAGTTCTTCCACACTGACTCGATCAATCATGTTCTTTTTGAACCTTGTCTTATACACAGAGGCATTGTCATGTTAGAATAGAAAAGAGTCCTGTCCAAACTGTTGCTATAATATTAGAAGCACACAATTCCCTAGAATACCATAATATGCTTAAACATTAAGATTTGTACTCATAGAAATTACTAAAGTAGTCAAACCTGTTCATTAGAAGGGGGCGACCCAATACTTTTGGCAATATAGTGTACATTTGCATAAAGCATCCATATTTGTCCATGCCCATGTTGATTAGAGTATAAAAAAATTGAAAAGTATTGATTTAAGGTACATTTAGAACAAATAAAAATGTGCGATTAATTGCGATTAATCATGAGTTAACTCATGGCAATCATGCGATTAATCGCGATAAAAAAATTTAATCAATTGACAGCCCTAATATATATATATATATACACACACAGTACAGGGTAGCAACTGATTACATGCAATCTGGATTCCATAATCAGTTATCAGATTCCAAAAACTAAGTCCTTGTAATTAGATTATTTTACATTTTAAAATGCTCATAATCAGACTACAACAACTTTTTATTCATTACGATTACATATTATTCACACAATGGAAGCAAATTATCCATAATTTATTGATTTTCCCTCATTCTTCTTTTTAATCTTTTAAAATGTATTTTCTAAAAATCTTACTGTGTGTCATAGCATTCATCTTTGAAAACCTTGGATGTGTAATGTCTCTTTGCTTTTTTAATATCAATGTGGTACATTTAAGGGTAAGTTTAAAACAAGTTAGGTAAAAAGTAATCTAAAAGTAATCTAAAAAGTAGTCAAAATACATTACCTAAAATGAGTATCCTGGATTACATTACTAACTACAATTTTCATTGTGTAATCTGTAATCAGTATCAGATTACAATTTGTAAGTAATTTACCTAACACTGTATATAGCCTATATATAAGAGTGCAGCCAATCATACCAATTTTTACATATGCTGCTTATTATGTGTAATACCGTAAAAATCAATGTAAACATGTCTTACATACAGATTTATTCTATTAAATAAAAATTTCCCATGACATCACACCACATTTTTTCCACTTTTAATCACCTTTGCGCAGAACCAATCGTGTTACTGTTACCATTCCTGTCACGCAAACAGATCGAGCCGTGTCCTCTCCGCTCATGAATATTTAGAAGATAAGCAAAGCAGTCGACATTCCTATCCCCCCCAGGAAAGACAATTTCTTCATCAATATGCATTTGCGATGACTTCCGGAAAAGGCACTTCAAAGTTCATCAAGAACGTCTCAGGTTACGTATGTAACCATGGTTCCCTGAGAGTAGGGAACGAGACACTGCGTCCTCTAGGGGTCGCTATGGGGAACGTCGTCAGCGTGACCCGTGTCTGAAGCATACATACAAAAACACCACTTGTTGGCCGGCGACAGCCTATGACGTCACTACCGGCGCGACCACAGTATAAAGGGGCGCCGGGAAAATACGTCATCCACTTCTTCGTCTGAAGCTTGCATCCGAAGCATGGCACCGCGCCTAGAGGACGCAGTGTCTCGTTCCCTACTCTCAGGGAACCATGGTTACATACGTAACCTGAGACGTTCCCTTTCGAGGGAACTTCGAACTGCGTCCTCTAGGGGTCGCTATGGGGAACGGAATACCCACGCCACCATGCTGAGGGGAGTGCAAGCCAAGCACACAAGGCGAGCACTAAGTACCAACTCTACCCGGCTACGGGAGTTGCCCCTGGGACGGTTAGACGGCTGTCAGTGACATTATCCCCTACGGCCAAAGACCCGAGCTGCATACCCTGAAACTTACCTGTTAAGGGCCGGGACTCCCGGACCCAGGGTAGAGCTCGAAGGCTTAGAATCAGAAGAAAGATTCCTTTAAGGGGATACGGCCAAGTGCCTAGAATAGTAGCTAGTACCTGGCCTGTCACTCAGGGGCTACCGCTTGCTCTGAAGAGCTCAATGAGGGAACTGTCTCAACAGACCCTTGGTAGCAACACCCTGTTCAAGTCAGTATCAGTATGATACATAGGTAGAGTGGGCCCAAGGCGAAACGGGGCCTGCCAACTCAAAGAAAGGGCATGAAGCCGCAGCGCGTAATCCCTACCATACAGGATTTTTAGAAAGACCGCAAAAGCACTTGATGTGCGATCTTACCACAATGTGGATTTTTAGAAAAGTGCCCAGAGACTAGCGTGCGCACTTACATAACATGGATTTTCTTTCCGTTCTAGGGAATCACAGAGGCTGTCATTACACAGCGAGCAGCTTAACAGGGAGGCCAAGAGAGGCCTAACAACCTGAAGTTTGCTGATTCCGAGCTCTGGGGAGCGGAGAACCTAGCTCTCAGCATGAGAGGGAATTCAGACGCTTCAGAAGGGAGTGGCATGCTCATATGTGACCCTCTACAAAGAGGGGAGCAATGCTAGCTCGACCAACCAGGAGAGCATAAGGCTGCTGTAACAGCTCTGGAGAGCGGAGAACTCAACTCTCAGCATGAGTGGGAACTCAGACGCTCAGAAGGGAGCGGCATGCTCATAGGTGACCCTCTAAGAGAGGGGAGCAATGCTAGCTCGACCGACAAGGAGAGCAACCTAACAGGGAGGCAGAGAGAGGCCTAGCAACCTGAGGTCGCTGAATCACAGCGCTCGTGATCTAATTTGTCTTTCAAGCCCAGAGCATTGGGCGAAAAAGGTAGAGTGGGGCCCAAGGCGAAACCGGGGCCTGACCAACTCAAAGAAAGGCACGAAGCCGCAGCGCGTAACCCTTACCGTACAGGATTTTAGAAAGAACGCAAAACAATTGATGTGCGATCTTACCACAACGTGGATTTTTAGAAAGTGCACAGAGACTTAACGTGCACACTTACCATAACATGGATTTAAACTGCTGTGCCAGCTCTGGAGAGCGGAGAACTCAACTCTCAGCATGAGAGGGAACTCAGACGCTCAGAAGGGAGCGGCATGCTCATAGGTGACCCTCTATGGTGAGGGGAGCAATGCTAGCTCGACCAACCAGGAGAGCATGAGGCTACTGTGACAGCTCGGAGAGCGGGGAACTCAACTCTCAGCATGAGAGGGAACTCAGACGCTCAGAAGGGAGCGGCATGCTCATAGGTGACCCTCTAAGAGAGGGGAGCAATGCTAGCTCGACCAACCAGGAGAGCAACCTAACAGGGAGGCAGAGAGAGGCCTAGCAACCTGAGGTCGCTGAATCACAGCGCTTGTGATCTAATTTGTCTCTCAAGCCCAGAGCATTGGGCGAAATAGGTAGAGTGGGGCCCAAGGCGAAACCGGGGCCTGACCAACTCAAAGAAAGGCACGAAGCCGCAGCGCGTAACCCTTACCGTACAGGATTTTAGAAAGAACGCAAAACACTTGATGTGCGATCTTACCACAACGTGGATTTTTAGAAAGTGCACAGAGACTTAGCGTGCGCACTTACCATAACATGGATTTAAACTGTTCTAGGGAGCCGCAAAGTGAGCAACTTAACAGGGAGGCCTAAAGAGGCCTAACAACCTGAAGCTGCTGACTGACAGCTCTGGAGAGCGGAGTCACAGTGCTCGGAAGGGAATAGCGTTGCTCATAGGTGACCCTCTATGGTGAGGGGAGCGATGCTAGCTCGACCATAAGGAGAGCACCTCCAAATCACAGAGCTCTGGGAAGCGGAGGACCCAACTCTCAGAATGAGAGGGAACTCGGAAGGGAGCGGCATGCTCAAAGGTGACCCTCTATAGTGAGGGGAGCAATGCTAGCTCGACCATAGGAGAGCAACCTAGCAGGGAGACATAAAGAAGCCTAACAACCTGAGGCTACTGTGACAGCTCAGAAGGGCTCTATAGTGAGGGGAGCAATACTAGCTCGACCAGCCAAGAGTGAGGCTGCTGTGACCGCGCCGGAGAGCGGAGAACCCACTCTAATATTACAGGGAACTCAGACGCTCAGAAGGGAGTGCTCGACCGACAAGGAGAGCAACCTAACAGGGAGGCAGAGAGAGGCCTAACAACCTGAGGCCGCTGCATCACAACCTTCGGAAGGGAGCAGAGTGCTCATAGGTGACCCTCTCGATGAGGGGAGCAATACTGGCTCGACCGACCCGGAGAGCACCTGAGGCTGCTGAAACACAGCCCTTGGAAGGGAGCGGCATGTTCATAGGTGACCCTCTATGGTGAGGGGAACAATGCTAGCTCGATCGTACCGGGAGAGCAACGTCTAAATCACAGAGCTCCGGGCAGCGGAGAGCTCCACTCTCAGCATTAGAGGGAATTCAACCGCTCAGAAGGGAGCGGCATGCTCATAGGTGACCCTCTATGGTGAGGGGAGCAATGCTAGCTCGACCGACAAGGAGAGCAACCTACCTGAGGTCGCTGAAATCACAGCGCTCGACAGGGAGCAGTGCTCATAAACGACCCTCTACGATGAGGGGCTTTATGCTCTATACATAGGTAGAGTGGGGCCCAAGGTGAAAAACCGGGGCCTGACCAACTCAAAGAAAGGCACGAAGCCGCAGCGCGTAACCCTTACCGTACAGGATTTTAGAAAGAACGCAAAACACTTGATGTGCGATCTTACCACAACGTGGATTTTTAGAAAGTGCACAGAGACTTAGCGTGCACACTTACCATAACATGGATTTAAACTGCTGTGCCAGCTCTGGAGAGCGGAGAACTCAACTCTCAGCATGAGAGGGAACTCAGACGCTCAGAAGGGAGCGGCATGCTCATAGGTGACCCTCTATGGTGAGGGGAGCAAAGCTAGCCACTACCTGAAACCTCAGTAGCCCTCCAGTAGCCACAATCCTAGCAGGGGAACACTCTAGGCAAGGGCTCAGGGAGATGCTACTTAAAACCCCCGAGAGGGGAGCAGTCCCTGAGCTAGTATATAGATATCCTCAGATAGCCATGCACCTTCCTCAAAGGCGGTGTCCCATGTCCAGAATTATATTTTAAAAAGACCCGCAGGTCCTGGAATTGCAGTGCTGGGGACCTGCTGACCAAGGAGGCTCCACAGAGACCTACGACTGGGCCATACGATCCAGGGGTCTCATCCCAACCTGGATCTAGTATCGACGAGTGAGGTCATCACTGCACTGAATCAAAACAAAAACCGACAGGTTTCCCAGAAATACTGCAAAGAATGGTTACACAATACCAGTTTTTCCGTAGAACTGGATCGTACTCACCCATTTCCATGGTTCCTGCACATGAGATGGTTGCAGGGGAATTTAGAGAGGGGAAGATGAGGGCCGATGACAGTGCCCCCCCTGAGGGAAAGGAGTAGATGTTTCACTCACCTTGGTCCGGACGAGAGCGTTGCGAACACTTCGTCTGGATCACCTCCTTCTCAGGTCTTGCCTACCTCTCTTTTACCCGCGCCTCCATCTAGCCCTACCCGCAGGCAAGGGAGGGGCACGAGCCGCGACACTAGCCTTCTGTGCCCATCTCTGTCCCCAGATGGAGATGGGCCAGGACCCCTGCATTGTTCGGGCTCAGACCTGGACCTTCATCAGGTGACAAGCCCTGACAGGTCTTTCAGCAGATCAGCCTGGTATGCCTGAAGCACCACATCATGTGCAACGAAGTAACAGCCTGACCTGCTGCTGCGTATTTTTGAAGGGGCTTAGATGGCAAGGAGGGAGCCTGGAGAGAGGATGTCTCGCCCACAGAGAGATAGCTGGCTAGCGTCTCTTCCACAGGGGGCATCCCTCATAGCCGTTTCCACGCATCCCCTTAATGTCAGCATAACTGGTATGCTGACACCTATGGATGTGAGAGGAAAACTGGTTTAAAAAATTATTATACAATTATTATTATTATTATTTTTTTTTTTTTTTTATTTTTTTTTTTTTTTTGCCCCCCGGCGCCATCTTGGCCCGCTTTCACGGCAAGTAAAGCCTCGCCGTGGCGCGTTCCATAACCTCCAACAACTCATCATACGCAGGGCAGGAGGATTGAGCAGGCTCAGCCTCAGCTTCTTCGCCCTAGACATCTCCTGCTCTTCCTGGGCATAACCCAGCAGAGCACTAGCAGCTGGATCAAATGATGTCTGCGAGATTGCATCATCATCATCCAGCCGCTCACCCTCGTTCGCGGCCGACGAGCGCGAGAGGGAAACCCCCTCTCTAACTCATCGGCCAGTTCCCCGCCTGTGAGCCCCATGAGATCATTCCCCTCTGTGCCTCGGCAACAGTGGGTCCTGAACCGTGGGAAGCAGACGGCTGCCCCTCCTTCCTCGAAAAGAGAGACAGACGAAAGCGGAGCTTTCTCATCGAGAAAAACTCACAGTGCATGCATATCGCTCCCTCGAGAACATCGCGTGCGTGCTCCTAGCCCGAACAAAAGACGCAAAGATCATGTGTGTCAAACAACAAGGATGTACACATCTCTTAAACGCCTTGCTAGTGCTCGCCATAGTAACAGTAAAAAATCGTTTTTACCTTTTCCATAGTAGATTTGCACACTTCAAACAAAACAGTCATTGAAGACGAAGAAGAGGATGACGTATTTTCCCGGCGCCCCTTTATACTGTGGTCGCGCCGGTAGTGACGTCATAGGCTGTCGCCGGCCAACAAGTGGTGTTTTTGTATGTATGCTTCAGACACGGGTCACGCTGACGACGTTCCCCATAGCGACCCCTAGAGGACGCAGTTCGAAGTTCCCTCGAAAGGGAATTCCTTTTGTCTTTTCTGTGAATCCTGCACGGCCAACCATTCAAACTTTCTTTCTCTCTCTCTCTCTCTCTTCCTCTTTTTCCTGACGTCTATCAATAAATTATGGCTGAAGGCTTGATGTCTCACTCAGAAGATCTCAGTGTGGGAGAAATGCGAGTCCAGAGACTCCAGCTCCTCAGCTGTGAATCACACGCTTCAGCTGCGGCACACAATTAGGAAGAAACATTGGCCTATATTTTTCTGAAATATCTCACAATAAAAATGCTAATCTGGAATCAATTTTTGCATATTGTCTCCTCATTAATATGATAATGTGGACAGAAGGAAACTGATCTGAGACTGTTATCGTTGGTCCAAGTCAAACTGAATATGTAAGTGACAGGATGAAAAGCAAATGGCTAGAGATTTTACAGAGAAAGAGACACAAGGTGAGGGAGGAAGGTTTTCACTTGGTGTTGGAGTATTGCATGGCCCAGTATATGTTAATAAAACAAGACGCTGGAAAGTTTTCGACAGAAAGGAGAAACTCATCTCCTTCAAGCCAACAGCAATTAGTCATGTATGACATGAGCGCTTGGGGATGTTAAGCCACTCAATAGGCTGTTTTAAAAATGTTAACAGCTTTACAAATATATGCAAATTAGACTGAAACAACCTATAGCTCCACTTTTTGGAGGCAACAAAAAAGTTAACTTTGTACTGCATACAAGTGATCCTAAGAACTGAAGAGACTGTTGGCATACTAATACAAAAGGTCTAAGAGTTTGCTGACTCCGTTGGCTGTAAAAGAGTACATAGACTCAGAAACAAGGAAGGTATGATGAATCGAAGGTCACTGTGCTTTATTAGGACCTTGGAAGTTAATAATGCATCATGGCCAGAGTGTCTGATTGATTGCATTGAGAGTCAGGGAAATAATTCCAACCGGGGTCTCTCGCTCCCTCTTTAGACCCCGCCCGGGGGAGGCCTTCTCCGCACAACACCTGCAACTCTGCCCCTGCCGCTGCTCCGGATGCATAATATACCCATCATTCTCACTCGGGTGAGAAGAGAGCATCGCTGGACTTCATCCAGGAGCCGGTGAAGGACACGAGAAGTATATGTGTGTGTGTACAAGAGGGGAAGGGAATGTGTTAGCAAACCACCTGAGAGCAAGTCTTGTGGCAGTGCACCATATAAGGCTAAACTCAAAGTAAAAATGTACTTTGTGCTAACACAATCCACTAGGTACACAATTTGTGAAATTTTGCATATTTCAACTTTATTTATTTTAGCTTCTTCTAGCTTCTAGTTGTCATTGAACGTTTTCAGTTTGAACTGGGAATTTTTTTTTACAATTATTGGGCTATTTGGGCAAAGTTTTTATTTTGTTGGACTTTAAATATTTGCACTGGTGAATGCTGTTTTCTCACAATAAGGTTTTTTTTTATGTTACGAGTCAGAAATCTCCACTTAAGAAGCACTTACTAAACAAAGTTTTATTTCTATTTCTATTTTGACTGGGTTTTTTTACAAAGGAGTTCATATTGTTCATGTATCATTTGCCTAATTTTATACATTTTATTCTTAAATAAGTTTTTTTTTTCTTCCTGGCTGTTGAGTGCTAAAAATATGTGCAAAATCCCCTTAGTAAAACCTTTGACACTAATAAAATTAAACAAGAATTTTGAACGTTTAACCAACATTTAGATTTCTGTTCTGAAAAGTTATGGAAATGATTGCATATTTAATTAGATAATGCCCTTATTTGCATTTAAACATAACATTTCAGAAAACTTGTAAAAAAAAAAAAAAAAAGATTTGAAATTCCTAATGTAATCAATCAACTAGGAAAGTATGATAACTAATAGTTACACTGTTACCCCATTCAGCTTAAGTGTCTTGCCTTAAAACATAAATATTAATTATATTATGCTATGTATACAAAACAATACATAATATAATATTATTTAAATATTAAAAAAATAGGTTCCTTTCTTCCCCTCATAAAGCCAATAAACGGAACTGAGAAAAATGCAACAATTATATTATTTCCATATGCAATGGAATCAGACCAATTCTTTCTGAGTTTCTGAGGACTGGGTGTTGAAAACCGGCTGTGATTGCATGCAAGATTATACATGCGATTATAAAGGCTGTTGATGTAGTGCTTGTAGAAGTACTGAGTAAATCAAAAAGTAATCAACTCAAACTCCTTGCACAGGAAGTGGCCACGGCTGACCACATCGTCTGCATTCATAAACACCCTCTTAATGTCAAACACTCTCAAAGGGAGGGTCAGTGAGTCAAGGGCTTTTGTGTATGTAGGTGTACTGCTCTATTATACAGACCATGGAAGAACGATTAAAACAGATGGAATAGATTTTATACAAAGACAAAAATAAATCACGTCATATACTTAAAAGAGATCAGATCTTCCAACTAAAATGAACCTTATATTTTTGTCACGACACGTAGCACAAAAAAGGCAGCACATGGATCAGCAGTGTTGCTGTACTAATATTCTGTGGCGTAGTGTGTATGCTTGAATATTCACTACTACAGCATGGTTGTGTAACTTTTATACAACAACTTTTATATATGTAAGAAGTTAAACTAGCACATTCAGACATAATCTGGCTAGTTAATCTGTGCATTTTCTTCCAATAGAAGTTCTTTAAAATGAAAAAAACACATTATTCTGCTCTAGTGCTGTATACTGCTCAACACTTTCACATATACGCTTAAAATGTGGGTGTCTAAATCTAATCCAGATAAGTTTCTAGTGAAAAATTAGAATAGAACAAATTATGATTTATTTATTTGATTAGTTCTATAAACTAACATTATTTCCTCCATAATAGATGTGCAAGAGACATGGAATGGTGAAACTGTAGTTGACAGGAAAATGAAATGGAAAAACTTTTCCCTGATTGAGTGGAAGAGAAGTATTGCAGATAGAGTCTGAAAGCACCCACGGCATGTTGTAAGAGCCGTAAGGGAGTAAGAGAGAGGGAAATTAAGAAAGGAAAAGAAACTGAGAGAATGAAAGTCATTGAGACTGACATATACAGATGTCCATGATGCTGTGATGCAGGGAGTCAATATAAAAAAACAAACATCAATGTACACATCACTGCAGCGTCATCTTCTAGAATATTCCCTCTGTCTCACTCCCACTCTTCTCAGCAGCCAATCCACTAACATAGAGAGGTTTTACGAGCTTCTGAGTTCAGGAAATTCAAGCTCTGAGTAGTGTGACATGTAAATGAGATTAGCGTGCATGTAAAGAATCATTAGCATGTGCTAAACCATTCAATGATGTATACAATAACTTTTGTTGTTAAAAAAGAAAAAGTACGTGCTGAATTCTGGAGGTGGAAAACAAGGTAAGATATAACAAATTACGTACTCAATAACTAATGCCTAATGTAGTTGCCCTTGTTTAATCTGTTTGCCAGACTCATTTCCAAGCAATATTGCCCGAATAGTTACTCTGGGTATAATCTCCTTTGAATCTATTGCATTCAATAAGCTACTTCACCACTCAGACACCATCTTAAGTGGGCAGGCATCACAAATATGATTTACATAAGGTTACTTGTGAGCTGAAAGCTCTGCCTTGTAATATTCTCAATAATGTCTCAATAGCTCCGCTGTGAATGCAGTCATTGCTGTAGATCTGCAGAATGACACAAGAGTAGTACTCAAAGCAGTCTGTTATCAAAGAGATAAATCCCTCATGAGCTTCAATATGTATGAAACATTCTGTTCATATGCAACATTACAAATTAGTTTTTGAACTGGTGTACGGGACAGAGCCGTCTAAAAGCCGAGTCGATATTATACTACACTATCTTTATGAGTGAGTCATTTGAATCATTCACTCAACCAATTATAGTTAAAAAATGATGAATGACTTCAGAATGAAACAAGTCTGTATAAGTCTTGTGAATCATTCACTTAACCAATTAGTTAAAGGAGGCAAAAACAAAACAAAACAAAAAAACATCTGTTTGGTTTTCATGTCTATCACACTGAAATTATGTTTTAAAGCCATTTTAGTTTAAATTTCTGATATACTGTTTTCTGAGTGCACACATCCGAAGCATGTGCACAGAACGTGGCTGTCACATGGCATGTGAGTACTAAACTCATTAGTACTCACATGCCATGCACATGTCGCAGATTAAGGGGCGTTAATATTATAATAAGATCCCCTTTCTACGTCACGGGGGGAGTGAAATCTGAGCGGTTTATTTTTTCACATTCTTGCAGAAAAAGGCTTACCAAAACAAAGTTACTGAGTTGTCCTTTTTCTCGTTTGGTAGATGCACCGGGGACCCGATTATAGCACTTAAACACGGAAAAAGTCAGACTTTCAAAACATGTCCCCTTTTTAAAAAATGCTGATTTATTCAGGAATTATGCAAGTGGCTGTCTTTATGAACAGTCATTTAAGCTTTAGGCTTTTTTTAACCGTTGATAGAACAAAAGCTGACAAAATAACTGGAAATATTGTGTCTGAAATGTAAGTTACCCAGTTTTAACTTCTTGTTTATTTAACTGTTGTATAAAAGCACTTTCTCTGAACCTATTTCCCAATGTTTACATTTCTGCTGACACCTGTATATTCACTGTATTGTAATCATAACCACAGCTGGCCTGTCTCCTTCTATAAAAAATAGTATCCATCTTACCTATTTTGACTTGCAGAACATTGGCTGCTGGTTGGTCAGAAATCCTTACATTCAAATCTAATTTATGCAAACCCGCAAACTGAAGACTTGCCAACCCAGCATGTGGCGAACCTGTCGCAGGTACAGTAAATGAATGTCAGTATAGAAAGAGGCACGCAGCAATTTAGAGTGTAAATCTTTCAAAATACTAAATAAATAACTGCTGATCTCTGTAGAGGCGACACACAAATAAACAATTGTTTAGAAATTAAATAAATTCAATTATTAATGAAAATAAATTAATTTATATATTAACATGAACATAATATTTTTTGATAAAATATAATTAAAAAAATTATTTTAATGTTTAAGTAATTAAAATTAAAAGTAATCAATTATGGAATAAAAAAAGCAATTGCTATCCACAAAGGTAAAATATTTTAAGGTTAAAACTTACAAATGAGGGTGAAATAGAAAATGAAACATATCCCGTTAGTCAGTGATCCTTAAGTTCCCTGTCGCATCTTAATCAAAGGCATCTCATTTACAGCTACTGCAAAATACGCAGGATTGTTTAGTCCTCACAGCTGATGTTGAACCTTTTAATTGGCATTTGGACTTCTGCAGGGAGGTTTACATCTCAGGTAATTCACAGGGAAGTTTTCATCCTGGCTGTGTTTAAGTGTTCAAATTGGTCTCAGCTCTGTTGCTCCCATTGTGTACCCATAATGAGTCATCCTTTCAAAATGCGGTGTCGATGACCGTAGTCAGAGACTCTCTGAAAAGGCCCAGACTGCACACGGGGCGCCATCAGCAGCGAATGCCATTCACAGTGTGTAAGGGATAGGTCAAATCAATAGAGTGTTTCCCCTATTTTCCTGTCAACCTCTATTGTTTGCTCCGCTCTGAAAGCTTGCGAACACACTCACAAAAAGGCTGCCAGCCCTAAGGCTGTAAAAATAGCAGGCGACCTGTGCAGCAAGCAGAGAACGGGAGAATATTTCTGAGAAGTGGCAGGGAAAGTGACGCCAAGATCAGGCGATTAACACCGCGCAGAGGGCATAGCGATGCAAGAGGGGGGCTGGCAGCAGAGGAAAGCAGCACACCTGCTCAAACTCAATCTCCAGTCATTGAAGAAAATGAAAAAGAGGAGTAGAAGAGAGACTGTGAAATTGAGAGAGTGAAAGCGAGGGAAGGAGGGTAAGGGAGGTGTAGATAAGGAGTTTGGGACAATCTCGTCCTCTGTCATGTGTACTTAGTACACACTTTCACCCACATCAGTGCACTTGCAATCCTGGCTGTTATCCACTGGGGTGGCCCTCAAGTGGATCTGTGTGATTTTTTAGTAATGTCCAATTTTTTTTGTCAGATCTTTTCAACAAATCCATTAACCTGGTTCACAAAGCCAGATGAATCAGACTGCCTAACTCAAACTCACTAACTCATTGAACCAAGAACGCTGACTTGTACAACTTGTCATGACCAGGTTTAACAATTCACTGACTCACTAAAGCAAAACTGTTTTTTGACGCATTAACCTGGTTCATTATGAGTTAGACACCTTACTGACTCATTAAACCAAGATCAATCTTATTCAGACATGTGTGACACATAAAGAGCTGGTTTAAAAACTCACTGACTCACTGTACTGAAAAGTGTGTCTTAATGAGTCAAGAACCAATTAGTGAGCATTTGGAATGAACAGATGATTTGACTAAAAATCTTTAATAATTTCTCTGAATTTCAGATATAAATTGTATTATTGTTTATTGTAAATGAAAATTGCATTTGGGCTAAAGTTGTTATGAGGTAAATCTTGGCTTGCAGTTCACATTTTTCATAATTACTTTTACAGTAATTCGGCAATTTTTACATTTTTCTTTACAGGAACATTTTACTTCATATACAGCACTTTTAAAACTAATTATTTTTCAACCAGTTTTTGATTCCTATGTGATGTTTTTCAAAATCAGTGTTCTCTACATGCATGCAGCAAGATGTCTGAGCTTCAGGTTACATGGATCTAGTGAGCAATATATCAACACGTGGCCTGAATGGGTAAAAGCGCGTAGTTTAAGCCAAGTTAGCCCCACATACAAAACAACACACACATACACCATGCATAACTTGCCCCCATCTAATTACATCCCGAGTTGCTAGTGTTATTCCAGCCATGTTTAAAGTGTGACCGAATCGCTGGCTTCAGTCTGCCGCTAGCGGACCACTGAAATTGAATTAGGCGGTAAGCAATATTAAAAAAGGGCAGAGTAATCCCCACAGGCCTCCCTTAAAACATTGAGTCAGTCAGAACTTTAATTAAACTTTCAATACACAAAATGTGTACTTTAGCTTTTCGTAATTCTGGTACAAGCAAAACAAAGTCTGCGCTAATACAAATTCCATCCGAAAGGTTGTGGTAATATTAAAGCAGGTTATTGTGAGTCTACAGTATGTGCAAAGTTAAATATCACGGAAGATTTATCTGATTTGGTTCATTTTAAGAAACAAATTTGGCGAGTAAATAAGCGATTAAAGGTGTTTTAACAAAAATTATACTGGATTTTGCAGCTGATAGTTCTTTAATAGATAGTTCAATATGGCTAAAATCTGACATGCAAAAATTAATGTATTTTGCATTTGATGTAAATGTGTGTTGCAATGAAGACAATATGAAACCAGAGTAACATCACATTACATCATCCATCCATGTTATTACAGCTTAGACAAATTTCGAGAAGTCGACCTGAAAACCTCACAGACTATATTACTCAATATTTAGAGGAGTATCTCATCATTTATGCATCAAAGCCTGGTATGGTGCGAAATGCTACCTGATAGGACCTTCACCGTGCAGCATGAGGTAAAAACTTCTGTCTGTCTGCCTCTCAGATCTTTCTTTTCCCCTACTGTGTGCTGGAGGGGGCAACCAGGAATGTGGCAATTCCTTTCACACACTTTACGAATATTTTAGTGTCTGCATACGGTGCAGGGCTCCTGAGGTTAGACAGAGAGAGAACGGGTGAGTGAGAGTTGTAAACAGCAGTAGCGGAAGAAGTAATCAATGCTGTCTTAACTGAATAAAGTTTAAATAAGCTCCAACAATTCGATGTTAAAGAACACTGGGTTTTGAATATACAAAAATAAAGTACAACTTGAATGTATCCAAATAACGTACTCTAGAGGCAAAGCGGAATTCTCGTTCATTGGTTAGACAAGCATATCTAGGGCCCTATGCTTTTGTGGAAAACACGGACGAAATCACAGAATTCAGTCATAAAAATGGAATTTACTGTATAAAGAGGAATGTCAAATAATTTGCCACATTTTGTATGAATAAATCAAAAATAGGTTAGTAGACTTAAATCAAAATGCAATATGGATTAGTGTCTGCAAATATTAAACAAAAACAAACTAATCCTGCATGTTCTGCGTGTCTCTTGTGTAAATGAATGCCGCATGCTTGCGGTGTTTCCAGCCTCTGCTGCCTCAATATAGGAGTACATGAACACATGAAAATAATCTCTACAACTGCTCTGAGAGTCACTTCATGAGCATTTTACCGTTTTTTGAGAGAAAAATTACCATCATATTATATACAAATTTGTAAACAGACAATTAAAGGTCTTCACAGCAACCCGTCAAAATAAAAGTTTGGTTTCAACTTGAAGAAACTATGACAGAAATATATTGACAGTACTACTTACTACTAATAATAAAATTATTATTAAATATTATTTTTAAGAAATATTTACCAGAAAAATTATTCATCAGAATTTATTTACAAGAAACAATGTAAATATACAAAAAATAAACTTATTTCATAGGGCCTTAAAGGTTATATTTTTGTTAAACTTTTAATAAATTGCTGTTAAATTGTGTATGTTTGTGTACATGCTTTTTGATTAATAAATTTAATTTAACCATTAAAATTAGAATAATACTGTATATATATATATATATATATATATATATATATATATATATATATATATATAATATATACTGTATATATATATATATATATATATATATATATATATATATATATATATATATATACTGTATATACTGTATATATAAACGGAATTTGGAATAAAATAAAACCGAATTTGGGAAAAATTAAAACATTTCATAGGGTCCTGCGTATCCCTTTTCAAATTAGAATGTCACAATTGGTAATCGACCCTAATCGAATGGTTCTACAATTTGGTTAATTGATTTATCTAGAATTTTTAGCTTTAATCCTTTGAGCAGTGTCATTTTAATCACTTTTAATGGTATAACATTTTTTTTAAATATATCAATATAGTTTAACACTAAACAAAATCTACTGAAAACTATCATGATAAAAACTGCTTAAAAATCTGTTGTACACAATCTACTACATGCCTTCTGTCGTCTGATTGATAGTTTGAAGTCTGATTGAAATCTAGTCAAGTCTGACTGACGCTTTTTTAACAAGTAAAAGTCATTTTAGTATAATTGAAAAAAACTGTCCTCCTTCAGGTCATGGCACACATATCTTTTTTTGTTGTAAACCTGTTCACCTTTAATACACAAACTTTAATTTAAGATGTGACTGATCCAAATAGCTGCAGGAATGTTCACCAGTTTTAGAGACTCTGACCTACAGCAAAAACATGATGCAGTACATGGGTGATCACATCCACCTCCAGTTGAGTGTGAGAGGTGCTGTGATGGAGCAGCCCACCCCAGCACTCAGAGGTGAGTATGTGGGTGAGCGGACTGTGTATCGGTCAGTGATACAGATGGAGAGAGCAGTATGCATCCTGGCAGCAGACATATGAATCTATGAGCAGTTCAACCTACATGTCGCAGGTACACGTGTGGGTGTAACTACAGCCCCTTTTACTTCCTATTTTTTCTCATTTTTATATGAAGGTCACAAACTGTCTAGAAAACTTTTTAAAAATCTTATAATTTATTTACCAATTGCCTTTTATTTAATTGTATATGTATTTGAGATTTGTATTACAAATATAAGTATTTTTAAAAAAATAGGCTAAATGTTCAAATTTATTTTGGGAAAACGACTACATGAATAATTTGTCAAAAATGTAGTTATTTTTAATTGAAAAAAGTTTTTTCAAAAGTTAGTGTACATTGTTACCAACAAGAATAGTATAGAGACATTTGATGTGTGAAGAAAACTAAAATTAATTTATTTTTTATTTTTTTAAATTACATCAAAAGTTTGTAAATGATCATTTTGTGTATTTAAGATACATAAAATATTCTGAATTACATGTGTATTATGCATTCCTTTAAAATAAGTTTGGTAGAACAATAAGGTTATAATTTTGTCTGATTATTTGTTAATTTATTAAGCTCCTAACTATGACAGTTCATTAAAGTGAACAGTATGAGGCCTTTAGTCTGATGTTTGTTCGCGGTTCAGTCACTTTCGCTTTCTTTCGCTCTTTGCATTTAAGATTCTGTCCCTGGAGGAGCAAATGTCTGTCCCCAAAGAAAAGCTCTTTGCTGGCATCGCAGTTGCCCCTGTTTGTTTTGGATTGAAGCTTTTGAGTTAATAATTTAACAGCAATGACTCTCATACATGAATCATTGTCAGGTTAGCATGCATGAGCTATAGGTGAGTGCTTTATAAACTCAATTTAACATCGAATAAACGTCACTAAAATCAGATCATGCAGCGTGAAAGCAGAGTAGTCCCTGGTTTCAAATGTCTCTAAAAGTTGATTTCAAAACAGCAACTCGTGCATCCTTCTACATGAATTTGCTTTCTTCACAGCTCACCTTACTGCAGCTTACTGCTCACCTTACAATCTGAATCATTGTTTTTTGTAATCTTAAAACATATGCTAGACAAATGAACAAATCAAGTCTTTGAGCAATCATAATCATCTCTCTAATAAAGGGAAAGCAACAGGCACGGCGGCCTGACTGTGTGCTAAATTGTTACATTACATCTGATCAGAGCCTCCGGTGATTCCCCTTGCACCCGAAAATGCGTGTTTCTAGCGGCGTCTTGCTTTCTTCTTGTTCTGCATGGCTAATGGAAGACGCAGATGAGGCTTTGAAAAGGTTTCACGGAAAAGGCTCGCTCCTTTGCTCCCCAGAGAGACAGGACGGGAGAAGAGTCTCTCATCTGCGGTTCCACTTCATTTGAGTCTGTGAATGCAGTGAATGGATATATAATTGTTCAGAGGCTGCAAAATAATGGGATCACTTTGAAATAAAACACAAAGTTAGACAATTGTAATTTAATACACTTAGTTTGTATATATGTGTGTATGTGAATGTGAGCATCCCTGTTCTAAAAGATCCTGGTTTCTGATTGTACGTTAGATCCCTCCCCAGTGTCCTCATCCTGGAAGAGCGCAACTCAGTCGGGATGGGAGTTTGCTTGTTGTGGTGGACGGCTGTAATACCTCAACTCTCTACAGATTGTTCTGGAACTGTAAGATGACTATTAAACATGTTTTAAAGGACTGGAAACTTCATTAAATCACTTGGCCCATGCAAAATGATGTCTCATCCAGCAAAAACCAGGAGGAATTGCGGTTGAAACCATCTTTTGTTTAGGACAGATGGAGAGAGCTTCGTTCCCATGCATTCACAATAAATGGATGCAACAAATATGATTCTTGCTGAGAAAAACAGCCTACGATGGTAATCTGGTCTCCCAGCATGGCCAAGTTGATTATGCTGATCTGTTTTAATGGTTTTTAATTTGAGCTTTGGGCACTTTTCAGGTCAGCTAGACCAACTTATTATTATTATTTTTTAGCATGGTATCCTCTATTCCAGCGGTTCCCAATCCCAGTCCCCCCCCACACTGTGCATATTTTGCATGTCTCTCTTAGTTAACACACCTGATTCATATAACCAGTTGTTAGAAGAGAGCTACGTGCATGAACTGTGTTCCAATTGATATGATACACCGTGTTCATTGCTCCCTACTCCCTGAGCAGAAGAAATCTGTTGGAGTTTACTTCATTTCGGAACATTCATTCATGTATTTGCGCTGCGCCGCTGCCTACAGTGTCTTCACACACAGACGAGTGAACATCATATACCTTTGTAAATAAATACAATTTAAATTCACGTCTCGCACACTTTAATGCCCTTTGAATGGAACATATACACTCGTTTCAAGCTGGAATCATGGCGGAATATCCAGTGATGTCCACTTCGCAAGGCACTTAGAATAGGACAAACGTCTTACGGGCTAAGAGATACATACGAAATATGCAGAGCGGGGGGGGGGGGGCGCGAGGACTGGGATTGGGAAATGCTGCTCTATTCTATTTCCTGTTTACTGTTCACCAAATTTTCAAGGGCACAATCCAGTAATCGACGTGATCGGGAATTTCATTTGAAGGCGAAAGACTGTGTTTGTATGACTCAAAAAGCCACACAAGTCAGCATTGTGATTCAAAAGAAACGTGAAAGTAGCGGTGGTTACATAAGTGGTCTTACATTATATATACAGCGTTGCAATGAACACTGACCAATCAGAATTTAGTATTTCAGAGCACTTGCATAGACTATCTTAACCTAAACATTCCATACTGTGAATACAAATGTAATGTGAACTTGATGTGCACAACTGGTAATTCAGCTCAAAGACTTTCATCTGCTTATTTAACACATGCTTGGCAATGGCATCTCTGCAAGCGATTAGCATTTTAGCAGCAATGGGAAACGTTAAAAGCCCAATGAAGTGCTTGAGCAGAGTGTCAGCTTGTTAATTGTGGGCACTGTGTGTAATTTGTTGCTGGAAGGTGTGTTCTCTCACCGCCAGCAGGCATGTTAATAATTCAGTTCCTGCAGATTAAGAGATAGACATTTCAGCTGAGAGGAATGGATGGAGAGCACTTGTGAAAGTGCTGGAATGCCTTTTGACAGGATCGCTCTGTTGTATGCAAATTATTAAAATACAAGTTATGTATGTTTACTATTCAAAATACTATAGAAAATACTGTATGTCATGGCAACAAATTCTGTCTAACCAGTTGACTGTAGTTTATTATGCTGCTTATTACATTCACCTATAAATATATTGACATTAAATATTTGAGTTTAAATTATTTTACAATCTTATATGTGTATATTATCTCAACATTTCCTACAAACACACTATGGTGGAAATCCTAATTACAAGATTCTGTCAAGTTCTTGTAATATTTGTAAGCTCTGAATTTTCAGAGATCTCCAACTCAGTGCCACCTGACTTCTGCAATGTGTGGAAACATCCCTATAAATAAACTATTAGTTTATTGCTAAGGCATTTGCATTGCCTGTTGTATTGTGGGTTTGTCTATTAACTACTTGAATTACTCAGATTCATATTAGTGTAGTGTTGCCACAAAAACACATGATTCTGAGTAAATATCTGACCACTCTATG
Organism: Schizothorax lantsangensis; assembly: GCA_027422415.1. Lineage (NCBI taxonomy): Eukaryota > Metazoa > Chordata > Actinopteri > Cypriniformes > Cyprinidae > Schizothorax > Schizothorax lantsangensis. The sequence goes on from CM049855.1 coordinate 16,488,963, forward strand.
CAGCAATTGGCCAATCAGAATCAAGAGACATTCCACAGAGCCTTATACAGCATATATTACACATTGTATAACGTTTATTAGAAATTTAACATCACTTAAGTAGCAATTAGATCAGTCAGTCATATAACTGATATGTCTATGCACTCTAAAACACACACCCATATGGGATCCAAAATAAAGCTATCATTCATAATGCATTAAACTGCAGCAATGTTGCAGAAAATCAATGAAAACCAGACTGAGACACGGGGCACGTTTATAAAACACTAATCTCACCACAGGTCTAGCAGCTTTTCTGCACCATGAGCAAGTGATGAGTTCCGAAAGTCTGTTCGTTTACTTCCTTTCTCTGAAATTGATTCAAATATATTCCTCCTGCGACGGCATTCTTGCACCTCGGTTGAATCACAGAGTTTGCTTAATTAATGCAAATTTCCCGCATGTGAGAAAGTGCTGGAAGAAAGTTGAGGAAGTCAAGTAAACTGTGATACCATCCACGAGCAGCTTAAGGATATAAGTGCATCTTGCAAAATGAGCTGTAAAGAAAACAACTCGACAAAACTGTTTCTGAGTTTAGCCGTGCTCCGTGGTACTTTATTTTTAACGAATTCCATCTGTGCGTTCTCTCATTAGAGAACAAACATCTAACCTATGCACAAACTAGTTTTATCTAGCGCTCCTACTTATGATGACTAAACAATTACATTAGTATTACAATTGCTTACAACGTTGTTAGATTAACGTTGTTAATAACCGTAATTATTGTCTGCTTCGGGGGATTAGTTTAACATACTCATTAGCTATTCCTTTAGGAGTGAATCTGTTTTAAGAAAAAAACATAGTTTAACACAACTATAATGCAGGCATTTGATTCACTAGCCTATTTTTCGAACCTTAAAGCTTAATAGAAAACTGAACTAATTGTTTAAAGCACATCTGCCACTAACCCTTCTATAGTGTCCACTTGTTAACTCATTAAAACACACTCCATACAAACAACACAGCAATAGCACAGTTGAGGCAATTTTGAGTATGTGATCAATATACTGTATGTGAGAAGGCATCTGGCTTTTTATATCATATATATATATAATAATAACAAAGCGTAATGTCATGTTCTGCAAGTGAGCTATATAGGCTCAGAGAAGCAGTACACACTTGGACTGAAGTATCATATCGATCTTCTGGATAGTGGGTGTGTTTGCTCCCAGTCTCGGCTCTTGACCTTTCTAAAGGTCTACAGTACTTTTAGCTCCCAGAAAATGAACTCTTTGAATGGCAATGTTTTTAGTCTATTAAACCTCAATGAAGACAGGAAAAAAACATTAATAAGTTGTCTTTTACTACAATAAATGACTGTATTAAAAATTGCACTGTGAAATAATAAAATAAAATAAAATAAAATAAAATAAAATAAAAAAATAAAAAAATAAAATAATAAAATAAAATAAAATAAAAAAATAAAATAAAATAAAATAAAATAAAATAAAATAAAATAAAAAATAAAATAAAATACTTCAGTCCCATCCGACCAGAGTGTATTTACGTTTTTCTGGATAATCAACATACAAAATTGTTTACATACTTGTCCATGCATTAAGCTGCGATAGGAGAAAGTATTGCAAGATTGCAAAAAATTACACACTTCAGCTTTAAAGTGTGCCACAATCACAGTTATTTCCTTAGATGGCATGAATGAGAGCAGAGTGCCCTGGAAATACTGTTTCTGTCAAGAGAAAAGTGGTAAACAAGCCCTAAACACACATCATTATCTCAGGTTTACAGCATGTCGATAGGGAAGAACATTTAGAGCAGAATAGCGAGCCGAACCATTCGAGCCGAATAGAGAGCTTGTACGATGGTGTACGGTAGAAGAAAACCAATTATGTTCCAACTCTTCACAAGCATTTCACACATGAGAATCAGACAGCTGTGCAGACCGAACTACGCATCTGGTCTTGCGAGTGTGTTTGAGTCCACTAACCCATTTCTTAATGATAGGCTGGTGGCAGAGTCCCTCTCTGTCTCTCATGCATCAGTGAATTCAGATGTAGTCATGCACCACACTGTCATGTGACATTTGTCAGCCTTCATTCACTCAGATGTCAAGGGTTTGTGTTTAATTGAGCAGCAGTTACAGGTTTAGCGTGCTGCCGTGCATGGCTTCATCTGCTGTAGTGGGCTGAATATTGTTTGGCACAGCAGAGATAAAGTTTTGTGCAACGGCGTAAAGTTGCTGCAGGCATCTTTGGTTCACAGCTGTCATGATGTCAAAACAATGTTTACTGCACAAGAATACTGAATTCCCTCAAGCTTGGCCATGCTCTGAATAATAATCTCTAGTGAACTCTGAAATGTTAAAAGCAATCCTAAATAGTGATGACATAAGAATGCATGTAAAGTATGTGTAAGTTATTTTGCAAATGCATAAACAAACCAGTTAAAACTGGAGAAAAAAGTTGTTGTTTCTTACCAAAGAACTACTAGTTGCCTGTTCCTAAAAAGATAGCACAAACTATCACACAGACCACCCTGTTTATAAATTGCAGATCTTTCTTAAGCAAGAGCGGGAAATAAATAGATGTCAGATGCAGTTTTGGAGGAACTATATACAGCTCTGGTGATTACTTATATAATCTTCCTGTTCAGAATTTATTTGCAAAAATAGCAATTTCTCATTTCTCTTAACCAGCAAGTGGCACTGTGCCAAGACTGGGCACGTACACTTAGGTCATGCTTATAATGACAGGTGCCAAGATTCGTCATAATATGACACAGCATTGTGGAGTTGTAGCATAACATCTATTTTGGCATGCTCTTCCTCAAATTCTTTTATGTGCTGTATGAGAACCATTTGGTCTATTGAAAATATTTTAATAACTTTTTGTCAGCATGATCTGAAGAAGAAGAAGAAGGATGAACTGAAGCATGATCTGAAGAAGAAGGTTTTAGAAGAAGAAGAAGGAGGTAAAGGTGAAAAGAAGGTAAAGGTGAAGAAGAAGAAGTAGTAGTAAAAGTGGTGGTGGTGCTGGGCTGTTAATGAGATGAATGGGAACACATTTTTTCATAATTTAATCCTCACATTCTTGTATGTGCTATTTGAGAACCATTTGGTCTATTGAAAATCTTTTAACATCTTTTTGCCAACATGATCTGAAGATGATCTGAGTCAATTTTGGTAAAAATCGAAGGAACCATCTGGTTTTAGAAGGTTTTACAAGGAGACGAAGAAGAAGAAGAAGAAGGTGAAGAAGAAGGTAAAGAAGAAGTAGTAGTAGTAGTAATATGGCACTTTTCCACTGCATGGCATAGCATGGCACGGTACGGTACAGTACGGTACGGCACGGCTCAATTTTGGGGGGTTTTCCGCTGTGTACAGTACCTGGCACTTTTTTCAGTACCACCTCGGCTGAGGTTCCAAGCAATCCGTACCATTACCAAAATGTGACGTGTAAACGCTGCTGATCACTGATAGGCCGGAGAGAATCGTCACTACCTGTGTCATTGAACTTGTGACACGAGACACCAGACCCGCTAGATTTAAATCCAGCCAGCGAAGGACTGAACACAACTTTTTTTTTTTGAACGAACGCAACTGTTTTGAACGAGCGCACCTTTTTTTAACAACCAAAAAATGGCTGTTTCGTGGTCTGTTGAGGAAGTACAGACATTCATCTCGTTGACAGCTGAGGAGCGGATCCAGCAAGAGCTTGATGGGACGACGTGGAATGAAAAAGTTTGTATATGTACAATCCATGTGTATAATCCCGCCCAGTCTAAAGCAGTACTAAACTGCAGTGGAAACACAAACCGAACAGAGCCGTGCCGAGCTGTACCAAGCCGAGCCTAGTCATACCACGCAGTGGAAAAGTGCCAATAGTGGTGGTGGTGCTGGGCTGCTAATGAGATGAATGGGAACACATTTTTTTCATAATTTAATCCTCATTGTATGTGCTATATAAGAACCATTTGGTCTATTGAAAATCTTTTTAACATATTTTTGCCAGTATGATCTGAAGATGATCTGAGTCAATTTTGGTAACAATCGGATGAACCATCTGGTTTTAGAAGGTTTTACAAGGAGAAGAAAAAAAAGAAGGTGAAGAAGAAGAAGGTAAAGAAAAGAAGGTGAAGAAAAAAAGGTGAAGAATGTGAAGAAGAAGAAAAAGAAGTTCAAGAAGAAGAAGAATTTGAAGAAGAAGGTGAAGAGGTGAAGAAGAACAACAAGAAAGTGAAAAAGAAAAAGGTGAAGAAGAAAGCGAAGAAGGAGAAGAATGTGAAGGCGGCGAAGAAGAAGAAAGCGAAGAAGTAGTAGTAGTAGTAGTAGCAGTGGTGGTGGTGTTGGGCTGCTAATGAGATGAATGGGAACACATTTCATAATTTAATGTTTATTTTTTAAGCTCTTCTATCAGTATAAATAATGCATGACAAGTAAATAAAAAAGGTTAAAAACTAAAAAATGGTTTAAAAAACTGATGATTCTCTGATGATGTCTCATACTAATGATTTCTGTGTTTAATACACTTTGATGCATTAAAAATTTTGGAAATGCATCTTTTCAAGGTCATCACACACAAACTAATGTATATCAGGGGATAAAAGTAAAGAGAAAAGACTAATACATAGCAATTGAAGAGAGTAAGTCTTAGTTGATAGAGAAAGCAACACAAAAGTTACCTAACACAGTAACGTATGTTTTTTTTTTTTTTAAAAGTAACACTCCCAACAGTGATCAAATGTACTTAACGATTGAGTGATTTACTACTCAAATGATTGATCATTTGATTTAGCTCTTCTCCAGCTTCCTCACACCTCTATTTGTTCCTGCACACTCTGTAGTGTCAAGGCTTTCCTCTCTATAAAACATCTGGCATTGCGAGCATCTTCCAAGAGAGGCTGTTTTACATGGTCTCAAGAGGGAGGGTAAGCAAAACAATGGAGAATCCAGGCTGTGAGGTAATAAATCTGTTAAACCGGTTTCATTGTTCTTCCCTGAAGTCCTAGTTGTCATGAATTATGTTGACATAATTGCCAACATGCCTCAAAGCTAGTATAAGCAGCTTCAGAAAGCAAGGTCACATCTCATCATGCAAAAACTCGCCAACAACATATACTCAATCCAAAATATTGCCTCCTGATCCATCTCTGGAGGATATTGATAGATAGGTTGCAGATGAAACTGACTGGAATTAGTAGTTTATCAGCTTAGTACATGTACACAGCATTCCAGTTAATCATGCAGGTGTCAACTAAAGCTTATGGCCTTGAGAACAGAAGAAACAATGGTAAATCCCATAATCGACTTTGGGAAATAAAGTAGTTGAATAGTTGCTCCCAGGCAAAACCGAATAAAAGCAGAAGAAGAAAAAAAACATGCTGATGAAACAAACCCAAAACTGAGCGCAAATATTAAAAACACACTGTTGAATGTCTCCATTAACCAATCAAACATTAGTGAACTTCTCAAACATATATAGCAGCATTGATCATGAGGTGATTCAATATTCTTAAGGGAGTTGTAAAGTGTCTATCATTGTGAAAGACACTATATGAAGGGCCATTTTAACAAGATTTGTTGCAGCACAGCAAGTACATTTGATCATAACCCATTTGAGCCTTTAATTTTTTTATTATTTACACACAAACACGTCTTATTTATCCAGGTCTGCAAGGCCTCCTATTGTATGATGAAATGTATGGGGCTCCAATAATCTATGCTTTGCACATTTACCTAGACATCTGACCTTGCAAGGCTGAGAAACACAAAGCAATGGAGCTGCTTATGACAGTTTGTATGAAAGAAGTACTGAAATGTTTCATCCATTAAATGCACACTTCTCAAATGTGAATATGGACTGTTGTTAACAAAAATGGCAATCAATGGAACTGAGTGCAGTTCAGGTTTGGGTAAAAGCCAACAACTGATTCACCATACGAGTGCTATATTCATGTCATTTTGCATATTTTCAAAGACAAACAAGGCTCTGATGGAACTGCAAGGTTTGAAAGCTTTTCACAAGTTTCAATCTCGGGTCTGACCCTCATAACTGGCTTTCACTTTCATGTTGGCCTCCATGTCACCAAGCTGAGACGTAAACACACCACACAAAAGCATTGCAGGAGCACATCTTAACTAGCACTCCTGCAATATTCTCAATTCACTACAGAATGTGCCATTAAGGCCAAACCTGTCAGGATGGTTCCCTGCTGGCATTAACTCATAGGGGAGATTCCTGATGGATGAAGGTGAGGTATGCTCTGCAGGTGTCCGCTGGGAACATCTTCATTCCCCCTTTCTTCTCTTCGCTCCCCGTCTCTCCTGGGAAAAGAGCGGTAAGGGTAGCATCCTCAGCAGCTTCCAGCGCATTAGCTCTGATCAAACGGCTGCATGCGTCTCCCGTGCCCCTCTCAGCTCCTGCACTCCGGAACAGAATTTGTGCATTAGTGCTCGTGCATTATAAATGGAAGCAGACCTATGTTTTCAAACATCGTTACCGAGGCAGAGGATGAGGTTTAAAAATTAATACACATTATCATTTATCTATTATGGTTTATATTTTATATATACTGTATATATAAATATAAATAATGGCACAGCGAGTGGTGAGCAGGAAATGGAAAACCCAGAGTGAAGCAGGAGCAGATCGCTTTAAGGTTGGAGAAATTGAGGGGAAAAACATAAACAAAACATAAGTGACCAAATCTTGTCTTAAATACACATACATCAAGCAAGTATTATTAATAGTTTTTTTTAAACTACTGACAGTACCTCAGTCAAGTTGAGGTCAGGACTCTTACTGGGTCATTCAGTAACAACAGAATTTCTTCTGTTGAAGCTGTTCTGTTGTTGATTTACTCCTGAAGCTAAGAGTAGTAATGTAAGAGTATTTTATCCTTCGGATCGATGTCCTGTTGGATCACCCAACATCCTCTTCAGCTTCAATTGGTGAACAAAACTAATTTATCTCTGATCTTCAGAATTAAGTTTTCCATCAGTGATAGCTCTGAGGCAGCAGCTCCAAGCCAGTGATGAACATTTGATGTTGGTCTACTGTGCCCTTCAAAAGTTTGGGGTCGGTAAGATTTTTAAAATATTTAAAAAGTTTGGGGTCGGCAAGATTTTTAAAATATTTTTTAAAAAAAATCTTATGCTCACCACTGCATTTATTTGATAAAACACACAGTAAAACAGTAATATTATGAAATATTACTTTCAAATTTATTATTGCAAAATAACGGTTTTCCATTGTAACATATTTCAAAATGTAATTTATGATGGCAAAGCTGAATTTTCAGAAGTCATTACTCCAGTCTTCATTGTCACATGATCCTTCAGAAATTATTCTAATTGTTGATTTGGTTCTCAAGAAACATTTCTAGTTATTATCAATACTAAAAATAGTTGTGCTGCTTCATATTTTATGGAAACCTACAGTAACACTTTACAATAGCTCAATTTGTAAACATTAGTTCATGCATTAGGTATCCTAAACTAAAAATTAACAATAGTTTAATCTAGAAAAAAAAACTCTGTAAATGTTCATTTTTACTTTAATAATTTTTTTAACATTTCAAATTGTATAAATTAACATGAGTTATGTATTACGAATGAACATGAATTAACAATATACATGTATATATGAACATGAACCGTAGATTTATAATTGCTGTAAAAAAAAAATAGTTAGTTCATGAAATCTAAATGCATTAACTAATGTTTACAAATTTATGTTAACAAGTATTGTAAAGTGTTACCAAAATTACAGTTTCAGCCTATTCTCAACACAAAGTGAGACAGCAGATCTTATCAGTATCATTTGTTTGAAAAGCTTTTTTAGTTTTTGGCTTATGATGCAGTTTTCCCCCATTTCAGGACCATCATTTCAAGCTCATATCTTCATTAAACAGGTTGTGTTTTATTAGGAAGAAACATAATAACCTTGACTCACAAGGACAGGCAGAAGAAGAAAAAAAACGCATCTCTGATTTCTTTCAGAGTCATTAATATTTATTAGAAGGCAGCAAGTGCAAAAGTATAGGCACCAGCAAAAAAGTTTATCAAAGTACAAGCTGTTTATCAGGGTGGTAATGTAATTAGTCCTGGGTGAATATAGTCTCCTTTACATTACCTTAACCTGGACAGGGGGCAGACTCCGGGTCCAGGAACAGGGTCCTGCCAACACTTCCTCATAAATAATGTTCCTCTGCTCATCTCCAGCTCCTCTGCTGATCAAACACTCTGAGACACAGTGGGAGTAAAATATGGGAACGTACTTCTAGAATTTGTGAGAATTTCAGCTCTGCAGGAGGAACTTAGGAGATGCTGAATAAACATAAATGTAGCTATGCTTCTGAAGCCATGCAATTCTGCTGAGACTCGAGTATAATTTTATCATCAAGTATAATTTTTTTAACATATCCCTTACGTACCACATAAATGCCTCAACGGTAGGTCTTTATGCAACTTTAATGGGACGTTTTTGAGCACAGAAACGACAGTATCAGAAAAGACAGTAAATGAAACTAATCAGGGTACACAGCAGGCAAGATCTGAACCAAATTCTTCTACTTGGGCACCACAGCACAATGTGTCTGTACGCTTTTTATTTATTTTAATTTTTTTGGCTGGTATAAAGTTGTAAAATGTGTCAGGAAGTGATACTTCCTGTCATAGCATCAAGTCCCAAATATGTTTTCATTTAAAAGGCAATCTTCTGTGTCAGTGATTGCAAATGCTCATGCATATCCGTGTCTTAATTGTTGAGTTTTTAGCAGGTGTCGATGGCAATTTCCTTTTCTGCTATACCTAATCAGCCATTAGAAAAGAACCAGGCTTGGCCCCTACTGTGCATAATCATATTATTTCTCTTGTGCTGTTTGTACATCACCCCCTTTTTGATATGGGTTGATTTTATGCTGGGATTTATATAGAGGGATTTAAGAACTGTATATGCAGCCTCTGTTTCATGCTTCTTATGCAACTAAATTGAAAACTTGAGCAAACTTCTGCTGTGCCCCCTGTTTGACAGTGCAACAAGAACTGCATGTTATCCATTATTTATGGTCCTTTCGATTTACTTCAGAATGCTTCGGCTCAGCCCTTTAACTAATTTTCTTTACCATTTTCCCAGAAATCTTTAGCTTGTTGACTAGCCTGGAAAGTTGGCCATAGTTTTTCATTTCATTGGCAAACCAATTCCTACAAAATACATACAAAATAATAAAATTAATTAAGTTAAAATCAGGAAAAAAATATTTTAGTTGTGTACTACTACTACTACTACTACTACTATTACTACTTGTTTATTTATTTTTCCTAGTACAGTGCTCCAAGTCAGTTGTGAATTTGCACTGGAAGGTTTGCACATGTGTGATACATGGCTTCATATTCTATAATTTAAGAACCAAAGGAATGTGTGAATTTACAATGTATGTCAATACACAAGAGCACTAGCCCTAGGTGTGCCTCCATTACTCACAATGTGCAATGTATTCTTAGACATTTCTGTAGCATTCAGCACAGACTTTGTTCACATGCACTGCTACTGTATACGTCCCTCGTGTAATCAGACTATGTATAATGCTGGTGTTTCACCTGAAGCATTGCAGCAGGTAAAGAATGAGGGTCAGAGAGAACGGCAATACAAAGCACCATTATTTGCCATGCCAATAAAGCACATCAAAATGGCAGAAAGCAAAAGATTGTGGAGGGAAAAAAAGAGAGAGAGAGAACCGGAGTAGAGCAAACAACTTAAGGAAAACTTAAGATATAAGTAAAGATAAGACAGCGAGTAAGAGAAAAAGGTTTGAAGGAGAGAAGATCCGAGTTGAGTGGGGTGCTGTGATGCCCTCAGCTCTCTGTAATCCCAGATCACAGTGCTCTGATAGCATCTGCCCCTCTCACTCAGGATTAACAATAATGCAGCGCAATCCAACAGTCCCTCACACACATCCGTCAAACATGTGGTTCCTTCTCTAGTGGGTGGCCAACCAGAACACAACCATGGGTCGGTGCGCTCATTACGTGATACACACTGAGAGTAATTGATGCCAATCTCTGTTTAAATGCCAATTAAACCAAAGATATTTGTTCTTCCAAGCATGTCACAAGAGGTATCTCTATAATAGAGGAACGAACATCGTTTAACAACTGAACATGAGCAAATTAGACAACCGTGATAGTGTAATAGCAATATACATAAATATGTTTACAGTAAAACAACTTAAAATTTAACTTCAGTAAATACAGTGGCAATGTTATGGGATGGCATTTTAGTGACAGTATAGTTTACCGTTTTTAACTGCATGTCATAAAATTATTAAATATTATTAATAAAATGATTAATGTCCAATGTGTGATCCACTGATCCAATAAACATTAACAAAACCCTAAAACTTAACATAAAACACTTCAATGTGCATAAAAACAAAAATAACCAATATGACTTTTCTAAAACAAATGTAAGTTGTACGTTGCCTTGTTAAATATTAATTGTATCTGTAAATTATTAAGAAATGCATTTTTACTCATAACATTTTTTTTTGTTGTTGTTAAAACAGTCTAATTTTATAATAAAAATGTTTTGTCTTTCAAAAACACTATTTTTTTTCCTGTATAACAAGTTAACAGATTATTTTGTATTTGTACTGTACTTGTTTACTAACACTTTTACAGTTATATATTGTTTGATGTAGTCAATATACTTTTTTATAGAGTGAATTGCAAGTATATTTCAAAAATATTTATTTCTGAAAACGGATAAAAGTGAATTTATGCACATATGTGGGTACATTTATCATTAAAACCCTCTTCTAATTATCAATGTTCATGCTGGTTTTATTTGCTATACAGAAAAGCTTACCAAGAAACTGCAATGATGGCCCAAAGACTTAGTGTGACTGATGAGTGCTTTATGTTGATTAAAATGTGAATGAATCCCTAATTTCGCCTGCAATTTAGAATCGGCATCTCAAAAGTGGCACTCAGTACAGACAACAGCGTTGCTTTACACAGCTCTCACAGCTGTGGGCAATTATGCTCTGGAGCACCGGGGCCGCCATATTCTCATCTAACTGTGTTCATCAACTCGCTGAAGTTTAAGGAAAGCTGCTGATGCAATGCAGTGTGTAAACAAGGTTTCCCCTTATGTTCACATTGAAGAGTAAGTCATACAGCAGGAGGGTGTACAGTATGTGTGTGTGTAGGCAGATGGGAGAGCGGGCAGTTGTGATTGAATGTGTCGCATTTGTTTGTGTGCATTTATGTCGCAAAAATATTCCTTTCAGCATTTTAATGTCCAAGCAGAATGTCCCCATCACTGTGAAATTCACCGGCCTATTGAGAGCCTGCCTCTGGTGACATTTGGTTTAGCACTCTGAAGTTTTAATACTCAAACAGAATCAAAAACAGGCAGGCTACAAAATCCAGGTGATATTGACTCCATGCTGAGTTTATCCAGACTGTCAGAGTTTTCAGTAACTGGCATCCTTACAAAGTAGCCATAAGAGAACTCGCTCCAAAAAGAGGTCCCTTTGCTCTTGTTAAAACAGACCCCTGAAGACTAGCAAAATAGCTCCCCCTCAACATTACTGGGTAAAACGATGCTGGAAACCCTAACAAACACCGGCCTCAAGCATACACGGAATGGCTGTCAACCCAATGCCACATGCAAAATGGCAGCAAGCGAGGGGAACAAATTCGATTTATGCATTTTAGAGTTTCTCATTATGCATGTACAGAGTGGGCTGAGCTGGAACACTTATGCAAAGCAGAAGCCAATTTGAGGCAAGTAGATGTGAAAGCACAGAAATGTTCTTAAACTGCCTAGTTTGACAGCTATTTCAGATGAGGGGTTCTGACAAATACATTAAGGATATTAGCTTGTACTCAGTATTTACTTAGCATGGTTTTTAAAGGTGCGCTCAGTGATTTTTCCCAAGTTAAAAAGTTCTACAAATAAATTAATAGCAGTTTTGAAAAATGTTTAAAAATCACACTCGCACTACTGTTTAAAAGTATGTTATCAGTTATATTCTTTTGAAAGAAATTACTACTTTTATTCAGCAAGGATGCATTAAATTGATCAAAAGTGACAGTAAAGACATTTATAATGTTAAAAAGATTTCTATTTTAAATAAATGCCTTTTTGCGCTGTCTATTCATCACCAAGAATGACACCAAAAAAAAAACATCATGCTCCACATAGGGATAGTTCACCCAAAAATGAAAATTCTATCATTAATTACTCACCCTCATGTCGTTCCAAACCAGATATTTGTGATGAAATCATGAAACGAAAGGCATCCACAAGAGTACCACGACGCATGAGTGCATAATGGTACTGTCGTGAACATGCGTCAAAGACTGACACAGGAGAGAAGAAATTGATGAAAAAAGTAGTTATTTTTGTTTTCTTTGCACACAAAGTATTCTTGTAGCTTCATAAAATTACGGTTGAACCATTGATGTCACATGGACTATTTTAACAATGTCCTTACTACCTTTCTGGGGCTTGAATGTGTCAGTTGTGTTGCTGTCTATGGAGGGTCAGAAAGCTCTCGGATTTCATCAAAAATATCTTAATTTGTGTTCTGAAGATGAATGATGGTCTTACAGGTTTGGAACGACATAAGTATGAGTAACTGATGACAGAACTTGCATTTTTGGGTGAATTAACCCTTTAAGCAACTGTTTTTAACACTGATAATAAGAAATCACTTAAATCAACATATTAGAATGATTTCTGAAGGATCATGTGACTGGCTTCTTAAAATTAATCTTTGCATCACATAATTAAATTATAATTTAAAATATATTAAAACAGAAAAGTTACTTTAAACTGCAATAATATTTCACAATATTACTATGTTACTGTACACTGAAAAAGAAAATATCCTAAATTTGTCAAGGTAAGTGGTTGCAAACAATTAATTTAACTACATTTTTAAAAAAAAGGCCGTTGTGTTGGCGCCGATAGCCTCGTGGGCAGCGTGTCAACATACAGCACCGTTGCACTTCGGGCAATTTTTCCCAATCCCGTCCCCCTCTCTCTCTCCCATTGTGCTTCCTGTCCTATCAAATTAAAGGCAAAAAATGGCAAAAATAATTCTTAAAAAAAGGCTATTGATAGGCTATTGAAAGCAGTATTGAGTCTTCCTCTCATGTGAGTGTCATGTCTATCATTTTAAAGGTATTTTTCAAAAGTACTAATCATTTCTTCAACTGTAAAACTTTTTAATGAGGACAAAAATGATTGAGCGCACCTTTAAGTGCTCTGACCTTTCAAAATCCATAAAATATGAGTATTATATATCTCAGCACTCACTCAATATTCAGTCTCTGTCAAGGACCCAGGTTGTTCATAAGTTGCCACGGTTCTTTTTGGCTGAAAGTATTTATTGAAATTACATATAAAAGAAAACACTTTATTTTAAAATACTGCTATTTTCCTACTAAATCTACTATGTTCTACTCTTCACCAAGAATCATCTGATTGTAATGACTGTCGTAAATACATTTGACATTTTTGTCAGCCAAAGCTAGAGGACAGCTGAGGATGAAGCGCCCGGCTGACATATTATGGTAATAAACAAGGTAGTGGACTGATGCCATTGATCCCATCTCTTGCTCACAGAGTGTTGACTATGCAATGCTTTGAAGTAGGATAGTACATAAAAAAGTCACAACTGAGTTAATAAGAGATACAGAAGAGACTAAGCATGTCAGGACTGCTGTTCCACATACAAGAGGAAAACAAAAGAAAGCTATTTTCTCATCAAAAGATGAAGAAAGTGGGGGGAGGGGTGTTGTCAAGTCAAAGTCAAAAGTCAAAGTCAGCTTTATTGTCAATTCTGCCACATGTACCGTACATACATACAGAGAATTGAAATTGCGTTACTCTCTTACTCCCTGGTGCATACAGATAACACTAAACACAAACAGTAGAACGCAAAAATACAGATAAGTACAAATCAATATATATATATATATATATATATATATATATATATATATATATATATATATATATATATATACACACACAGGTGCTGGTCATATAATTAGAATATCATCAAAAAGTTTCCATTCAAAAAGTGAAACTTGTATAATGTATACATTCATTCCACACAGACTGATATATTTCAAGTGTTTATTTCTTTTAATTTTGATGATTATAAGTGACAACTAATGAAAACCCCAAATTCAGTATCTCAGAAAATTAGAATATTGTGAAAAGGTTCAATATTGAAGACACCTGGTGCCACACTCTAATCAGCTAATTAACTCAAAACACCTGCAAAGGCCTTTAAATGGTCTCTCAGTCTAGTTCTGTAGGCTACACAATCATGGGGAAGACTGCTGACTTGACAGTTGTCCAAAAGACGACCATTGACACCTTGCACAAGGAGGGCAAGACACAAAAGGTCATTGCAAAAGAGGCTGGCTGTTCACAGAGCTCTGTGTCCAAGCACATTAATAGAGAGGCGAAGGGAAGGAAAAGATGTGGTAGAAAAAAGTGTACAAGCAATAGGGATAACCGCACCCTGGAGAGGATTGTGAAACAAAACCCATTCAAAAATGTGGGGGAGATTCACAAAGAGTGGACTGCAGCTGGAGTCAGTGCTTCAAGAACCACTACGCACAGACGTATGCAAGACATGGGTTTCAGGGTCCATGTCAAGCCACTCTTGAACAACAGACAGCGTCAGAAGCATTCTCGTCTGGGCTAAAGACAAAAAGGACTGGACTGCTGCTGAGTGGTCCAAAGTTATGTTCTCTGATGAAAGTAAATTTTGCATTTCCTTTGGAAATCAGGGTCCCAGAGTCTGGAGGAAGAGAGGAGAGGCACAGAATCCACGTTGCTTGAGGTCCAGTGTAAAGTTTCCACAGTCAGTGATGGTTTGGGGTGCCATGTCATCTGCTGGTGTTGGTCCACTGTGTTTTCTGAGGTCCAAGGTCAACACAGCCGTATACCAGGAAGTTTTAGAGCACTTCATGCTTCCTGCTGCTGACCAACTTTATGGAGATGCAGATTTAATTTTCCAACAGGACTTGGCACCTGCACACAGTGCCAAAGCTACCAGTACCTTGTTTAAGGACCATGGTATCCCTGTTCTTAATTGGCCAGCAAACTCGCCTGACCTTAACCCCATAGAAAATCTATGGGGTATTGTGAAGAGGAAGATGCGATATGCCAGACCCAACAATGCAGAAGAGCTGAAGGCCACTATCAGAGCAACCTGGGCTCTCATAACACCTGAGCAGTGCCACAGACTGATCGACTCCATGCCACGCCGCATTGCTGCAGTAATTCAGGCAAAAGGAGCCCCAACTAAGTATTGAGTGCTGTACATGCTCATACTTTTCATGTTCATACTTTTCAGTTGGCCAAGATTTCTAAAAATCCTTTCTTTGTATTGGTCTTAAGTAATATTCTAATTTTCTGAGATACTGAATTTGGGGTTTTCATTAGTTGTCAGTTATAATCATCAAAATTAAAAGAAATAAACACTTGAAATATATCAGTCTGTGTGGAATGAATGTATACATTATACAAGTTTCACTTTTTGAATGGAATTAGTGAAATAAATCAACTTTTTGATGATATTCTAATTATATGACCAGCACCTGTATATATATATATATATATATATATATATATATATACACATACATACATACACATACACACATACATATATATATATAGTTATGTTTTAGGACTAGGTGAAACAATCCCCTGTTTAAAAACCTGAGGTATGAGTGGTGACGATGCATCCATCGGAGTGGTGACAGGTCTGGTTGAGTGGGATGAGAAAGTGGGGTTTTAAGCTTCATTGGGGTCATCAGGTGGGCACCCTCCTTCTCTGGCGTTTCAATGATAAGCCCACGACACCTCCAGAGGGCTCATCGGCAGCACCTGGCGTCCCAGGTGTGCCCCCCTCTGCTTTCAACCCTTACGTGCCACAGGTGTTATTAGGGGCCCAGGCGGAATCTCCCCTTTTTACCCATAGCCATCGACTGGCTTCTTCTGCTGCACCTGAGAGGGCTTTGATGGTTTGGCGTAGGGTTTGGCCTCGCACTCCCAATTCCTTAAGCAGCCTGATGGTTGACTTGCCCACGAAACCTCTGCAGCCAACTTCCACTGGGCAAACCTTGGATTTCCATCCGCGTTGCTCAGCCTCAACTGCCAGCTCAGTGTACTTAAGGCTCTTGCGCTCAAATGCCTCCTCTACAGCAGCCTCCCAAGGAACGGTAAGCTCTATGATGTACACAGTGTGGAGTGAGGAGGACCAGAGCACAAGGTCTGGTCTGAGGTTTGTTATGGCGATTTCTGAAGGGAAGCAGAGCCTTTGGTTCAGATCTGCCGCCAACTTCCAGTCACGAGCCCCTCCGAGCTGGCCGATGTCTGATGGTATATGGACTTTAGCTGTCTTTACACCTTCTCGGATGAACTCCCTTGCAAATGAAGGATGGACTGATGTAGGAGGCAGGGCATTGATCTTTCTCCGTCTGACCTCCAAGGTAGCTGCTAGACATTTCAGGACATGGTTGTGCCGCCAAGTATAACGGCCTTGTGACAAGCTTGTCTTGCAGCCAACCAGAATGTGTTTGAGGTTTGCGGGGGATGGACAGAGGGGGCAAGTCGGGTCTTCTCCGTACCACTGGTTGAGGTTTGAGGGGGAAGGCAGGACGTCGTACGTAGCACGTAAGATGAAGCTGATGTGAAATGCTTCCATGCCCATCAGCTCCCTCCAAGAGAACTTTCTCCTCTCAACTCCCTCCCATCTCATCCACTGTCCTTGCTTGGCTTGTGAGACAGCCTTTGCACACCTTGTTGCCTGCTCTTGCCGACGCACCTCCTCGACAACCAGCCGTCGGCGCTGAGCTGGAGCTGCCCTATGCCACGATGGTCTGCTCTCTCCAAGGCCGAGGCCTCCTCTTCCCTGTTGCACAATGCCAATGATGTCTCTGTGCCTGAGGTCTGACTTTGCCTGGTGAGTAGCTGCAGTTGGGTTCCATTTCCTTCCAGTCACCAGGGTAGGAGCTGTTTGGGAAACACATGGGTCACGGGACTCTGTTAGTGTCATTTCCAGCCTTACTTTAGAGCATTTAAACTCTTCTGCAAGGCTGGAAATAGGAATCTCCAGGATGCCTCTTCCATACAGCCCGATGTTAGTAAAGCATCTGGGGAGTCCCAGACACTTTTTGGCAAATGAGCTAACCACCTTTTCCAGTTTTTCTACCTTTGAGATTGGGACCTCATAGATGGTAAGAGGCCACATCAGTCTGGGTAGTAGCCCAAACTGAAGGCACCACAACTTCAGCCTGCCAGGGAGCATGGTCTTGTTGATACTCTCAAGGCCACACATGGTGTCCTGCCTAAGCTGGTCCACTTGCTCTGAGTCCTTGAGGGTGGCATGGTACCAACGTCCAAGACTCTTAACTGGCTTCTCTGCCACTGTTGGTATAGGCTCCTCGCCCACATAAAACCGATGTTCCGACAGCTTCCCCTTGACGATTGAAATGCTCCTGGACTTGCTTGGCTTTATTTCCATCCGGGCCCACTGGATGTTCTCCTGTAGCTTGTTCAGCAGCCGCCTAGCACAAGCCTTGGTTGTTGTGAGGATGGTCATATCGTCCATGTAGGCTCTGATGGGAGGGAGACGAAGCCCAGATTTGAGCTTCTGTCCTCCTACTACCCACCGAGAGGCACGGATGATGACCTCCATAGCCATCGTAAAAGCTAGAGGGGAGATGGTACATCCTGCCATTATTCCTATTTCTACCCGTTGCCATGCTGTCGTACAATCACCAATTGTCAAGCATAGCTGTAGGTCTTGAAAATAGGATTTGACGAGGCGGGTGATTGCTTCTGGCACGCTGAAATAATGGAATGCAATCCAGAGGAGATTGTGGGGAACTGACCCAAAGGCATTTGCGAGGTCCAAGAACACAACGTGGAGATCTCTTCCATCCTTTTTGGCGGCTTGGATTTGATTCCATATCATGTGTGTATGCTCTAAGCAACCAGATAAGCCTGGAATCCCTGCTTTCTGCACCGTGGTATCAATGAAGTGGTTCTTTTCCAGGTATACTGCCAGCCTGTGAGCCACTACACTGAAGAAGATTTTGCCTTCAACATTCAGGAGGCTGATTTGGCGGAACTGGCTGATGTCCACAGAGTCCTTTTCCTTGGGGATTAGGATACCTCCTGCCCTCCTCCATGCATTTGGAATTGCTTGTTTCTGCCACACCACCTTCATCATCCTCCATAGAAAGCGCAATACCTCTGGTGAGTTCTTATAAAGCCGGTATGGGACTCCATTGGGCCCAGGAGAGGATGCAGCTCTTGCCCGACGTACAATTCTCTCCACTTCACTCCACTTGGGGGAGCTGATGTCCAGCTGATGTTCTGGGGAATGTATCGGTGGCATATCAGGTGGAAGATTTATCTGTCCACACCGCTGGCTGTCAGTATGGTTCTGTTTGAGGTAAGCTTCCAGATCCTTCTTTGATGTTTTAAGTTTGCCACTTTTGTCCTTTGTGAAAAGGCTTTTCGCAAACTTATAGGGGTCTTTGAAGAAGTTTGATCTTACTTGCTCCTTCATTTTACGCCTCCTTCTCAGATTCTCAGCTCTCCTCAAAGTTGACAGTCGGTTCTTAATTTCTGCCTGTAGCTGATTAATTCCCTCCTTCTCCTCCTCTGGAGTTTTCCTCCATTGTTTTTTCAGCTGCCTTCTCTCCTTGACTAGACGTTCTATCTCCTGCTGTCTCCTAGACTTCGTCGGGGTGGATGATGCTTTCTTCCTCTTTTCTGCCGTCCCAAAGCGCTCTGCACCATAGTTGTAAATCAAGTCTCCCATTCGCTCCAGCTTCTTGACTGCAGTTCCCCTCAGTTGTCCCAGGAGGTTGCTGATGTCTGTGTCAATCGTCTCCCACTCCTTTTTCTCACAGGATTTTGGCCACCTGACTTGTGGTTTTCGCCCTTGGATCTTGTTCTCGGTTGTAGACTGTGGCTGGTTGGCCTTATGGGGCACCACTATGCTTGGCTCCTCATCTTCCTCTCGAACAGGGGGATTGATATCCTGCAGACTTTGGTTTTGGTCCTGCTGCTGAACTTCACTTGACTTATTCGACCTGCTTCGTAAGAAGTATCGGTCAATGCAAGGTCCCTGTTGCTCTGAGAGCAAGCACTTTTTCAAGCCTTGGTGTCTTCTCAGGCCTGCATATGATGTTTCCTTGGTCCAGCCACATCTACAACTCTGGAGCTTAATTCCTGGAGTATGTGTCATCATCTCAGGTATCTTATTGATCATCATTCTCGTCGTCTGTTTACAATCACAGGAATGAAATGACATTTTACTATTTATTAAAAAGGAAATTTATTTTAAATTGTAATAATATTTTACCATATAACTGTATTTTTGATCAAATAAATGCAGTGTTGGTGAGCATAAGACACCTTTTTAAATAAAGGTTAAATCTTACAGTACAAACCCCAAATCTTTGACTGGTACACTCTAAAAAATGCTGGGTTAAATATAGTCTCGGCCTCAGACGTCACGCCCACGGACCGTTGGCTAAACGTCTGAGGCATGTGGCACACTTATCTGGAAACACTTCAGGAGTGTCGAAGTCATCGTCGGATTGGTTGAATTATACAAGATTTCCGGGAGACGTGTGTGTCGCGTTCTTTAACGTTCCGCCTGGAAACAAAAATGCCGTGGAGCCAAACTCCCTCACGAAAGAAGAAAGCTGTCGTGTTTACAAATGGGACGACAAACGCTTATCAGGGTCAACTAAACGCTGGATTTTCAAAAGTATGTGAAATATTTAAAGTTTGCGGCATATAATCTTTAAAATACATCCAAGAGTTTCACACACCGGTCTGTTATTGTTGCGACATTTCCACGCCCTGAAACGTGACGCTGAACGAAATGAACTGTGATTGGTTGTTTGACATGTCGGTCAAACGGCCTCATGGGCAGGCCTTGGCCAATAAAAGCTGCTATCTATTCCAGACCTTCAGCCGTCAGTCTGAAGGTCTGGCTATGCGAGACTAGGTTAAATACCACCCAGTGCTGGGTAAAATATGGAGGAACCCAGCGGTTGGGTTACTGGCCAGAAGGTTGGGTTAAACATTTAACCCAACCGTTGGTTGAAAACAACCCAGCATGTGTTCTGTCCAATATTTACCCAGCACTGGGTTGTATTTAACCCAGCATTTTTTTTAGAGTGTAGTGTGCGTGTGAGTGTGTGTTGCATGCATTCTTAGGTCAGCACCTGCTCTTGTGTTTGAATTTGATAATGAATAACACTTGTTCTTGCCACAAAAAAAAAATATATATTTTTTTTTAATTGAAGAGCAATTTTATGCAGAATGGAATAGACTGCCTGCAGCTATGCTGACACTGTCCGTGATTAAAGATTATAACCGGCTGACGGAATCAATTTAACTATTTATTTCATCAGAAATACCACTAAATGAGAGAGCAGCTAAGAGCAAGGCTGTTTGCAGAGAATTAAGTCATCTTATCAGGAAAAAAGAAAAACAGGAAATTTAAGGGAAGAGTTGGTAGGGTTTTTTACCATACAAAGAATTGACCAGAATGTGAATTAACACATTTTTTAAATGGTTTTTGATTAATATTTGATGCTTTCTGAAGTGAAGTGACCTTACAGCATTTTATAAAGGACTTTCAAGTTCAAACATAATAAGCGCTTAGCTGTTGGCAGCGTTTTTCAAATATATATATTTTCTCGTCTGTCTAGTTTTTTTTTTTCAGGGACAAACATTTTATACTTTCCAAAAGGAAACAGTCGATAAGGGTTAACCTCAGTTACTTTATTGCAAAGTGAATAGGTGAACTCAACCAACTTCAAAAACAAACTTCAAACACTTAAAAGAGCCCTTCATATCAAACAAGAACTGTCAGTTGAGAGCTTTCTCAGTAGCTCTACCAACACAAGCAGCAACCACCACCCTACCTGTCCTCCACCGACACACTCAAGGTCTTCCGAGGAGGGAAACTTCTTTAACTGATCACATGCTGGAAACATCTCCAAACGTTCTGTTCTGCTCCACAAGCACAATTCCAGCGATTCCTTCGGTTGTCCAGCCATCACTGTTATAATCAGAGGCTGCCAGGCTGCGAGTCGAGGAGCCTGATCTCAAAGAACATTCTGTGTTGAAGCGTCATTAGCCTCTGCTCGACCTTCACCTCCCTCCTGAGCGTGCTGAAAAAAGAAACATGAAGAAAAGGGCTGAAGTGAATGCTGAACTGACAGGTCTAGGTGTCCAAGACTTTCTCCTCAGGCAAGAGAATAACCACTTGGTGGCCAACAGTACCAGAGATTAAATTGTGTTGCTGTACTTGTTGAATAGAGTGTGGCATTAGCTCATTCTATGAGCTCTGACTGGGCTGAATGGCCCATTCACTGTAAATGGAAGCATCAATGGGTCTGTCAGGTAAAGGAGAGAGCTCTTAAACAATTATCTGCCGACACTTGAGAGCTAGGTGGTCCGGTGTAATGAGAACACCTGCGAAGGCGATGGAACAACCAAGGTGGTTCCGTGCGATACTAAGGCTAATGTTGAAATATAATATTCCAGTATTGTCATGAGCCAGAAACACAAAACAGCAGCTCTTGGCTACGCTTTATTGAATCTTTATGATTCACTCAAGCCCAAATAGTCTAATGCAGTTTGTTTTTCAGTCATTCTCATTTCCATCAGCCAGTTCCAAATCACAGACCATGGAATAGAAAATAAAATTATTCCTCAAACATGGGGCTTGCCAAAGATGCTGATGGGGCTGGGGGAGCTTTCTATGCTATATTATTTAAAAGGGAGTAATTTTCATAGACAATGTTTATATATCAGTGTTCAATAATTTTTGCTGAACCAGAAGTTCTGATTTTCACTGGCCGTACCACATATAAATAATTTATTTTTATTTGTAGCAATGAATTTTTATATTTGCTAGAAATATTTATACTTTTCATTAAATGTTACTTTTTTAGAATTATTTTTCCATTTCTTAATTAAAACTTTTTTTTACAAAACAATCAACAAGCTGGAAGTTATGCAGCCATAATCATAAATACATAATACATGAATTTTTAACACATTCTTATAAAATGCTTCCAAGGCATTTTTAACATTTAGACAAAAACTAAACTCAGTCATTCAGATAGAGCTGGATAACATTATCTTAGTGACAAATCAGCTAAATTTGCAGCATCAGTGTAAAATACACATATACCACAGAAAACCAAATAATCATGTTCGCAAGGCTTAAAAATGGATGTTCAACCTCAATGGATGTAAAAATCATCCATAGGACAAGTTTTCGTCAACTGCCGTTAAACTATCTTACACTGGTCGCAGCCTGGCAAGAATTAAAAGGATTGTTTTCCCAAAAATTAAAATTGTGGACATGAAAAATGTCGATTCAAACTTGTGGACTCCTTCTACTGTGGAACATAAAAGAAGATATAAAAAAAGTAAACTCAATGGTGACCAAAACTGTATCCAACGTTCTCCAAAAAAAAAAAAAGAAAGAAAGAAAATCATAGTTTGGATGATGACAGAATGTTCATTTTTGGACAAAGGTTGGTGGATTGAAAAAGGTTGAGAACCCCTGACTGAGCACAATGGGTCTGGTGCAATGGTACAAGCCTGGTCAGGCAGTATCGTTTTCTCACTAACCACAGTGCATGGACAGGCATGAAAAAGCAGGTGTTAGCAGGAATTCCTCTGAGAATTGTTTCATTTCATCTGTTCTTTAGATCCCTAACCTCTGAAGGACCTGTACCACATACCTGCCACCAGCAGCAGGAAAAACAACCAGTTGGATCTGTTGTAGCTTTATAAAACCCTATAATTCACAGACTTCATGTACGTGGGGCAGGAAAATTGGGAAATTCGGAAAAGGGTGACATTCAAATATTTGTCAGTGAGAGGTACATTTTGATGTGGATAGACTTTGTATGTGATCTTTTTGTCTGATGTAATATTGATGGAGTCAACTGTGCTTCAAATAATATCCCAGCGTAACAGGATCAAACCAGCATAGTGATAATATACATGAGACTCTATGTGGAAAATTTCCTCAGGGGGCATCAGAGATAGGGATGAAGATATCAGGTTTGACATAATGAGCTCCTGAGAGATTTCTATTTTTTTTCTCTCTCTCAATAAAAACTACAGAACACCTCAGAGGACTCGTGGAATACAAATTCTCCTCAGTAAAGGATAAAGGGTTACATCACACAGCGGTAAGCAGGTGACAGACCAAGCACACAGCATCTTGTAAACCTAACTGAAGTTTAGCTGGGATTCTCACTGCATACCAAGAGATGTTTAACAACCAAGAGTGTAATTCAATTAAAATAATTAAAATAGGGGTGGAATACAAAGATGTTCATATAATTGCTTTAAATGCAGTTGTCTGAGGCTGACTATGTCTATGTAGCTTTGAGTACTATTTTGGGGGGTTGGGGTGTTAAAGAATTGTGCTAATAACCCCAACAAATACAAATATACACTAAAACACTTCAAAAGAGACAGACTTGTAGATGTTTGTGAAAGATGTTTCCTCTGTTTTGGAGGGATGATCATTTTTCAACCCTATTTATTGCATCAAAATGTTTTATACTTTACTATAGTTAGAGTTAGGGGTGGATTTTATCAGCTGTTTATTATTCATGCAACAATAGATATTACTGTTATAGTTTTTATTAATAACCATTGCTATACAGCTGATAACATTGTCTAGTGCTCTTATGAATGTTTTAGCATGATTTCTGAAAATTATATAATGAATGACATAGCATAGACTTCTTCATAGCTAGTGTTTGTGTATTTCATTTAATTCTGTAACCTACTTGTTATACAGATCTGTGTACTAGTGTTAAATGCTACTGTTTTTGACAGCGTTGATAACGTTTCTGACAGATAATATCATAATTTTTTGCGTTTCCCTTACCGAATGTGCTATCCTGTCAGCAAAAACCTGTCCATTTGATTACTGTCAAGGGTGCAAGCGATGCACTGTTGCCAGATATTGCTATAAAAACAAGCAATAAACGATAAATAAATAAAAATAAACTGAAATTATTTAAAATCTTTTGCAATTAAGATAAGATAAAGATATCGGTGACACTAAACTGCAACGTCCTACTTTATTAACTTTCTAAACGTGTCAAATTAAGTGGAAAAGACAAGTCCAACAACGCTTATAATAGCTGGATCTGGCAACACGGAGGCTGTGCGCGCGCCCTCACTCTCAGCTCTCTCAAGCCTCGTTCACTCCCGCAGCAGCGATCATTTTCAGCTAAACATTCTTGCAAACGGTCTAAACTGAATTATACATGTCATGCAGACTTTCGTAAGAGGAGTTTAACAGCAAATTAGTCATTCAGAGAACAAATTTTATTTTTGAAAATGAAAAATTTACCGAGGTCCGGTCCTTGGTGACCTCATAGCTGGCTACATGCCTGAATACTACAGTTGAGAAACTCACCATGCCGTCCAAGAAACAGTATTTCCCTCTTTCTTCCGTGAAACCGATCTACCTTTGCAGATTGAAGCATTCAATAAAAAAATGGCGCCATTTGACCCGAGGCTGCTGTTGGTTTGACTTCACTGATGGAAACACCAGTATCACGTGACCAATCGTTTATTTTTGACCATATAACTTATTTAAACTATGAATATCTATCATTAAAATTGGAATTATTACATCTTGAATGCAATGGTGATTTAAGTTAGGAATAATTAAAAAATATTTTAAAAGTTTTATGTACATATATGAAATAGATGTGCTAACAAACACAAATCTAGTTAAATATCACTTTTTAACTAAACATTTTTTACTTTGCACCATTTCCACCGTCTCATTTTGTTAAATTAGCTATACAAAATATTATTTCTTCGTGTGGCATGACAAAGGACATGTTTTAGTCAGTTAAATGTCATTTCCAACATCATCATTTGAGACACAGTGAATTATTTGAGATAGAACTGTTAATGGCTTTCAGTAAAAATCAACAAAAATTACATAATTTCTTCTGAAATGCATGTATGATGACTGTAAAAAAGTAGGCTATGTTAAATAAAATTCATTTTAGCCCACAAGCCAAAAGTTGAAAGGAAAAAAAAACGCTCATAAATGAATATTTAAATATAGGGAAAGGCCACAACAATCCCACATCTGTCTTCATTCCTGCAGCACAGAATAATCTATGTATCTCTAAATAAATAATTCTACCATCAGAGTATATTTCAAGTTTTATTGCCAGGGGTCATATTGATGTCATTTCTTTTGATGATGCAAATCCACTTTGCTGAACCTTTGTTAGCAAACAGCTGCAATCAAATGCAATGTTAATCAAGTGCTCATGACAGTCGTAAGTGCCTTGTAGACATGTCTCGCTGTGACTTTACCCGCTGCTCTAGTTCCCTGACTGAAGCGTCCTCTCCTGCAGAGCAGAGAGGCCTGACGTGGCTTACACATCCTCTCCGTTTCTTTTCTTTCTGCCTACCCTCGAGCCTGGGGAAAGTCATTTTCATGCTCCGCTGTCTCAATCCAACCCTACTTCACTCCACAGTCACTGAGCATGTAGAGCTCCTCCATCAGGGTCAGGGAGAAGAACATTGTAGTTGTTGCCATTTTCTATTGCAAATCTGTAAGATATAATGAAGAATAATGAAATGCTTTGAATCATCATCTAAATGTTAAAGTAAATAATTAAAAATTTAATTAAGAAGAAAGAACTTACAACAATGGCTTTTATTTAAGCCACATCAGCTCCAGTATAACACAAAATGCAAAAGAGTATGTTCACTGTTAACATGGTCAGTGACAAATAATAGTGCCAAAATTCAATTAAAATGGAAAAACGTGTTTCTATTTACAACGACTTTTATTAATTAACAAATATATATATATATTCACTCAATTATTTTATTAAGATTTTTTTCTTCATTATGATATCAGAACAGTTGTAGCATCCTGACATTAATTCAGAAATGAAGAAAACATAGAGGTAGTTGTATTCTAGGGGTGGGAATCTTCAGGCACTTCACAATCCGATCCGATTCCGATTCTGGGAGTCACGATCCGATTCCAAAACAATTCTTGATCTACATTTTTTCCCCAATTAATTATTCTGCTGTGCAGAGGTGGGTAGAGTAGCCAAAAACTGTACTCAAGTAAAAGTAAAAGTACTTCTAGAAATATTTACTCAAGTAAAAGTAAAAGTAATAGTCTGAATAGTTACTTGAGTAGGAGTAAAATGTATCGGATAAAAAAAACTACTCAAGTAGTTTAGTTACTATTTACTTTGGATCATATACTGTATATCTATAGTCTATTTTTATTTAGCTATATAGATAAATTTATGTTGTGTGTGTGTGTGTCTATCCATCTAATTATCTATCTATCTATCTATATATATATATATATATATATATATATATATATATATACACACACACACACACACAACACACTGTCGTTCAAAAGATTTGTAATTTTTTACAAAACATTTTTTTTTAATGTAATTTATTTCAGTGATGCAAATCAGAATTTTCATCAGCCTTTACGCCAGTCTTCAGTGTCACATAATCGTTCAGAAATCATTCCAATATGTTCATTTATTATCAATGCTGCTCTTTTTAGCTTTCTATTCATCAAAGAATCCTGAACAAAATGTCACAGGTTCCAAAAAAATATTAAACAGCAAAACTGTTTCCAACAATGGAAATAAATCAATATATTAGAATGATTTCAGAAGGAAAAAATTACTCTGAAAACTGGAGTAACAGCTGATGAAAATTCTGATTTGCATCACTGAATTAAATTATATTTCAAAGTATATTAATTATGTATTATAGCCTATATGTATATAACCTCTGACACGGAGAAGAGTGAAAACTCCTCACATGACCGCTACTGAACATCTGAACATAACGAAACAAATGCACATTGACGGATCTTCTTCCGTCTGTTCTGCAAAATGTAAACAAATGTAGCCTATATTTCTGCAAACCTAAATATTGTAAAAATATCAATATTAATTGTGTCTAGGCAAAGGCATTCCTCCTGGAACAGGTCGGCGCCGCTGCGCTCATCGCTCTTGATGTTCTTAAAACTTTGTTACAACTTCAGACGACTCAGCGCGTGCGGCAGGGAACTGAACAAATCATTCAAACTGATTCGCGAACCGATTCACTGGTTTGCCAACTGGTTTGATCAAGCCTTTGAACAGAATTGACTCAAAAGAATGAATCATTTGCGAATGGGCATCGCTCATTGCCCAGAGAAAAGCAGACGGCGCGTTTGGAATAAATTGAAGCATTTTTAACTTGTATTGCATTAAGATAAAGTAACGAGAGGAGCGTCGCCCACAGTAACGAAGTAAAAGTATTTATTTTTTTCACTAAAAATATACTTGAGTAAGAGTAAAAGTACCCATTTTTAAATATACTCTAAAAGTATTAGTTACCCAAAATATTTACTCAAGTAAATGTAACGAAGTAAATGTAACTCGTTACTACCCACCTCTGCTGCTGTGCAAATACATCTTTACAACTTTACATTTTAACCCAATTGCAGTGCTTTTTTGTTTATGGAATCTCTGTATGTCAGTACTGCCATCTTAAAAGTAGGGGTGTGAATCTACAATGGTTTCAAGATTCAATTCAATTACAATTATCATTATCAACTCAATATCACGATTCGTCACATTCTCAGTTTTCAATATTACTGCACATGGCTACATTTTCATATAAATTTTATAGCAAATTTATTTTGTGCAAAATTTTTTTTTTTTTTTATTTTTTTTTTTTATTATAAGCAGGCTACTTTTTTCAAAAAATTGCTTATTTAAAATAAGTGTTCTTTAAGTATCCGAAAGTTTACTGACAATAGTTATGTTTTTTGTTTTTTTTTCCTCAGCATTATTGCCATTTGATTATTACTGATGAGATCATAGACAGTGGCACTTTAACAGCTGCATTCACACACACAGATCTATTTCGATATATCAGATGTTTTGTCCTGCTCTGAAAACATAACCGCTGTGTGTACATCAATTTTGTATAAAGATTCGAAATGCAAGTGCATTACACCGCAATCGAGCTCAGGACAAATAAACACAAAGTCAAGTGAAAGTCTGTCAGTGCGTGAGTTTCGTGCATCTAATAGTACTGCATTCCAAACGGTATAAATGAAAGCATATAGCATATCTAAAGTAAAACACGGCGGGTGGAAGCACACACTGTCAAGCAATGCGCAGGTGTCTCACAGTGCAAATTCTGTGCAATGAAGCCCGCGGAGTCTCTAGCGCGCACTATTTTGCAAAAAAATAAAAAATAAAAAAACAAGCTCAGATTCATTGAAGAGAGAATCGTGATGCATCGGAGAATCTATTTTTTTTCTCCCACCCCTATTGTATTCATTGAATTATTTGCATTTTAAAATAAGTAATGAATAAAGTTCTACTGTGATTGAAATATTTCTTGAGCACAAAATCAGCATATACATTTATGAAGGATCATGTGACACTGAAGTCTAGACTAATGGCTTACTATTTTTACTGTATTTTTGAACATAAAAACATTTATGTTCAAACTTTTCAAAAGTTTGAAAACGTTAAGATTTTTTAAATGTTTTGGAAAAAAAGTCTCTTATTCTGATGATATATTTTCTTATGATGATATATTTTATCAAAAATATATCAATTACACTTTTTATTTTTGAAGAGAAGAGTTCAGGTAAGCTCTATGTTCCTGAACTATGGTTCACTGGAGACTGTGATATGCTCTTGTTACCCATATCTCACCTCTTAATGTGCTGAGCTCGGTACTCGGAAACAGATGGATAAAAGACTGCAACCTGTTCTCCCACTGCAGGGGAACCTTGACAATTTTATGACAACACTAAATGAGAAAAAGGGCCTTGGACTCAATATAAACCCTCAGGTCAGGTTAGTGTTGAGCAGAGGCACTGGCACATGAAAAATAAGATCACATCTATATTAGTTCATGGTTTGTGAATTAAGTTATTCAAGTCATGAAATGTGTTGAGTTTTAAAGCTAGAATTAAGGATTG
The DNA here is from genome assembly GCA_027422415.1 of Schizothorax lantsangensis. Classification (NCBI taxonomy): domain Eukaryota; kingdom Metazoa; phylum Chordata; class Actinopteri; order Cypriniformes; family Cyprinidae; genus Schizothorax; species Schizothorax lantsangensis. The sequence continues at coordinate 16,518,087 of CM049855.1, forward strand.
ATGTAGATGCTAATTTAGCTAAAGGTTTCTTGAAAAATCTAGGGTTATTGACGTTGACATTAAAACTCAAAGTTCACGAGCAAAGAGATTGTGGTTATTCCTAACTTATCAAGATTTGACCATTTTTTCCAGTATCTCCATCTGTTTAATTTATTTATCCCGCAACAGTTGTTGTTCTACAGCATTTAATAAGGCAGGCTTGGTTTAAGCTTGTTTGAAGAATTAATGTCTGCTGGGTGAAATTATTCCCGCAATAACACTAGTTAAATACTGTCACCACCCTGTGAGCCATTTGTTCAGATTGCATCTGAGAAGCTTGATGTGTTTTCATCAGCAATATTTTTCATTTGCGAAATTTCAACAACCCAGTCATCATTCTGTCTGATGATGTAGCGAGCATGATGCATCCTGACACGAGCAAGATGAGAAGTTGTCTTTGTTTTTCCAACTGCTGTTCGGCCCATTTCATCACAGGCCATTTCAACCTCTCAAGGAAAGAGAAATTGTATTTTCTATTGTGCAAATCAAACAAATAAGCTCTTTCTCTCATATGCCAGTCGCAACATGGATTTGAGTGACAGAGATTGCAGAGGATAAGGTTTCAGACCACAAATTTCCGGGTAAAAACACTTTGAAAATCTGGCTTAGCATTGAAGCATGAAGAACTGGCTCCGGAGATGAATTTACTTTCATGGAAAGTTTGAGTTTTGCAAAGGACTTAGGACAAAGGTCTTCACTTTGCAAGGACTAAAACTCATTAACGTCAATGTAGCACTTTAGTTGTTATACAACAATCTTCATTACATGTGTTTGGTTTTAAAGCAGATCTGACGAGATGTTCAGGTAAAATTATTATAGATCTGCTTTCCCTGGTGATAATAGTGCAATGTTAATTCGAGGTGCAATAGATGAGTCTCATTTACATAGAAAGTAGGCATGTTTGCACTGAAAAGAATCCCCCCAAAAAAGTTTTGAAATACTGCATCCAAAATGGTGCAACTGTTTAGTGAATTCACTCCTGTTTGTTTTGCATAAGATGACAGATTACAGCTCCTGGTAACTCTGTTGGTGAACTGAGCCAGATGTTAGCGCTCTCTCCATCACCAGCGCTCTGCAGGAAGAGCATGTGCCAGTCTGCTTTTCCTTAGCAAGAGAAAAAGCAATCAAGACGTTCCTTCAATTGTAGCTGCTTACAGTTCCTTTTATTCAGTTCCAACGAAGGGAAACCCATCTCATGGCAGCTGACTTCTTTTTCATTCTAATATGATGGCCTGTCAGTAATCCAGAACAAACTCATTAAAATAAATGCCATTTTTACATTTACAAGCATGAATTTACCATTTTGATTTTACTGGAGTTACTGACTTTGAGCGCCACCAGCATTTTGGTGTAACTAATACAAGCCTTGGTAAACAAAATTAAATAAAACTATGTATAAATATTTATAATATAAATTATAATTATTATAATATATCAGAATAGAATAGAATAGAATAGAATAGAATAGGCATATCATTTTTAGATTTTCAATTGTTGACAAAATTGTGAAAATTTGAAAAACTGTCCATTCCTTCAGTTCTTGACAAAATAGTGGAGATTACAAAAACTGTGCCAGTGAAAAAGATGTTATTGTGCTTGTTAGCCATTTTTCTTGCTACAATATAATACAAATGATTACAGCTCAAGCTTTTATCACTTGTATGTCCTTTCTGAACCAAGCCAAGTGAAAATGTTTCTGCAACAAAAAGAGCATCAAGCAGTTCTTTATATAAATATATCGTAACATTTTTAACTGACATAGTTCTCCAAACTGGCTGTGCAGCAATACAGTTAGTCTAAAATGCCCAGTCACCACTCTTAATCTGCAGATTTATATATTTGCCACAAGTATTTCTTTTTCAAACCCTCCTGTGGTCTCTCCGTTGACCTTTGCATGGCAAACACCATCATTAGTGGCAGGCCTGTCCTCACCCAGACACGGCTCGGCCACACGGAGAGCCTGCCTCACTGCCTCAGGTGCTAATGACATCACGGCTCTCCTCTGTCCAGTGAAAGGTCACGGATGATATGCATTTCACTGCAGCCCTTTCTGAGGATCCCTGGCCAAACACATTCTCACTCACACACCATACTTCCAGTTTATTGCACTGAAAAGCACTGAAAGCCCCTAGACAGACTCTCAGAATACTCTTGCAGAAAGTCTGATGTAAAATGACTGAATAAATAGAAAACGACAAGATTGTTCAGTATTTGCCATACACTTGTTTGATTTAAATTATGATGGGCTTAAGGCAGCCTGTATGGCTTTGTCATTTAAGTAAAATCGAGTAAATATATCATACCGAATATAATTAGATACACACAGGTAATCCTGAATGCATGACTGAGAGTCTGACCCAGTTCTTAGAGAGCATGAGCCACACAGTGTGCCGCCAGATGATTATGACTCCTTAGAGAAAGGATGAAAGAGAAAGTGACTGTTTACAAATTAGGCCAATCTTCAAGGATAAGTTAGGTAAAGTTGGTCAGGTGAATATGAAATAAGGCAGGGCAGACTTTGTTTCATTTTACTTTTTTAAAGGCCTTCACGTAAAAAAAAAAAAGTTTTCTACTTTAAAAATTCATATTTCAGTGTGGTACTTGCAATTTTTTGTAATTATTTGTTAAATGTACTAGCAATTTTTGAGTGAAAACTGTTTCTACACCAAATTTTTTCAAACTTTTTTCATCGCATGTTCTTCTATCTCTGAATTTGTTGAAATGAATACCTGAATAGTCAATTTTCTTGGGTGTTTTTACAGTTTTGATACTGAATGACAGATTTCATTCAGAAGCTCATAAATTTCCTTTGGTCAAAGCCAGCTGATCAGCCACCGAATCACAATACTAAACTACAAAAATATAATCATTCTTGTCCTAATGCGTTTTTTTAATACAAAGATGTTAAAAACTTAATGGAAAGAAAATCCGCTAATAAATGCTGTATAACATGATCCTTCATAAAGCATTTAGGAGTATACTGCCTATAGAGTGATCTTTAACTTCGTCCATCATGGTAGAGTACAGAAACACACAAAGCCTGCCAATTTGCCTGACAATTTCCTGAATACAAAGGTGGCAATTTGTCTGCGCTATTTTTGAAAACAGTCGCAAGAACGTTCCCACACCTTTAAAGTTGCCAAGGCACCAGCCTCCACATCGAGAGTTGCTTGACAAGGTAATCAGTAGCCGGCTCAGCCACAAATAAGCCTGACCGCACTCTGTTAATGCTGCCAGAGACATGTTCAAGGTTATTACTGCTGATATAGACCACGCTCTGCTTTATTCGGCTCTGAGAGGTAAAGAAGGTATATGAGAGTGAGAGACAGAAAGACTTGAGAATCATTGTTTCATTCCCTTCCCTTCAGTTCTTCAGAGTAATCCATTGTCATCAAATAATAAAACAGGCAGGGACATTGGAATCAAACCTATAACTGTGGGATTTTCTGTTCTATCCTTTCAGTGGGTTTGCAGTGAAACTTGGAAATGTCAGCAACACTTTTCTGAAATGCATGTCGTATAGGCAACATTTCAGTCTCAAAGTATCGATCCTCTATATGTCGGTCAATCCATGTGTGACTTTATTAAAACCAGAACAAGGACACTAATGAACAAGTTAGAGGGTCACTGCATGAAATAGGGGCCTTTTCCAGTTTCCAGTAAGGAGATTTTTAAAGCATTTTACCATTCAAAATTGGGGAGTGGTAAGATTTTTAAATGTTTTTGAAACACTTTATTTTGATAGCCAACATTCTAGTAACTTATAACTAACTTTGCAACTACATGTCCAGTCAGTAGAGTATTAGTGGTCTGTCTGCTTAATATGTGCTAATACTTTATTTTGATGGTTCCCTGAAGGACGTTAGTATAGGTGGATTTCAATGGATGCTGTTTTCTTCTGAAGAATTCTAATGCCAAAGGCAAAATCTGTAATAATTAACACTTTTAAAGCTTCATGTATCATATATTATAAGAACAAATGTGTGAACTTAATCTTACTAATTACATATGTCTGTAGTTTCTCCTGGCCAGTAGGCACAATTGGCCAGTATGGCCTTTGAAAAAAGTCAAAATGTACCAATTAGGTGTAAGCTAATTGCTCTATTTATATTAATGACCCAAGGACTATCCTATTTTAAATGTGCCCTGAGCCATTAAATACAAGTGTATTTATAATTTCTCAATTATGGTTTTAATAAGACTTTGAACTGGGCTTGTAAAGATCTTGAAAAAAAGGCAGCCACCTAAAACAGCCACTTTAAGTCCAAGCAGAAGCCTCACCCAACCCGTTACATCAGCAGTTCAGGTCACCTAATTAATATTCATCATCTATGCAAATTTTTATAATGTGTCCCCACGCGCTTCAGATAATTTCTACACCCTTGCATTTCTACATTATATAAGTTTTAAAGTGTGTATTATGACATATTTTAAAAACCCTTATTTTATTACAAAAAATAATTGTGGAACAGCATTTTCTCCTAAGAACATAATGGCCCTAAATGTTCCAAACAATCCAAACACAACGTCCAAACAGCCTGTGATCAGCTGCTTTCCTCTAATCAGCCCTCACCAAGAGACCTTAAGAAGGGTCGCTCATAAAATGACTGTCTAATTCACCGAGCCACAAGGAGGAGAAATTTATATGTGTTTTTAATTGAGATGGTGAAATAAATGTCACATTATATCACAGTAAGTGAGGCTCACTTACTTGAGAAACCTTCATCTCCCAGGAATCCATAAATTATTATTTAACAATCGGTTTGCTTTTATTTGCCATGTGAATTAAAGTTAGCATGAAATTAAAATTCACCCTATCTATTTTGCAAATGCATGCTATTGATCTTTTAAGTAAAATATAATTCTATACTCCAGTGAAATCACAGACTTCTCTTTGGTGGCGTATGACAGACTTCTCCAATCATTTAGTCTGCTTAAACTCCGCCCCTTTCTTACAATTGACCGCCAGCTCCGTCTAATCAACAACCAATGGATAGAACAAAGGTACATGCAGTCTTCTGATAGAAACTGACACTTCAGGGCTGTTTTCACAAGATACACACACTAAAATTTCTCCCATTTATGACTGTTCATCAGCAGTGTTGCCAATTTAGAAAATGTGTAGACAAATATAGCAACTTCTTGGACAAACCTTATCCAAGTTCTCATCTTGCCCACTGATCTATATTCATCTTTATATAGATCAGTGCATTTGCCATTATGATGTAATCTAGTGACATTTAGCTACCAGTTTTAGCTACTTTCAATTGAAAGCATTTGGCAACACTGTTCATCAGAGTCTAAAATCTCAATTCTAAAGACAGCTAAAATATACAGCGAGAAATTTGAAGATAAAACACTGACATCAGTTGCATAGATAATTGCAAAAATGGCCCCCTGCTAGAATCCCTTTCTCCAGGTATTACATTTAGTTAATTTTCACCGGAATGGGAGAGCTGAAATTGAGTGTCATTCAGACCCCCTGACTCACCACTGAATTTGTGGTGAAATGTCCAAATTAAACTTCAATGACCTTTATGGAACATGAAATACCATGGGTCTCATTATCGCCCAACATGACGAAAGAGACAGAGGGACTATCCACCAGAGGTCTCACCTCCCACTCTGAGCCAGCTCTATATCTAATTAAACATAATTCCTTTTACTCCGGCCCTGCTGGGATTATGCATTTGACACGTTCTAACAGCACTATGCATAAACTACATGTACTTATGTATGTGTTGATTACCTGTGAAAACTGTCGGTGTAATTTAAAACCGAGCGCCGAGAGGATGTGCATCAAATCTCCAACAACAAAAACACAGAAGACCGAAATCAATCAACCTCTTGGGATGACAAACAAAGCAATCAACCTTGATTACGGACATATTTACAGTTGAACCCCATGTCAGGTTCTTGTGACTTTCACATGACACATGCATGGGTCTGTCACAGCGAGGAGACGTTATAGTTGGCACTATAGCAAGCGCAGCAGGTGTGAGACAAAAGGTATGAAAATGATGGCTTGTGTTCTATGTGATCAACCAAGCTTGGCGGTGGCAGAGCCCACAGCAATTCTCACAATGTGATTGTTGCCAGGCATAAATATTCATTAAACACACATACAGGAGCGAACCGCCTTGATGAGGTCACAGTATTGCACCAGAAAGTGGAGAGTATCGCTGCTTTAAACAGCAGGAGGTAGAAGATTCTCCACTGTGTAAGAGTTTCTTCCATCTTTGATAGCATATGAGGATGGATATGTTTTTTTCTGGGCCACTGGCCAACAACGAGGCCCACTGGAACCCAACGCTCTCTAGTCAAGAAAAATGCAGTCGGATGAAGCATGACTTTTAAGGACTATCATTATTAGTTAGGTTTGAAGAGAGCAAATTTCTTGGCGAAGTCGCAAGAGAAGAGTCAGGATGAGAAATGCCGAGAGGTCATGTTGGGATTCGTCCAAGAGGATGAATCGTTTCTCACTCGGGTCCATGGGGCTGCTCGAATTCGATTGGGGTTATTGTTACGTTATGGCCGTGAGATTAGCGGGCTTTGGCGTAATGCTTACTCAGAGGGTTTCTCTGGATTCCTGAGACTGATTACTTTTCCACGTTCCTTCCGTAATGTACATTATGAAGAAAGGAGCTTTAAATTAGTTGACATTGAGCTCATAATCTTGATATGAATAAAACATAACTGTCACAATATGTAAAGTAAAGGAAATGAAAAATGCATGCATTTAAGGACCTTCAGGAAACAAATCACATCTTTGGAAAAAAATTAACAGCCATTGTCGTTCTTCTCACTGACAGCGTGACTGTTAAATTTCCATGTCCACTGAAGCTAGTAAATACCTTAACGGAGCGGCACCGCTCATTGTTACGGCTGCTAATTGCGCGGTGACTTTTACATGACTTCCCACAAATGAGGATGAGACGGAGAGGCTGGGCTGTATGCGGCAAGATGCATTGTCTTCCCTTAAATGCCCCATTAGTCCCAAGCCAGAGGATTATGAGAAGGCTCATTAGCTGGTCTATTCCTCACGGTGACAAACTATCTCTTATGGGCATCTCTTGCCCTAACTCCAGGGAACGCTCTGTGGTCAACAAGGATTTCTGCCGAAAGAGAAAACATCAGCTATTAATGTTTATTGCACCATATTTCTTCACTGGATTGGCTGTGCAAAATAGTTCATTTTGTGCATAAGATGAGCATTAGCTTCTATGTAAAGGCTAATTATTCATTCTTGTAAACTCAAAACCATGATCTGTGGGAACATTGCTGGGTCAATGACAACACTGATTTGTGCTGACCTATTAAATTGTTTAAAAAAATGTACATTAACACATACAATGACTTTAAAAACATGAGTTTGGTTATGAGAGTGACTCAGCTGCTCCAAAAATGAAATGTGTGAGAAGAAAACATTAATAAGTAGTTTGGCATCATCTTTTATTATTATTTCTTTGGAAAAAATAAGCAGTGAATCATTTTATTTAAAAAAAAGTTTTTCAAAAAGTTTTATCCACCAAGGTAGATCTGTTGCAAGCAAGATGCTGAAAAAAATCATAAAACAGGAAATAAATTGATTGTGTCAAGGTCAGTAAGTCTCTTAAAATATCAAATAACTAACTAAATAAAATAAATAAATAATGAAATATGAACTATGAACTAATTTATAATATATTGTAATAAAGAGATATACAGTATATGAATAAAAAAAAATTGTCCCTGACCCTGCTATAATTATGTTTGCTCATCTTTGACAGCTTTATATGATGATAAATAACACTGATGTGATTGTGTAACCGGCTAATTGAAAAATGTACTTTGCTGACTTTTTCACTTTCCCCTGATGAAAAAAGGCTTTCGTGGCACACAGGGATATAACAGTAGTAGGCATTCAGAGCAGGATTAGCTCTCAAATAGCACAGAGTTTCAACGTCACGCTAGCTTAAGAGCTTTTACAGGACAAACGCAACAGTGATATGTGCTCCATTTCTGCGTGCTTCTCAGCTTGACACTAAACGGTCAAAGGCCGAATGACAAACAGAACAGGAAGAAGATGGAAAACCTCTTTCCTTTGGCATCGGAGATGAAAATGAAACAGCTTATTGTTTATTAGAGCACTCGCAAGGTCATATTTATAATTCGGAGAGTCTTTGTGTTTTACTTTGGCATTTTTGAAGTGAAAAATGGCCCCATGCATAGGCAGACCATAAATATAAATTTGTCAAGCCTTTATGGATGTCTTGGCTCGTTCCACATATTGTGTTGTGGCTAGACACGATGTAGTCTTTCAACTCGTCCAACTACAATGACAGATTCACTTCTCTTGAGAGACTCCTCCTCCCATTTGACATTGCACTTTGTCAATTCAATGCAAGACAATAAGCAATCTCTGCAAAGTAATTTTCTCCCTCACCAACACTTCATTTTTTCCTAGGAGGTCCAAAGTGTCACAGTGAAAGAAAAGTGGGCAAAATGCACAAAACGAGTAAGAGGGTCAAAAACGAAAGAGAGGAAACTGTGCAGCTTTTCTGGGGCAGTCCTTTAATCCCAGCCTCATCAGCTGTGAGCATTGATCGCTGCCTATGAGAGAATACAGGTAAAATCAATCATAGCGTTCAGGGTAAAAGAGCATAGATGGACCAGATCATCCACTCATCAATAAAGAAACGCTCAGATCAATGGTCTGACCCGAAACCTCAGATGAGTTCACAGCTTAAGTTGGGCGATCCCTCTTTGACCTTGGATGTGTTATTGAAAAAGAACATAATGTGCATGTTGCCACTCAAAGGAGCCATGGAGTGTCTTCTTTTAATTTTGTTTTGGAGGTCAAATTTTATTTGTTTCGAGGGGAAAAAAATATTCTTCATCATTTCGTTAGTTTATTTCAGTGGCCTTGATTACAAAGAGGTGTTTCCCATTAATTTTGTCCATTAAAGAGTGCTTAAACAAAATAAATTATAAAATAAATAAATAAAATATGATTCAAAGTAAAAGGAACTGCAAATGATGCAATACAAAATTTATGCTATAGCCTATATAAGTATCAAGAACAATTAATTTAAAATGTATTGTTTTTTTTATATGAATAATATATAAAAAATGTTCATGAAAATATGAAAATGAATATAATCATAATTTATATTTATAAAAAAAATTCTATAAAACAACTGTTTTTATTTTATTTATGTTTTTAAAAATGTAAATTAATATGTGATGCAAAGTTGAATTTTCAGCAGTCTTCAGTGTCACGTGATGTTTCAGAAATCATTTGAATATACTGATTTGGTGATCAAGAAGTATTTCTTATTATAATCAATGTTGAAAACAGCTGTGCTGCCTAATATTTTTGTGGAAACTGTGATACATATTGTCAGTGTTCCTTGATGATTAGAAAGTACTGTTGTGCTCTATTGTTGGTTTTCTTGATTTTTTTTATAATAATATAAAATAATTTTATGTGAGATTTCTGAAACCCTTACAAATGTGAGTGTTTACACAGTGTTTTCAATGAAGTCTTGAAAACTTGTCATCGTTTGAGTGCTGTTCGTTTAAGCAGACGTAGTTCTGATTAAATTTGTATGGGCATAATAATTCACAGCCTGTTTCCTCATTACTCAAGGTTTCATTTAATTCCAAACGCATTCTCACATTCATTCCTTTGACTGCTGTATTACACCCTTTTAACTGCTCTACTTGTTCAGGTAAATACATTGAAAAGATTTCATTTCATTTTACAAGGGCGGTTTTTAAATGAACGATTTAAACCTCTCATTTTGGCAGTATCCATGACCAGTTTAAGAAAGGTGCAGAAAATGGCGGCCGCCACCGCCGGGGTCACTCACCCTTTCCTCCATAATCACAAAACGTTCCGCTTGTATTATCTGCTAGCATTATTCACGCTCTCCTGTGAAGCTTTCACAGCTTTGCTCGGTGTCACTAATATGAGAGATATACTGTTTAAAGGAGCTGACTGGCTAAAATATGAGCATTATCCTTGCTATGAATAAACCAGGCAGCCAATTAATTACAGTGATTAAAGCACTGACTTACTAGATTGAAGTTAAGAAGATTGAGGTCAAACAGTGTTAATTTATTTTTGCGAATCCTCATTTCTGACTTTTCATACACAAATTATCAAAGGTTTCCCGCTGCGCGCAAAGTGATTAATTCCACGACATAATTGTTATGCGCCTGTTTAGGAGAAGATGGACAATGAATTATTCGTTTCTCCTTTTCTCCTTCGCTCACACACACCTTATCCAATTTCTAATTCATCCGTGCCAAATTAACAACCGAAAATATGATGCCCTAAAGGTCTTTTGAGCAGCAGATATGAGAAATAAAATTGAAAAGAGGAAAAACACTAAATGATGAAATGGATGACAAGTCAGCCCACAAGTGAGAAGATAAACAGCTTGTGATGTTCTTAATTGTGGAATATCATACTCGTTTAGTCAGTGCCACATCACACGCAGATGAAACGGGACAAACCCACAAGGCCAATTATAAAATGCCATGCTGGTTCATCCCTTTTTTGTCACTTTTTTCATCCCATAAGCTTCATTATCACAACGCTGTTGTTACAGAGAGTTTGGGAGTGTGAAAATCCTCCGTACTTAGTCAGCGCTGATACTCTGGGTGAACTCGACCGCATTAATACAGGATTACCGCGGAGAGGCCATGTTCTCTAGATGGAGGGAATGAGAAAGAATTCCTGAGGAGTGATGATATCGTCAGCGCCCTCTTTTTTGTAATTGCAGCTATATTTTCTTATGCTCTTTCATTGCGGTGCCAAGCGGCCCGGCCCAGGCACCCAGGGAGTCGTCGGAAGAAGCTTGGTGCAAATAGATGGCGCCACACGCCAGTGACACATTAAAATTTAAGCATCTCGACAAAACTTTATTGTCACCCAGCCAACGTCTGTTTTAGAGTTTCGAGAGGACTGAAAGTTGAAGAGCTGAACATTAGTTTCACATTGTCTTTTCACAACTTTCCCCCAATACCTTCTGCTCGTTTCTCCTGTGTGAAAATCAGAGCGGTGCTGTTAATCTCCTCTCAGACTCACCCTCTCGCATTCAGATATTCCCTCAACGTTAATTGGCAGAAAATAAGCAGCACAGACTGTGAATTGTAAATCATTTCCTGATGTAATCACGCTATCAGTAAGATGAATCTCAGACTTTGGAGACCGCACAGCTGAGGTAGTCCATGCGTCTCGAAATGTTCTGCCAATAATGACTGCGGTACAGGAGGAACTAATTATATTACGCATTACTCAATGGCCAGGATAAATAGAAGCCAAATAAATGGATCTATAGCACAATTTTCCACCGTCATAAAGATACCTTATGAATAGCTTAGCTCATCCTAAATGTCTTTCTGAAGCAATAATGAGGACTGAATACTAATTGTTTTTTTTTCCCCCAACTGAATTTATGAGGGATTATGCATGGGAGCCATAGTCATTCTTCATTCTGTTTGGTTTGTAATTATCCTAATTTAGTTTGCCAGGTCACATTCTCTTCGTCCTCATTCAGTTGCATTATTGCTTTTATAAACAAGTCATGATGAGGTCTGTTGTTTCTCCCCTGCAAACAATCAACAGAACAAATGTCCTCAGATTACCTAGTCACTTCATTTGCATTTAATGGCCCTTCAGTTAACTAGCTTCTGTGAGAATGTGTACTGTATGCCAATCAATTTATTTGACAGCTACAGAGGTTTATTGACCATTGACAGTCTGATGTGTTACTTGAAACAACACAAATTAAAAACACTTAGACCTTTAGATGTTTACATGAGCTTATTAAAGGAGCAGTACACCAAAATGAAATGAGTATGTTGTTCATAGTACTGTTTTTTTTGTTGTTTTTTCACGAGGAATAATCTTCTCACTGTTTATCTTTCTTCAGTTAGTTATCATTGCTGTTAAGGGTCTCATTTAGTAATTGAATATACAGAAGTCATGATTATTCAAAAAGTTTGAATTTAAAAGATTTGAAATCTATAATAAAATGAGGATTAAAAAGTTCCATCTAAATTTATAATGAATCAAAAGTTCCATCTGAAACCACATGTACACAAAAAAAAAACAAAAGAAAACACTTATTCCCAGTTTCTTTAGAAACAAGTTTTTAAAGACATTTTTTAATATTTATTTTTAGAAATAGAATAACTAATTGACTCAACAGAAGTATTCATTATTTTTGAGCAACAATAAATTAAAATTACATTAAAGGTGGCCAAATTAAATTTTGCATAAGGACATTTTCAGTGCACATAAATAAACAAATGGCATGAAATTATTTGTGAATGAGTCTCAGTGAGTTGAACTCAGGGACCAGGTCAATGAATAAATCATTATTTTAGGCTGATCGTTCTGACTAAATGATTCATACATGAATTCAAATCATTGAATTCATTAATTCATTCATTAATCCATTCAGCAATTTGGAAGTTAAAAACTCAATGGAAGTGAGTAATAACTTATCAATAATTTATCAAATCAAACAACTTTAATGTGGTCTGATTGTCATACAAAATCACATGACTTCAGATATCTAGAAATTCAGCACAAGAATCATATGAACATATGATATGAACAATCATATGATATGATATTTGTATTGTGCTTGATGTCTTTTTTTCTTTTTTCCCCACAGAAGAGACACAGTAATGAAGGTTTGGAACAACATAAGGGTAATAATGAAGGGTGGGTAAATATCTCCATTTTTGGGTTACCTGTTACCTAAAGTCACATGCACAAGAACTGTAGTAGCCACAAAATCACAGAAAGTGCGCAGCCATGACATATTCTGCCTCTCCATGAAGAACCGCTATTCTGTAGCACTTTAATTTGAAACAATGTCCCAGAGAGCTAAAAGCAGAGAGCAGTCACAGTGAGTCCCTCTCCCCTGAGGAGAGGAGGCGCAGAGAAGGCCAGCGATTTGTCATTCGGCACCAGATATAGTGCAACCTTGGCAAAGTGCAGCAAGAGAGGAACACCACGAATCATCAGGAACTAAAGTTTAGGCGACTTCAATGACACTAGGGACGCGTCTTTCACTGGGAGGGGCTCATTATTGCGGAAGGACAAGAGGACATAAGCAGAAACATTCAGGTTGGGGAGGCTGGCCACATGGAGTTTGGGTTTGGGAGGAGGAGTCTTGCCTTCTCTATGAAGAGATGTAGTTTAGCATGCCATTCTAAAAAGAGGCAAATGAAAAGGTGAGAATACATTTGTTTGTGTGAGAAGGTGAAAAGCTCTGACTGCAAAAGCTTGAGGCAACGGGGGGTTATGGGTTGAAAATGAAGCACCTCTGACTAATCCCCAGTTTAGATTAATTAAGAGAATTGATGGACTCGCTCTTCCTGCGATTCTCTCTCCCATGACAAGACCATGCACAGACCGCTCTGATGTGAATTTGATAATCTCTTTTTTTTTTTTAAGAGAAGAATCAGATATAGACTGCCAGTGCAAGTTTTTCCAGATGAGTTGGGACTTATTGCTGACATCTTCCTGGAAAACAAACCCTTTTGTTCTCAGGTGCTTTCTACTGTACCGATTCATCACAAAATATAAATCAAATGTATGATTAAAAGCAGAACCTGGGATCCCATCCAGAAATGTACTGGATCAGATTTATGTCCTGCCACATTTGGAATTTCAATGCGTGTTTTCTGTAATTACCAATAAATTTACTGTAAGATATCATCTTATCTCACAGAAGTTTGTCATCATGTGATATTGTTTGCCCTCAGTATGAATCACATTGACAAACGGTCTATAAAATCTCACATTACTTTCCCAAAGAACAGAGGAGGCTGGGATAGATGCTTTGTATCTCCAACTTTGATAAACAGTACTGCTCAAAAGTTTGGGATCAGTAAGATTTTTTTTTAAATCTATTTATATTCATCAAGGATGCATTAAATTGAAAAAATGATTAACAGACATTTATAATATTAGAAAAAAAAACTTTTAATTTTTTTGTAACTTTCTATTCATCAAACATCAAATAATACTGAAAAGTATCCCTGTTTGCAAAAAAAATGGTAACACTTTATTTTAGGGTCTTTTAACTAGTTGCTTATTAGCATGCATATTACTAGAATATTAGCCATTTATTAGTAGTAATTAAGCACATATTAATGCCATATTCTACATGACCTTATTCTGCATCCCTAATCCTACTGTCACGCTATGGAACGAAGGAGCGAGGAAACAAGGGATTCTTCAACAAACAGACTTTAATGGAACACAAGCAGGATCACAGGGAACGTAGGAGACCAGAATGACATATAACAGCGGACATGAAGACAGGGAAACACAGGGCTTATAAACAGGGAGAAAACTAGATAATTAATCAAACACACCTGGAACTAATGATTACAAAATAGGAACAGAACGAGGACAGGAAAAACCAAATATGGGCATGAGAGGAAGGGAAACACAAGACACAGGGAGACAGGACTGACACCTACCCAATACCTAAACTTAACAACTACCTTACTTACTATTAATAAGCAGGAAATTAGGAATTTATTGAGGAAAAGTCGTAGTTAATAGTGAATAAGTGTATTCTAAAGTGTTACCAAAAAAAAAAAAATATATATATATATATATAGGCCTATATATTAAAAAAAATACATAAACAATTGGGCTGACAACTGGATTTAAAAAAAGATTAATAGGCTAAATTGTATCAAATGTCATCTTATACAATACCATTTTGTTGTATTAAATGGTAAAATTATTGTTACAACCCTCTCTTTCTGCTCATGATCATTGGAGGTTTTTTTTTTTTTACATTGAGGCTGAAGTTCATGAAAATGTTATTAAACAGAATCTGCTGACTCCACTGCTCGATGCAATACAAATTCTGTCATTTACCATGCATTAACCTGATCTCAAATCAAAATATGACATAGAAGTGAAACGTTGACTTTTCTACCTCAGAAATGAGTCCTACAACTTCTACTGTCACCTCAGGAGGGTGGTGGTCATGTGATTTTATCCCTAAAACTAACTTCTAAGCAGTTGAAGTGACAATCATCCCCGGCCTCCCCTATATTTTAGTTGTCATCTACTTTGAGAAACTGAAATGCAAATGTCTCAGCAATCACTGAATGAAATATACTTCATTAGTTACTTGTAAAGGGTTATATATGCAAACCTGTTGCAGACTTTCCTTGGCTGACAACATTGCTTACAGCACAGGCATTCCGATGCATTGCACTAACTTGTTCCCATTACACTTTTGACTCCCGCAGACATTAAATAATTGCTTTCATCTTCTACAAACCATAATCCGCTCACCAGCGACAATCTCCATAGCCAGAGGAGTCTAAAGGAAGATGGTCTGCCATCTTACATTTATTTAAGCTCTAATCCGATTACAATGCCTGGTTAATGGAAGAAGCTACTGCCTTTTTCATCACCAGACCAACCAGACTTGCATGGAGAGCAAATATGAACGCCGTGGGTACCCTTTGTTAATGAACACATTTGGGTGAATTGTGCAATTGGTGTTGGTGCTGAGAGAGTCTGTGGTTGACAGGGTTCCCTCAGCGCTTTCGCTCTCGTCTTTTGTTCACCTCCTTTTGAAGATGTAAACCTGGTCTCTAGAGTTTCGGCGTTTGTGAATCATGATAAAAAAAATCCATAAATTATCTTTGCACCACAAAAGCAGCTCAACAGAGCTAAAATGCTATTGAAGATTAGCGTTTTTCACTCTTCACTGAGGCGAGTCTGAAAGCAGGCCGACGAATTCAGTAGGTGTAAAGCCTGTTCCATGCTCTGGTTGCTGGTTGTTTGCTTTATGATTATGATTTTCAGACAGTCACAAGTTCAGCTTTTGTTATTAGAAGCAGCATAACTGAAGGAGATAAGAGGGATGTTTACATGTTCAGGAGGATTTGTGCCTCCTCTTTTTCACTCACAACCAGCGAGTCACAGATTAAGCCACTGACTCAACTTTGCTGTACAGAATTGAATACTAGCATACTGCCGATTTATGTATTAAAAATGTCAGACAGTACATATTATGCAATACGAAACACTGCATTGTCATATGACCTTATTATGTTCCATGTCTAATAGAGATGTTCAGTCATGACGTCAATTTGTAGGCTAACCCTGAATGCTAATTCCTCCCTCAGGAAAAGCTAATGGGTTTTAGAATGTATAATGGGTGATCTATGCAGAAAACAACGGCCTGTGGATCATATTACTTTCCTATTTTGTTCAACAACATAAATTTCACACAGTTTTGCCTTAAATACCAGTTTTGAAACCACTGAATGCTTTAAAAACACAAGTTGCTAAAAAGCTGCTACATATGAACTACAAATTTTGTGTGGTTCGTCAAGCACATACACGTATATCCATGGGGTAGTTGTAGTCCTTAACTACTTTTAGCAACTTTCGCATTACAGGTTTTAGGACTACAAACTAAAAAGCTTCATTCTAAAAACTTCATTAATCTTCGAATTTAAAAACATACAAGAGATGAAAAGGCCAGTTGCATTATGGACCATATCTCACCCAATGTGCACTGTATACTGCATGAAATGAAAAAAAAAAAATGACAAAAAATGTCTTACAAAGTAGTTGGTGTAAGTCATATTAGTGTGTATGTGACCTTGCATCCATTTATTTGCTTGCCTGATTGAAAATTGTTTTGCACATCGCAATCTGATTGCGTAAACAGCCCCCACTGCCACCATCTTAAAGAAAAACAACAGTTAGTCTCTGAAATGCAGCCTTACATATTTTGCTTGAATGCTCAAACAATTCAAAAACAAAATCATAATTATAAAAAATACTTGTGATAAGCAAGCACACAAAGTAGTTCACCTTTTCAGCTATACAACAGGGAATCACACTGCTTCCAGAATGTGACTTCTGCTATCCATTTCACAACCCAGGATATTTGGAAAAATGTGTCTGCTGTAACATTTACACAAAGCAGATTTTATGTTGCTTTTTATGCATGTTTCGTGACACTTTCAAAATAAATGTCTACAGTGAGTGCCACTAAAAGCGCAGATGATTATATAAAACAGATGAACTTGAATATGGCAATGTTTCATTATATCGGTAGCTGAATCGGCTGTTTGGAAATAAATTGTTTGGTGAAAAGATAAAGCACTTAACCAAACAGTTATACCGTTTAAAAATAAACACTAAACCTGACTGATAACAGAAGCAAATGTGAGATAAAAACACATTTCCTGAAGAAACCTTGCTATTTTAGTTTCATGATTCTGTTTCATGGGACTGAGTGCTTTGAATTGCAAGTTCAAAACTGTACCAGGTGAGCTACCGAGCAAGTTTACTACATCAGAAAAGGCATGAATGTGATGAATATGGAGCTGGTTATATGATGGAAACATCAAAATGTATTAGTTTACAAATCATGCACTATGACAAAAGTGTTTTAAAGGTCATAACATAGCATTTTGCAAGGAACTGACTGAAAACAAGACTTTAATAATCAAAGATATGCCCCTACAATCAAAATTTGTGAGAAAAGGAATAAAAGTTGTTGGCATTTTACTGCCACTAGTGTTAATTTCAACTGCAGTGAATTATAAGTAAAGTATGTGAGTTTTGGAGGCACATTTTCCAATGAGCTTATGTTACCATTTTAGCAGAAATTACAGGTACAAAAAGAAAAGGGAAAACACCATGTTGATCACCATGTGATCACAAGCACCCTTTCTCAAAGACAAGACGTGGCTGTAAATCTGACTCAGGTTGGTTTCACCTCTGTTTGAGCGGTGGCCCTGTGACAGATTGCGCCTTGCACCTTTATATGCCACAGTTGGAATCATGGTGGGTTTCACTCATCAAATTGCTCATTAGACTGTAGAGAGACATCAAGCATGTCGGCAGCACAGGTGTGGTGGCCCACCTAGTGACCCAGACAGCCTGA
Organism: Schizothorax lantsangensis; assembly: GCA_027422415.1. Lineage (NCBI taxonomy): Eukaryota > Metazoa > Chordata > Actinopteri > Cypriniformes > Cyprinidae > Schizothorax > Schizothorax lantsangensis. Next base: position 16,536,077 of record CM049855.1, read on the forward strand.
AGTACTCAGTTAGCTGAATAATTTCTCTCATTGTTCTTCACTAGCCTTAAAGCTGTTTGCCATAGATGATGATTTTACAGCTACGCAGGTGCAGTTGTATGATAAATGTTACTTTAGTGGAGAAAAGTGGAACCACAGAACCATTTGAAAGTACTTAACAGGCATCACTCATTTAGTTAGAATTGCTGTTGTTCTGTTTTGGTTGCTGTGGAATTGTCTGGTTAAGAGGGATAAACCCAGGTGTCATTTTCTTTATTTTTTTCCCATAGTGTTTTATAGGACTGTGTCTTTGAAGTAACCTCTCCATTGACTCACTTTTACAACTTTTTGTCCTGGAGAGAGATGCAGACTTAAGATAACTGACAGTTAATTTAATAGATTGAGACAATAAAGAACTGGGCAGACACTGCTCTGCCTTTCCATCAAAGAACAAGCGTATTCACCCACTTTCGCACTCACAAACAGACATGTAAGTGCACGCTCCAGCGCAAACGCACACCTCGACTTCTCAAGGACAAAAGAGCTGTAGATCACAAGCTCCGATTCATAAACTCTGCCCAACTCTTGTATGTGTCTGCCAACTTCCATCTCCCTGACACCTACAATAACATCAGCTACTCTAACAACACGTCATACGTACCTACACACTTCATGCTCCAGGAAACCCAATCACACGAGACAAAGACACAGTACAACTCTCCAATTTTCTCTCACTCAGAGGTGAGATAAATCACATTTTCCTGGCTCCAGTCCTGACTCAATGTGATTGCAATATGTTCGCAAATTATATTTCATCTCTACTTAGATTTATAAAATGTAATTCCTCTCGCGAGGAATGGCATTAGGGTCAATGACATGACGTTCATTTTTGGCCTTAATTTATTCCAAAATATATTCAATAATTTAATAAAATAAATATACAGTACCAACATAGATATACAGTACCTACAAGTCATTTAAACAAATACAAATAAAATCCATTCAAATGTGCAATTTATACATTCATAATGACTAGAATTTAAACAAATACAAAATTCATTCAAATATTACATTTATAATGACTTGAATACAACTATTCTATTATGAACATGTTTTTAATTTCCGAAATGAAGTTATTTTGATATTTTTCTATAAATTCTATTTAGAATTCTAAATTTTGAAAAAACACATTATGCATAAAACGGTCTGCCAATAAGATGTGTGATTAAAAATAAAAAATAAATAAAATAAAAACACGGAAAAAGGAAATATTTTCATGGAGAGACTCACTGCAAAACCAGTCAAGGTCAAAAAGTAATATTAATAATTTTATTTAATGATTTGACAATTTTAATTACAGGGCAAGGTTAATACAGGTCATGGTAATAAATGTAATGTGATGTGCACCATAAAAATTTAATGATATTTATGAATGAATAATTTAGGATAGTTGTAAAAAAAATGAATAAATAAATAAATAAAATCAAGTTTTTTTTATATATAATGATTAAGAACATTCATGTTTTCAAGGTGAAAGAAAAATATGTAATTACTGTTATCTTGATGGTTACACCATATATTTTTAGTAACAAACTTTTCTTAAAAGTACTATAAAAGTGCTTCAAAACTATATAAAACCATTATTATTACAAAGAGTGCAATTTTAAGAAGTTGTAACGTGTTTTAAACCAGATTTTTAAAAGTTTTATCCTTTATTGTGGACACTCTTATATGTTGTAATTACAGCTTTGATTAGTGCAACAACTGAAACATTTAGTAAATGCTGTGGACAATATCCACCTGTTTTGCACAATGTGAATAAAGAGTGAGACTGCACCCACACCATATACCAACTTATTGCCTTCACTGATAAACAAACAGTGCTGAGGGACATAGAGGAACATCAATTTCCCATCAGCCCCCCAGTCCAGCGTTTAATTTGCTCGGTGGCTCTGAACTCACACTGAGGCCAAGGGCCAGGTCTCCCTCATTTACCAGCCTGTGAAATGTCAATATATACTCAAAACAAAGGTATTCTGCAGCACGGCCAGGCCTGGGTGCTCTCTCTATCATCTGGTGCAGAAACTATAGTGTTAAAAAAAAGAGAGGCTAAAATCCCATTACGTTTGTTGTTTTGGGCACCTGTTTTCTATCTTTGAGAGATATAAGCCCTGGCCATTTGGCTCACAATGAGGTGAGTTCCTGTCAGTGCAGTCCCAGATGAACAGGTTCTGGGTGATGCTTGACCTGGCTGATGAAAGCGCTAACAGTCCTGTTTATTAAAGTCAGAGATTCAGAAGGGCAGTAGGGCAGAGGTGAGACCTTTAGGGGTGCTGGAACGCATGTGCGGTTATATATATGTTGTGGACATATATTTCGGCCATAACACCTACACTAACCTTTTATTAGCATTTTCAACATTGTTAACATAATGCCTGTTTAACCTCTTTGTTTAACCTCTTCTTTCTAATATACTGAACAAATTGGTTTTAGATTTTCTTGGTTGTCAGTTGCTTCACACCTCTGAAGTGACTGAGTGACAGGATGGTTTTTAAAATAATCCCATATTTTTACCTGACAAATTGTTATTATGGAGTGTTACCGTTATGTTACGAATATTAAAAAGGCTAATTTAATCATTTAAAAAAATGGACATAAATAAGTAGTATTTTATAAAAGTGTCCATCTATATAATACTAAAAAGACAAAAAAATATTATTTTAACATGATTAATTAATATTTTATTAAAATTGTGAATTAATATTTGGCTGAAATGATGTAAGAACATGTAACAGAACAATGTGTTTAAAGAGAATAAAAAATAATATAAAAATTTGATTGGTCCTGCCTGTTGTTTATTAATTCCAGTGGTGACGTTCTACTATGTTGTCTGTTGACGCTGTATGTAATCATGTTCGAATTTGTGTACATGATCTACTGATTCACAAGCTCGGGAGCTAGGGAGCTGATTGAGATGCAACCTAAGAAATGCTTGATCAGATTATTGACGTAACTGAGTGAACTGTGTATATTTGTACAAGCACTATCAGTCATAGTGACCATGAGACAAAGAGCACTGAGGTCTTCTCAAGGTGTCCTGAGGAAATGCAAAGGGATTTTCAACAAGTGCTGTTCATCGGGTCTCTGCCTATATGCAAAGAACTCTTCTCTGTTTAGTTATTCAGATAGCGTGAAGTGAATTCCTCACTCATCTTTGATGTTACAGGGATTGGCAAGAGTCTATACCCCTTTATGATCACTGTGGGCCGCTTGATTCAGCCCCATCTCCTCAGGGATTCTCCTTCACTCTATGCAAGCTAATATGTTTGCCATGTTTAATGATGCAAAAAATGTTCCCGAGTAGAAGTTATTTATCTTTATCACGCTTCTCTCCCGGAGCACTGTCACTTATGCAGTCCAGTATCAGCACCTGCTAAACGGAAGTGACACTGCACATAGTCCAGGCCTGGACAAAAGCTGGTAAAGATATATTTAAAATGTATTTTTATATATATATATATATATATATATATATATATATATATACACACACAACCCGAATTCCGGAAATGTTGGTATGTTTTTTAAATTTGAATAAAATGAAAATTAAAAGACTTTCAAATCACATGAACCAATATTTTATTCACAATAGAACATAGATAAAATAACAAATATTTAAACTGAGAAATTTTACAATTTTATGCACAAAATGCTACAGGTCTCAAAATAGTTGGGACGGGGGCATGTTTATCATGGTGTATAAACACTTTTCAAAACAGTTTGAAGACGTCTGGGCATCGAGGTTATGAGTTTCTTGAGTTTTAGTGTTGGAATTTGGTCCTATTCTTGCCTGATATACGTAGGTTTCCAGCTGCTGAAGAGTTCGTGGTTGTCTTTGACACATTATTCGTTTAGTGATGCGCCAAATGTTCTCTATAGGTGAAAGATCTGGACTGCAGGCAGGACAATTCAGCACCTGGACTCTTCTACTATGAAGCCATGCTGTTGTAATAGCTGCAGTATGTGGTTTTGCATTGTCCTGCTGAAATACACAAGGCCTTCCCTGAAATAGACGTCATCTGGAGGGGAGCATATGTTGCTCTAAAACCTACCTTACATTGCATTCATAGTGCCTTCCAAAACATGCAAGCTGCTCATACCGTATACACATATGCACCCCCATACCATCAGAGATGCTGGCTTTTGAACTGAACGCTGATAACACGCTGGAAGGTCTCCCTCCTCTTTAGCCCGGAGTACACAGTGTCCGTGATTTCCAACAAGAATGTCAAATTTGGACTCGTCTGACCATAGAACCCTTTTCCACTTTGAAACAGTCCATTTTAAATTAGCCTTGGCCCACAGGACACGACGGTGCTTCTGGACCATGTTCACATATGGCTTCCTTTTTGCATGATAGAGCTTTAGTTGGCATCTGCAGATGTCACGGCAGATTGTGTTTACTGACAGTGGTTTCTGGAAGTATTCCTGGGCCCATTTAGTAATGTCAATGACAGAATCATGCCGATGAGTGATGCAGTGTCGTCTGAGGGCCCAAAGACCACGGGCATCCAACAAAGGTCTTCGGCCTTGTCCATTACGCACAGAGATTTCTCCAGTTTCTCTGAATCTTTTGATGATGTTATGCACTGTAGATGATGAGATTTGCTAAGTCTTCGCAATTTGATGTTGAGGAACGTTGTTTTTAAAGTATTCCACAATCTTTTTACACACTCTTTCACAGATTGGAGAGCCTCTGCCCATCTTTACTTCTGAGAGACTCTGCATCTCTAAGACATCCCTTTTATAGCTAATCATGTTACAGACCTAATGTCAATTAATTTAATTAGTTGCTAGATGATCTCCCAGCTGAATCTTTTCAAAATGTCTTGCTTTTTCAGCCCTTTGTTGCCCCGTGCCAACTTTTTTGAGACCTGTAGCAGGCATTAAATTTGAAATGAGCTCATTTAGTGGATAAAAGTGTAAAATTTCTCAGTTTAAACATTTGCTATGTTCTCCATGTTCTATTGTGAATAAAATATTGGCTCATGTGATTTGAAAGTCTTTTAGTTTTCATTTTATTCAAATTTAAAAAAACGTCCCAACATTTCCGTAATTCGGGTTGTATAATGTAGTTCAAATAATGCACCATTTCTACATTAACTAATGCTTACATTACAGCAAATTAGCATTCTACATGCTCTGGAGAGTTTCAAAGAACCTTTATAGGTCTGATCACATTTTATTCATGTCTGCAAAATGCTTTCCTTGGTTTTACAGCTCATAATGGCCCCGTGTCACCTCATTTTCATATTCAATGACACCTCTTCCTTCCCTTATCCTCTCATTTCTGCAGTCAAGTGTGACACGGAGATGACTGATTATCTAATCACCAATGGGTAAGAATCAGCTCTGGATAAGGCCATTAATCATGCTAAAGCCTGCCCTTTCAGCCAAATCAGCTCTAGATTCACAAACCCTTTAAATTTAATCAGCCTCAGGCTAATGCACAATCACCACCACCACCACTGAAGATTCATAAAACGGACCTCTTGCTGATCCTAAGGTGATGCTGATAGTGTTTAGAGGTAAATACAGTAGTGCTTCACTGATACAGTAGCTTGATCTCAAAACAGCTGTGTTAGAGCATCTATTCACCAAAAATCTCATCATAATTGTATCTAGTAGCACGGCAAAGTGCTAAATTGTGAACATTCTTACAGATGACAGCAGAAGAGAGGATGTGTATGTAGTCAATTGCTCTCTGGGGAGTAAACTTTGGCTTAGCGTGATGGTGTACGGTTCCTTTTAGAGAGAGAGCAGCTCTTGGTGTGCCTGTGGCTGTGTTGGATCCTCATCAGAGAAAAGCTGATCTTAAAAACACGATGGGGGATCGCAGAGTGCATCCGCTCTACGTCTCTCGCATTCAAAACAATCGATACACATCTCATCTTCATACCACAACACTGCCACACACAAAGAAACTCACAAAACCTCCAGTTAGTGAACTCAATACGTGTTTCAAAGCCACAAACAGAATTATTTGCAGCATTCAAGGTGTTTTTAGAAGGTAAACACGGTGTTATTTTTCTTTACTGCTTAGTGTAATGGGGGAACGTGTCTGAATGTGCTCATTGTTTGCAGCTTTTTATGTGATACTCAGCATCTAACAAGCATTCTGGATGAATGGTGACAGTTCTTCTTAGAAGTCGTGCAAGGAAACAGAAAACATATTTCGATTATAATGACCCTGGGTGGCATAAAATCAAAGCATGCAATGATTAGCGATGAAGACATGAAGCCTTTGCCAAGTCCAAAGCATAATAACAGAATGTGCATCGCTGACAACAAATGCCAGGTTCACACAGGAGCAAAATAATCAGTCCTGTTTTAGGACCATTCACAGAGAGTGCATCTTTGCTTTTCAGTTGTGTTTCTATGTAAAAATGGGCTAAGCCAACATCTTTGACTGTTACATTTGCATCTTGCAATTTTGCAGTGTATCCCACATGAACAATGTATTTTAGAATGCCACCCAAAAATTAAAATTCTCTCATCAACTTCTCATGAAATACAAATGGAGATTTTTAGAAAATTAATCCATCTCTGTCCATATAATGCAAGTGGATAATTGTCTGAGAGTTAACGCTTCAAGTGAGTTTTTGACAACAAACTTACATGCTGACAGTTGGCCGAAAGCAATGGTTTATAGTTTTATTAAGTATTTTCCCACACACACACACCTATTCTTTTGTGTGCTTTTTGAAGCATCAATTTTGGACCCATCCACTTGAATTAAATGGACTCACAAAGATGGATTATTTTTCTGAAAATCTCCATTTGTGTTCATCTGAAGAAAAAAAGTCATAAAAATCTGGAACAACATGAGGGTTAGTAAATGAAGAGAGAGTTTTCATTTTGGGGAAGAGTATCCCTTTAAGAGAAGTTCAGATAACAAAACCTTGCATTTTCTCATGTTTTTAATCACAAATATGTAAATGAGGTTACATTCACAAACAATTGGCTTATTAACGAGAGTGACAACCAAATTTTAAACAGAACTGACAACCCTAAATTTTCACGACTCACAATTAAGTGCATATTCAGTAAACAAGTGCTGTGTGAATGGAACTGTAGTGGACAACTATTGTCATGCGCATCTAATGTTTTCATGTACTATTTGGGTAACAGAAATGTTGACCATTCTAAGATGGCAGACACATTGACAAGTCTGGGGCAATCAAATGGAGTATCTACAGTACGTATAGATATATTAGATAAATGGTTAAAATAAATACCATAGTTTTACATAGCTTTTTATATATAATCACAGCCTCAGCATTAACTTATCATTCCTTGTTAGCCCTTCATAATTTACAGTCCCTGTTGAAATAAAATATGGATTCTCAGTATGTCTATGATTTGTCATCTATGCAGTCTGCACTGGTGAGGCAGGTTCTCTCTCTCCGTGAAGGCTGGCGTCTGATTAGTCTCTTCGCTTCGCCAGTAGCGCAGCACTCTGAGCCAGATGCCTTATTTTGCCATTCCCTTTCATGCCTGTGGAATAAACTTATCACTTTAATGCACTTTTCCAGATATCACGTTGATTCTCATCCCCTCTGGCTTGTCAGGAAACTTCAGCACAAGATGAAAAGGAAAGAGTATACACTTTTAAATATGCACTCTGCTCAAATTCGACTCAGACTAATGGCAGAAAGTTCAGCAAAAGGTCAGAGCAATATAAGAGCTGAGAGAGCATCTACAGAAGATGATGCATGTGGCTATCTGCATATTTTCAGGCCACTTAAAGCTAGATGTACTTCGGACAATCAATAAATAAAAATATATACCTGATTTTAATGTGGGACATGAGCACCAAGGCTCACTGTGTCTGGAACATTTGCACTAACCAGTATGCCACAACACTTGACATAAGATTGTAGTTCTTTATAGGGCTGTTAATTGATTAAAAAAATGAATGGGATTAAATGTATGGCATGCTAAATAATCAATTAAATTAATAAAAAATAATAGCATAAATTACAGAATTTACATACAGGTGATGGGTCAAGATCAAATGTAAATAAAATAATAAATTATTAAAATAATATTTTTTATTATTCATTAAATGAGTGCAATAAATTCACAACTATATAATTTATATTATATATATAATACATATATAATTATGATTTTTTTTAATGTTTTTGAAAGAAGTATTGTATGCTCAACAAGACTGCATTTATTTGATCAAAATACAATAAAAACAGTAATATTGTGAAAAAACTGTTTTCAACATTGATAATAATAATAAATGTTTCTTGAGCATCAAATCAGCATAATAGAATGATTTATGAAGGAGCATGTGACCATGAAGACTGGAGTAATGGATGCTGAAGATTTAGCTTTGGAAATTAACTACATTTTAAAATATATAAAAACAGAAAACAGTTCTTTTAAATTCTAATAACATATTACAATATAACTGTTTTTACTGTTTTATTGTATGATTACAATATTGCAGTACTTGCAGTCTGCAAAAGATGTAGATGACTATCAAAAGATTATATATTATGCTGTATCAGTCTTGCATTTTATTATATATGTTTTCACTTTTTTATTTATTAATGTTTTCCGTGCTTGCAGACTATAATAAGTACTTATAGTTTACATACCGTAAAATATCTGATTATATCTGTGTATATATGGACTGAATGCTTTCCTTCTTTTACTCTTAATTTCATTCCACCCAGACACAATGTTATGGAGATCTGATCCACTCGTTTGGTGAGGTCATTCAAGTAGCTGACTCAAGCATACAGCAAACAATGACATCAGACTCAAACAAACGTCAAGCCTGATAGACACGGCTAAAGATGTTTCCATGGGAATGGCTCCGTTTCAGGGCTGTACTGTCATGTGCCGGCACATTTTCAGGGAAATGAATGAGGATTGCTGTATATCTGGCAGTTCCATTCCTGACACTAGACTGCCAGCTTCATCCCATGGGAGTAAGGACGGGTTGCCAGGTCCAGGTCAAAGAAGACAGCACTTCCTATTAATTCATCCATCAGGTCTGCCAGGATCATAGTGACCGGTGACAGTTTAAGACTACTGCCTGACATCTTCATTAGACACATGTGTGCAGGTAAGAAGCACATGCTGTGCAGAAACAAGCATAAATAATTGATTTAATTATTTAATTCTTTGCTAGTTAAAAAATTAGATGTAAATTACATCTTAAAATGTTCACTGCTGTCTTATTAGCAATATTACTATCTTCATTTCTGAAGAGCAAAACAACATCCAATTAAAGCTCAATATATCCCTAATAAGCAGGCTAAGAATTTTCCTCTTATCACATATTATTATTAGGACTAACTTGAGAGCTGGAAGCTAGATTGTGTAATTCCATTAATTCATTAAGAGACAAATTTGCATGCCCATATGATGTGATCTTATGAAACAGCTCATATATATTGATGCATTTTAATATACAGTTGATTCCTCTCTGGACAGGAAGTGTTTCTCCTAGCTATGTGTGAAAATTTCAGTATTTCTGTTTAATATCTCTCCACATCTCTAGGACCCCAGGCTTGTAAAATCACTTGATGCCCTAATTTATTTTATTTATTATTTTTTACAGTATCAAAGGGTGGATTGTAAAAGCAGGGCAGCTTTCTGTCACTGTGTTTACCGGCCTCTAAAATATTAGGTGATTATGGTCATAATTTTTCTGAGTTTCAGATTAGGTTTTAGGCACATTTGTCTTTGCACAATTACTAAATTGCAGCCAGGGGCAAAGTTATGTCTCAGAAATCAATAGCTCATGCACAGGTTGCAATTAGCTTGGAATTAATCAGAGACCAAGACCTGCAGTAATAAATAATATGAGCACTGGCCCCATGAAACCGGGAGCCTGGAGAACAAATCTTCAGAGTTTTTCCATGGAAAGCATCAAAGTATGTGGGGAGGGATTCAACCGTCGACCTCGGGTGACCACATCTTGAGATTTGAATCAACAGGGTAATTCATCTCAAGGGTTTTAATTGAAAGTAATGTCATTTGATATGTTGGCTTTAATATTCTGTTCATTTCAAGAGCGATTCTGGACTCGGATTTCTGATAGAGCTGATTTCCAGTGGAAATGGTTTATGAAGTTTTTGCCAGAGCTTGCTACTGCAGTGCCAAAATCCATGCGATAATCAATTCGGTCATCAAGCTAAAAACCCTCATAATTACACTTGGTGTCAATACCCTTTTCTCAAGCAGTGTAATTTCAAAGCTTATACAAATCAATGACATAACAAGATCATCTTGCTTGATTATATCCGTCTCTCTCTAGCTGAAACAATAACACATTCTCTGCATTGAATGACCATCCCTTTAGATCCCCTCATGATGATCATAAAGATTCATAAATTGAGCTTAGACGCACTTGTATCATTATAAATGAGGACTAAGTATGATACAATCGTGCACGATATAGATAATTAGAGAATTGAAGTCTTCCTGAATTGTGCATTTGACTTGGAATGGTCCTGCAATCTGTAAAGCTGTGCCCCTTTAAAAGAATGAATGTCAGTAGATGTGTGTACGCTCATTACTCATACTTAATAAGGTTACATTACTTGTATAATATATTCCTTCTCTTCAGTCTGAACTTGACCTTTCACACAGTAAATCACATAGCCTTCAGAGCGGTTGTGAGACCATATTCCTGAAGCAACACAAATGTGGGCGCTTATTGCTTCTGAACTCCGAGTGCACTTAATCATATTTCCACCCACAGCCAATAATCGCATGCAGGTTCCGCACAAAAGCTCCACTCATACACCGCGTCTGGTGTATCATCTGAAAGAGTCTCAATTCCTGTTGCTTTTTTTGCTCTCGGAAACGAACGTGTGGCTTAAATGGCTCTCTCTTCCTCACAGGAGGTCTGAGGCTATTTATTTTTTGCCAAACATTCACTGCCTTTCCTTATCCGTTGTGGATGTGGTAGATATCAGAATAGCGTTTTGAGAGAAAAGTGAATGCAAAAGCAGAATTACAGCTCACAGATTATGGTTGTGTAAGACTGTATTTGTATTAAAGGGACAGTTCAAACATAAATGAAAATTCTGTCATTATTTATTAACTCTCGTGACGTTCCCAATCTGTATGATCTTCTTTCTTCAGTGGAACATAAAAGATTTATAGCAGAACGCTGATGCTGCTTTTTTAAATTATATATTGCTTTTTATTATGTCTTCCAATTCAATACAATTCACATTACATTCTATGTACACTCCATTTCTGTTCACAGGAACATTTTTTGTCCCCTTTTTATACTTACTTCTACACTTCTACACTTAATATACATTAATTAAAAATGTGTACATATACACATTTTATATTCAATTATCATCATATTTTATGTAATTCCTAGTAGAAAAAGCGTAGGCGATAGATAGAATATGCACAAATTTTCAAATCTCATTATTTAAAAAAATATTCATATATTATGATGCAGGGGGAAACCTAAATTTAGCTCTGCTTTTAAAACAAACACATTTATTTATTTCAAAATAATTGTAATTTAGATTGTATGAACTACTTTAATGTTACTTTCATTGAGCTTTTTCATCTTTTTTTAATCATTTTGCATAATCTGTCCTTTAGCTACTAGCTCAAACTTGCAAAATGATACTTTGAAATGATTGCATGCTTGCCCTGAAGGGAGATACTGTTTTTGACTGTTTGTTCAACTTATTTTAATCCTGCCTGAATAGAACTTTTCTAAGGCTTCGCTTCTCCACCATCAGACTTATCTGCTTCTTTATGATTAGTTGCAGACAAAAGTGATTGTATTGGAGAGAATGGGATGGGATAGATAGGCCTTGTTTTTGATTACCTATTCTATTACCGTTCTTTCTGCTCTGGCTGTAGGGCCCTTCTCAGTCTCTGTCATTCCTGTCTAGACCTTTAATTTTAGTCTGTAGGGAAGATGCTGATGGCTGATGGGGTAGGAACAGGCTGAGGGTGAAGGTCATTCGCAGTATTACATCACTGGAGCTACTGTACTGGTCTGTTCCAAATATCATTTCATCTTTCTGCCAATCATAAAAATAATTATCTGTTCAGGTGAGAGCTGTGGAATTCATGTGGATTTAAGCCCGGTTTGCAGACATCTCTAATTTGGTTTCCCCTGTCTTTTTCTCATGTGTTCCAGTCTTTTCTCCACTGTGCTGTGAATAGAAACAAACACAAGGCCAAAAAATGTTAAAGGTGCAATTTAATTAACAGTTAGCGGTTTGCAAAGTATCAAAATGATGCGAAACAAAGCCATATGTATTTTCTTTCTTCTACACAACACACAAAAAAAAGATTTCCAAACTCCATTGATTTGAACACCATGTAAAATACCATTGTGTTTTTTAAATAATTTTAAAATATATTTGCTGCACAGAAGAAACAGCATCATACAGGTTTGGAAAGACATGAAGGTGAGTAATAAAAAATGTAGAAAAATTAAACTAAACACAAATTAGAAAGTTTGCAGTGGCTGAAATTAAAATTACTAACTAGAAATAAATAAAAATAAAAGTGAAATAAAAGAATTTGTAATATTTTAAAATAAATAAATAAAAATGACAAAAGCGCATAACAATTCTTCAACTCATTCTTAAAAATGAAATTAAAATGAAAACGAAAACTGAAAATATAAAAATAAAAATCCAATTATTATGAAAGACACAAACAGAATTTTCCAGCAGGGTAAACTGGCAAATATACAATTTACCCAGTTATATGTAAAACAAATAATAATAATAAAAATAATAATAAAATAATAATAATAAAAATATAAAATTTTTACATATTAATAAAAAATCTGAAAATAAAAAAGTCCATATTAACAAAGAACTAATTAAAGGGATAGTTCGCCCAAATTATAAAAAAAATAATAATAATAATAATTCCTTCTAAAGATACTTTTTGTATCTCTCAGCCAAATGTGATGTCCAATTAATATGCAAATAATTAGATTGATCAGTCGCCACATTGTGTAATTAGACTAAAACTTTTATGAATGACAGCACTGTATATGGTCCCCTCCTCTGTTAAAAAAAATAACAATATTAAATTGTCTAGCATGCAGTAGGATTAATTTTTGGAACGGGCCAACTGCAGGGAGAGATTTGAAATCTCTGATAATTATAAGTAATGGAGGAGCGCTGAGAGGAGCACTATGGAAGCCTCCTGCTGAGGAAAACTGTGGTGGCTATATTTCAAATGAAAACCTGCAAAAGGCCACCGGCACAGCCCCACAGCAGTAATCCAAATATGGAAATGTGAAGCAAATTACCTGTGAAAAAAGGACAGGCGCGTTGACCGCCGCGAGGGGACCTCTCTCAGCTCCGTCAGACACGGAGAGTCAGTGGTGTGGATGCACACACAGCATTACCGCTCAAGCGGAGCCGCCACAGCTCTTTTAGGTCAGATATTAGAGGGGTTTATGCAAATTGGCAAATTGTTGAAGGCGGGTTTGACGAGCAAAGTGCTGACTTTTTGTCATTCATACATGTTTTTACTCTTTTTACATAATTTATCCCTATACGGCTACCTCTCTTCTCCCGTGAACTCACTCACTCATGCGTGGTAACCAGCAAGCGACACAAACGTACACACACGGACACTTGCAAACACACACCAACCCAAGAGACAGCAGAAAGACGTCATTAGCTCATAGTCGTCTGGTCCATTTTGTCAGCCCTGCAAATGACTTAATGGGGTGAGGTCTAGTTTTGTGCCTGCACACCTTTCATTTTCCAGCTCCCCATATAAGTACCCCTAACTATGACCCCCTCGGAGGGGTGCAACCAGCTTAATAGCCTCGGTGACAGGTGACTGTGCAGGTTAGACACGTGTATTGTGCTTTTTTCACCTCTGCAGTGCCGTTTGAGCATATTGCGCCCCCAGTAGGATATCAGCCGAACTGCGAGTCTCTTTGTTTGACTCCTGCAGGTAATTTACAGTGATGCTGATGCTCATTTTGACTGACTTGATCTTATTGTGCAGCTCATGCTGTACGTGCCGATCCGCAGCAGCCTGAGAGAATAAATCAAATCTGCTTAGGTGTGTGTTTACTCACAGTATTACACAATAACATATGTGCCACTCTAGTTTTCAGCAGCTTGATGTGGATTAATGGTGAGACAGCAGGAAGCTTTGTGATTTTAGTCACTTAATTGCATGTTATCTCCCAAATATGAATATTTTTGAGTTTGTGGACTTCCAAATGTGCTTGCTGCTTCCATATCAGAGCTAGTCTGGGATTGTTAGGTGACAAGTTAATGTTCTCAGCAATTTTAAGCGACAAGTCCACAAGCAAATAAGCACAGGGACGACATCATACTGCCACAGTCGCCACTGCAAAGGCAATTTTGTTAAGCTGTTACAGTCTGGAAACTGTGAGTGTGTTTGTGTGTGTGTGGGTCTGTTGCTGAAGCATCCGCTTGGTCTACCTGTTTACATTTCAACTTGAAGTGATTTTCTGTCAAAGTGCTCCTCTACTTTCGGTAAAAATATGTACATATATATTTACATCAGCAAAACTTCTCAGGATTTCTGAGTGTGACAGATACAGAAAAGTTCACTTTAAGGATATACTCACAATAACTGGTTCAACAACTCATTTCTAAACTTATGTAACAATTTAACTAAATACTAAATAACAATAAATGGTAACTCTATATTTTACGGTGTCCTTGTTACACGTTACATGTACTACTTACTATTATAATAACAATAAATTATGCATAATTATATGCAAGTAACCCTAAGCCAACCCCTAATCCTAACCCTAACCCTGTATACATCACCTGAAAGCTGAATAAATAAGCTTTCCATTGATGTATGGTTTGTTAGGATCGGACAATATTTGGCTGAGATAAACCTGAAAATCTGGAGTCTGAGGGTGCAAAAAAATCTAAATATTGAGAAAATCGCCTTTAAAGATGTCCAAATGAAGTTCTTAGCAATGCATATTACTAATCAAAAATTAGGTTTTGATATATTTATGGTAGGAAATTTACAAAATATATTCATAGAACATGATCTTTACTTAATATCCTATTGATTTTTGGCATTAAAGAAAAATCGATCATTTTTACTCATACAATGTATTTTTGGCTATTGCTACAAATATACCCCAGCGACTTAAGACTGGGTTTGTGGTCCAGGATCACATATAGTAAGTACATGTATGTAATTAATATTACTCAGTACTTATATAATTACACAACAAGAACACCAATAAAGTGTAACTCAATAAATAATAAATAAATAATAATAACAATAATTCATTATATTTATTATTTGTAAAATATTATATTATTATTATTTATGATTTTTTTTATGAAGTCATGAAAAAAATCTGATTAAAAAAAGAAAATATTAGTCTTCAAACTTTTGCTTTGTCTAATTTAGCAAAGTTGGTGAGTGTGTTTGACATTTGCACTTTCAAGTTTCTCTGTGAAGAGAGAAAAGAACCGTCAACCGTCAACTGTCATACATCTATTGTAAGCTTGTCTAAGAGGCGTGATGGCTTTGAATCAATGAACCCTGCTTTATGGTGTTATAGACAAGGATTTCACTGAATTTCGCCTTTGTTTTTCAGTGTGTGTAATTCACATGTTGCCTGAAACTAAAACTGGTTTGGAGTCAAGCTGTGAGAGCTTTGACTTAGTTTCTTAGATGATTGTGTTTAGCTTCACAAGAACAAGAACAATTTGCTTTAATCTCATATTGAAAGTTTCACAGAAGGTTAATGAGCAACTGACAAACTATTATGGCATGATTACATTAAAGCACAATATGTAGTTATGATATATACTGTATAGTTATATGATAATTTGTTTTTTAATATTTTGAAACACAAAGACAGATGTGAGTAGTATTTATTTATTTAAATACCGGAGCTTTCATGTTCTGTGATTCATCATAATGTGTGAATTTCAAAATAATTCTAATAAATGTAAGGTTTACCAGAAAACTCGCCTTCTCAGTTGTTCTTGGTTGTTTTTGTTTTGAAATAAGTGCTTTCTGCCATTGGTGGTAATGTATGTAAATCGTGAAAATAAATAAATAAAATGCATAATGCATGTTCTATTCACATTATTAAGATTTAGCCTTAATTATTTTCCAGTGAAAGGAGACTGTGGTCTGAATGTTCAGAACTGCAAACAATCACCTCAGCAGGGCCTTGCTTAATCCTGTTTCAAAATGTGAGCCACTAGTCAAGGTCAGTCGGAAATGTGTTATTAATTTGCCCCATGACAATAACTTCCTGCGGTACTCCATAATATCTCTCATCAAGAGAGAACAATGATTTGTCCCAAACTACTCACCAAAATAGACTGCAACAGCCTCCTGCTGACAGCCAATTGAATTCCTCTCCCCCCTGCATCCAGCCTAAATGAGCATGCATGATCAGCACCTGACTTCTGATTGGATCAGGAAGTGTTGGCCTTGGACACCGTAACTACGGGAACTGAAACAGCAGCATAATTTAATTGCATCACATTGTTCATTTGCTTGCTGTCGGATCTATTATGAAATTCAATTTAAATCATAGCGATAAGGAAATTAACGTTAATTTGGTGCTAATGAGAATCTAAATGATGAATGCACACACATAAGCAGATGGAGACTGGGAGGAAATGCTTCTTTCTTATGATGTTAGTGCTTTATATTGTTGTAGTTCATCAAGGCAGCATTTTTCATCAGCCTCGTAGTGCTGGCAGCAGATGGCCAGGACTACTAGATTCTGGGCAAGGGGGGAAGCTTGGGAGATTCGGACCACGCTGGTACTGCTGGGTTTCAGCCGTGAGCGTGGCCAAGCTCTGCAGCCACAGGAACAATGCGGTCGACCTGTCAGAATCTATTTAAACCTATTCACATGGCACAGATACCATGCAACTGCAGCCTGACATGCTGGAGTCCAGCGGAAAGACTTGGATGCAGGCCAGAGAACAGATATTTAAAGGGATACTTCACCCAAAAATGTCATTATTCTGTCATTATTTACTCACCCAGTGTCACTTTCTTTCTGTAAATCAGACATTCTGAGGAAAAGGGACACACACAAACACAAACTTAAAACATTGAACATCTGAATTTAGAACAAAATTAAATTCCAATTTTTTGTTATAAAAATTGCATTTGCAATTTAAACAGCAATTTTTTAAACTCCAGGTTTGCTGTGCTTGTTTGTAGGGCTGCACAAATCGGACAAAAATTGTATATCAACATGACTCTACTACTACTACTAATAATAATAATAATAATAATAATAATTGACTACTACTACTGCTACAAAATAAAAAAAATATCAAACACATAAGAAATATTACTATTGAAATATTTCACTGTAAAATACATTTATTAAGATAAATGATATAATTTTATTTCACAGTACAGCTGTAAAATTATAATACTAATATTTATGGCTTCTTTTTTTAATTTTCAAATGTTAAACCATCAAAAAAATAATGCAGGGAGACCATAAAGCATCTTTTGTTGATAACAATTTGTATTTTTGAAAAGATTGTTGCTACAATCTGAAACATGTAACACATTTTTATTTAAAAAAAAAGTCAATTAGCTTTTTTGCGCATATATTCTAAAGTCATACAATAGCTCTGTGTGAGCAACAGGCTGAAATTTTCTGAATTTTTCACACACAAAAAATCAATATCTGCTCTAATTCTGAAGTTTTGAAATGATTCATTCAAGCATCTGACTGGATCAGACTCACTGGGTTTTCAGTAAATAATGACTTGAATGATTGTCTATTTCTCACACAAACCTATTGAATGACTTCGGAATGAGTTATAACGACCATTTTTGTAACATTTTATTTTTTATTTTTTTGAAGCTTGAAAGCTCTAATCCCCCTTCTTGCATGAAAAAAACTTTAACTTTTTTTTTTTGTCCCACAGAACAATTTAAATCAAACAGGTTTGGAACAACATAAGGGTGAATAAACGATGACAGAATTTTCAATTTTGGATAACTATCTCTTAAAAAAAAGTAAGAATAAAAGAAATAAATGGGCTGCAGGAGAAGAAAAGCACAAGAAGGGAAAGGTGAAACAGACATCACACAAAGAAAATGAGAGGAAGAAAAGTGGGTGAAACAAAGGGGCGTGAGAGAACGAGCGACTGAAAGACAGGGTGAGTGCGCGAGAATCTGTCTGTTCGGAAGTGCTTTAAATTCACCGCAGTCTAATTCAGCAGAATAAGGGAAGACTTGAGTGGACGGGACTTGAAGGACATCGACGGCCCCTCTCAACTCCATCTACATTCTCCATCTGTCTATTCAACACCATCATCAAGCACAGGGAATCAATGACACCTATGATAGCACAGTCCAGCATCACCCTGCCAAAGAACAGCGGGGCGATTGCTTCTCTCCCTCTCAGCGGTACAAAAGCAGCTTCAGGTGAAGTATTCTTCAGCAGACCGCAGAACCCCGCTGAGAGATCCTCTCTGAAATGATATCTATATCGCAGGCCGGAGTTGAACATGGATTTTTTTAATACATTTATGAAGCTGCTCCCCAAGAGGTCAGTGGGTAGAGGATAGTCTCATCTCAAGCAAAAAGTTCAGCTTTTCACATGGGCGAGACGGTGGAGAGCCAAAAATGCAATGGAAAATAAACTAATTAACAGGATGCATCTGGTTGTTGAATTAAAAAATGGCAGGAGTAGGAAGAGACGGAAAGGAAAACTCTAAATTTAGTGCTTTACTGCAATAAGACAAGATTAAATGCATAACTCCTCTGAAAATGTTGTAACGGATGCCAGCCACCGGTGATGCTAGTCATAATTCTGGCCCTGTTAAAGAGATGAGAATTATTTTAGTACTGCCTCATCCCTGCCCAATTGGCACCTGTGCCCGCACATTTTTACGGACCTGGGCTTGCCGCCTGGCCAAGTTTCTCTGTGAGCTTATGAAAATAGCAGGTACTTTGAATATATTATCAAACTAATGCACTCTGATGTATTACCAAAGAGTTTCTGATCTCTTGAAGGGGCAGGATATATGATAGTTGATCTCTTGGGTCAGCTATACTGTTGCTAATGAGTTCCTTTATTTGATTGTATTTTGTGAAACTTTCTTTATAATTTTCAGTATCATTATATCATTGCCAGCTAGTATGAATATTATTCTCATCTGGTCTTGTTTTGTTTTTGTTTTTTTAATCACAATGCCTTGCTCAATAGGATATTCTGGTTTATTTGCTTCAGGCATATGCTCTGTTTTAGGATATTATTTTCCTAGATGCTGTGAAGGAATGTAATTGATTATTTTACAAACATCTTTTTTTTTATACGCATTATATTCTATTGTAAGTCTGGAATATTTTTCACATTTGATTTTTTTTCTTGCATAAAATAGATTTAATAACACAATTAAATGGCAACACTGTATCATAATTAACACTTGTATAATCTTTATCATGGGTTATTCAATATTGTTCATAAAAGCTATACATCTTGCCCATTCCATTCATTTTTGTCTGAAAAGAAGAAAAACAAATTATAATTGTGTTATTTATGGATAAATGCTGTTTTATCATGGTAAACAGACAAACAATACATATAAATCAATAAATGTAATAATATAACTGATGCCACTATGAATAAAGCGAGCGAGAGTAAGAAGAGAACATGGATTATTGGAATTTCCATATAAGCCATTTTTGCCATTGTCATGTGGCAAAATTCATATTTTCTCAATTTTATGTGCAACTATTAGATAAAGTGGATCAATTAACAGTAACATCAAGTTAAAGATGCAGCAAAAGAATGATGTTGTAAAAACAGCAAAATGTGTTTAATAGAGCAATTTTTGGAGCACATCAGCAGGTGTCTTTCTTGTAAGAGTGACATCAGGAAAACAAGTTTTGAAGGGAAAATCAAAGGTCATGTCACAATCAAAATTATTGGTTACTAAGACCCTCTTTTATTTCCAGCAATGCATTATGCTGTCAGATTACACCGTATCATACAGAGTTAAAGACTGTTTTATTAGGATGTCCATTTCATACTATTTTTGGCACAAGCCAACCTATATGTGATATTTTAAGGTGGTGTAAATGTAGTTCTCATGGTGTTACTCCCAAGGTGGGAGGTTCATGTCATAAAACCACTTCTTGCCACTCACGTTCATGACACATAAAGGCCCTGGAGTTTTATGACAGTCAGTAATAGTTGGCGAAGAACTGAATGAACTCCGCAGTCCTACAGAACCTGTTGCAAACGTCTCGGCTGCACTTCACTAATCAAGACAGTCAATTATATGACAGCATACTGAGGCATCTCCTCAATCCGCTTACATTCAAACAGAAAAGCATCTGGTCTTCCTCTCAAGATCCTGCTGCCTTGCAGTGACAAAGCGACCCAAACTCATTAATTTTCAATGAGAGCTAGCTACTTTCAGTGACATGAGCGACAGTGACCGTTGGCAACAGGATGAGGGCGTGTCCAGCAACACATCAAAGTTGAGAAAAGTTTGACAGTATGCTAATGAGGAGCGAAGTAGCAACTACCAATGGGAATCTACCAAAACAGATCTCCAACTATTCAAAATGGTAACTGTGACAAGTACTATATTTAATTGGAGCATGTTTTTCTTGCACACCATTTTGTTGTTTACATGAACAATTGTTCTGGGTTAACACTATTAAAGGATCTTCTTAAGGGTTTTCTTACTGAAAAAGACCTGCTGTTTGTAAATCGATTATTATTTGGACCCTCTAGCCATGTCTATTACACTCCTTGAATAACTCTCACACTATTGACTTCTCCAAAAATGTAAGGAAATATCTTAGAATCAAAGTCAAGGTTGGGAGAAAGAAAAGGACAGTGTGAACCTCAGCCTGACTAGTTCATCCAAAATCAGACTTCAAAAGGTTCATGTGTGCCGCTAGACATATTTTATCAGGATAAAAAGCTGCGGGGAGCGTTAGTTTTGCTGTCTTCATTTAGTCCATGTTCCTTTATAGACATCCCCAGTCTTATTTGGTTTAGCAGGTTTGCTTATTCTAATCTGAGGCAATTTTCTTGATTGCTCGCTGTGGAGTATCATATAGAGTGCAACAGTTGGGTTCTGGAAGCAAAAATCCCATTCATTTTCTCCCTGGGAAATTAGATTTTTAATGAAAACTTAGACACCTTAAAAGACAGACCTACTGTGAGCTATAAAGTTGTTGATCGATGATATATGCGTTTGTTGAAGCCATCAGCATACATTATTTCAAAATATCTTTTAAATAATCATGTTCAACAGCAGAATTCCTGGGGAATTAACCATGGATTGCATCACCTGTGATTCTGCAGAGAAACAGTCAAATTGCATTCAAATTACAGCCTTCATATTTATAAAAATATGAAGTACGTTGTAGCTTACATGCAACAAGCTACTTTTTCCATGTAGCTTGTATTATTACAATTGGCAAGTTTCTCTAATCTAAAACTTTCAGCATACATGTAGTTAATACATTTTTAGAGAAGTTAGCAACATCTTTTTGAGCATGTTGCCAAATGAGTGTAACGTCTCAAAACAGTGTTGTGGAATGCTATCATGTTTTTTAATTAAAGGGCTGTTTATCTGTCATTTTAAAAATAAAAATAATTGAGGCGACTAACGGTAATATATTTATTACCTCTGTGCTAACCTTTTTTTGGAGTTAACAAATAACCTGCAAGTTTACCAAAAAAATGTCTGCCCTTTTCTGAAGGCCATTTCTCTATTACAAGGCTAAAAGCAAATGTCTGGAGTAACTGATGTGCGACTGTGAGAAAAGAAACTCTTAATTGATGGTTGAAATCAGCAGCCTGGTTCTTCACTTCCCACGCTGCATTGCAGTATCACTGTCTGTGCCTAATGCTCAAGTAAGAATGGCATCAGTGCCTAATTGTCAACATACCAATAACTGCACACTCGATGGGTATAATTGGCCAACAGGTTTCTTCCTGCAGATGGTGAGATGGTGTGTTTGTGTTAAACAGCTGTCCAATCCGACAGAAATGTTCCCTCCACAGCTGGTGAGGAGTGACGAGTATGCAGGGTGGTGCAATACAGTGATTTTACAACACTTAAAATAGACTTTTTTCACACCGTCATTGCAGAGCATCAAGCATGGAAATGATTAGGTGTTACAAATAAACAGTACAAGTCAGCGGGTATGTGTTTTTGTAGATGCTGTATTTTTATTTACTTGAGTGTTATAACGGAGATGAAAGTGTGAAAATCTAAATAACATTTGTCACGGCTATCAAACTTGTCGTAGCACTTATTTAGAATTTTTATGGCCAGAGTGGTAAGCACTTGGTAAAAGGCCTGGGATGCATTTCCCATACTACAATGTAAATTGCTGTTTAACAGTTGATGGTACAGTATTTTTTTTCCATTCTAATTAAATCAATGGCTAACGCCAACTGTTTGGTTACCAGCGTTATTCAAAATATATTATTTTGTGTTCAACAGAAGAAGAAGTGGACTAAGCAAATGATGACAGAATTTTCAGTTTTTGGTTGACTTCACTATGGAGTAATAACTTCTGCTTATTAATCGGTTTGAGATTGAATTAATATCAATCTGTAATAATTACAGATTATTGCTGTAAATAGTGAACATGATATCTGAGGACTAGTTGACAGGTTCACTCTTAGGTCATACACCGGGGGTACTAGAGCACATTCACATTCTTCAAATACGCACTTTCATTCTTTTGATAGACTAAAAGACATACAGTAGAATGAAATTTGTGTACAGTATATATAGAATGAAACATATATTGCATATTAACTTGTTATGCTAAAGAGCATTATCTATTTAACAACATGACGTACTAACAAGAAATGATCCTTCTAGCCACTGGTTGAGAGCTGTAGTTTCAACCACACCAATTTTGCGATGCTGTTTGCAAATGTTCATTAGAGCTATGGTTTTGGGAAACACAAAATGGTTGAACTAAGTTGGTAATGATGGAACTTGCGAAAACACAACACGGTTTTTGCCCCAATTTTCTGCCGATTTACTGTCTGGAGAAGTTGGCGCTAGTTGTCGAAAGTCAGAGCCAGTCTGCAGATTTGAGTTGACAGATTTCATAGAAAATCACGTAGTGTATGATGGACACAGACTCTGATTTTTTAGCTTCAGACTATGATTCCCTCCAGTCAGAGGATATCAAAAATGTTTGATATTTTCATCCGATTTTAGAACACATTGTTTTTATTTGGCAAGCGTCTCCTACAAAGCGCACGTTTCTCCATGAGTTTGTTGTGATTGGAACAACTTTAAAGTCTGATATGATCCTTAGTCATTTAGTGTATGATGGTCAGTTTTTCCTCTATGACTATTACAAAGTCGGTAAGTATATGATGCCCAGTGTTTTAAAATCTGTTCAGATTTTAAAAGTCATGTAGTGTATTCCAGCCTTAACAACATTTTTGGAAAAAGCATCTCAGTCTGGATGAAAGTTTTTTATTATTATTATTATTATTATTCAGCTGAATTGCATGAATAATTTGCTTTGTAGAATTCTCTTTGAACACTTACTCCACCATGGCAGTAGTTCAAATTAATTTATGGATTAAAGTTCATCACTAGAGAGAAGTCTATTTTTTCAAGATCAAGTATAACTTCAGATCAAGTTATAACATTTACATTAAATAATACAAGTTAAAACAAAATTGACGAAAAATAACATATACAGGTGCATCTCAATAAATTAGAATGTTGTGAAAAAGTTTCTTGTAAGTTATTTCAAAAAGTGAAACTTTCATATATTTTTAGATTCATTGCATGTAAAGTAAAACATTTCAAAAAAAAAATTTGTTTCCATTTTGATGATTAGAGCTTACAGCTCATGAAAGTCAAAAATCAGTATCTCAAAATATTAGAATATTTACATTTGAGTTTCAATTAATGACCATCCCTACAGTATAAATTCCGGGTATCTCTTGTTCTTTGAAACCACAATAATGGAGAAGACTGCTGACTTGGCAATGATCCAGAAGACAAACATTGACGCCCTCCACAAAGAGGGTAAGTCACAGAGGGTCATTACTGAAAGGTGTGGCTGTTTACAGAGTGCTGTATCAAAGCATATTAAATGCAAAGTTGACTGGAAGGAAGAATTTGGATAGAAAAAGGTGCACAAGCAACAGGGATAACTGCAAGCTTGAGAATAATGTCAAGCAAAGCAGATTCAAAATCTTGTGAGAGCTTCACAAGGAGTGGACTGAAGCTGGAGTCAGTGCATCAAGAGTCAACACGCTCGGACGTCTTCAGGAAAAGGGCTACCAAGCCACTTCTGAACCAGAGACAACGTCAGAAGCGTCTTACCTTGGCTGTGGAGAAAAAGAACTCAGTGGTCCAAAGTACTCTTTTCAGATGAAAGTAAATTTTGCATTTCATTTGGAAATCAAGGTCCCAGAGTCTGGAGGAAGAGTGGAGAGGCACAGATTCCTTGTTGCTTGAAGTCCAGTGTGAAGTTTCCACAGTCAGTGATGATTTGGGCTGCCATGTCATCTGCTGGTGTTGGTCCACTGTTTTATGAAGTCCACAGTCAACGCAGCCATCTACCAGGAAATTTTAGAGCACTTCATGCTTCCTTCTGCTGACAAGCTTTATGGAGATGCTGATTTCATTTTCCAGCAGAACTTGGCACCTGCCCACACTGTCAAAGGTACCAAAAGCTGGTTCAATGACCATGGTGTTACAGTGCTTGATTGGCCAGCAAACTCCCCTGACCTGAACCCCATAGAGAATCTATGGGGTATTGTCAAGAGGAAGATGAGAGACACCAGACCCAACAATGCAGATGAGCTGAAGGCCACTGTCAAAGAAACCTGGGCTTCCATACCACCTCAGCAGTGCCACAAACTGATCACCTCCATGCCACGCCGAATTGAGGCAGTAATTAAAGCAAAAGGAGACCCTACCAAGTATTGAGTACATATACAGTAAATTAACATACTTTCCAGAAGGCCAACAATTCACTAAAAATGTTTTTTTATTGGTCTTATGAAGTATTCTAATTTGTTGAGATAGTGAATTGGTGGGTTTTTGTTAAATGTGAGCCTAAATCATCACAATTAAAAGAACCAAAGACTTAAACTACTTCAGTCTGTGTGCATTGAATTTATTTAATACACGAGTTTCACAATTTGAGTTGAATTACTGAAATAAATGAACGTTTCCATGACATTCTAATTTATTGAGATGCACCTGTACTGTATGAATCTTTCAAAATGCATTTACAAAATTGTTGAATACTGAATTTTATTTTCATGCTCACTTTAATGGCTGTGAGTTTCAAGTCTTATGGCAGGAAAAAAAAAAAATATTAGATTATCATAACAACTTGAATTTGGTCTGTTCCTCACATAAAGTTATTGTATGTCATCAAAAGACTTAAAATATAGTTAAAGAGCCACTTTCACAATACCTTCATGATGCTTTTGTAATTTTCAGATATGCAAGTAAAGAAACAATGGGTAAATGACAACTGAATTTTTAGTTTAACCCTAAATGTTTAGCATTAGGTAATCAAATCCTTTCAAATGAGATGAATAAAAGTTACAAGAATGGATTAAATCTGCTAGAGTTATGTTACCAAATTTCAGTTATTTGGCTGCATTGTAGTAGCCACTCCATGAAAACAATAAAACAACAATTTCAGCAGTCATTTCCCAGCAAGCTTTACTCACAGACACAATTTGTCTCCCTCCCAAAATATTCATTATGTTTTTAGATTGTGTTTATCCATGTTTAATTATTTACTCACACTGAGTCCTGAGCCACTGTGAGGAAGTTAACTCCCCTCCGCTCAACAGCTGCTCAGGACCGGGAGCCATCCAACAGAGCGCCAATCAGCTTTACTAACTGTTTTGTGACCAGTCCTGAGCTTTCATCCGTAATGATTCAGCTTGATTTAGACACAGGAAACAAATCCTAAATCAGCTCTTAGTGCCTGCCAATGCCTTTTATCTACTAAGCCGTGGCGGTATTGTCATGGACTGAGTTTTACAGCCCAGTCTACGGCATGGCCCTTTCGTTTTTATAGAGTACATTAAAACTCCATCCATATATCAGGCCTGGCCTCTACTGAAACTGGTCCCTGCAGAGCCATTGAGAGGGGCTGTTAATGAGATAATTCTCTACTAATGACCTCTACTTTATTTGAAGGTGAAGACTTGAATGACATTCTGAGAAAAGCCACTGTGCCTCTTTCTCGTTCTAGCAGTCTCAGTCTTTAGCAATGCTGGCTGCTGGGGGCAAAGTCTGCCCTTCACTCTGAGGCGTCTCTTCTTCTGACTTCTCTCACGGAAACTGCCGGCGCTGCACTGAATTAATCAGGCCGTTCCAGAGGAGCAGATCTTCAGTCCCCGAGTTTAAGACAGAGCCACGGGTCCAGGTGTGACTCTCGCTGTTGGAACATGAATAAAGTGACTATTCTAGGCGCAGTGTAAATTGAAGCACTCAAGCTTAATAAAGAATTTATGCAAACGCCTAAGTGCCATTAATCTAGGATCTGTTTCCCTGATGCCTGTTGCATATGGAATGAGGAGGTGTTCTCGAGTGGCCTTTTACAGGCCCGTGTGATGCATTAAAGCTATGGAAATGGAAGCTGTTTAAGGTCTATTAACAAAGCTTGCATGCATTTGCATGTTACATTTCTGGTGTCAGGCAATTGATTTGGTATATGTGCTTAAAACAATGAAGTCTCAAAATAGTAGCTCTGCATACACTAGGGCTGTCAATTGATTAACAATGTTAATATAGGCCTATTCACCTTATTCTTTAACGCGGACGTGAGCCTATGGGCGGGACTTCTGGTTGATTAGCCGCTATAGGGAAACAGCAAGAAGAATTACAGCGTGCAGTAAACGGTAAAACTATTTGCACTACAAACCAGTGTGTTCATAAATAAGATAATACATTAAAATAATACGGTAAGACACAACAATTTGCAATATCAAACAGCAAAACGAGTGGTTTTGTACAACTAAAAATAGCTGGAAGCGAATGAGACCGGAAGCAAGACACATAAAATTTACAAATGGCTGAGCCCATTTTTACAGGAAGAATAAGGTGGATACACTATATGTTTTTAATGTTTTTGAAAGAAGTCTATTATGTTCACTATAAGGCTGCATTTATTTGATTAAAAATATAGTTAAAACAGTAACATTATTACAATTTAAAATAACTATTTTCTATTTGAATCTATTTTAAATTAAATTTATTCCTGTGATGCAAAACTGAATTTTAAGCAGCCATTACTCCAGTCTTTAGTGTCACATGATCCATCAAAAATCATTCTAATATGATTTTGGTAACACTTTACAATAAGGTGTCATTTATTAACATTAGTTAATGTATTAACTATCATGAACAAACAATGAACTGCATTTATTACACTATTTATTAAACTTTGTTAAAGTTAGTTAATGAAAATACAGTTGTTCACTGTTCATTCATGTTAGTTCACAGTGCATTAACTAATGTTAACAAACTTATTTTAATGATTTTAATAATGCATTAGTAAATGCTGAAATTAACATTAACTAAATGCTGTAGAAGTATTGTTCATTCTTAGTTCGTGTTTACTAATGTTGTTAACTAATGTTAACTAATGAACCTTATTGTAAAATGTTACCATGATTTTTGTGTTTCTTGAACAGTTATGCTGCTTAATATTTTTGTGGTACATTTCTTTTCAGGATTCTTTGGTGAATAGAAAGTTTAAACAAACAGCGTTTATTTGAAATTGTAAAATTATAAATGTTTTTACTGTCACTTTTGACCAAATTAATGCATCCATACTGACTAAAAGTATTAATTTCTTTAAATAAAATTTTGAACAGACCCCAAACTGTATTTATAATATATCTACAGTATATATAATCTGATATTTTTCAATTTTTTCCACAGACTCCCTAGAAGAACCACCTCTCCGGACACCAGTTGGTGTCATACTGCATCCTGAATGAAAATGTTAATTTTAATATAGACCCGGTTAAATGAAACTAAGCGTCTAGACTTTTATTCAGTTGCATATGATCATCAAACATTGTTTTCTGTTATAGGAGTACAAGTGTCAAATTTCCAAATGCTCTCTTGGAGGATCTTGCTCAATAACACAACTGACTCCCCACACTGAGTAAGCAGGAGGTAGAGCGACTGTAGCCAAAGCGGTTCACGCAGCTCCAGAGGGTTTTTATAACCAACAACAGTCATTTTTAGCCCTGCATGAACAGACTTCTGCATTCCTTGCAGAGTAACAGCCCTTATATTATAGACAGAAAGGCGGGAAGAGGGCAGAGAAGGAAGCCAACTTCTGAGTTTCTACTATTTCAGAGGCTGTCACTAAACTAGCCGATGTCGTGCTTATCCCTTGTTCCCGTCCTCTTGTTCCTCAATTCCCTCATTCCCGCCCTCACACCAGCCACTGCTGAAAACATTCCATTCACAACTCATTATTTTTTCAGCCTGACAACGATTGTCACTTTGGCTCCCCTGAGTCAAAAATAAAATACCAGCTTTTTTCTTCTTCCTTTTATCCACACTTCATATTCTCCAGCTTTGTCCTGAGACATCTTCATTACTCACAGGTGAGTCTGGGGAAGTGCAGGTGTGTGTATGTGAGGTAACTACTACTGACAGTCCACGAAGACTATTAACGTTCAAGAAACACCAACACAAAAAGTTTCTTACTTCGAAATAATAAGTATACAACTGTTCTGTTCTAAAACCTAGTAAAAGACTTAAAGATAGTTCACTTAAAATTAAAATTACATCATTTACTCACCCTCATGTCATTCCAAACCTACAACTTCTGCGGAATACAAATGAAGGTTTTTTAATATATATATTTTTTTTTACTTTTTTAAAACTTTTGTTTTAACTCTGTATAGCTCTGTGAATAGAGTCAAACCTTTATATGGAATTAGATTGTACATTAAATATATATATAAATTTGTAATATGCCAAAATTATTTACCAAAACGGTTTAATTTGTGCTTCTCTGATGGCGTGGTTTTACTCTGTCAGTTTTTATTTCGTGCTACAACAGGTAAACATTTCAGACCTGTGGATTCTAGGGCTGGTTGATAATATTAATTTATCGTTTTTAATTGATATTTCATTCTTTTATGGTTTTCTGTTGATATGTGAACAAAAACTGAGTAACATTATTTGTAGCAGCTCACATCCAATAATGGCAATAAGCTTTGTGCTTTGTTATGTTTTATAAGAGTGTCTCAGCTTTCAAATTTTGTCAATTTTATAATGAAATTCAAACAAATAAATGTCGTTTTGAGTGGCGTGACAAATAGTTTCCTGTAGCTGCCTCAATTTAAAAAAACTGCATTTAATTAAATAAATTAAATATTAAATTGATTATTATTAATGTATATATTATTAAATATATAAATTGGATCATCAAAAAAATAGTTTTATTCAATAAATAAATAAAATGATGATTAAATAAAATGTATTTTCCATTTCGGTTTTTGGCTAAATTAAAATTTTAATTTCAGCTTCAGTAATAAAATCATTTCAGTGCATGAATAAAATAAATTTGCGCAAATGTTAGATTTAGTAGGGTCTGTGCTAACTTGAGATCTGTAAAAATATTTTCTAGCACCTGGTGTGGCTCAAATCCAAACTTTTTTTTTCCTTGGTATCCATGTGTTTATGCATTACTTTGCCCCGCTGATGGTCAATAATATGCCGGATGAGCAGAAAAAGTCACATGACTGTGGTAGTGCATTCCAAACAGGTCATTTATGAAGTCGCATGATGGTTAAGATGCATCTTTAACGAGGCAGCTCATTAGGTTGTGAAGCAGAGCTAACGCTAAGATACACAGCTGCTTGACAGCAAGGCAACACATTCATCAAATGTTGCAATGCATGTCAATTCATTTAATTTAGTGATGTTAAATGTCTAATCTTTGGAGCATGACAAACAGCTTAATCTATCACATAGCGTGTATTTATAGATGCCTTGGTTGGTCGCACCCAGATGATATAATGATTCTCCAGGTCATAATGTTCTCTTAATACTCATCTCAATGTGACAGATAAACTTTCCATGACATCTAGGGGAAGGTAATTACTTAGAATAATGCTAAAACAACTGAGTCTGCCGTTTTGGTTTATCTGGCAGAATTGATGCGTTCACAGGTATGCCGCACGGTATTGTGGGATACGCACATTCCATGGGAAAGTGGCGGTTCCCAAGACAGAGCTGAAATTTTAATTAGCATTGGTTTCAGTTTGGGTTGCTAACACAGACATCTATATGTGTGTGCTCAATATTTAATTAAATGGCTCTTGCTTTACAGCATCCTGCAACCCAACACCCAATTCCCACACAACACCTTTACAGCCAAAAGGCTTCTTCATTAATCAACCCAAATTAACGAGAGAGCCACAATCAAACTCACTCTAAACAATGCTCTAAAAGAGATTTTATTAACATATTAACAAATCACATTTGCATTTCTGAGTGGACCATTTGTATCACTGCAAATTACTACTTGTACTTCACAATACACTCTCTTTTATGGAGTCTTTACTTACATATATAGATCATTCAATAACCAAAAGGCCAAGCAGATATAAAATGCACAAAATTTTCTAGACCAGCCATCCATGTCACACTTACCTGCACAAATTAAGTTTTCTGCCCTTCAACATCAATGTTATATTTGCAAACCAGTGTTATTTTAGTATTGTTTATGCTATCATATACTATTATTAATATTTTGAATATTATAATTAAATTAATTGAATATTATAAATAATTAAATTATATATTTGAATTTGAATTTATTTCTACATTTCCAGTTGCCATTGTAATTTAAGATTTTTTTATATGTGACTGTCCTTTTTAATAGTTTTTTTTAAATAATTTTTATTTCACTTTTAGTTTTAGTCATTTTCATACTTAAGCTTAAACAAAAATTTGAAATGACTACCTTTGCAACTGAGTTTAGTTTGAAGTTTAAGTTTTTTTAAAGGAACACTCCACTTTTTTTGGAAATAGGCTCATTTTACATCTCCCCTAGAGTTAAACAGTTGAGTTTTACCGTTTTTGAATCCATTCAGCCGATCTCCGGGTCTGGCGGTAGCACTTTTAGCTTAGCTTAGCATAGATCATTGAATCTGATTAGACCGTTAGCATCTCGCTCAAAATGACCAAAGAGTTTCGATATTTTTCCTATTTAAAACTTGACACTTCTGCAGTTACATCGTGTTCTAAGACCAATGGAAAATGAAAAGGTGCGATTTTCTATGCTGATGCTAGGAACTATACCCTCATTCCAGCGTAATAATCAAAGAACTTTGCTGCCATACCATGAGTGCAGCAGGCGCAATGATATGACGCAGCGCCTGAAAGTAGTCCCCAGCTTAGCTAGTCCCAAGCTTACCTATTTTCCGTCGGTCTTAGTACACGATGTAACTACAGAAGAGACGAGCTTTAAATAGGAAAATTATCGAAACGCTTTGGTCATTTTTGATAACCAAATGCTAATGGTCTAATCAGATTCAATGATCTATGCTAAGCTAAGCTAAAAGTGCTACCGCCAGACCCAGAGATCGGCTGAATGGATTCAAAAACGGTAAGACTCAACTGTTTAACTCTAGGGGAGGTGTAAAATGAGCCTATTTCCAAAATAAGTGGAGTGTTCCTTTAAGTTAACGTTTTTCCATCTAATATTTATATTTAAATTTTATTTCAGCTGTATTTCAATTAATGAAAACATTTTTTTAGGTTTTATATTTTTAGTTTAGTATAACAACAACACTGTTACAAATCACCCTGACTCTAAATTAAATGTATGATATGTGACTGATTAAATTTTTTTTTTTTTATTATTATTTTTGTATTTAGCTTTTTTTTCTTTTTTTATCATTTTAGTACTTAAATTTTATTTTAGTTAGTTGTCAAGATAATACTTTATAAGTCTTGTTTAAGCTTTTAAGATTTACCACATTTATATTTCAATTTCATTTTTTAGTCTAGTACAATAACAACACTGTTACAAATGACTTGACAGATTAAGAAACATTAGGGAAATAAGGTTAAAAAAAATAATAATAATAGTTCTAAAGAGATAATAATACAGGAAATACATTTTAGGATCCATTCAATCTTTTTCTTTTACAAATATATTTTTATTTATGGATCTAGCTATAGATATTTAATAATTCCCCATACATATTTAATATTTTCTTGTGTTTTATCCAAAAGATGCCCTTTCTCAGTAAGAAAGAGAGGTTTCTGTGAACATGTCTTGCAGTCAAGATTAGTGGATTAAAAATCCCACCAAGAATTGTATGATTCCTGCAGCCGTTTGATAAGGACCGCACACATAAACAGAGTATGATGACTTCTGCTCAAGTTTGACAAGGACATCCAAGGAGAGCCATAAGTGTACATGTCACACTTCTGCATGTTCTTCAAAGCCTGTGTAGGAGAGCATGACCTGGATCCGGATCTTCTTTTGTGTTCCACTGCAAAGAATTACAGCATGACTACAGTATTCCTTTAACAGATCACAATCCCATTACCTATCAGTTCAAACCACAGATAACACCCACTATTTCTCTAAATGGACTACTTTCAGTTTTTCATGTCACAGGAAGGTGGGCTGCTTTTATTGCAATGGATTTGGAAACACAACCGCTCTCTCTCCTCTGGAGCCGACCGTGTTTCTGGTAAATTAACCCATCAGAAGTAGAAGCGCTTGAATTTCAACACTTTCAACTGCATCACCACACTTTCTGTCTGACAGGCCTGAAACACGAAGGTGACCGCAGGCCGAACCAGGAAGAAGCAAAGAGGAGAGGAGAGATTTGGGGGAAGGGATGCTCATGTAATAATGTTAACTTCTTAGATTTTCATCTACACTCAGTTGACCTTGACATGAGGTGCAGAGGATATGGATCTCCCAAACCATTAATATTAATTCCCACAATGACTGTGGATTATTATATTTAACGGAGGAAGGTGTGAATTTGTGTCATTATCACTTAGCGATCAAGATGTAATGTCAGATGTCTATACTGTAATACTGTACAGTCATCCAGACAAGAAAAGGACAGTAAACTGTCATTATCAAAAACAATCTGTTGAGTTGTAAAAACGTAGTATAATACAATTACCAATAGTATAATGTAGGCTAAATATTTTGTATATATTAATCTTGTAAGCTTTTTTCAGTTCACTTCCATAGTCCTGCATTAGTAAAATAATAATAATAATATTTTAGTATTTTATTATTAATATTGTATTATTTTTGTTAGTTTATTATTATTTTCAATTAACAAATAACAATGATTAACTTAATATGAAAAAAAAATATTTTAATACTACAACATTGCATGCAGAGTCATAAAAACTGCATGATAAATACACAGGAATCTGAATTTGTTAAAACAAAATATTAAATAACTTTAAAATAAAGTTAACTATACCATAGCACATAGCAGGATAATACCAAAAAATGCATTTGCATATGCATGTATAGAGTTAGTAAGATGTTGTTGTTGTTGTTTTTGAAAGAAATTAATGCATTTTTCAGTATTACATTGATACATCAAATTTATCAAAAGTGACGTCAGCATATTAGAATGATTTCTGAAGGATCATGTGACACTGAAGACTGGAGTAATGATGCTGAAAATTCAGCTTTTCATCACAGGAATAAATGACATTTTAACATATATTAGAACAGAAAACAGTTATTTTAAACTGAAATAATATTACTGATTTTACTGTATTTTTGATCAAATAAATGCAGCTTTTGTGAACACAAGACTTTTTTTTTTCAAAAACATAAAAAATCTTACAACCCAAGCTTTAGTGTCTATCTATCTGGTCTGTAAACAGAGACTCTGCTGTCTTGCATCTCTCTTAGCTTTGCAGGCTTAAATAATATTGCTAGGTTTGAATAGGCTTGGTTCAGTGTACGACGGGGACCGAGCTGAGAGGGGCTGTCGTCCCATCCTCAATTACAAGGAATTCATCTCAGCGAGATGGAGGAAGCGCACCCGAGCTCACTATGTCTCCCACCAGTCGGCCGCTATTCAAAGACACAACATCTGCTCTCGCTAACAGAAACGTTCTCCCTGCTTGTGTACTTTCATTTCAGGAAAATAAGACACTCTGCTGTCTTCCTGCTCTGTCAAAACACTACATAATTACTCTGAATAAGGCTCTGCAAAGCGGAAAAAGGAGAAGATGTTTGTTGCTATCTTTAAAGCCACAGCTGCACTTGTTCATGTTTTGTAAGTGTTTGAATTCAGATAGTTTTGCTAACGAAGATGCTTGCGGAACGGGTGGAAGCGAGAAAGCGTAATCTTAGTCTTGATTGGTTTTAACAGCTCTCTCTTCATCACTGAAGTGTGTGGAAAGTAGAGGTGTCTATTTTCGACTCTTGTGTAATGGAGGACTTCGATGCACATACTTTTAATCAGCTTCCTCTGTGCAAATGATGCCAGGGAGGGAGTCTATTTTCCCTGGCTTTGAGGAACATAAAGACCTCAGGGAATAGTTTGGTTATAAGATACACAAGTGAAAACAGGAAATTACACCAAAAACAAACAGTTTATGCTTTTGCTATGCTGTTTATCTGTTTGAACGTTAGTATGAAAGCTAAATTGTAGTTGTAGATTAAATGGCTTTTAGTTTGTTATGTGTATACAAGAAACGTAGCGCCAAGTTTTTTATATATTAAATATAGGCTATATATTTTTTTCAGCAAAGATGCATTAACCTAATCAAAAGTGAAAATAAAGGCATTTGTAATGTTACAAAATATTTATATTTTAAAAAATGCTGTTTTTTTTCTATTCATCAAAGAATCCTGGAAAAAAATGAGAACGAGAAAAATTCTGGAGGATCATGTGACACTGAAGACTGGACTAATGGCTACTGAAAATTCAACTTTGCCATCCCAGGAATAAATTAATAATGATTATGTATTAAAACAGAAAATAGGTATCCTAAATTGTGATAATATTTTGCAATATTAATGTTTTTACTGTATTTTTGATCAAATAAATGTAGCCTTTGTGAGCAAAAAATACTTTCAAAAACAATTGAACTAGAAAAAAAGAAAAATAAATTGTATGGAACTGTAGTGTATTATTTATATACAAACATATTCAATAGAAAATAGTGTTTAATAAAATACTTGATTGTTTCTCTTGCTTGAAAAGAGAAATAGAGTAAGCTGTTGAATCTCTGGAAAATGTTTTTGGAGTCTATAAATGGGTTTCCTTTAATCGACCTCAGTGGATATGATTTCCTTTTCATCAGAGGAAAAATGGCTACAGGTTTCCATGAGAAACTCTCTGATTTAGTCCCAAAATCTTTTCAATTAGAAAGTGCAAGGGACCCTGCACTCCTTTTGTATCACATTTCACACAGAGGAAACAGCTAGGCTCTGTTTCCTGTCCTCTAATCTCAAGTATCTCTTTACTGCCAGCCGCATGATAGATGTTGGCTGGATCGGTGCAGTCTGTGGCTTTGAGAATTACCCAGGCCTGGCCCATGGTTCCCACCCCCAACCCACAAAAAAAGTCGAGCAATCATGTCGCAAGAGCCCTTGCCATTTTTCACGGAGATAGTGTTTTGATTGCCTGGGAAGAAAATAATACCATTTACTCCTCTAAATTGCCAGGCTGGATTCCCATTGGCTGAGAAGGAAGCCCCAGTGTAAACACGACTCTCTCCTTGGCCTTTCACTTCCTCTCCTCCTCATCCAGGTGAAGCTCTATTTAGCCAAAGAGCGCTTGAAAGCTGAGATCTCCGGGCCTGAAAAACAGTCTTTAGGGCTAAAGGACTCCCGGATAGACGGGCACAGCGGAGTGCTCGCAAACAGCAGGTGTTTACAGACGTGCGTTGTGAAATGAGACTCTCTCTCCGGGATGAACTGAACAATGTCTGAGGAGGTTTAAAGGTTAAACTTAAACGTGACTTCAAATTTAATGTGCTTTCGGAATGCACCTTCACAGCACAGGTTTTAAATTCCATCCTTCTTTTGCATTGACACTGGATTACAACAGGTTTATTTTAAGTAGTCAATAATTAAAGGCTTTACCTCACAAAAGTACACAGAAGTTGCTTAGAAATAAGTTTAAACTCAACAGATGGACACAGAAACCATAATAAACAAAGTGCCTTTAAAAAGTTATACTTAAAGACACAGTCATCCAAAAACGAAAATTCTGTCATCATATTCTTTTGTATTCTGAAAGTCATACAGCTTTGGAGTGGCATAAGGATGAGTAAATGACAACGTTCATTTTTAATGAACTCTATATTTAAAAACATATATATCTTTTCATTTCCTATGTTGCCAAATAATATTTTGACTTCAGATTTAACACATTTTTAGGTTTCCTTACCATTTTTACACTGTATTCGCTACGAGCTTAATCACCGAGCTTTCCTCTAGCAGCTCTGTGTATTGTCAGTTCTGGTTCAGGGTCAAAGGTTAGGTGGTCTTATCAGAATAAGTGACACTGAGAAACTTTGGGGTCAAATAACTATAAACAAACATCTCTCTTCTATGTTCTTTCTGTGATAAAATGTGAAACATTCCATGTTAATTTTTGAGTTATTTAACAAAATATATCAGCCATTTATCCAGTGTCGTACTGCAACTGAATGCAAGCCTTGCAAAGTTAAAGGTGCACTCAGAATTTGTTCTTCATCGTCTTACACATACAAAATGAATATTGCTTTCGACAAAAAATTTCAAAATAATTTAAGATGAAGACTTCAGTCACATTAGTAGCCTAATAAAAGGTGATCTATTTTACATGGAGCAGGTCGCCTCATGAGAGCGCCATGTTGAGTTCACACTATTCGCTCTCAGGAAACTCCCGTTTCCAGACACTTTTGAAGAAATGAATAATTACTGAATGCTCATTGAATTGCTCATTTCTACGATGGCATCTGAGTCTTAGTGTGATTCTGCCTTCACACAATAGGTCTCAGTACAACACAACTGCCAATTAAGAGCAAAACCGCCCTGGAGCCAATTTCATTGGTCAACTCATTCATGCAATCACCTGTCAAGAAAAGTGCATGGATTTCTCATCGCAAAGTTTAAGATTTAGGTTACAGGTTAGTATGTGTTTCAGCATTGTGTAGGCAATCTGCACCGTGTTCGTCATGACAAATAAAGACATTAGAATTGGCTGGGGGGGCTGAGTTTGCACAGTACTGGAAAACATTTTTAGAGTTTAAACCCAATAGGAGGATACTGTGCACAAATGATGCTGCAAAAAGCTTCAGTTATTACCTAATTTAACCTTATCTGACCCTTAAACATGTCTGGTTATTTTAACCTAATGTAATTTTTTAAAACATACAAAAAAATCGCACCTTTAAGCTCAATGTTAAAGGAACGGTCGACTCCAGAATGAAAATTGTCCCTTTGACTTCCTTTCGTCTGCAGAATCCAAAAGAAGATGTTTTGAACAACTGTTTTTGTCTAATGAAATTCAAAGAGGTCCAAAACAACACTGTCCCGAAATGATTTCATTGTATGGACAGAAAAACACTAAAACATTTGAAAATCCATGCCATGAAGCCACATAATTGAAAATTATTTGATTGAATTCATATTTCATATCAGGGAAAACATATTTCACATTCGGCTCTGCTTGCTTTTCGCTTTTATCTGCATTCTGGCACTTTCCTTTCCTAAATTATAGCTCCTATCATTTTACAATGCCTGCAAACCAAATGAAAACAATATGATTCAATCACAGTTGTTCTTTTCCACAACATATTACGATATTGGTAATGAAATCGGTGCCGTTCTGGTCTGTCACAGTCATAAGCCCATGAGCGTGATCATATTTCATCCTGTAATTAGAATGTGCTGTGTCAAAAGGTTCCAGCAATTACCATCCAATCACCCACTTTAATAATCAATATCAATAAAGTTTGGAACAACCTTCCCACTCCCACCCCTCTGGTGAAGCCCCTCTTCCACTTAACATTCCACCCATGGAAATCAACTGGCAATTAATTCCTAATAAGTGTTAGAAAATGCCTAATTGCTTCTCGTGCCCATTCTAGTCAGCTGTAGCGAGGAAATGAGCTTGGTGCTAATGATGCATTGCCTCTCTACACGGCACATTCGCTGGCTTTAGCCACTGTCTTTTAATTAAATAGCGTGTGTAGCGCAACATCTTCTGCCACCACTGGCTCCTCTGCTCCCCACAGGTTTGGGGCCCCTGACAGCATGTGCTATCCCCCTCTGAGCCAAATTAATTAAAATATGTGGCCTGCTTCGAACCGGAGAATGTTACCGCTTCTGAGAGAGAGAGAGAAAACCGCAACAAGGCATTTTGTCCATCTGGCTTGATTCCATTATTCAAAGCTCACAAATTTGTAAATGGTTTTGTATCAGCTAAAAGAAGCAGATGAGATAAGAGACGTCTGTGGTAAAAGCCTTTCAGGTTATCTCCCACGCTGCTCTAGACAGTACGACCGCGTTTAAGAGTCACATATTGTTCAACGTGTCAGGAATCACGTCCTCTTTCTTTTGTCTCCTTCAACAAATCAACATGGAGCAGAATATTGATGACAGGTTGAGCAGTAATCCAACAGACTTGATCATTTTATTCATGATGGCTTACGATCCTTTATGATACTTATGTGAGAAATGATTTGGCCCTTCAGTGTGTAACAAAAACCGTCTGAAATAAAAGAGAAAAACTGACAATGAATCGCAGCCGCTGAAGGCAAAGTTGCATTGTGTAATTTAAACACAATTGGCAATAAAACACAGGTTTGGGGGTTAAAAACACTGAGAAAAATAGTACAAAAGTTTCTGTATGTGTGTTTTGCTGTCAAAAAAGATGAACTTACAATCCTTAGATGCTGGAGGTCTTCAATTTTAGAGTGTTTCAAAACACATCCACTTCAGTTACTGTCTTTTATGTCTGTTGACCAGTCTTTGCCTTGGATGTGGCGGCTCTTTAACTCCATTTATCTCTTTGACTCTCATCTTCTCTCATCCAGCCATTCACCCAGCTCCAATATAATGAGAAGTGCTGTGAAATGTGAAGCGCAACAAACAAAAGTAGCTGCCTTGTTGGGGTTCTCTTATTATTATTTCGACCAGCCAATGGACAGGACAAAGGCAGGGTTATGTTTTAAGATTTAGATTTAAACCACAGTATTTTTTCATATTTTTGATATAATCCCATGAGAGATTTCTCTCTCTCTCTCACTGTTTGGCATCCTCAATTTCTCTTTGAAGCTTAAAAACTCTTCTCTTTCACTCACTGGGCTCAGACTTTAGTGTTTATGGGTAATGTCAGCATACTTTAAAGTAACATATTATGCAGGGCTAAAATGTCCCAGTTTGAGGAAGGAATGTAAATGTCAGCTTTTAAAACAAGCAATTTATATTTCTCATTTCCAGTGCTGTACCATATAGAGAGAAATTAATAAGTGTTTTGAAACCCAGAAACGAGGCAATATCTGTTTGTGGACCTCATCTCAACAGTCTAGCAGCTAAAGGTGCAAACCACTGCACATTCATACTTGACTTTAATGTATAGAATTATCAAGGGATAGCAGTACCAACCCCATCAGCTATTATCACCAGTATCAACCCCACAGGCCATTATCACCTATCACTCTGCTCTTTCTGAGGGAAAACATGTTTTTAACATTTATATATAACAAAAATGTGGTTGGCATGTGAAATGTGTGAAACATTTATCTTGGTTGTAAGCCAGAATACATTATTGGACCATTCAACATTTAAAGATATTTAACAAGGGTCAATAACATTATTTTTTCCCCGACCTATTAATTTTGCAAAAATACATGGACTTGCCTCTTGATGAGTATGTTAATTTCTGAGTTAAAATTAGGGTTATTATCATTAGCTAAAACTAAAACTACATTACAATTACATAGACATTTTGTTAATTGACATCCTTGGTAACTAACTGACATAAATAAAAATAAATTAAACCCAAATTGTAATATTTTAAAAAAATTATAATAATAAAATAAATTAAAATGACAAAAGCACGTTACTAAAAACTAAACTAAAATGGAAATGTAGCCTACAATGTGATGAAAATGTGAAAACTGAAAATATAAAAATAAAACTTCATTAAAAATATTAATAAAAACTATAACAGTATATAAAAAATACTAAAAAATGTATTTGCATAAAATCTTAGTTTAGGTTGTGAAAAAAACACAATGATATTTATGAATTAATAATTCATGATGTGTGTAAAAATACTACATTAGACCTGGACATTAAAAACTACACTAAAAACATTAAAAATTATTTAAAATGTAAAATATTTAATAAAAATTATTTTGCTTGATGGTTACCCCACATGACATTATTCGTCATTTGATTTTTGAAATGTAATGGAAATGGAAAATGGTAATGGAAATGGAAAATGGAAAATTAGATGAAAATGTAAAAAATGAAAATGTCAAAAAAAAGTTTATTAAAAATATTAATAAAAATAATAGTATATAAACCAGGGGTGTCAAACTCAATTCCTGGAGGACCGCAGCCCTGCAGAGTTTAGTTCCAACCCTGCTCCAACACATAAACCATGTAGTTTTCAATCGAGCCTGAAGGACTTGATTAGCTGGATCAGGTGTGTTTAATTAGGGTTGGAGCTAAACTCTGATATAAACAATACACAAATTAATTTTATTTTATTTTTATGTGCATAAAATATTAATTAATTGATAAAATATTTATAAATGAATAATTCATAGGTGTGTAAAAATACTACAGAACAAAACTAAATTTCATTTATATTTTTTATATAAAAAAAATGTACTTGATGGTAATACCACATGACATTATTTGTCATTTTATTTAAAATTTCCTTGAAAAGCTATTAAACATGAAAGCCTGCATAAGATAAACACACAAAAATAAATCATTTTCAAATTATTTATGGTGGACACTCTTATTTGTTATTGACCCATATACAGAAAGATACAATTTTACCTCCAAAATACTTTAATAACATTGCTAGTCATTGGATACAGGCATATTACAACACATTAAATGAAGATTCTTGTTTTGTTTCCATTGCATTTGCATTACATAAAAACCTTCTGCATGTTTTGGGGAAAGTCCAATAAGTGGAAAGGCTTTTTTTCTAAATTCACAGGCTTCATGCATCAACTTTACTGCGCAGCACTATAATCCCTCCTTCACTTTTGGCTTCTAGAAGGTGAGGAGGCTTTTTCATGGGCAGACAGTCAGGCAGCAGCAGCAGACGTGAGAGGGGGCGGTGGGAAGGAAAGCGCAGGGAGCTGCTCGGAAAAAGTTACCTGCAAGGACACGACTCATTTTCAGAGAGTGGGCGCAATCCCTTGAAACTGCAGCGAATAAGAGATAGAGTTGTGAAGAGTGTGGCGGTTGCCTATACCACCTATATTATGATCTGCCACTGCTTTCAACAAGACTTTTATAACAAATCACATGGCTAACATGGAGAAATTTAGCATTACATAATTTGCTCACCAATGGATCCTCTGCAGTGAATGGGTGCCATCAGACGGAGAGTCCAAACAGTTACAGTAGAAAACTACACAATAATCCACAAGTAATCCACTTGACTCTAGTCCATCAGTTAACATCTTGTGAAGTGAAAAGCTGTGTTTGTAAGTAACAAATCCATCATCAATGCTTTTTAATGTTAAAACATCACTTCTGGCCAAAATACCAGTCCATAATCCATAATAACACTTCCTCCAGTGAAAATGTTCATCCCCTGTTGTCCTCTCACATCAAAACCCAGTGATGTATTTATTTAGAACTTGTAATCGGTGCTTGATCTGTGCATATTTCTCTCCTGATTCAGACAAAATGACTTTTTAACTGAAGAAAGAAATATTATCGATAGAGGACTCATATTAAAAAAGGTCTTAATGATGAACTTGTTTATTACAAATGGAGCTTGTGGATTACTTATATTACTTGTGGATTATTGTGATGTTTTTATCAGCTATTTGGACTTTCATTCTGACGGCACCCATTCACTTCAAAGGATCCATTGCTGTGCAAGTGATGTCCTGCTACATTTTGTCAAATATTTTCTATTGAAGAAACAAACTCATCTACATCTTGGATAACCTGAGGGTGAGAATATTTTCATTTTTGAGGTGAACTATTCCTTTAATTTCGCCACTACTACAAAATAAAAGTATTTTTCTCTCTCATGGGGGTCCCAAATATCCCGCTCATTTTGAGCACAGCTAACTAAAATGCAGGAAGATTCCTCTATTCAGGAGAGGTGTGATTGACTGCTGCTGCATTGCCCTGATTGTGATGTTCCATGTCTGGATGCAGAATTCAGAGTGACTGACAAGCTTCCTGGATATGTCCCCACAGCAGAATATATTAAGACACTGTTCAAGAATGCAGAAAATGAAATCATCAGCAAAGATGGCAGTCAGTCAATCTGCTTGTCATCATCACTGATGAAGAGGAAGAGAAGTTATTTTTCTCAGTTGCCTCACAAAAACACTACATGATATCACCAGTGTCAAAGTGCCACCTGTCAATCACAGATGGTAAACTTAAATAATTAAATAATTGTTATGGATATTAGTTTCATAATTTGGATTCAATCCTTAAAGAATCCTAAGAAGATTGAAAATTTATTTGAAAAGAATATATAAAAAATATAAAATAAGATCTTACTGCATAAACAAAAATTCAGTTTATCAAGTAGGATTCTTTTTTTATTCATTATTTTTTTATTGATACCATTAAGATTTCTTTAGAATTGGTTTCAAATATTTTAGAAATTCCATTCATTTATTATTTAGATGTCAAACTTATCAATTGTTCTTATTTAAAACAAATGTATTAAATTTTTCACACAGCCACAACATTAAAATGCACCTGCAATAAATGCAAATAATGAATATTTACTTATTTGTTTGTTTGTTTATGTTTATTTATGAATATTTATTAATTTGTTTATTATTTAGATGTCAAACTTATTTTCTTTCTTAAATAAAGGAAATATATTACATTTTTACACAGCCACATCACTGGAACAAATCTGCAATAAACAAACAAACAATTAAATAAAGTTTTTTATTATTATGTATGAATTTTATTTTTTATCTATTATGTAGATGTCAAACTTAACAACTGTTCTTATGTAAAAAATATAAAACAAATATGTTTAACACTGCCACATCACTGAAACACATTTGCAATCAATATTAATAAGTAAATAAATAAAATGAAAGATGGACTAAGTCACATTCATGTGCATGGAAGCAGGCCTATTACGGCACTCAATGTAACATGAAAATGTGCTAAGTACAAAGAATTAACGGCATCAAACGCGGCAAACATGGGTGGACTCTGTAATAAAATCTATTGACTTTTGTCTCTCTAGGTTGTACTTCAAGCAGATGACAAAAATTGGCTGAAATTAGAGCGACGCTCCGAAGTGTGTGGCCTGAAGATGCATTCGGGATAGAACACTTCACAGATCCATCTGTGCTAATTGACATTTATTTTCCGTTAGCAGCAGGGTGAGATCTAATGCTGATGAAGCGGCCATATTGCCGCAATATCGCCTGTCTGTCAGGTTTATGTGTCAACGCCAGCACATATGGGACCCTGGGGAGGTTCATGCCGCAAACTCCTCTTGTTCTAAATGAGATTCATTGGCCTAATCTAATACAAAAACAGCTTTTTGACCAAATTACTCTGTCCTTAGTCTCCAGACAATCTTGGGGATCTTCTGGAGAATCAGCAGTGAGCTAGCTGCACTCTCGAAATCAATTAGTTGCCTACCAGGTTCACTGATGTGATTGAACCTGTGTGTAATGGAAAATTCAAGCTAATTAAATTGGCAAAGAAGAAATGAGGGTAAAGAGAAGAAAGGGCGAGAGAGATTTAGAGACTTTAGCATTTTAGTGAGATTGTGCCTCGCGGCGGCTTGTGCTGCGTATTGGCATTTTAAAACTGAGAATTATGCCAGCCATTTGAAA
Source organism: Schizothorax lantsangensis (assembly GCA_027422415.1). Taxonomy (NCBI): domain Eukaryota; kingdom Metazoa; phylum Chordata; class Actinopteri; order Cypriniformes; family Cyprinidae; genus Schizothorax; species Schizothorax lantsangensis. The sequence goes on from CM049855.1 coordinate 16,580,173, forward strand.
CAACTAAATTAGAGAAAGCCCATCGCAAAACACCACCATCCAGCACCAAGGCCTTCACAGCACATTGCGAAACAATAAAACTGAGGATCTATAAAGCGTGTGACTTCCGAACAGGGTGGATCTCTGCTAAATACCTGTCATGCATTTTTCAAAAGCACAGTAGCTCAATCGATTTGCTCTTTGCTCAGTTATCACAGTCATGTTTCTCCATGTTTGAAAGGGAGACGTAATATATTGACTTTGTTACAGACTCCGTGTGCTGCCGATCTGACAGCTTCTTCTCAAGCGGCTGATTTATGGCTTGTGCAAATAGGGGGGAAATTCACATTACACCGGCCACACTGGGAACGATGCATCCGGGTGAAGAACAAAAATAAGCAGTTCTGAATTACGCTCGGGCCGCCCGAACATCGGCTTTCCCTTTCTTTGACCTCTGTTTGGCAGTTTTGCTGATGTGTACGCTGGCGCTGGCAGGTATAAATGAATCTCAATTTCCTTTATTAATTTTCCATGTCACTACAAACTTGTTTCTGAAGAGACCTCTCCAGGCGTTTATGCTTGGTGGAGTCAAAAGTCTATTACAAGGTTCTACATGAGTAACTTTTGAACATTCATGAACGTAGCAACTATTGACTGTACTTCCACTTTTAACAGCAGCCTTTTTTCTCTTAGTGAATGTATTCACTCTAACAAAGCTCTTCTGTAAAGCGTGTATCATCAGTCCGGTAAATTCTTTTGTTTTTTTGTTAAACTTCCAAAGCCAACAAAATATGATGCTAACCTCTGCATCAGCATTTTATTTTTGACATCTTTTTAATAGGACTGCAAATAGCAATGCTGCACACAAAGCTGCATCAGTGGCAGACATGTTTATGCTTAAAGAGTTAGTTCACCCAAAAAAGAACATTATTTCATTAATTGCTCACCCTCTTGTCATTCCAAACCCGTAAGACCTTCGTTCATCTTTGCAACACAAATTAAGATATTTTTGATGACATCTGAGAGCTTTCTGACCCTCCATAGACAGCAATGCAACTGACATGTTCAAGGCCCAGAAAAGTAGTAAGGACTTCGTTAAAATAGTCCATGTGGCATCAGTGGTTCAACCTTCATTTTATATAAAATATTCAGAAGATGAACAAAGGTCTTACAGGTTTGGAATGACATTAGGGAGAGTAATTAATGACAGAATTTTCATTTTTGGGTGAACTATCCCTTTAAACAATGTTTTTTCTGTTCCAAAATCAGCATTAAATCAGCATATTAAAATAATTTCTGAAGGATCACGTGACACTGAAGACTGGAGTAATGGCTGCTCAAAATTCAGATTTGCCATCACAAATTAATGACATTTTAAATATATTAAAACTGATACAGTTATTTTAAATTGTAATAATATTTCACAATATTACAGTTTTTTTGTCTCTAAGACATTAAAAAAATCTTGCCGACCCTAAACAGCAGTGAACATGCCGGTACTGTGCAATTATGGTTAAACTGCAGTACCTCAATTTATTTTATTTTTTTTTAGCAATTATGGTTACTCTAATTATGAGCGTAATCACATTAACATAATTACAGTATTCCGCTTACACAAGCTTCAACTTAATCATAGTACTTCCTTAATCGCATTATAAGAGCCCATGTCAACGTATCCACTTTCAGGTGTGCTTTCTTCATCAGATGATGAGTTTATGTATATTCCACAGATGTTTTGCGTGTCCGCACATATGGCCGTGCGCTATGCACCTGCATCTAGAAGCATCCGGTGTCACGCCTGCCTCCTTCGAGGGTTTTGTTAGCATCTGGTGTCAAACATGCTAACTGACTTTCATACTCAAACCGGGCATGCATTTTAATCTAGGTGCAATGCAAACACACCTGTTTACAAACAAACAAATAAACGAGCCTAAGATAAGCATCCCTAGCGTTAGCCTCTGGCATCTGATGAGAAAATGCAGCATGTGAGTGAGTGAGTGAGCGAAAGAGAGAGAGAAAAAGACAGGAGGAGAATAACTTTATTTGAGATATGATGGCATGTGTCTCTCAAGCAAGCAGGCTGCTCATTACAGGCACTTTCTTTGACTGGCTGCTCAGATGTCAGCTGTCACAGTTCATCATGGTGTGCTGAGGTGAAGAAAAAACAAACAGCTGCCATCTCTCCCTTGGCAGGAACCATGCAGGTAAACACTGAATAATAGTCAATTCCCCTTCACCGGTGTGAGACTCCACAGATCCAAATACCTCCACACTGCATTGACTCCATTATTTTAAGAAATGAAATGCTTTTCAGAGAGGGAAAAAATCAAGCGGTAAGCGGTCCCTCGGCACAACGGTGCAGTTCTGAATGGAAACTGAGCTTTTCCTCAAAATGGTGGACGACAAATGTGAGGAAATGAGGAATCACTATCTGCACTTAAACACTGTCTTTGAGAAGAAGTCTTTGGTTATCCTGCTGGGGATCCACCAAACCGTTTTGTGGAAAAAAATGAAGTTTTAACCACTGCTAACAATAAAAAGCTTAAGTTCAGCTAAATGCTTCATTGCCCCTTTCATATTAAAATGCATTCAATGTACTGTACAAGTATACCTCCAGTATACACTCAATAATAATTATTTTTAACGTTCTGCAATGTAAGCATGTATCATGCATGTAGTGCATATATTTAGAGGCCAGGCTTAAACTGCAACACTTGTCATGCAAGATCCTATCCCAGTTTCTCAATGCCTAACCAAAGGCTAACTGAAAACAGAAAAGGAAATATTTATTTTGACGTTTGTAAGACGCAGCATAGTATAATGTGAATATGTGATATATAATAAAAAGAATACCATTCAAAAGTTTAGTGTTTGTAAGATTTTTTAAATGTTTTTGAAAGAAATCACTTATGCTCACTAAGGTTGCATTTATTTGATCAAATATACAGTAATATTGTCAAATATTATTACAATTTAAAATAACTTTTTTCTATTTGAATATATTTTAAAATGTAATTTATTCCTGTGATGCAAAGCTGATTTTTCAGAAGTCATTACTCCAGTTTTTAGTGTCTCGTGGTCCTTCAGAAATCATTCTTATATGTTGATCTGCGGCTTAAGAAACAGTTCTTGATTAAAACATTTGGTAAACATTTTTGTCAAACCATGATATCTTTCTTGATGAATAGAAAGTTCAAAGGAACACCATTTATTTGAAACAGAAATCTTTTAAACATTATAAAGCTCCTAACAAGAAAATTTGATCAATTTAATGTGTCCTTGCTGAATAAAAGTATTAAATTCTTTCAAAAGAAAAAAATATTTTGAACAGTAGTGTGTATTTTCATGTTTAAGAATAAGCCATTTTCAGACATCAAATAAAATACCAATAAAAACTTGAGGAGGATAGGATCTTGTGTGATACCAGCTCTCCTCCAAGGTCTCCTTGGCCTAAAAACGTCTGAAAACACCTTCATTGTGGCATTTATGTGCTCAACCACAAAAAAAAAGAAGAGGCTAGAAGTAGAATAAATCAGAGCCTTTATATCACGTCCCAGCTGACAATCTTAGAAACAACCTTCAAACTCGGTCCTTACTGATGGAAAACAGCCTGATTCCCATTGGTCACACCCAAACACCAAAGGCCAAGCTTTACCTCCAATACGTTAAACTCAGTGGTCAGCTGTATGGACTGAGCGCTAACGGGGTGGTCCTAATCCCACCAAATCCCCAGTTTCCTCCACACCTGACCCAGTGGCACTGAAGAGAATTGAGCTGTCCTACTCTGCGCTGATGTCTTCAGCCATATCCTACCCCACAGAAAGCTCCTCTTAAAATCTCCTTTGAGTCGCCTGCCTTTTTTATCACTCCAATCCTCTACAGAAAGCAGGAGAGGAGATAGCAGGGGGAATAATCACAAATAACAAGAATGTCCTTGATCCCTGTCTGTCTGGTGCAGCAGACAGCCTATGGAGTATGAGAGAGCTCTTCCCCTCTCTCTTAGCAGGGGGTTCTGCAGCAGATGCAGACATTAACCGACAGACTCTCCTTTATCCAGAGAAGCCAGACACGACTCTCCTCTCCTGCTCTCCACAATTTTTATTGCAGTTTTCTCCGGTGAGTGCTCTTACCCTCATTACGAATGCTCCTCTCTTCTCATCACAGAAATGGACCTATGCCTGAATAAAGTGCCAGTGACCACAAAATCTGAGGCCTTGGCAGAAGGACGCATTTCGGACCACTCTGACTCCGATGTGCCCGGGTTTGACGGACAGCATAATGAGGGAGAAAGAATGTCACAGAGAAAGGCAGAAAGTGGCACATTAGTGCTTGGATTTTTGTCTTCCATTTCTTCACACTGATAAATTTCACACAGGCACATTTTGAAGATGTTTTGGATAGGTTCCATTAGTGTATGGTCAGTATTTAAAGGGATAGTTCTCCAGGAATTAAAGTTATGTCGTTATTTACACACCCTCATTTTGTTCCGACAGTAAAGAACACATGAAGATGTTTTTTTTTTCTTCATAAAATGAAAGTTAATGGTGTCCAACGGTTTCAAACTCCAAAGGGGACATAAAGATGAGGTATTGTAATGTAATCCACAAAACTTCAGTGGTTTAATCCAAGTCTTCTGAAGTGATTTGATAAACAGTGAAAGTTAAGTAGTTATTCATTCTCAAATCAAATAAAAATATTGCTCAACTATATAAAGGCTAAATCAAACATGGCGACATGTCAATTACATCAAACCTCATAAAGTTTAACAGTCCAAGTGCACTATTTCAACAACTTTTTTTTTGCATGATTTTCTTTTTCTATTCTCAGCTAAAGATTTTTTTCAGAATAATGGGTAGAATTATTCTACTGTTAAACATGTTTATTTAAAATAAGTTGAAATAATGCAGGCTGATGGCTTTAACAAAAGCATATACTCCTGATTAACAATCTTGTAGCTCACAGTAACCCTGTTTTTAAAGGTTTATAAGTTATGTTAAAAATCAGTTCCCCTATGGAGAAAATGAATGGGGTTTTCACTTCCAGAACCTGAATGTTGCGCTGTGTTGGTTCCGCTGTGTCAAAGTCATGAGGGCATCACCAGTGAGGCTTCAGAAGACTTCAAACCATCAAAGTTGGATTGGTTACTTTTACGCTACTTTTATGTCCTTAAAATTCTGGACCCTGTTTACTTACATTGTATGGACAAAAACAGCTGAAATGTGTGTTCTCCAGAAGAAAGAAACCCAGTTCAGAAGCGAGTAAAAAAAGACTAAAATATTTGGCTGAAATATTCCTTTAATTAGTTATTCTAGAAATCACAGCAAATTCTGAGCCACACAGAGTCAGAGAGGTTAAGTAAGTGCCTCGGCCACAAATCGTTTTATTCGAAGCTACTGCAGCCCTTATGCTACAATCACAATGAGTCATTTATTCAGAGACGGTGTGACCCTGAAAAAAGAAAATGGCTGACCTCGGGGTCCCAAAAAAGCGAGTGTTTACTGGGCTGAATCCCTTGGAGACTGCTTTAAAGAGCTAATCTACTGCTCTGGACACCGTCCACATGGCATAAATCACTTTTTAAAATGATTGATTCTCTTTGAAATAAGATGTAGGCACTGCATAACAAATGGAGTGAAGCTAAGACAGAAAATAAGCAAAAGTGTGTCATAAAGAACAGAACACCGTGACTCGCAGATATTCAGCAGGCCTCTTTCTGTAGCACTGCTGATAATGGTAAAGCTCTGGCCCCTAGAGCTCATTACCAGACAAATACCGTTCCTTTGGTGCACAGCGTTCGTCTATATTCATGCTCTCATGAGATCATTGTTATTATTTTGTTTATTTTTGCACTTTTCCATTGCATCATTATGAGGTAGAGTTGCAGGACTTATACCTTGGTTTCTCGAATGCAAATCTTTAGCCTTTGGCTATAAATTCCAATGAAAATTCTCCATTAAAGGGTAGATTTAGTCTGCAAGGTTGTAGTTTTTGAAGATAAATGTAATTACACTTTCGCCAATTTTACATCACTTATTTCCTGAGAGAAAACATTTTGCGCTTAATAATGTTTCTTTTTTATCACGGACTGCTGTGAAATTCACATGACAACGTTGCGTCAGATAAGAAGTGGTACTCGCTCCATTTTTTCAGATAAAAACGTTTGAGATAGTCATAAACCAGGCCACTTGAGGATAATGCTCTCATCTACTTATATGAATCTTTTAAAGATTAATAACGTCTGACGCCTTTGATAGAAAGCCCTGATTCTAAAGTGGCAATGCAGCAGCCGCAACAGACAAAAAAGGTCATTCACTGCGCTTGTTTCCATCCTCTTTAAACTTTGACTGACAAATTATAACAGGAGTGAGACAATAGAGGTCTTATCGCTGGGATCTGCTTGGTCTGAGCGAGGCGCTGGCGCGCTGCGGTACAGTCTCGGCCCCTGACGACCCCCCTTCTCGCTTGGCACTACTTATCAAGCGCAATGTCCCCCAGCTCGGGTGGAACAATTCGGAAAGGTCAGTCTCAGCTGGTCCCCATGCTCAGCAGTTGGTCTCTTTGGCTGTGCAGCCAGGCTCCAGCTGAGAGCAGCTGCAGTAACTCTGTCACCCAACACCCTGCAGGGACGGACGAGCTCAAATAATGCTTTACAAAGAGAGAACAGGTAGTTTATTCAAATGCTGTTATGAGGCATTCAAATAACTAAGTTCGGTGTGAAACAGCAATATCATGTATTATGTGATATATAGTTTAGCTCACACTGTAAAAAAAAAAGTTATTTCATAAAATAAATGTTTTGGTGTCATTATCTGCAGGCAACATCGCTACAACAGTACAGTAGGTGTCGACAATTGACTGTCTTTAGAAGTAAGTCATTTGAAAGTGTTCCTGTGGCTCAGTGGTAGAGCATTGCGTTAGCAGCGCAAAAGGTTGTGGGTTCAATTCCCAGGGAACACACATACGGATAAAAAAAAAATGTATATCCTGAATGTACTGTAAGTCGCTTTGGATAAAAGCGTCTGCTAAATGCATAAATGTAAATAATTCATTCAATTGATTCTTTCAAAACATGACTCATTCAGGAATTAAACAAGTTACTTTTTATGTGTGAATCACTGAATCATTCATTCAAGCAATTTGATTCATTCTGTAACAAAACAAATGACTGCCGTTGAGTAAGAAACTGAATAATTCACTCAGGAATCAAAAAAAATAACAACTATTCTTTAAAAATGAGTCACTGAATCATTCATTAAAACTATTCGTTCAAAAGCACTGACTCAATCAGGAACCAGAAATGACTGCTTTTATGAATGAGAAAAATAGTGTAAATAACAACACCCCTGCCATCCTATGATTGGCTGGTCTGATATTGCATATGGGAGTAGGTACTTGAGTAAGTAATTACTCTGAGACTGTTAAAGTATGTTCTATGTAGTATGAATCTTTGTAATATGAAAAAAATCCGGACATAGGCCTACTACATTCATAATGTTATCATGTGGCCGTTCACAAATCCTCTCCCGTGTCCTCAAGTGTCCATTGGATGTGCATTTCAGATTCTCATCTGAAGTAGTAAAACATCCAAGTACTTAATTCAAACAGTACCTCTCTTCACATAGAGTACGTTAGTATGCTATTTCAGATGCAGCCACTTTATGAGTGACTCAATGAATCGTTCACTCAACCGATTCGCTCAAGAACAAAACCCCTCTACAGTATGCTGCTTGGAGAAGGCACAATGATTGCTTTTTCTGTGGCTTCATTTAGAACTATTTTCATAGGCGAAACACCCTCGCAAGTGATATATAATATTATACTTAAAAAAGGAATAACAACATTGACCAAAATACATTATTTGTCAAAGACAATATTTTTATGTGCAAAATTTTTGATAACAGGCCATGTGCACATCAAACCACATTACAGATACAACGCGTTTATTTTGCTCTAGGCTTATGCTGTATAAAACGTATAAAATGCAGGAACAGCACTCAGTGAGCGTAGCAATTTCTCACAGGGCTGTTTTATGTGGGTGCTCACTGTTACAGCAGCAGTAGACTAGTACTAATCAGCTTGTTGGGTTTATTCTTCAGCTGATTTATTTTAAGTGTCACATAAATCCAGAGCAAATGAATGGAGCATTTAGATAGAGTTAAAATTATTTAACAAAATGACTGCACACAGTCCCCTGATGCTCTCTCTCTGTTTTGCTTGTCTGGCTGCAGCAGAGGGAATTGTTCTACTTACACAAAATGATCTGCATGAATATGTACAAAGAACAGCCTTTTCTTGCACCCCCTACCCCACACGCACACACACTCTTCCTACTCCAATTAAACATTGTTTGTCTTATTTGGGACATGGATATTCATAATGCCAAGCTTAAGAGCTTACGGCATCTAAAAAGCCATAAACGAAAGACAAATGTTTGTCAGCTGCAGAAACATTATGCAATCAATCAACTTATTAGAGGCAAAAGATTATTTCCACTTCAACAGAGTGCTGATACCGGCATAAGGAAATTAATGAATTTATTCTAATTGTATCACAGCAATGCATATGTACCTACGATGTGTTCTGTGGCTGCTTCAACACTTTATCATAGTGAAGGTAATGGAGCGCTTCCTCCTGGTGATGCAAACGTGATAGAGCACCAGTACCACCATGTGGTGGGACGACAAAGTCAAGGAGACTGCTTTTCACTTCTTTCTGTTATAAGTCCTTCAAAGAAGCCACCTATAGAGTTAGTGATAAAGCTCAAAATTGTGGCTGTGTTGATGGCAAAGTGCACTGATGAACTCTCACCAAGGTTCTTGTTAGACAGAATGATGCCTGTTCCCAAGCCTTACAAAATAACAAGCAGACGAGGGCAATGTTGTGTGTCTAAGGGCATTCTGGATGAAGACAACCTAGCAACACAAGGTAAGCAAATATCATCTGTTCAGAGCGCAGATCCCACACCATATGCCTACCCTTGTACTTGTCTCAGACGAACGTGGATGAGCATTCTAATGAGCCATTTGGCTTTATCATTAAGCCTAATTATTACATGGGGATATAAATGATACCTGTGTGGCCACAATTCAATACATCCGCTCAGCTTAATTACTATCACTGCAGCATCATAATGGCATTATGTTTAAGAGAATTGATTGCATTCATTAGAATGTACTGAAAAGTCTGTTTTGGATATTTATGAGGAGTATTTATTGATTTTTAGATCTATTTTTTTTAGTTCTGTATTCTTCTAAAAATGTCCATTATAAAGTTTTTTAATAACAGTTTTGCTGTTTATTTAATTGTTTTGTGCTTTGTGTCATAATTGTATATGAAGAGCTCATTTGCAAAAACAGATCATGTTTTTTCATTGTGCATTCCAATTAATCTCATTAATCTTTGATTAGGTTAAAAAAATAACTAAAAAATACAGCCAACTAACACAATAAAAACATAAGATATAAAAAAAAAAACGTTATCTGTTTTTGCAAATAAACTTCATATATTATGTTGTAATCTATCTTAATTAAATTATCAGGCCATCTAAATTATATAAAAGAGACATAACATCATTACTGAAAAGTCTATATATTTTGAAATTTATGAAAAGTTTTCTGTTTATTGATTTGGCTCAATTTACAAAACTTCCATAAGAAATGCCTTGAGAAGAAGTGTGGAGATTATTGTTTAGGGGCTAGTTGTCACAGGGACTACATCTGCCTAACTAAGGGTTTGAATTAATATTTATTTATCTTTCATAATTGTTTAAATTTTGCTGAAATAAATTACAAAGAGGTGCATCTTTTTTGGGGGGAGGGATAATAGAGGATAATATGAATGTATTTACTACACACAAATTGTACACAAATCAATAATAAATATATTGTGAGAAATATTCAGTAGGGTAAAAAGTCTGACTACTAGCCCCGGTCTCCCCCACTTCCTGCCAGTAGTACTATCCAAATGAAATGAAAGAGCCAGACCTGCACCATTACTCGTTCCATGGAGCCCACAGTGGAAATGATGTCACCAGATCCCTAGAGAGGACAGCGCACTGCTGGAAAGGTTATTTCATCTCAGTAACCTTGTTTGCATATGAACGAATGTTGTTTATGGTTTTCCAGCAGTGTTTTCTTTTTTTCCAGTGATGAATAGGGATCATTTTCAGCTGTCATGAAATGATGGTTGAAATTCTGGGTTTATATTTAGCTCACCGAGGGCATGTGACCAGGTTGCTCAGCAAATTTGATTTGTTGATCAGTTTGATGTCATTCCAGTTAATGACACAACACTGTACAAATAGACTTGGAAAGGTATGGATCGCAAATGCTTTTTAGACAGGTGTTAGTGCAAGTGACAACATGACTAAAAACATTTTAATGTACTGAATTCTTTCAAAACTCATTTTAGTGCAGCAATATGAAATTCTGGCTCTGGACAATTTAAGGTAAATGTTCAGCTGTGTTTGAGACTTATAGTCACTTACTTATATTATTTTCAAACAAGCCAGTAATTGAAGTCCAGTGGTGAAGTCTGATCAAACCATTTTCCTTATAGGAACCTAGTCATAGACAAGAACCTCATTACTGACATTACTGGTAATGTAAAGTAACATTAAGTCAAATTAAGCCTCACAATAGTTTACCACACCTTTTAATAATTTCTAGTTCTGTGTTTTTCCAGTGGCTTGAACAAGGAGCAGACAAGGGCTGTTTGCCAACCACCGACTCACAATGAGAGATCTTCATTATTATGTTCTGGAAAAAAAATGTTTTAAACATCACTGCTATATCGCGACAGAAGGAAAATAAGTTTATTTTATAAATATAGCCTACCTCTTTTGTTAGGTTTCACCACTGTGCCATACATTTTGTTTACACTGTTAGAAGTGGGGTTGTTACACTGTTAGTTGTATATGGGATGGGAAAAATATTAAGCTTTTGCTTCATCCTGCTCCTTTTTGGATATTTTGTATGTCTTATGGACATGGTTTTTCTTTGGTTTTGAAACACATTTGTTGTGTTTGTATGTTTTGTTTTATATTGTGTTTTGTTCGAAATAAAAAATAAAAGAAAAAATATACATTTATGAAATCTGGAAATAATTAGCTTTTTCATTTCACCTGCTATGATTTGAAATGTCACATATGCTTTGAAGAATTTTATATTTCTACTATAATTTCAAGTAATTGTGCTTATATTTTCTCTCACAACCCTGCCATTTCATCTCTGTAACATTATTTTAGATAATTCCCATCGTTTTAACATTATCTAATGTGCTGTGGTGACACGGAGTTGAAAATCAGTTTGGAAATGTATTCCTTCATGTAAGTAAATTCTACAAAGGTGAATATTGCACAGATTAATAAATATATAAATAAATAAATATTCCCTGTGTTGTCCCAATACTCAAGAAGTTCTATGTAAGATATGTATTGCTTAAATAATATTTTTTTTTTGTCGGCCTCCGTGCATGATGTTACCTGGTGCAGTAAAGATGCTACTCAGTAATGACATTGATCCATTTTTTCTTCTCATTAGAAACACACCTCCAGATAAATATTATAACATGACGAATCCCCTGTTATAACGACTGGAAATGATTTTGGCAGGCCTTGCTTGACTCCAATCTTGGAGACGTTTCAGTTGGCATGGACTAGAGGGGGCACAATACAAGAGAGCGCACACTTCCTGGAGCCTAAACAAGAAAAACAAACGAGCCCATGGAGGCGAGAGCTGTAAAGTTCTAGTCCCGCGTCCGATGGCTCGGATGGTTTGCCCTGGTTAACGGGACACGTAAAAGCAGATTTTATCGAGCGGTATCATCGGGTACATAGAAAGGCCGATGTGCGGAGCGGCAGCGGCGGTGTGGAGAGAGCGCTGCGCGGAGGAGAGATCCATCGACCGCACCAGCGCGAGCCAACAAGCGGCCTAGCGCTAACACGCAACAGCCGGCGCTTTTATGTCGATGGGATACCCTTAAGTGTACTTCACAGAGACCCTAGGGCGTATTCCCCCCTTCTGAATGACAACAATTTTCCGTCGTTTGGCATGTCTGACATACTTTAATCTGGTTCGGAGCCTCTTAGCCGCCTGGCTAACGGATTAGATTGTCAGGTTAGCTCGTTAGCCGCTAAACAAGTTTTTAAAGTGACTTATCATACACGTATATCTGTGTAATGCAGACCGTGTCGAGGGAAGAGGCTCTCCAGCTTCCGTTGTTATTCTGAATCCGTTCGGTTGTGAAGTCTGAAGAGTTTTAGGACTATAAAGTCTGTTGTTTGTGTATTAATGATTACAGTTAGCTGGCTAACGAGCTAGCGATGTCTATGTTCTCTGCCGAAATGCTGGAAACACCTGTGTACCCGTTTGAGGAGATAGAATATGCTGATATTGAGGTGGAAGAGGTGAGTGGCATGATAAGCAGGTGATAAAGTTAATAAACACACTGACAGGAGCGTGGAAATGTCCTGCAAACATTCCCTCGATAGCTAACACTGTGGGACATTTGACATTGTATATCAGTATACATAACCTATTTTTTAACTTCATTTGTTATGTTTTTCATAGTTTTTGTTAAGGCACACGGTGTTTGAAGTACTAATACGTGTGTTCTGTTGAATTATGTCTTTGCAGTTTGTTTTATGAAACACCTTTACACTGTTCTAGGTTTTATTCTGTGTTATGTTTTCCTATGGACTCTTTTTTTGTGATAAGTTTGTTTTGAAATGTTCTGCACTGCTGTGAGGTTGTGAATTTGTGCTTTCATTCGGTGTGATGTTCTCTTACATGTGTGTTGTGTAGGTGGTGGGCAGAGGGGCATTTGGTGTTGTGTGCAAGGCCAAGTGGAAAGGTAGAGATGTGGCCATCAAGACTATAGAGAGTGAATCGGAGAGAAATGCCTTCATTGTTGAGGTACTATCATATTCTGTTTCACTTGTTCACATTAGTGACTGTAGTCAGAAACAATAAATTGTGCATAAACAGACATTTGGTCTATTTTATTTCAAAAAAGCAAATTGATTGAGTCTTCTGTATTCTCTCTTCTCCAGCTTCGCCAGTTGTCCCGTGTAAATCATTCCAACATTGTGAAGCTGTACGGTTCCTGCAGTAACCCCGTAAGTCTCTACAACATGTTGTGATTTAGTAGATTTTGATCGTGAGATCATGAAACTTGATGTTGAAGTGTTTGCTATAGTCAAACAATTTCTATATATTTTTTGTTCTTGTGAAAAGAAACTTGAAATAAGGTTGCTGATCTCAAGTTTCAAGTTTCAAGTTTTATTTGTCACATACACGACTATACAGAGACTGTATAACCAGCAGTGAAATGAGAGTCGGGTGCTCCATGGACAGTGCAAATATTGGGGAAGTAAACATAAGATAAGATGAATGAAAAATAAGATATAAAGAATAAAATATAAAATGTAAAAGAATGTGCATGACAGTAAGCTGTAGAATTAAATATTAATATAAGCATGACTGTACAGAGAGGAATGTGCAACAGGTTATACATGGTTGACATGAAGCAGCCAATCACAAAAAAATAAAATAAATATAAAAATAAGATACGATTTACAAGATACAGAACGTGTTGTGTGCAAGTGTGCAAGTGTTGACACTGACAGTTATGAGGTAGTTATGAGGTAGAGATTAATAATGAGTGTGTGATTAGTGATTTGAAGTAAGTCAGATGATGTTTTTAAGAGGCTGACTTTGAGTTCAGGAGCCTGATGGCCGTGGGGAAGAAACTCCTCCTGAGTCTCTCTGTTTTTGCCATCAGGCAGCGGAAGCGCTTACCAGATGGCAGCCTAGTGAAAAGACAGTTACCAGGGTGATTTGAGTCTTTGATGATTTTGTCAGCTCTGCCTCTGCATCGTTTGATGTAGATGTCCTGCAGAGAGGGGAGAGCCGACCCAGAGATACGCTCAGCTAAGCGCACAACTCTCTGCAAGGCTTTGCAGTCTTGGCTGGAGCTGTTTCCATACCACACTGAGATGCACTGAGACAAAACACTTTCTATGGTCCCTGCATAGAAAGTTTTCAGGATTGTTGGTGAGACCCTGAATTTTCTCAGCTGTCGCAGATGGTACAGTCTTTGCCTGGCTTTCTTGACCTGTGTTTGAATGTGTGTAGTCCAAGTCAGGTCCTCGGAGATGTTTACGCCGAGGTACTTGAAGCTGCTTACTCTCTCCACAATCCCACTGATCATAAGAGGAGTGTAGGGCAGCAGGTGTCTCTTTCTGAAGTCCACAATCAGCTCTTTGTTTGCTCACGTTCAGAGAGAGACAGTTGTCCTGGCACCATGATGTTAGTCTCTCCACCTCATCCAAGTATGCGGTCTCATCATTTTGAATGTCTTTTTTGATCTTTTACTGCAGGTATGTCTGGTGATGGAATATGCAGAGGGAGGTTCATTGTATAATGGTGAGTAAGTTTTTAGTAAATTATTTGCAACATTTTATTCACACAGTAGCTTTACAAGATCTTTTGAAAACGTGCACAGAATTATTTATATCAAAATCAGCTAGAAGGGTAGTAAATATCTACAACCTTTTGTGAATCAACAGAAAAGAAAAAAAATCAATATTTGTACTCTACCATTCAAAGGTTTGGAGTTAATAAGGTTTTTAAAATATTTATGGATTAAATTGATCAAAAGTGACGGTAAAGACATTATGAAAAAAAAAATGTATCATAAATAAATGCTGTTACTTTGACATTTATATTCATCAAAGAATCCGTAAAACATTGTATAACATTATCTACAAACATATTAAGCAACACTAATGTTTTCAACATTGGTAATAATAAGAAATGTTTCTTGAGCTCCAAATCAGCATATTAGAAAGATTTCTGAAGGATTATGTGACACTGAAGACTGGAGTAATTATTGCTGAAAATGCAGCCTTGTCATGGCAGAAATCAAATACATTTTTAAATATATTATAATAGAAAAGTTATTTTAAATTGTAATAATATTTCACAATATTACAGTTTTTACTGTATTTTAATAAATGGTGAGCATGAGAGAAAGAAAGAACCGACCCCAAACTTATGAATGGTAGAGTATAGTTTTCAATCAGGGTCTTGGGCTTGGCAAACACTTTTTGGCTTATTAAAATTCATGCTTACTATTTTTGAATGTCTTTTTTGGCTGCCATATTAGGTTTGCCTTTATAAAGGTACATAAAGGGAGTAAATAAAATTAAAATTGTGACTTAAAAACTTTGCAGTGTTGTGCAAAATACTCTTTGGTGTTTATATACAAATTTGCATACATGCTCAAAGAATCACAAGAGATTCTGTTATGCAGTATTTTTCGTGATGTCCTTTCCCTAAATATTTCAAAAATAGTTGGTTCGAAATTGCTCCCTAACCCCAGGCCTATAGTAATAGCAACTGCTAAAGTTCTTCTCCGTGTCCAAGCACATGACTCTGTTCCACAACTGAGTGAGTGAATGTTTTAGCGTGTATGTGTGCTTGTGTTTATAACTATTCTGTTTTGACAGTGCTGCACGGTGCAGAGCCCCTTCCTCACTACACTGCATCTCATGCCATGAGCTGGTGCCTGCAGTGTTCTCAGGGGGTCTCGTATCTCCATGGCATGAAACCAAAGGCTCTCATTCACAGGGATCTCAAACCTCCCAAGTATGCACCTCCATCATTTCTCTCTCATTACACTGTCTTGCGTCATGTCACTGGAAAACATTGAAAATTCCTTTTTCTCCTCACCTATATGCTTGTTACAGTTAGTTTTTGTTGTGTAAGGTCTCCATGTCCATAAAGATTTGTTTTTGCTATTATTCAAGGGTCTTAAACACACCTGATTACATTGAGTCTTGCCTGACCCACTTGTGATCAAATCAGCTGAGATTAATTCCAGGTGTAAACAGACCGTTTGTTTTCACTCTACATGTGTTGATGTGTTTTTTGACTGTGATGGAAACATTACTGGATCATTCAGGGCTGCCATTAATCATAAATGGTGTCCGTTCCAGGTGTCAGAGGGTGTATTGTTCTGGAGTCTTACGCTGCATCACTTACATCATGGCAGCGTATGGTGTTGTCCAGGCCAGGGCTGGTTATTTATGAGGCTCTGTTTGTAAAAAGCCCTGGCAGCACACCATGGAAATGGTCAGCTGGCTTCTCTCCCAGACACTGAGAATGAAGTTCTCGGGAAGAACTGGGTTATTACTAACATTTGATATATTACAGCTCACTAACGCTGGCATCAAACCCCCATGAACCGTTCAGAAGTGCTTAAACCGCGTTTAATAGGACTAAAGCGCAGTTGGTGACTTTTTAACTGCCATCTGTATACCTCCATTTCTACTCAAAATATTGTAGAAGTTTCTAATTGAAGTATATTTTAAAAAATATGTGGTTAATCTTTGTTCTCATGCTGGAAATTTTGGGGTGAGAACAATTTATTATTATTATTTGTTTTTCATAATTTTTTTTTTTTTTACTTTCTGGTCAACTGAGATAAGAAATGTTTCTTAAACAAATCAGCATAATAGAAGGTTTCTGAAGGATCGTGTGATGCTGATGATTGGAGTAATAACGGCTGAAAATCACAGGAACAACACAAACTAATTACAAAAATATACATTTTAAGTATATATTCAAACATAAAACAGTTATTTTAAGTTGTATTAATAATTCACAGAATGACTGTTTTTACTGTGTTTTTGATCAAATAAATTCAGCTATGGCGAACATCTTTTAAGAGAGGTTTCTTTCATAAACAACACACACAAAAAAAAAATCTAACCAACCCCAAACTTTTGAACTAGAGGGTATGAATTCTGTTAATGATAATTTTTCCAACGCAACTTACAAAGTAGGGGAATTGCAAGAAATGTATAATATAAAAGCCAACAATATTAACAATGCCAGAAAATAAGGATGTTAATAATCAGGTTGCACACTTTATTGCAACTAGCATTGCAATAAATGGGAATGCACACAACTGAATAGACTAATAAGCAAAAAAAAAGTTGCAGAATTTGGTGAATTAATCTGAGACCACTTTTGCCATTGTATTCCCATGATGCCTAAAAATGCTGTCTGTGAGTTTGCTACATGTTTTTCTTCTTCCTGGAGATATCTCTGTTTATATCTTTTATATATTTTTTGCTCCTAGTCTGCTCCTGGTTGCTGGAGGTACTGTGCTGAAGATCTGTGACTTCGGGACAGCATGTGACATCCAGACACACATGACTAATAACAAGGGAAGCGCAGCCTGGATGGCCCCAGAGGTGTTTGAAGGCAAGATTCAGGAACTATCCAAGAACTTTTGTTCAGTTTTGTACAGCCAATGGCTTATAAATGGGCTCTTTTTGATTTTTTTTTTTTTTTAGGATTTTTTTTTTTTCTCTTCTCAGATGAATTTAATGGCAAAACTTACTTGTTCTTCTTTTTATTTTTTTCCTGTTTCTCATTAATTGACTTCTCATAGGCCATTTCAGTCTTCACTATCACTCATACAAATATTTCCCCAAAACCAGAGTTGGTGGACGTTCCTGGTCTAGATGATGGATGAAACCATTATAATTTAATGCATGCTTTTGCAATCAACCGGTAATGGGTTTCAATTTTACCAAACACGTTCAGGGGCACTCGGTTGTCAGGGGGGTCGGAGGAAACATCAATTAGGAGCAGGTTGTTATCTTGTTTGTTTGGGGAGGAGCAGAAATCCCGTGTTATTACTCCACTAGCAATGCCAGCAGAGGAGACGCAGCACTGCTCATTTGCTGCACTGACAACAGTATTATCAGAAGACCAGAGCAAGGCAGCTAAAGACATACTAGCGCGAGGCGCTGTAATTTAAGTATAATAAGAGCAGCAATTAAGGCTCTCCAGGGCAGCATGAGAGGAAATTTGCTCATCTGTTCAAAAAGGGCCGACAAGATAAAGGCTCCCCCACCCAGGATGGCAGAAAATGAGCTTATGGGAAATAGCTTTCATTCTTTATGTTGTATGGTACCATTTGCATCAATATTATTTTGGGCAGCTTGATGCAAATGTCAACCATACCATACAATAATTAATTATTACCAAAGGAGCCAGACCCCTTGAAAGTAGATAATTTAGTTCTAAAATTTACTGCGTTTAACATCTATAATTGTTCAAATTAAATGTAATAAATGTAAGGAAATTTCATTGTTCATCTCGTGCTCAACAAGGCTACATTTTATTTGATCGAACAACATTTATTAAAAATCAAAATCTTTTGTAACATTATAAATATATGTACTGTCAGTTTTTATTCATGTAATGCATCCTTACTGAATTTAAGTGTTAATTTCTTTAAAAAAATGAATAAATCTTACTGACCCTAAACCTTTGTACAGTAGTGAAAGTCATATAAATAATTTGCTGTACTCATCCATGTCAATGTAATCCTTTAAGCATTATAAAAAAAATGTATGTTAATAATAATAATTCTCTTTAACATGAAACATTTAAAAAAAAAACTGTGTAATCACAGGAATACCCAATAGCTTTGAAGCATATAAATATTTTTTTCAGAATAAAGGCTTAACTAAAATGTGGGCCTAAATCAGGAAATTATGAGCATGTAAAGGTAATTACTATCTGTGTATGATTGTGCTGCAGGCAGTAACTACAGTGAGAAGTGTGACGTGTTCAGTTGGGGTATTATTCTCTGGGAGGTGATCACACGCCGGAAGCCCTTTGATGAAATCGGCGGCCCTGCTTTCCGCATCATGTGGGCTGTGCACCGTGGTAAGTTTTACGTTTGCCCCATCTGAGACTCTTTGTCTTTTGGTTCAAGATTAGAAGCTTCAATCATCTTTCTGTAGGCACACGTCCACCTCTCATTAAGAACCTACCGAAGCCCATAGAGAGTCTGATGACTCGTTGCTGGTCCAAAGACCCTTCGCAGCGGCCTTCCATGGAGGAGATACTGAAGATTATGAGCCACCTTATGAGGGTAACGCCACACCGCCAGCATGCCTGGCAAATCATCCCAGTGTTTCTGACTGTCTATTCTGCATCTTATTCAGCCTCTTTAGTCTGATCCCTCTCTCCCCCCTCTAGTATTTCCCAGGATCAGAAGAGCCTCTTCAGTACCCTTATCAGTATTCAGATGAAGGCCAGAGTAACTCTGCCGCCAGCACAGGTACAGAATAACATAATAGGTTTGAATAATAAATACTTGTTCATGGATATTTCATTTTATTTTGTTCAAATCATTTTCGGATGGTGTGGTTGAGAAAACAAATGGTTTAGATGCAGAGGTGGAAAGGAAAATATTTTACTCAAGTAAAAGTACCATTACATTAATGAAATTTTACTTAAGTACAAGTAAAAGTACCAGTCTAAAAGTATACTCAAGTAAAAGTAAAAGGTAGCTCATTTAAAATTTACTCAGAGTAAAAATTACTTAGTTACTTTTTAACAGTGGGAGGGAGGCAAAAATGGGATACACCAAGGGTGTCAAACTCAGTTTAGAGAGAACCCTAATTAAACACATCTGATCCAGCTAATCTAATCATTTAGGCTTATTTGAAAACTACATGGTATGTGTGTTGGAGCAGGGTTGGAACTAAACTCTGCAGGGCTGCGGGCCTCCAGGAACTGAGTTTGACACCCCTGGGATAGGCCTATAAATCTCAAACTAGTTGTTTTTAATTAAAGGAATCAGTTATTTAGAATAATAAGACATTTGGGCTGTTACCAGGCAAATTAAATCAATATCAACAAAATTCATCTTTGCAATGCAGAGGAAACATAAGCTTCATCTGAAGTGGCATTTAGATGTATTTACACACTGTTTAATGCAGGACATGAATGCATTTAACCTGCAGTTACAAATGCAGAAATAATGTTTTGATATATAAGACATAAAATGTTGAATACTCATTTGAAATTATAAAAGAAAAATCAAAAGATACTTTAAATGTGAAATTAAAACCGCCAGTAGGTGTCACCAAGTCACTGTTATAATTGAGTCATTGCGAATGAACCGAATCATTTAAACAGTTGATTCATTCAGGCAGGGCTTTTTCTAGACATTAGGAGGCCTTAGGCAAAATTCATGTTGGAGGCCCCCCACCCCCAATAAAAAGCACTTGAAACAAATATTATTCCTAACCTTTTTATTTATACAACATTTAATTTGGAATATTTTTACTTGTACAGTACAAAAAATTGGAAACATTACTATTGTAAATGTTTTTGAAAGAAGTCTCTTATGCTCACCAAGCCTGGATTTAGCCTATTTGATCAAAAATACAGAAAAAAACAATAATATTGTGAAATATTATTAAAATTTAAAATAATGCTATTTTACGTTAAAATATATTTCTGTGATGCAAAACTGAATTTTCATCAGCCATTACTCCAGTCTTCAGTGTCACATGATCCTACATAAATCATTCTAATATGCTGATTTATTTATCAAGAAACAGTGCTTAATGTACTTTTTTCAGAATTTTTTGATTATTAAAAAGATGTTTAAAAATAAAAATATAAATCTTTTATAACAATATCAGTCTTTACTATCACTTTTTATCTATTTAACACATCCTTGCTGAATATTACTGTTTTTTTTTCTGTATTTTTGATCAAATAAATGCAAGCTTGATGAGCATAAGACATTTCTTTCAAAAACATGGATCCAAACTTTTGACCGGTACTGTATGTACTTATTCATCACACTTTATCTAAGGTAATCTCTTTCTTGTTTGATGAAGATGTTGTTGTTGTTTTGCTGTTTTATTTAATTTAATCACAGTTCCAGAATATCACTTCAGTAAGTGCTTTTATAAAAAAAAATCCTAGCTGGGTATGGGCAGGATTTCCCCCTCCCATTTAATCAGTATTGACTACAGATATTATCATATTATTAATATCAATAATATATTATGTATTGCATTGTTACCTTAAATATGACATATATTTACATAAATCAAGTGGAACAGAAAGACACGATCGCTACTAAGCAGAAAAAAATGTAGTTAGTTGAAACTGAAATTAGGCTATAAGTGTTATGTTAGAGCAGTAATCCTAATCATCAGCCGAATTTAGAAGATACACCTGAGATCCTTTATTTGAACCATTAAAAAAAAATTCTAGTGTGTTTGCTTTTTAACTTTTTTTAACTAATACAAACTTCTCTGCTTTTACTTTTGTAGTCATTCTGCTAGTCAGCTCCCGACGCGATGTCATTCATTGAATGCGCAAATTCAAAGCGCCGCGTCTGCGCGCGTCAACGGCAACTCGTAATAAACCAGTGATTATTGATCTTTCCAGACGCTGATCAACAGAACAAGTTTATATTTAGAATACATTGCAATCACTCCAAAATAGATGACAACTACTCACACACCTGCATTAGTAGCTATACTTCTTTGCGTGCCTATTTAACCGTTTGCATCGCATCGTTCGCAGCACCTGAAGTAGGCCTATGTGTTCGTTACGCAAAGAGAAGGCGGGACCCGCTTTGAAACTGCAACCTTAATTGGTTGAACTTATTGAACTGTTGTAAAAAAAAAAAATAATAATAATCTATATGTAATCATGCTGATTTTTTGAGAAAAACGGCACGTGTGATATTGATTTACCATATGAAATTATATAAATATACATTTTCTGCCCTTATATCTTCAATTTTGTGATTATTCTAAATGCATTTTAACAGACTGAATCACGCAGTGAAAGAACGCACTCTAATGCGCGCGCGCACTAGTCTAATCTACTAGACTTCATGGCACTCTGTAGGAGTGTTTTGTTTGGTTTTTGGCTAAATACTGATAATGTTTTGTTTGGTTTTTGGCTAAATACTGATAATGTAAAATCGCACATGGTTATATTATCGCAGACGATATCGCACACCCTGCACCACTGTCTTTTTGGCTAATTTGTGCAAAGCTTCATTTTAACCACCAATGCAATGATGCAAGTATTTAACTTACCTCTACATGCTTGCAGAGGGTTGATGTCGAGATTTTATAAGCTGCTAGTTTGGTCTCCCTAGGCAAACACAGCTTACACTGCATAATAGAGCATAAATATGGCCAGGGGTTCACTTCATTTCCTTCGAGTTCAACTTCAGCAGAATACGACAGGGTTTGGTTTTCAGCTGGGTCTGCGCCAGTAACTCTTGTCTTGTCCGTCTGCATCTTTCTTGTGATTTTAGCGCCAGTTTGTTCTCCTGCCCATTATTTACTGCAGTAGTTTCAAGGGAGCGAATTTTTTTTTTTTTTTTTTTTTTAACTCCGTAATTAATGTGTTTTAAAATGTAGCGAAGTACAATACTTCAAACAAAATATACTTAAGTAAAAGTAAAATTACTTTAAAAAGTAGAAGTACACAAAAAAGCTACTCAATTACAGTAACGCGAGTAAATGTAATTCGTTACTTTCCACCTCTGTTTAGATGATTTGACTAAATTCTTCCAGACTGTTACACTACCATTCAAAAGTTTGAGGTCAGTAAGTTATTTATTTAAAATAGAACATTATTGAATTTATTCAGCCAGAATGCAATAAATTGATCAAAAGGAACATTAAAAGCTTTTACATTGTTACAAATTATTTTTATTTCAAATAAATGCTGTTATTTTGTGTTACATTCAAAGAACCCTGAAAAACATATTAGAGTTTTCACAAAAATATTAAGGAGCACAACTGTTCTCTATTAAGTAGAACAACTCAAATGTGGTAGGAAATTTTTCTAGAGCACCAAATTAGCATATTAGAATGATATCTGAAGGTCAGTGTGACACTAAAGACTAGAGAAATGGCTGCTGAAATAAAGTCTAAAATATATTAAAATAGAAAAGTTATTTTAAATTGTAATAGTATTTGTGACTCTGGACCACAAAACCAGTCATAAGGGTCAATTTTTTTAAATCAAGATTTAAATCATCCACTGAATAAATAAGCTTTCCATTGATGTATGGTTTGGTAGGATAGGGCAATATTTGGCCGAGATACAACTATTTGAAAGTCTGGAATCTGAGGGTGCAAAAAAAATCCAAATATTAAGAAAATCGCTTAGTTCTTAGCAATGCATATTCCTAATCAAAAATTAAGTTTTGATATATTTATGGTAAGAAATTTACCAAATATCTTTATGGAACATGATCTTTACTTAATATCCTAATGAGTTTTGGCATAAAAGAAAAATCTATAATTTTGACCAATACAGTGTATTGGCTATTGCTACAAATATACCCGTGCTACTTATGACTGGTTTTGTGATCCAGGGTCACATTTCACAGTATTTTTACTGTATTTTTGATTAAATAAAGCCTAAGAGACATCTTTCAACAAAATTTAAAAATCTTAACCGCCCCAAAACTTTTTAATTGCAGTGTACTGTATATAGGTTTGTTGTTGTTTTGGATCATTTTAGAAGGGTACTGAAGTCAAACTTAAAGTTTGTAAATTTAAATAACACATCTCTCTAATCCAGGCTCATATATAGACTACACATGTACCAGCAACAAGAACGATAACAACATGGAGCACACCAACTCCCATGGCAGCAACGACACCATCAAGTTCCCATATAAACCAAAGGTAGCACATCAATAGTCTACATAACCACACAAAGACAGTGTCCTCTAAGTAAGCTCAGAAGTTGAATCGGTATTTGTGTATGTTTCAGGGCGACCCGTTAAGGCCTGGTCACCCTCTCTCCAGAGGGGGCAGTGTAGAGAGTCTTTCTGGCAGACCACATTGTCTGGCTTCCTCCGACAGCAAACGAATGAGCACCGATCTCTCCGAACTGGAGCACAGATTGCCCTTTGCTCCCGCAGGTAACATTTGCCTCCTCAGTTCTAAAGCTTCATTTCTTGCCAGAAATTCATTAAGAGACAATGACATTTTACAGTTCATACATACAAGTCAGTTTTATTTACCATTGATTTATTAATGTGGAGTTTTTTCTCTTTTGCAGTAGACACAAATATTGATATAAACTCCACACCTTTCTATTCCTGTTATCAATTTTGTCCTCAGGTTGACATGTTAACAAAGAACACACACCACTAACAGTGTCCCTTTTTTATAGACATTGACCTCACTTTTCTGTATTTGCACTGGCTGAGTAGTGCATACACTAGTACCCAGTGTACCGCTGATCTCAGCCAGTGCGCCCAAACACACATCAGACACAAAGAGCTGCATGGCATCTCCATTCCTCTTTTGATCTGTCCTTCTGCAGTCACTCGTTCCAGCAGGCTTTCTGCCTCTGCACGGATGTATGTGCTTTGTGTACGTGTTTGTATGTGTGTTGCATGTATGTTCTGATGCAGCTGAAGAATGGAGCGACATCCATTACCCAGTCTTCCTTGCTGTCTGCACTACCCTCTCTCTGTCTCAGTACACAACATTGTCTGCATGCCTGTGTTCGTCGCTACATGCGTGTGTCTGTATGTGTGTTTTTGCAGCACGTCCACAATTTAAGCGAGGTCACCGTAAAACGGCATCACATGGCACCATTCTGGACATTCCCAAGATCATCGTCACAGGTACCGGGAGTCCAGGCGCTCCCAGCAAACAGCTTCTAATCAGAGAAGGGCGTCACTGTGACGCACAAGCACGTATTGGTTGTTACTCCAGAATGTCTCATATCCCCCATCACTCTGACTTGGTGGAAAAGAGTAGAAAAAGTAAAGAACATTAACGTATGATCATTATCCAAACACTTGCATACACATGCATTTGTGCTATGGAGATGCATGTCGCAGTAATGCGTTATTACTACTGTGGTAGAAACTCTTGATCGGGGTCATAACCTTATGGTTAGTTTAAACCGTATTGAAGTCATATACTCCAGTTGATCCACTGAAAAAAGTTTGCTGTCCAGTGGATTGTGCGGTGCCATTTGCTACTTAATTATTTAAAACAATTTAAGATTACACTTTATTTTAAGGTGTTCTTGTTGCAGTGTAATTATACATTTAAGTACTGAGTAATATTAATTAACTACATGTACTTACTATGTGGTTAGGGTTTGGATTAAATTTTAGCCTAAATTTTAAATCTGTATGCAGTCATCACAAATGACTAGAAATTAATTAGTCAGAAAGTGTGGCGTAAATAATACAGAACTAATTGGCTTGATTTGTGCATGCTGGGAAATAATCCAGTGATGATCAATTAAAAATGACTGAGTCAAAACGGTTTCATGACCCCTGCTCTAAATGATTATTAGATTAGTGTTTGATTCTTTGTGTCTTTGTATTTAAATCCAAAAGCAATCGGTTACATTTTCTATATTGATCTTATATCCATCAAATATTTTCAGCTAATCTTTCCAACAAGTATTTTTTGGGTCAGATTTGATGGCGTATAGTGATCCTGGAGTAACAACCATTCCAATCTCGTCTTTCTCTCTCTCTTTGCTCTTTTTGATTGTAGTGAACTGCGGGCAATGATTTTCACACCCCATTCTCATGACTGCTTCTGCCTCTTACCACAAGAGGCACCTTGTTAATGCTATATATATTTTTTTTAAATCAAGAAAATCCCATAAGCAGTGATTTAAAGTGATTCACTTGATCAGCAAGTGTGGTGAATGAGATGGGGATGTGGATTGGTTGGCTGCCTCAGTCTTCCTGTTTGGCTTTGTAGCAGGTGAAAGAGGATCAGCCAGCGTGTGTGTTTGTGTGTCTCTCTCTCTCTCTCTCTCAGTGGTCGTACACTAGCTTGCCCTGGTCTCGCCTGCAGAAAGGATATCGCCAAATGCTCTGCTTTTTGTTCTTCCCTTCTCCATACACACACGTTCATTAATTCGGTGGATGTGGTTGTGATAAATCTCCTTCACATTGAGGGTCATCGCTATTATTATCTTCATCATCCCTAATAAAGCTGAAGGAAATGGGGACATTGAAGGATTGCAGAGTAGAGGAAAAGGAGTTGCATGATGAAGAGGTTATTAATTTGGTGTAACAATGAGAAAATCTGATTTGCACCAGAATTGTATCCCTCCTGCATGCAAGCTCTTAACCTGTCAATCATTTTTGTTATTCTCATAATCATTTTGACATGGAATTGACCTAATCAGTGACAATCATTATTAATAATAAAAGAGTGTTAAGGGCATATTCATTATAGAGTATACATTTTTTATTTGCCATTTTTGTTGTAATATTTTATTTTTACATTTTTTAATTGAGTTCTTCAATGGGCTGATATGATTGCTTAAGAAAGATTACATCTATATTAAAGCAATATTACTGGTTAAATGCAAATTAGGCTCTATCAACAGTATCTGTGGCATACAGCTGATGAATACAGACAATCATTTTGACTCATTTCAGGTTTTAAAATGCATTTAAAGTGATAATCTTACAAGCCATGCCATGCAGAACCTGGCAGCCTTTTTAGTATTTTTTAAGTTATTGTTTTAATTGGCTTAATATTATATTTTATATAATATATGTGACCCTGGACCACAAAACCAGTCTTAAAGGGATAGTTCACCCAAAAATGAAAATTCTGTCATTTACTCACCCTCAAGTAGTTTCAAACCTGCATGAATGTCTTTGTTCTGCTGAACACAAAGGAAGATATTCTGAAGAATGTGGGAAACAAAGCAGTTCTGGGGCACCATTGACTTCCATAGTATTTTTGTTTTAGTCAATGGTGCCCCAAAACAGCCTGGTTACAAACTTTCTTCAAAATATCTTCCTTTGTGTTCGGCAGAACAAAGAAATTCATACAGGTTTGGAACTACTTGAGGGTGAGTAAATGATGACAGAATTTTCATTTTTGGGTGAACTATCCCTTTAAGTCGCTGGGTATATTTGTAGCAATAGCCAAAAATACATTGTATGGGTCAAAATTATTGATTTTTCTTTTATTCCAAAAATCATTAGGACATTAAGTAAAGATCATGTTCCATGACGATATTTTGTAAACTTCCTACTGTAAATATATCAAAACTTTAAATTTTGATTAGTAATGTGCATTACTAAGAACTTCATTTGGACAACTTTAAAGGCGATTTTCTCAATATTTTGATTTTTTTGCACCCTCAGATTCCAGATTTTCAAATAGTTGTATCTCGGCCAAATATTGTCCGATCCTAACAAACCATACATCATTGGAAAGCTTATTTATTCGGTGGATGGTTTAAATCTTGATTTAAAAAAATTGACCCTTATGACTGGTTTTGTGGTCCAGGGTCACATATATTAGATTCAGATTCGGCATAAAAGTTAACGATGCGATGCATCAATTTAAAAAAGTGTGCATCAGATAGAAGTTGGCATTTGTATCGCGATGCATCGTTTCTAACATATTTGCATTGGTAAAAACTGTTTATTTATATAAAATTATTAGTAGATGTGCTATACTGTTATTATTTAGAAAGTGACCAATAATTTGTGATCCGTATTTTATTTGTATATTGAATTCTCCTTTCTAAACTGTTTCTCAAGCGCGTTCTCTCATCACCACTGCTGCTATATGAATATGACGTATCACAACACTACAGAGACAGAGGCGTTAGAAGTCAGAAGGCGTTTAAGTTAATTTATGATTTTCTGTCTGTCTGAACCAAAGAAATAAAAGCGAACTATCTGTACCATATTGAATTGCATAGCATCATATTTTTTCCATTGCATCGTTTTGAATCAAATCGAATGGGATCGCCCTGCATAGTAATAGGGGTGAAACGTTTCGCATCAAATTGGTAGCTGCTTCATATGTATCTTTAATGTATCATTGGCTATGCATCGCGATGCGTATCACATCAGCCTTAGTTATGGAGATGCACATACCTTATATATAAATATAGATATATGGATAGTTTTCTAGGTGGTTACCAACATATCTGCTTTGGGTGGATTTTTGCTTTACAAATAGTTAAATCACATTCCTTCATTGTATCATTGGGAGAATATAAAGTGAAAGTAACGGTTTACTTTTTTTAAGGTTGGCATGACTAGTTGAAAGGTTGGATGAAACTCTGCATAGTAGTAGTAAACAACTGTCACACCTGTCTTATGCTAACTTGTAAGACTATAGTTCAACTTTTAAAACCGTGAATGGTTTCAATTTTAAATTTTATTTGCTTCATTGTTTCCTTACACTGCAGGATGAATTTTTTTTTTTTTAATCAGTCAACCTGCCACAGATGTTTGTAGAGCTTCAGTTGTTTTTAACCTGGAATATTCCTCCTAAACATTTGCATCATGTATTTTTCTGTAAATCATATTTAGTAAGTCACAGTCCATCGTTAATAGTTGTATTTCATTTCTGCTGGTACTAATCTGAATTATAGTTTTCCTACAACGAGATTTGTTTGTTTGTTTATAGGCTTTAGTAAACTTGTGTAATCTTCTAATAGTCATGATTGAGAGTACAGCTCCTATCATCATTGCTGCTTCATGTTCTATAAATACAAACTTATTAACTTCCAAACCAAAAAAAAAAAAAAACAATCATCACTCTATGATAGGAGCTGTCCAATCATTGCAGGCCAAGCTGCCCGTGTGATTCTGTAGGTGTGGTCTACTGATTTTGGTGTAAGGTTTGTGTGGGTTTTGCTGGGATGGCCTTGTGAGGGGTTTGTCACGTGAAGGCCATGTTAGAGGAGATGCTGTCATGGTAGTGAGTTGGGGATTTAATCAGTGCAGCTGTCCGAGTGTCACATCCCTCTTGCTCCAGCCCTGGGGGGACTCATGCACTACAAATAAGACTTATCAGATTCCTCTTTCCTTTCTCTTTCTTTCGCCTTTTTTTGCAGCAACCTGTGAGCCTCATAGACGCAGTTCAGTGCAGGATCTTCCTGCCATTGGTACGGAGTCCAGTCAGGTAGGATGCTTCAATTTTACACTTTCAGTGGTGCAATGTTTAAGGAACTGGGAAGAGTTTAGATGCAAAAAACAATCTTTACCATAGCGTTTTTGAAGCCAGGTAACCAAACGCTGTTCCATGTCTTCTTTGAAATAAACACTCACATCTGATTATGCACTGGGAGGACACAATAGTTTATCAAATAAAAAAGAAAGAATGTAAGATCTGCTTTGTAAGAGGGTCTAGATTTCCCCATGGGGCTTTTGAACAGTCGAATCCTAACATCTAGCTCTCTTCCTTCACACTTGTCCTCAGTGCTCTTGGGAAAACAGTAGAGTTCATCCAAACTTTAGGCAGCTGATGGTTGAGTTTCTCTCATCTCTTGATTTGTATTTTTTTTTTTTTTTTTAAGTACTGCATTTTCATGTGCTTTTTTTCTGGATGGGTGAATTCCATTCATATGTAAACATAATTTACTAGTAATAATACACAGTGTAACACTGTAGATAATACATTTTAATGTTTTTACAAATGTTTTTATCTCCAGCTAGGCTGTATTTATTTAATCAAAAATATTGTTTTGTAAAATATTAGTCAAAACAGTAATATTGTGAAATATTTTTACAATTACAAATGACTGTTTTCCAGTTTAATATATTTTAAAATGCCAATTATTCCTTAAAGCTGAAAATTTTCAGCCATTGCTCTAGTAGTATTATTGTCAAAGTTTAAAACAGTAGTGCTGCTTAATATTTTTTGTGGCTTGATTTTTCAAGGATGAATAGAAAGTTCAAAGGAACAGCATTATTATTAGAAATAGAAATCATGTGTAACATATAATTATAAGATATAATTTCCTCCCTGAGTGTGTGAGAGCAATTAAAATCCCAGGTAAGACCCTCAGTAGTAGACTTTAGGTTTTTAAAATGAATTATAAGGATGTTGCTCACATGATTGTAAATAGCTATATTGCTTCCTTAAGGTGACCCCGCTATGCACACTTTGATACGGGCCCTTTATGAAATGATCCGTTGCATCTTCTTCCTGCAGTGCTCTTCAAGAGCCTTTTTTACAAATTTTGGCTTTTTTTATAACTGACATATTGTTTGACCAATTACAGGATAGTAGGAACAACAGCAGATCATCCAGTCCCAGTGTGAGGATGATTACGCCAGACAGGACAGGTAGAGTCTACAGTTTTCCTCCTAACCATCAAACACACACATCTACATTTAAAAATGGATCGTATAAATGTTTAATAACTGGTAATCAGCTGGGGTTATAGTTGACGCATTATTATATGACAGCTTTCTGCATGTTTGAAATTACATCATTGCAGATTATGACATTTTGTAAAGATATTTCTGAACACACTGCTTATGTTCCCTCAGTGTGACCTCAAAGTTCATGTCCTCGGTGTGTTTGTATGTGTAAATCAGTATCAGTGACAGTAAACGGCTCAGGCAGAGCGGCAGACGTTACGTAAGCGTCATCAATTAAGACGCTTTTCTGTCTGACAGTCCGGGACTGAGATGAGACTCGGCTATTTATTGCTGAACTCTCACTCTCTTTCTGTGGATTACCAGAGTTTACTATCAGCATTACACAACAAACTAAAAAACACTTATGTTGCGTAGGGGGGCTGCTTCAGGTCTACTTCAGGTCCAAATATTATAAATAACTAGATGGAATAAATCAGATCATCTGTCCTCGATTCATGGTTTTCTGATGTTTCCTCATTCTTGTAGACACCAATGGCTCAGATAACTCCATCCCAATGGCCTACCTGACCCTGGACCATCAGTTACAGGTACACACTTCTAGGTTGAGGTATCAGAGAGAAACTTATAGATGTGATCGATATGATATACAGAATTTGGTATGATTTTGGCCACCAAAAATAGACTAAAATGTAAATTTCTGAAATACTACACATTAAAATGTAGCATTTTCTGTTTCAGTTTTCAGCCCAGTCTGTCCAGAATTTACATTTTGATTTTCAGACAGGAATTTTCATTTTGGTGCATCACTAATTGTGAAGTATGACTGCACATGCATGGAAACTGTTTAGTCTAGTCTGGATGGTTTTGTTTCCAGGGTGCTGTGGTATCCCTCCTCTCAGAAAAAAATTCCCAAGCCCTCTAATTGAATCAAGTCTGGGTTACAGTTTTAATGTTATTTATATGGTGTAATTCAGTTATAAATACATGGCAGCTAATTGAGAGTGAGGCATTTTGATATTTTTGGAGTTCAGGCCATAACTGGTATAAATATATCTCTTTTGCATTTCAGATTAATTAGGCAAAAGCGGTGACATTTGATGAATGAATCTGTTTGTTTGCAGCCTCTAGCCCCGTGTCCAAACTCCAAAGAATCAATGGCAGTGTTTGAGCAGCACTGTAAGATGGCACAGGAGTACCTGAAGGTGCAGACAGAGATCGCTCTTCTCATACAGAGGAAGTAAGTGAGGAATCTGAATCAAGTCTAGGCATTAGTTTGTACAATATGGACCTGGGTTCTTTGGGGTTATTATTGTTAACTAAAACTATTAAACACGTCTTAATAATTAAAATAGAAATATTAGATTGTTTGAGTTGAGCACTGAAATTATTAATGGGACATAAATAACTAAAAAATAAAAATAAACCTAAATAGTAACAAAAATCTGTACAAATGTACATAACAAAACTACTAAAAATAAATTAAAAGTAAAGTGAAAATTGAAAATATAACAGCTTTTTTAAATAAACTTTAATAGTATATAAATAATTATTCTGTATATCGGTGAAATTTCACAATTTGTGATACTAATTCTAATATCGCAGCAAGAATTAATATATGTGAAAGGTTACACTGCTATTTAAAAAAATTAAATATGTAATCTATTAAATATTCAAATAATTCATAGAATAATAATAATAATTTCTTATTCAATTTCTAAAATAAATATTTTAAAATTAATCAAAATTGGTTGTAATTTGTCTCAAATATGGTGAAATGCATTATTTACTTGTGTTCTTAGTTGTATAATGTTGTTTGATTTTGCTCCTCCTGAAAATAAATCGTTCCAAACCTGTATGAATTTATTTCTTTATTCAAATATATTTTGAATAATGTTGGTAACTAAACTGTTTTTGCTCCCATTGATTTCCATATTCATATTTTTGACCATACAGTGGAGTTCAGTGGGAACCGAAACTGTTTAAATAAAGGGATAGTCCAACCAAACAAATAAAAAAAGAAAACAGGGGTGATACAAATAGCCTAAAACAATTGAATAAAGATACTTATATTTGGCCTAGAAGCATTGCCAGTATCTAACAGGTGTATCAATTGTTCAAGTAGACATTCAAAAATACATACAGAACTATCATGTAAAATGAAGCTGTTGTATCATATTACACTAGAGTTATGGTCATTGCAGCAGTTGTTGTTCAAACTCTTTTAGTTACTGTTAAATGGTGTGTATGGTAAAGCAGAATTTAGCCTTTACTACAGATACTAAAACAACAATACCAGTATAAACTAGATACCAGAGTACTAATGTACATCTCTACAGGAAAGAGCTGATAGACGAGCTGGACCAGGATGAGAAGGATCAGCAGAACGCGTGTCGCCTCGCTCAGGAGCACAAGAAGCTCCTAGAGGAGAACAAGAGTCTGTCTACCTACTACCAGCAGTGCAAAAAGCAACTGGAGCTGATTCGAGCGCAGCAGCAAAAGAGACAGGGCACCTCATGAACCCCTTTCATTAGGAAACAGAGCTAGACTGACTCTATAATCACAGTCCTCGTTATCTTATCCTCCCCAATCCAAACATTGGGGTGGTTTATCTATAGTTTGGCCCAGAAACCCCTGAAATCTGCCTGTTAAAGCACCCACCCCGGCCGCCCATGCCCCTGTGCACCCATGAAACCTGTGAAGATAGTAACCGTATGAAATGTGCTCCACAGTTCAAGCGACCGTGGGTCATTTCCCTGCGCTTAACTGCACAAGCATGCTGCGTTGCATGTGCCCGTGAATCAACAGGATATGCAATAGCAGGGCCACAAAGCCAGGTGGGTGTAAAACACAGACTGTTGGCCGCTGATAAACACACACAGTTCTTCAGAGATCTACAAACCTAAACGAGCCAGCAAACGCTTTATTTTCAAAAGAGGGCTTTTAAGTATAGAGATGTTTAAAAGGAGGATGTAAAATGAGGTCTTATGGAATGTCATGTTTTTCCCCTTCCTCGAACATCCCAGAATACCCTGTGGGGGGTTGCCTCGTTCTCCTCGATTAGGTGTTGGTCCTTGAGAATGTGAAAGCAAAGTTACATACAAAAGCTAATTATATCATTTTAAATTTAGATTTTTATTTTGTTGCATTTTGCGTGTACGTTCATTTTAACCCCTTTTTATGCAAAAAAAGTGCTGTAGATGTTTCCTTTTTTTTTTTTTTTTTTGTCTGCCCTAAAAAGTGTTATAATGTATCGATTGAAATCGGGGGATGTATCTTACATATGCCTTGCATGTCGACCTTGTGTTTATGGACAAACAAGGGACGATCTGTGTGTATGTGCGGCCAATCCGCTTCCTTTAACATCCTGTTTGAAAACCATCGCTCTAAGAGAACGAAACAAATGGACTTGAGCGTATGTGATTTGAGTACAAACATTTTAATCATGACTTCAGTATTCTTGTGTTTCTTTGCTTTATCTAACTGTGTATGGTAATTTATCCAGGGTTTTCAGAGATCCGCTTCATAGTTTTTGTTGCAAGTGTGGGAAAGATGCTCTTTCTCTGAGCTTGATTTATGTATTTTTAGTTCACATGATGCCTTAGAGTTTAATCGCTTGCATTTTACTTGACTTGTTTCGTTGCTTTACGGCAACAAGTAAGCTCACACATGGCACGCTTAATGCAATTAAGAGTTTAGAAACGTGAGTGAGAGTTTTAAAAGGCTTGCGAAGGCAACATGAATGAAATCAAGAGCGGCCAGATTGGGGTCTGGTCTGAATGATCTTGTCAATATGCTGCAGAAATCATGAAATTATGATAAGGGCAGTCAACCCACTCCTTTTAGTTCAGTTCCTCAACTTCGTTCCTACCACTAGATTTACATCCCTGTACTTCATTTAAGAGAAATCCGAGCCGTATTGTTACATTAGGTTTGAGTTTCTTTTAGATGTCACACTTTGTTTACCTTGTTGCCCCAGCACAACTCGACCCACATCTTTGCACAATCCCACCATGACTGGTTCTTGAAGAATGCTCACTGTACCGTGAAAATCTTGAGCAGGGTAAAGACACATTTGGATGTTCTAGATCTTCAAGTGAGTTCTCTGCAAATCTTTTTGTTTAAGAAGTGAAGTGGTGTTTTTTTGTTTTGTTTTTTTCTTAGAATTCAATGTTCATAATAAGTTTCTGTACTATGTGCTGTAAATAAGATGTCTGATTTCTTAAGCTGTTGGGAACGGGAATACACAGGTGAAGGTCGCATCTTGAAATAAATCAAACAGGTAAACATGCCTCGGGACTGTCTGTGCTGTTTCTAGTCTTCACTTCAATGTTTTTATAAACAGGATGTTCACAAACATCTCTCTCTCTCTCTCTCTGCATATATATATATATATATATATATATATATATATATAAATAAATTCAATAATACATTGATTTGTTTATAATAAAATTGAACATATAAATAAAAATACATATAATGTAACTATAAATCATTCAAAGTTAGCGGATGTATACAATGTATAAAATATATTTTGAAATTATAAAGAAGTAAGTTTGGTGTTCTGCGGTTACTGAATGTGCTATTTGATGGTTAAATTGTGTAGCATTAAAAGGCAACAACATTTGCTATAAAACTAGTATTTAGTATTGTAAGCAAACATATTTTGAAGCAAGATGATGTAGCATTATAGTGTTTGTATAAATTAAAAAGCTACTGTGTACGTTATATGTACATTATTATCACACTATACTAGCAACTGGGTTTTATAATACATCTTTCATTAGAGTAGTCATGTTAAGAGTGGCAGGATGCTCCTTAAAAGAAATTCCATTCAATAGTTGTAAATATACAAAATGTAAATGAAAGATAATTTAAAAATATTTTTAACAATAATATTTAAATTATATATTTAATAATATTTAAGGTTCGGTAGATTAAGTGCATTAAAGGGATAGTTCACCCAAAAATGAAAATTGTCATCATTTACTCACCCTCATGTTGTTCCAAACCTCTGAGTTTCTTTTTTTATGTTGAACAGACGGTTATCAAACAGTTGATGGTCCCCATTGACTTCCATAGTATTTCTTTCCCTACTATGGAAGTCAATGGGAACCAACAACTGTTCTTCAAAATATCTTCTTTTGTGTTCAACATAAGAAAGAAACATACAGGTTTGGAACGACATGAGGGTGAGTAAATGATGACAGCATTTTCATTTTTGGGTGAATTATTCTTTTAAGTTATTTACCACGAAAAATTAAGTAATTAAAATAAATGTAAATGTTTTATAAAGCAATAAAATTCTTCTGTTAAAACCTGTTTAAATATTTTAGGGTCATTTTAGGATTGATAGTTACGTTGTCATGGCAATTAAAGGGATAGTTCAGCCAAAAAATAAAAATTGTGTCATCGTTTAATAAACCTCAAGTTGTTCCAAACCTGTATGAGTTTCTTTGTTCTGTAGAACACAAAATATGTTTTGAAGAATGTCGGAAACAAAACAGTTTATGGTAGCCATTCCATAGTATGGGGACCAGCAACAGTTGACAGAATTTTCATTTTTTGGTGAACTGTCCCTTTAGGTAAAATTTTAATTTCACACAGGTAATGTTGGTAACAGATTTTTTCACATTAAAATCGTGTTAAAATGAATATTATGTCTTGGGCTTTACTTTCGAAAGTGTGTGAGTTGTATTTTCTCAGTTCCTTATGGTAGCCGAGAATTTGACATTATTTAAAGGAAGAGGAAGGACAAGTGGAAAAGATTTATTTTGTATTTCTTGTCGTCAACACTTTTCCGTCGATTGAGTTTACCTTGGAATATTCCTTTCATGTTTTGACGATGTAATGCTTATTTCAACCAGAAGAGGCCGATAGAGCTTAAACCATTCATTTCTCTTCACAAACCCTTCCTGTCTCAAACAAAGGAATCTGGTGTGATGCTGATGAGACCGGTGCTGATTAAAACACACACAAACACATGACAATGACAAACACAACAACGTACATCAAGTATTTCTTCAAAAATATCTGAACCATAATTTCTTAAGTTAAAGAAGTAGTAAATTAAAACAATAAAATTAGCAAAAAGAACTAGCCAATATCTTCATATAAAGAAACTTGAGGGAGGTGGTGTGTATTACAGCCTAGAATAACATGTATTGTGCAAATTTAAATGTTACCTGCTCAGTACAGTTGTTGTCACGCCATGTGCTTGAGGTTGGAATGACTTGAATCAAACTCATTCAGTCCACATGATGTCATTTCTCTCTCCTTTGGTGAAGTATTGTGTGTTGTATCTTCTCTGGCCAGTGTTAAGTGTTCAGGAGGATGAGAAAGGGACTGAGGGTATTGTTTAGGGGCCGTCGGATGAGATGCTGTCATCCTGGCCTTTTGTTTTTTGTTGTTCAGAGCAATGGCGAGAAGTGACAAACAGACTATGGAGGGTTTAGGGTGACCGGAGGAACCCTGGGCTTCGATGAGGTCATTAGGAACAGTTACACATTACAGAAACTGCAGGGCGGTCATGACATTTCTGTATCATTGTGTACCGGGTTACAGTTTGTGAATCAATTGTGAGTTAGAAACTGATGCAATAAAATCACACGAGTTGTTAATAGCTATTCCCCAGACAGCAAACATGTTTTAATGTCTTGCACGCTTTATTAGCGGCGTTCCTTGGAAATGCTTGTCATTTTTAACGCATCATCATTCTCATTTTTGTTGGAGACAAAGTTTCTCTGAAATTTGTATTAGATCTCTTTCTTTCTCATCCTCTCCCCCTCTCTTTCTCTCCCTGTAACCATGGTAACTGCCTGGAAATAGGCTAGGAATGGTAGAGGTGGTTGCAGTTTTTAGTAATGGCCAGAATTTGGGTCATAATATCTGTATATCAGTCTATAAATTCCACAGTGTTCCAGATAACTTATTTCATTAATCAGAATGATTCCCTGGCCAGCCCTTTTAAAAAATGTGGCTATGGGCGATTCTTCGCATGCTTGCGAGCACAGCTCCTCCGAGACCCTTCAGAGGAGACAAAGAGATCTCACTGCTGCTGATGCACCAGTCTGAGGTCTTTGATTTGCTTTTTTCCTCCAGCACCTAAAGGATGGAGAACATTAAAATGATCTTCTGGTATAATGTGAATAGTTTGTCTCTGAAGTAAATTGGTAAATGGTTTATGTATGCTGATACAATGCTTTAGATCTATTTAAAGAGATACATGTTCCCTCTCACTCAAATCAGCACATTTAAGATGTGAGATGACGGCCCAGTTTTAACAGTGTCATTTTCACACATTGCAGTTGTTGAAACTGTGAGTCCCTGTTGTTGATTTGAGGGAGCCTGTGACATACAAACCATACTGAGCAGGTTTCACTTCATAATTTACATATTCAAGTACAAGAAAACAAATATATGAACATTAAGAATCAGTTTTGTTGGAGCTTTTTGGCTCTCTCTGTATGACACACTTTCCTCAGTTTAATATATGTGACCTTGTGCTTGTAAAAGTCACTTTGAAAGACTGACAGTGAAGAACAATACTGAGCTACAAGTAAGAGTGCTGTAAAATTGTCTTTATTAAAACAAGAAATTAATATTGAGCAACGTCCATTTTAGAAACAATATTGTCAGTTAATTTATGCGCTTTTTCTTTAATGAATATAGTTCTACAAGTTAGTCAAACTGAATTAACTGAATTAATCAGTTTTGCTGAATAAATTGAATGGCGGCGATTCAAATGACTCATTCATAAAGGCAGTCTTTAATTTTATTTTTTTTGCTAAATGTATTAGTGCTATTGAACAAATCAGTTGAGTAACTGATTCAATGACTCATAAAGGCGGTAATTTGTTGGACACTTAACTATTCCGTGAGGCCATGAGAGAGGATTAATTAATGGCAGTGAATCAACGCAACTGACGCTTGTAGGTTACATGATAGTAACAACATGGAGGATGTAATATGTCTGAATTTCATTCATGCTACTCATATTCACACTATATAGAACATAGTTTTTAACACACCGGCAATCTTTTTTTTTTCTTTCCTGAATGAATCAGTGTTGCTGAATGAATTGATTGGCTGTGATTCAAATGACTCATTCATAAAGGTAGTCATTTGTTTTGTTGCTCAATGAATTTGTGCTATTGAGCAAAACAGTTGAGTAACTGATTCAATGACTCACTCATAAACGCATTTGTTGGATACTTTACTGTCCCATGAGGCTGTGGGAGATGATTAATGAATGGCAGTGAAGCAGGTTACGTGATAGTAACAACATGGCAGATGTAATACGTCCGAATTTCATTCATACTACTCATATTTACACTACTTTTTAACAGTCATGAAGTAAGTTCAAATTCAAATGTAGTACCTACTCGGACAATACGTGATTTAGGACGCATCGGCGGTCATCTGTTTTTCATTCCTGAATGAATCAGTACTTGAATCGGTTGACTGAATGATTCAATGACTCACTCATTGTTCAAATGTTATCGAACGATTGGTTTGGGTAATAATTCAATGAGTAACTCATAAAGCCAGTCATTTGTTTAATTCCTGAATAAATATGTGTTTGGAAGAATCGGTTGAGTTAATGATTCAATGAAACTCTCTCTCAAAAAAAAGAAAAGAACAGTCACTTGTTTCATCCCCGAAAGAATCAGTATTATAAAACAAATTGGTTGACTGAAGGATTAAAATGACTCACTCATAAAGGCAACCACTTGTTGCTATCCTCCAGCATAAAAACCTGCAGAAAGCCTTTGAAAAATCCCCACCACTAATGAAATGCTTGTTTGAAATGCTCAAACACAGCCAGCCGCAGTGATGCAAACAGTGAAAAGACCCATTCTGCTGGACTCAGATTAGAGAAGCAGATGACTACACAACTATGCTAAACAGTAAATACACAAGAAATTAAGATCATCATGGCTGTTTTATTCTTCAAAACCTTAAATTAAGTGGAGGAAAATGTAGGTGAGAAAGAATCTAAATGATCGAAAGATAATATGACCGTGAGAGAGAGATGGAGACACAAACCGCAACCAGCTATTGTTGTGATCGCCTGTGTGTGAGTGGGTGACACGGCGTGGGTGGAAAGGTAATGGCTTTGAGCGTGTGGAGTGATGAACATCTCCCTGCACAACACAGGAGCTTCAGACGCTCAGCTTTAAAACTGATGAGTCATCTCGCACACACTGTTTGTTTCGTTTCAGTCAGACATGGCCCAGAGAGCGAACTGTAGCTGCTCACCTACAGAAATCTAATTAGAGAGTCTGGATGTACAGGATTTCATCCGTTTAATCCAGCTAACAGGGGCTGAATGCACACAGACACTACTACACAGTGGAAAACAAACCACATGGGGAAAAATGATAGCCTGAGTGCATTACTGTATCCCGTATGCGTAATCTTATCATCTTCAGGCATTATGAGCAAGCAGGATGTTAATTTATGCACTTATACAATCTCAAGGGCCTCTAACTTTTTAAAGGAACATGTTTGCTGTGGCAGAAGCTTTGATATTTTTAATTTGAGATTGAGTGTACGATTCATAATTGCCACAGCTCGTAGGGTGTCAGCGGTACCACAACAACA
This sequence comes from Schizothorax lantsangensis, assembly GCA_027422415.1. Lineage (NCBI taxonomy): Eukaryota > Metazoa > Chordata > Actinopteri > Cypriniformes > Cyprinidae > Schizothorax > Schizothorax lantsangensis. Next base: position 16,619,767 of record CM049855.1, read on the forward strand.
CCTTTGAACAGCAACACACTCATGCCTCTGTGGTGAGGTGTTTTCAAGCTTTGTTTTCAACATCATTGCTAATTCCTGAGGTTCTTTGTATGCTAACTCATCAATTATAGACATTTAGTGTATTTAGACATAGATATGCTTGCGCTTTCAGAGCAAAAGCAGTTTAGTTTACAGATTCTTATTTTATAAACCGCACAAAGGATTTGCTTCAATGGCCATCCTTTACAACTCTGTCTCTGCACATCATAAGGGTGTTCAAAGTTGTTTTATGTGTACAATTGGATTAGATCTATTGTTATGCTGATCTTAGTACACTCATGTGCTGTAATTATTTATAGAATGCTGATCTGTTTCCTAATACGTCTATATTAAGCAAGTGTACACATTTTGAAAGTGTTCTCCTTAAGATTATTTTGATATCAAGATTCAAAGGGATTTTTCTTATGATTCATCACTGATAAAGGTGCTACAACTGTCGTTTCCTTTTTCGTACACTCTCACTTTTCATCACTACGGTAAATAGGGCAGTAAACACAGCGCTGTTATTGTTTGACTCTGGTTTGCTCTCAGTACAAGATGTGGCTGATCAAGAAATGCAGTGTTTCTACTGCCAAGAACAAAACTATTGGTTTGGCTCAGGTTTGAACTCTAAAACAACCTGTAATCACCCACATATACATGCATAAACTCCCTCACTTGTCCTCAGCGGATAAATGTACAAGAACAACCTGTCAAATGTGGAAGTTCTGTCTTTCATCTCAATGTCTGAAGATGGTCTGCGGAGTAACAACTTTCTGTCCAAAATTTTAAGGAGAGGTCCGCCAAAAATGGAGCTTAAAGGGTTAGTTCAACCAAATATGAAGTTTCTGTCATCATTCACTCACACTCATGTCATTACAAAAAATGACTTGCTTGCTTCTGAATTTTTTCAATAATGTGCTGGTCGTTCTTTTCCATGCAGTCACAATGAATGGGGACTGAGGCTTTAAAGCTTCAAAACAAACACAAAAGCATCATTAAAGTGTCTTAAAAGTTATTATGATCATTATTATAATAATTTCCCCTTCTAGTAAGCTGTTAACCACTGAAACCCGATCAAGTTGGTGAGTCAGTGTTGTTTTTGTTAACTAAAAAAAAAAATTGTAATTGTAAACTGTAATTGAAATAAAGATTAAATAAAATATAAAGTGAAAAACTGAAATACGTTTAAATTGGAGTACTAAAATGACAAAGTAAAATATTCAAACTCAAATATAAATATTAAAATAAACTAATATATGACAAAAGCACATACTAAAATGACTAAAACTTAACTAAAATCGAAATTAAAACAGAAAAATATAAAAATAAAGGCTAATTTAATAAATACTATAATAGTGTATAAATAATACTAAAATACTGCAAGGAGTTAAACTCAATGACTGAATTGAACAAATCAGTCAGACCAGTTATTCAAAGCATCTGACTCAAAATACTTTTTTTTAAATAAATTAGACATCATTACTTCTTTTATGAACATGCCAATAAGAACTGAGGCAGAGATCAAGATATCCAGTTAATAGTGCATTACATATCTCACAAAACTATTGTATGACTTGTGAAGATTCAGAAAATAGTGCATATGAATCAATTTTATTTTACTTTTGTGGCTATTTCGCAGCTACAGACTCAGTCTTCATTGAAAAGAGTGGCCAAGATATTCTTCAAAAATTCTCTCTTTGTGCTACACAGATGTCAGTCATATGGGTTGTAAATGTAAAAAAAAATGAAGTTGAGTAAATTTTGGGTGAATTATCCTTTTAACAAGCATTTATCTCAACAATGCAATGTTATGTCTTACCATTTTCAGTTATAAAGCAAGTACAATCTCTTTCATTCATCTTTTTTGTAATGTGTGCAATATTCTTTAAGCCTGCATGTGTATGTATGGGTGAGAGTGTGGGTGAAAGTGTACCGTCCTGTGTGCAGCGTTCTCAGGGGGGAAGTGTTACCTGTCCTGTAGGTAACCTAAGCTGTTGTTAGTATCTGTGTGGTGTCTGTGTTGTGAATGGCGGTTAGCCTGCTCCCCAAGGCTCTGCTGGGGAAGCAGCAATTGACGTAATCAAAGCATTTGGCTTGAAATGCAACGTTGGCTGGCCTCTGAGTATACGGCTGAGTTTACGTCTTTGTGCCTCTGTCGGGGCTTGCCTCGCACGTTAGCGAGCCAGTATATGGATGTCATTTGGCACCGTGTTGCACTGCAGCGACCGCAAAATCAATTAATCTCCTCCGAAATGAGTCATCAAGTGTGGCCGACTGTTGTGCATTCGACTGGTTCAGGGGGCCTGTTTTGATTTTACACCAGTCCTTACTGTTATGACTCATGCCTTTCGGCAGCTTGCGGGATTTGACATGTCGTCTGATATTGCGCTGTGCTTCGATGAGCTTCAACCAAGAACAATAAAATCAATTATTTGGCAATTTTTGTGCAGCTGTTTTGCAATTTTTTATATTTTTTATATTCCAGTAAACAGTTCAGAACTCTGATGATCTTTTGAAAGACATAATAAATAACTTTAAGCTGTTTTACAAGGTGTGATTAGTCAAAGTTTAGCTTCAACGCTAATTAAACCAACCTGAAACGCCTAAATAAGTTCTTTAGGATTACTAAAAAACTTCCAAGAAGTTGTGTTGGTCGTCCAGGAGCAGGACTTTGTTATATGGATGGTACATGACCATAAAAATTAGGCAAACAGCAATGTGAAAAGTTTGAATATCATGATCCTTCAGTGTTTAACAAATATGCATGCATTCCATCAGATTAATTGTAAGAAATAAATTTGATTTTTTTTTTATACTGAGAATCAATTGAGATTTTTTAAAATCAGAAATAAAATTTATGAAGAAGTGAACTATAAATGAAATATAAAAAGTCTGGGGCAGTAAGATAAAAATATGTTAATACTTCATTAAATTGATCAAAATTAACAGTAAAGTTTATAATGTCACAAAAGATTTATTTTACAAATATACTTTCTTTAAAGAAACCTAAAGAAGTGTGTTAGAGTTTTCATTAAATATATATTATATACATACATAGAATATCAAAAGTTTAAAGAAATGAATACTTTTCAGCAGGGATGTATTACAATATTCAAAACTGACAGAGAAAAGTCATTTTAAAAATGCTGTTCTTTTGAACTTTATATTCATCAAAGAATCCTGAAAAACAAAAATATGAAGCAGCACAACTGTTTTCAACATTGATAATAATAATAAATGTTTCTTGAGCAGCAAATCAGAATGATTTCTGAAGGATCATGTGACACTGAATACTGGAATAATGATATGAGCTGAAAATTCAGCTTTGCATCACAGGAATAAATTACATTTTAAAATATATTCAAACAGAAAACCACTATTTTAAATTGTATACATATATGCATGTATGAAGATATGCTTTCTAACATATATGCATACATATACGTGTCAGTACTTGTCCGCTGTCTTGCTGAATGAGGTTCAGAGAAATTCATTCCTCAAGTGCTCTGTTTGAGTTTAGATATGACAATGTGTTGAAGTGGTAATTGCAGAGGGAAGTTTTGGGGCTTTTTGTTTGTTTAAGCTGCAGTGGGGCCATTTTCACTCATTTGTAGGTTAGTTAGTAAAATATTGGTCCTGTCCAAAATGCAAAGTCTATTTTATATCTCACTTGTTCTCCCTATCTATCTACCTGTCTGTTTGTCCAATGACTTTGATGATCTGCCTTAAATCACTCAGTCACTCAATCCGACGGTGCGGCGGGGCCCCTGAGAGAAGACCACAGGGAAAGGTCAGCGAGTGCAGGAATGCCTCTTGAACTCCTTGGCTTTTCATATGTGGACATTGAGTCCTTGTGAATGTTTCTTGTGCAACAGTCAACACCATAAATGACTGTTCTGATCCTTCAGTAAAAGCCAAATGAGAGCTTTTATATGCATATAAGATGGAACAGTGTGAGAGATTATGTTTAAATTATTTTGCATGTGAATCACTATAATAACCGTAATATTCTTCAGAACACTAGATATTGTTCTTAAGGTGTAAATAAAAGTTCAGACATTTCATAGTCAGAAGTAGCAAAATTAGTTTGTTTGTTTATTCAATACATTTCTATATTTTCGAAATGCAGATTTACTATGACTCTACTGGACTGTTTCTATACACTTAATCCCACATTGAAACAGGGAGCCCTGAATTATAAAATAAGAAAAACAAATTAACTGTCTGTGGCTGCTAGATAATTCATAATTACATGCATGTTCCCGAGGGGAAGGATTCTACACTAGAAATGAGAATATTCTCAGCTGAAGCTCTCTTGTGCAAACAGTAAGTAGGATGGTTTGGCACAAAGCATGCTGGAATTAGGAGCTGTGTTCCCCAGGTAGGCTGCTTACACAACGTCATCTCAGCACTCTAGCTGCCTGCAAGTACTTAGTTGTTTAAAACAATCAGTATAGCTTATTGTTGTTGTTATTATTCATAATATTGCATTAAAAGTGACTATTAATGCAATATTATTATAAAAAAGGAATGCACAGCCCCCCTCGATAACATAAGATATGTTATTGAGAGGGGCTGTACATTATTATTATTTTGATGTTTTGTACAGTATTTGGGTTTGAACACCTACTGTAGTTCAAAACCTGCAGACCCCCAGACTAAAATGTTAGCATTTTCATATTTTTGCAATACAAATGTGTACATGCAATAAAACCACACAAACCATGCATTAATTCAAAAGTCAACTGTATAATGAAGGTTGATAACTGAAAGGTTGAACATTTCCCAGGACAAGTGCATTTTTCATAAATGACAGGACAAGTCACATTTGCTTTATCTTACAATTGTAATGATTATATTTGTTGGCCAAAATATGTTTTTAATGTTTTCACATTTTTGTAAGTACGTTCTTTAAGTTAATCTTTCCTTCTTTTTTAAAATCAAGTGCTAAAAACACTTTAAGGTATGTGTCAATATATTAATTAACTTTCAAAAAAATAAACCTACACTGAGAAATATTCAATTTCATGCAACTTTTTTAAAATAAAAACAAATAATTATACAAAATAAAATTCTGAATAAGCTAATTTTATATTACAAAAATAAAAAACAATCACAATATAGTAAAAAGGTATGTGTCTATACAGAAACTGAAAAATATTAATTTGTAAATGTGTAAAAAAAATTAATAGAAACAAATATAAAATAGCAATTTTAAACAGTGACATCACAATCACAGCATAGTCCTATATAGAATTTGACTTAAATAAAATAAACCTACACTGAGAAATATGTAAATAATAATACATTTAAAATAATAAACAAATACAAATAAAAAATATTTTTGAATAAACTAATTTGATATTACTAAAAGTGAAATTACAGCATTGTAGAAAACGATGTAATGTTCATAATAAACAGGTCAGTAGCCTGTTCAGTTCCACACATTTCAAACGGCCATTCAATTTCAATTTGAAGGCTATGTATTGTCCTTAAAAGTTTTGTCAAGACGTGGGTCTGAGTCGTCTAGCCTGTGCTCGTGAAACTGGCTTCGGAACACACATCGGCTGTCCCCGCTACTCTAATTCGCGAACCGCGGCTGCGCACATATTTGGAGTAAGGTGCCTTGCCACTGGAGGCAGCAACGCAATGCGCAGCGCGCGCTATGTTGTGAATGAGGCATGGGATGACGTCAGCGCGCGAATGTCAACAATGTAGCGATTGAGAGTAGGCGTTTCATTCGAGTGTAACAAACAGAGGAGACGGAGCCGCACGCTGCAGAGATCCCCACACACACATACACACATTTTTAGAAACACTTTTACAAACATAAACGTGCTTTTTTTCCTAAAGAAAAATAAATATTGAAAGAGTGCACCGCAAAACGTGATCTCCCTGCAGCCCGGGGGCTTTAGGAGTCTGCAAGGAAGTCATCATGTGAAAAAAAATTATTTGCTAAACGGACAAAAGGGCAGGATCACAAGGAAGAAGAAAAAAAACTAGGCTGAAGGTGAGTTGCATGATTATTTTTGCTCGATGCGTCCTGTGCTTTACATGTGATTCGTCTGTCGTAAATGGAAACGGAGCGGCACACTTGTGTTTTTGAGTGGGCTGTTTCACAGCTACCAGGTACTGGAGGCAAATATCACCGAGAGGGAAAAAAGTCGACCGCATGCCTGCTTGGGTTTACTTCAGCTGAAAACACACTCCCTTTTAAACTCACCGTTACCACATCCTGTTGTGCAGCAGTGACAATAGTTTGAGTGTGTTTGCTAGTAGTGGGATGCACTGCGATCCCGGGGGGAGGAGGGGTCAGGCATGGCTTGTTTTCGCTTAAAGAATCGGCCTTGACCGATCATAACAACGACGGAGACCCCCGGTGTAGATTCCCGCCTCCTTTTCTTCCTATTGAATGGATAAGTTGAGAAATAGAGCGGGTTGCAATAGTTTAATAATTATCGCAGCGGTTAATATTATTAACATCATATGATTTTTTGCCGTAACGAATACTCACAATTAATATGGTTTATATAAATAAGCATGAGGGTTTAATCTAGAGAGCAGGGGCTGCATATCAGCTCATCGCTGTCTCAAAGAGCAATCGGATAAAAATACACGGCTGGTCGGAAAATGTGCTTACTGCAGTGGGTTGTAAAAATGGGAAGCAAGCTGTCTTTGTTCTGCGCAGCACATCTCTGATGTAAACCACAGCCATTGCATTACACACTCTGATTAATCCCCATACAATCAGCAGAATATTTGCTGTGTAAGGGACGGCGAGCCTTATTTGGTTCAGCAGTCAATGCAAACGTCTCGACTACCATTTAAAGGAACGAGGGACCGTTTTTAGCGCGCGCGCGCTGGAATGCTGGATCTCCGGTCTTCATATAACACCGATGAACTTCCCTCAATGATGCAGGTGTTTCGCATTAAGTTCCGCGTTGAATAATATGACTAATTTAACGGACACCACACTAGTAGATATGGATGTATAAGCGCGGGCGCGAGCGTTCGGGAATGTGATGTGGTGTTACCGTATTTTAGAGAAACATCCGTTTATAAATGTTGGAGATTTGTAAACGTCATTTACTATAGCATACTTTTGGTAGCTATAGAAGTTTATGTGGATAGGTTAGAAGTTGTTATGAATGACTTGGCTGTTTTATTTCGCAGAATTTTCCACTTTTTTCCCCGCTTATACATTGATACAAAAAAAAAAAAACACCTAATGATGATGGAATATATATAATTTTGGGTGATTTTGTGCTGGGAATACCAGACAATAATAATATATATATATGTACATATACATATATTCTTCCTTTCGGACTGGATTCCCAACAGTCAGTTCGTTTAATGAATGTATTAATTAATGAATTCCGGTAATTCAGTGAGTGAGCTGACAGGCGTCTGAATGAATCAATGTTATGAGGGCATTTGAAATGAGGTGATGCAGCACTTTGAGCTGTGCTTGCATTCCTTTGTCTGCGGCGCTACAGAACCATCCAGGATATTTTCCCTTTGCCCCAGATATATGTCAGACTGAAATGTTCAACCATCACCATATTGGTGCTGCGTGTTTTTGCATTCATTTCGAATTAGAAATTAATTTCCTGTTGCCCTAATTGCCTATTCATATGATCGCTTTTTAAACACTTGTCCTTTTATGAAACTGTTTACACTTGCCCCCTCCCCCTTCTAAGCGTAAGGTAGACTGGAGCGAACCATAGCTAACAAAACCCACGTTATTGTCTTATTTGAAAAGATTGTGATTTTAGGTTTGTAAATCGATGTATGATCTCGTGTTGCAGATATGACGCCATTGTTTTATTTTTATATATATATATTTTTTTTTTACAGTCTCATGCGTTCAAGCTCAACACTGTCCCTCCCCTGATGGAGATCACAGATATACATTTTGCATCAGCAGATGCCTTAAAGTGACAGTTATTTAAATTAATGAACATTCTGTCATCATTTACTCATATTATTCACTTTCTTTCTTTCGTGGAACACAAAAGGAGGTGTTAGGCAGAATGACAGCCGCAGTCACCATTCACTATAGTTGCATCTTTTTGCATCATACAATGAAAGTGCATGGTGACCGAGGCTGTCATTGTGCCTAACATCTTCTTTTGTGTCTCAAAGAGGGAAGTCCTATGGGTTTTGATTGCATGTAAATGATGCAAGCTGAACCTTAACAAACCTAACTTTAGTAAATGTAACACATATTTGTGTTGCCCTATATAGGTCTGTGGTTTAAGGCAATTTCCCTAAAGTGTATATGCTAATCAGTCTATTAGAACGTATTTGCATGAATAGAAATAGGTGTGCTTTTTATTGTCTCTTTTAAAGCAGGGGGTTTCAATATTTTAGATGTTACAGACCTCCAAATATGATTATCCTTTTTGCATCCATTTGCAAAATGCAATTAGCTGCTGAATATGTTTTGATGAATAAAGCCCCAGTTTATACTGTGAAAAATCAATATTATAAATGTGGAAAAGTTACGTTATTACATAAAGTACAGTATTACATTGCATTATTATGTTTTTTTTTACTCGTTGTAATACTGTACTGTTAGATGTATTATTTATTCAAATTATTCAAATGTTTATTTTATTATAATTTTTATATTGTTAATTAAAACTGATTATTTATCTATTTTAACATTTTTACAGTATTTTTTTCTAAACCTTTTCATGGACTCCCAAACACTATACAGCCAGACCCCAGACCCTATTCTAAAACCCCTGTTACCATTCATAAATCTCCTCCTATCCCATGTAATGTAAGCTGCCTTGTTGAATTTGAACAGATTTACATTTTCTTATATAGAAAGAAAAGGAGTGCAAAAAAGCCCCTGTCAGCACTCATAATAAAATCATAATTTCAGGGAGGATGAGTCTGTCTGACCCGAGTCTGCAGCGCAATTAACAGCTTCATTAAGATCCCCCTCCAATATTCCACCCTCAGCGTGTTCTCTCTGCTAGTCAGTCTCTCATGATTTGCTTTCTTGCTCACAACTGATCAGTCAGATTTATTACAGAATTAGAATTAATTATTCATCACATGCAAATTTCGTAAATTAATGAATTATTGTATTTTTTTAAAAATTATTTTTATTCTAACTTTTAAGAAAATGACATGAATATACTCCGTTCAAGATCACGTAACAGTTCAACAGCAATTTTTTTTCTGTCCAGGCGTTCTCATGCTGATGATTCATGAACTGACAGGTATTAAGAATCATTTTTCTAAAGAGCCAATCCCATTGTCGTTGATAGTTTTGGATGGCATTGAGTAACTAGAATAGGAAAATATACCTATATTTCACATCAACCTCAATAATGCCTAATGATTGATATTGGATTAAGTAGATTTCAAACTCTCATGCATCATAGTACCGGAACAGCAGTGTTCTGGTACATTTAAGATTTTACAAGTTTTAGCATTTCTTCTCTCGCGCCTGTTTGAATAAGCCCACCAGCAAAAGCTCTTTGCACAGAATAAAAGCCTTGGGTATGAAAACATGTTCCCATAGCCGTCCCACGTCAGCACTAAGGCATGTTTGACCGAGTTCCAGCCTCTGAGAAGGGGAAAAAGGAAAAGAGCGAGAGATTGAGAGAGCAAGCTGAGACATTTAAGTTCAGACAGCGCTTTTTTCCTCTTCTCACATGGCATTTGGGTGGCAGTGAGTGATTGGCATCATCAGTCATTGCGCAGTGAGCGTGTCTGTAATGGCACACAAACCCGCAGACAGTAGAGGGAATCTCTCTGTGTGTTCGCCCTCATCGGTGTTTGTGCCAAGGCAAATCTCATTGGCTGTTGCCACAGGCCAAATCCTGATTGGACTGTTTTGTTCTTGGATTTTTGGGATTGCCTGCTTGTGTTACCTTAGTTAGACTATAACTCACTACATCCCAGTGAAATTGTCTCATTTGAAAGTTTTGACTCGCCACTGTCATCCAGTGCTCTTAAACGGTGTTAAAACGCAAATAAACAAATATATAAAAATGACTGACAGGCCGGTTCACATCTGGCCTGAATTGAGCTCCAGTTAAAAACAACAAGCGCAAACGAGCAGGAAGTTTATGGGTGGAATAGTGGAAGCGTTCGACTCAATGGAAGCCCATAAAAACCACACCAGGAATTCCGTAACAGTCAACAGTCTCTCCGGCCCACAGCAGCGTGCGGAAAGAGAATTCCACTCGGAGCGCTGAATTAACGCAATTACCGTCACGTTCGGATCATTGCTTTTTAAACTCCTTCTTCGTGGGAGTTCTGTTTTAAGCTGAATCGAGGGGTTTATGTGTGTAGTTATTAATGGATGACGTGTGTCTGTCGGATTTTCGGTGCTTCCTCCTGGCGGCGTCGGCTCTGAGCGAGCAGTAAACACACGGCACAGCTGCTGTTTTGATACTGTCAGTCTCTCTCGCACATACTAAACCTCTCACATTCTGCTCTCTTTCTCATTGATCATTTTCTCAATGTACACTACAGTTCAAAAGTATAGGGTTAGTAAGATTTTTTTCTAAAATTAATTAATACTTTAACTTAGCAAGGTTGTATTAAATTGATCAAAAGTGACAAAAGGACATTTAGAAATTCAAATAAATGCTGTTATTTTGAACTTTTTATCCATCAAAGAATCCTGAAAAATGTATCACCACAAAAATAATAAGCAGTTCTACTGTTTTTAATTTTGATAATAATAAAAAGGTTTCTTGCGCACCAAATCAGCATATTAGAATGATTTCTTAAGGATCATGTGACTCTGAAGACTGGAGTAAATGCTGCTGAAAATTCAACTTTGTTATGTAATAATTTGTAATAGTATTTCACAATATTATCTGTAGTTTGTATCAAATAAATGCAGCCTTTCTGAGCATAAGAGACTTGTATGAAAACTCAAATAAAGTGACATTTGTCATAATCAGTGTTTTTATATTTAAGTCATTATGAACTGTTTCCTAATTTAATATTGTGGCAATGTAGGAGTGTAGAAGCAGTTTTAGTCTTATTCTAACTATGTCAAGAGAAAAATGGAAACTAGCCGTACCTGTTTAAATAACAATGAGGGGTGAAATGCAGTTTCATGTATTTTCTTTTTTAGATCAAGCTGATAAGTATCATAGTTTACTCAGCTGTCGCTCTTTGTATTTACAGAGCACATCATCTGCAGTCATTTGTTGTTTTTTTCCTGTTTCTGTGGCAGGTATTTACCACAAAGTTGTTTGCCATTGTGAAACTATGCTGTTTCAATTTACGGCAAGTTTGGTTTCACCGTTTGAGCGTGTTGCCCTGCAGGTTTTAGATTGTGTGTGTGTGTGTGTGTGTGTGTGTATGCACACACTTACAGTATATGTACATGTTTGATACTATTTCAAATGAATTTTTTTCCACTTGCCAGAATTTCCATATAAAAATGATTTGTATCTTTAGAAATTAAGTAGCAATTATTTTAGCTAAAAGAAGTTCTAGTTTAAAATGCTGTGGCAGAAATCATGCAATCACATGTCCAATTGAGTCACACCTTTGGCAGATTATTTGCTTTAAAAATGTCTGTCTTCATCTACCCATCCTTATGTCTCTCCAAACTGGTATGACTTTGTCCTGTGGAACAAAATTTCAAAGCTGCTTTTTGCTTACAGCAAATGTGCATGGTGATCACTATATATTATTACAATTTAAAACAACTGTTTTCTATTTTAATATATTATAAAATGTAATTTATTCGTGTGATTGCAAAGCTGAATTTCCAGTGCCTCCAGTGTCTGAAGTTCCAGTATCTCCAGTGTCACATGATCTCTCAGAAATCGTTCTAATATGCTGATTTAGTGCTCAGGAAATAGTTTTGCTGCTTAATATTTTTAAAGAAACAGTGATACATTTTCTTATGGTTGTTTGATGAACACAGAGTTAAAAAGAACAGCGTTCATTTGAAATAGAAATCTTTTGTAACATTATAAATGTCTCAGCTGTCACTTTTGCTCAATTTAATGCATCCTTGCTCAATAAAAGTATTACTTTCTTTCCGCCCCTATAAGTCTAAAGCTAAATGCATCTCCTCTTGGAGATTTCTGTGGATGACTCGTCCTGTGTGCGTTGGGTGTGTGTGTGGGTTTGTTTGTTCTGTGGTTAAATTTGGATCTGTCATCCCTGTCAGAATATTCATGCCTGCAGCTGCTGAGTCACATGTGCACTGCAACTGGAGAACCCTGGAGAACGGCAGACCACGATCACGCTGTTTTTCCATCTTTCAGACTTGTTTGGTTACTTTCACTGCACTTCGCAGTTCGCACACTCATTCATGTAACTGCGCTTTACTCTGCAGTCTGCAACTCATTCATTCTCACATTCTCCATGTGCCAGACATCTCTCTCCTCTCCTCATCTCCTCTGCGTTCCCCTTAGAGTGGGAGTTAAAACCAATAGAAAGTTTAGATCGAAGTGAGGCAGACTCAGTCTGTCCTGTTTGATAGAGCAGTTCGGCGCAACATAGCTCATACTGTGCTGACTCACCGGCGATAGAGCGAATAGGTCCAACAGGTGGCTAACTGTCATTAGAGCTGTTAGGTTCAACTGGTAGCCCTCAAGATTCCATATCATAGGAAGCGTATACGTTCAGTCCGATAGACACTGCAACCGACACAGGAAACAAGTCTACATCTATCGCAAGGGGGAAATTTACCCACCAAACTTTGCACACAACCTACACAAAGTGCTACGCAATGTTTGGCTGTAAATCTGGTGAAAAGGAGTTGAGGGTCTAGTGTTTTTTTTTTGTTTTTTTATCACTATGCGTTGTTTGTGGATATGAAGCCCTAGAGATGCGACTGTTACAATGATACATACATATTATAAATTAAACAAATTATTTTACATGACAGTCATTTGTAATTTTAGGGATTTTGACTATGACAATTTATATTAATTATATTATTTTTAATTATATTAAAATATTAACATTTTATTTGATTATATATTATATTATTGTAGATAAGATTTATATTATTTAAGAATGTATATTTAATTACGTTTAATTGTAAATGTTACATTTTCATTTATATTTAAATGCATATTATATATATATTATATTATATTATATTATATTAATGTATGTACTACCATTCAAAAGATTGGAGTTTGCAATGTTTGCAAATGTTTTTGAAAGAAGTCTCTTATGCTCACCAAGGCTGCATTTATTTGATAAAAAAAAACAATAATATTGTGAAATATTATTACAATTTAAAATATTTTCTATTTGAATATATTATAAAATGTATTAAAATATTTAAAAATTATTCCTGCTTTGCAAAGCTGCATTTTCAGCAGCCATTACTCAGTCTTCAGTGTTACACGAATCACGATCCTTCATAAATATTCTAATATGCTGATTTGATGCTGAATAAACATTTCTTCTTATTTGCTAAAACAGTTGTGCTGCTAAATATTTTTGAGTAAACCGTAATAATGTTTTTTTTTATTCTATGAATAAAATGTTCAGAAGTTTTTTGTAAAAGTAAAAAAAAAAATGAACAGTGTAAGAGTTTTACTTTACTTTGTATCAATTAAATACAAACTTACTGATTAATAGTCTTAAGTAATTAAAAGTATTAATTTCTTTCAAAAAATCTTACTGACCCCAAACTTTTGAATAGAAGTATTTTTATATTATATATGAGAAGTATCTTTTTTTAACATTATATTAAACATTGCAGGCTATTCCAAATGAACACATTTGATCTAGTAAAGGTAACTTCTACAGATATTCCTTGGAAAGTATGCAGGGTGCAGTGTACACTAGCAGGCACCATGGGAATTGGAAACAGCTTGTGCAGTGTCACTGGATCTCCGTTTGCAACTCTCCCTCTCTTTCTCACACTCTTAACTGCTCCAGCATTATTTATGCACTGATGTGCTGCTGTCTGCAGAAATCTCCAGGCCACCTTATCAATGCTTGGCTGCTCCAAAGCCTTAAGCTCAGAGTACTTGAGCACTACTCTCTCCAGACACGACAAACAGGCAATCAGTGACCTGAGTGAAGCAGGCAGGACTGTCTTTACTGCCTGCAAAACAGCCACTCCAAGTGCTGCAGTGATTGTGGGCCAGGCACAGCCTCAGGCAATTACACAGACACACACTCATATATACATTATATACATGGACACACTTTCACAAACACACAAATGAAAACAGTTTAACACCACAAAAGGACTAAGGAAACGTGTGCGGGAGTGCAGGGGTGTCACTGGTCTGTGTCGGTACAGATGAGTCATATTCAGTGTGCTGTGTCAATACTGATGCTCAGTCTAAATATAACCTACACACCATACCGTGATACTTACTAAAGCACATACACACACACTAGTGCCGCCCAGCCTGGAAAATGTGTTTTGTTGTGTCTTTTGGTTTTTTCCTTTTTCCCCCATCTGTCAGGATGACGCTGTTGAATGCTTTCCTGCATATTTTAGCATATATGAAAAATCAAGCTTTCCAGGGAAGATGTTGCTATGAATGTTTCATGGCATATTTACCCTTAAACATTTATGTGAATGATTCAGAATTGGGTATGTGTGCCAGCAGAAGTCTGATTTATACAATTGTCGATGTTTTTTCTTCACTCCGTAAGTGCGTCATTGGATGCTCTGTCGAGGCTTATCCCAGGTGAACATACCACAGCTATGCTGTCAAAACCTCCGCTTCACACTCTTCGTCAGAGAAACGGTTTTGAGCTGGATTGAAAAAAACCCTAAAAAGACTGTACCTTGGCAACTTCATTTTCGGATTCCTTAGATTTACAGCCAACCATAACTTGCAGAAAAATGTGGATGTTTTTGACATCTCTCTCTTTCTTTTTCTCCATTACTCCATATTGAATTGCTGCATGGGACAGCGGTAATTTAAAACAATGTCGGCTGAGAGCCTGAATGAACTGTGTCTCAGGCATGCTAGATACTGAACTTCCTGCCAAGGTCAATTTCTTCCCCTTCTGGCATTTTTTCCTATTTTCTGGATGGGAAAAAGTGACTTGAGTCCACAAGAGTGGAAGGTATTTAAAACAATCAGCAGATTCCTGGTAAGTGGGTGAGATCATTGTTTTAGAGAGAGACAGCTAGTAAAATGAGATTGGGAGCGAGGGATGGAGGGGTAGCGGGGGTGACCCCCGTTTGCCAGAGCGACTCGGCAGGCAGAGTGCAGGCAGAGGGAATGCTGGCTCTGGCAAAGGTCAGAATTCCTCCCAGATGGATTTATTTGTATTGCTTTGCACTTCAGAACGAAGAACAAAACATTCCCATTGTGTGCGTGGAGGTTGTTTTACACCGCAGTCTATTGGAAACATCTGTGGATGATGAACGCTTGTATGAATAATCATGAATAAATAATAATCTTTCAGCAGAGGTCAGTGCAAACAAGTCAGCGGTGTTTAACACTCTAGAGGAGCGATGGATAGATTAAACTCTGCTTGTACAGCTTTCATCACTGCTTTTGGTTTTAATACAATGTTAATTTCATATTTTGTGCTTGTATGAAATTGAAAACATTTAAATATTCAACATATAATTTCTTGGATTTACTACTTAACACTATAAGTGGCAAACAGCTTCAACAGTTTAAAAACAGGAACAATCTCAGATTTTTTTAGTTGTAAATTACACATTTTAATTCAATGTGTTACTTACCATTTCTTTGAAATTTTTGTGAAATGTACTAGTGATTTCTGAGTGAAAATAGTTTTTACACCCGTCTGTTTTCAGTTTAACACCCCAGATCTGGGGGAAAACCACAGATCTACGTATAACATAATTGCTATTTTTTATATATATATTTCAAACTGATACTTTTAACTAATGAAAGTAAATGAGCCTGTGTCTGACTACTTTATTAAACAGAAATATTTAATTTAAAAAAATGTATGTTAACACAATTAGTTCAGTGTCATTTATTTATTAATCTGTTTGTTTCGGTTCAATGTGTTGGTTGATGGTGTTTCTTTTTTTTGCCCATTAAGATAATATTTAGAAAAATTACTAATTTTATTTTATTTTATTTTTAAAATGTAATATTATTATTAATATTATTTTGTATAGTGTAATTAGTAACTATCTTTTTACTCATCATTTTTATAAATCAATAATAAAATAGATTAAAAAAAATCATCATATACAATTGTTTTTACTTTTTTAACTTCTTAATAATAATAATAAATATTATTAAGGGGTTTGTGTTATGTGATTTATGTATATGTTGATGGTATATGTATGTTTATATGAATGGTGAAGACTGTTATGTGAAAACAGACAATAAGTAATAAAGTATTAGAATATTTAAGAATGAGTGGTTTATTTAAATCTATTTCTTTGTAAGGCATCTTGCAGTCCACACTTGCTTTCATTCGTTTCAGAATTTCATTGTTTTTGTCACATTATGATTTCAATACGCATCAGCGACTGTTAACTTAGGAATAGCTTTTAAAACAAGAGTTTATTGTCTGAGAGGCATTTTACGGTCTCTGGAGTAAATTAATGATTTGTGGGGCACTGAGGTGTGAATGAATAAAAACAAGTATGATATGTGGTTTTAGTCTTTGTGCAGCTGGAGGTGTGTACGTGTGTGTGCATCCTGTGAGACTCGCACAGGTGGTGAGGGGGAGGGGTAAGAGGTGGGCGTGGAGCAGCAGGGGTGGCGTGACCACTTCCTGTCTCTAATGTACAGTAAATCGGTCGTGTCTTTACCAAATCAACACCGTGCACCGGTGGTGCCTTCACGCTGCCTGGCAGAAACCTCTTAT
Source organism: Schizothorax lantsangensis (assembly GCA_027422415.1). Classification (NCBI taxonomy): domain Eukaryota; kingdom Metazoa; phylum Chordata; class Actinopteri; order Cypriniformes; family Cyprinidae; genus Schizothorax; species Schizothorax lantsangensis. The sequence goes on from CM049855.1 coordinate 16,636,582, forward strand.
TGGTTGAGCTCTTGCAGTGTGGCTTGCAGCTTTGCTTTGTTCTGCCTTTATTTGGGTAGAGATGTTTTCGCAGTGTCTTAAAGGAGAACTATAACAACAGTGCATCATTTAAGACAGAAAAAATATTACAGCGAAGGTTAGAAACCCTACACAAGCACACGAAAAACACATTTGACATCTTTTTGCCGAATGTTACAGCAGTAAACAAAAACCTAAGGTCAAAGGAAATGATGTTTCTGCAGAATGGAAAAGATTAAACATGGTATTTGAGAGTTCGCTGTCATGTCGTGGAGTTTGACGTATGGAATGCTGCTTTGACTCGCCTGAGGTGGGTAGTTTGACGTGGGTGTGCGCGGGACAGATTTACAGTTTCTTAACCTGAGAGTACAATGGTCATGACCACAGACCTCAAAAGCTTCGAATGTTCTATACACCATATAATACTGCTGTTAAGAATGCATTGATCCATAAATGGATCTCTCTCTGCACGCTGCTCAGAGTCGAGCTCGATTTATCAGGTAGCTGATAGAAGCCGGTCCGCCCACTGTTAGGTACGGACAGATTTATGGACCTGCGGTCAATAGCTGTGACCTTAACTTACAGTCAACAGGTTTAAGTGCCACGGGTCAATGAGTCCGAGACCCGGTCATTCCAATGATGAGTGTCTTGAAAGAAAACATGCTGCAGCGTTCAATTGTCTAGCTAAGACTCCACAAAGAATCTTGAGATTACTGTAAGTGTTATAGGTGCTATCTTTGACTTTGTGCATATTATTTATATGCCTAAAATGTTTGTGGACATTTAAAAAAATGGTCTGGATCTGTGTGATGTACTGTGAAATGATTGATATGATGATATGATTATTTTTTTAATTGTTAACAAGTAAGTAATCATTTATAATAATTTAAAAAAAAACTTTTCAAAATACTAAATCATTCAAATTGTTATTTGAAAAAATAGTTTTTGGTTAGTTAGATGATTTGTTTTAAAGAACAAAGAAAGAAGCAACATTCATTTACAAATTAAAAAAAATTCTGAAATAGAAAAAAAAATGCTTATTTACTATAGTTTCTGGATATTCTGGATTATTTCTGTTATGAATGTGGATCTAATTTTCTATTAAAAACTTTTAAAACCATTTAATTTTAATCTTATTTTAGGTTATAGACTTTTATTTTAACCTTTTTATTTTCTCAGTAATTTGTGGTTCTTGTTCTGTTTGGGATGTAGGTGTTTGTATTAATATTTTTATATGTGTTTTATATATGTTTGAAGGAATTTTTGTAATACACATATTTGTACAGTTTAATGCAGGCAGTGGAACATTTATTTGCAGATGCACGGAAGCCTGAGATAACTAGTCAGGGTTGTTTGTCTTCTCAAATAGACATAGACAGGATAGTCTTGAAGAACACGGCTCCACCTTTGCCTATAGGCAAATGCTTACAGCAATTACTAAATAAAAAAGATGGAAAAAGAAGCCAAAAATGTGGGGTGATGTAACATTTCTACTGTCTGACACATACCTACGTGGTTTTTAACATTTAAAAATGTTTCCATGAAGCATGTTCCAAGCAATAGAAACAAGCATGTATTATCACATGACCCTAACAATCTTATTTTTTTTAGTGTTTTTATAATAACTGTACTAATTTTAAATAATATTTTAGATGTATGTAATAATGGAATGTTACATGGTTTTATTGTATGCTCATTTTACGTTTATATTATTGTCTTTATATATTGTTCTTATATCTTTAACCATTAAATTTTTTACAATACAACCAATGCAAGTTTATTTTACTGGTGTATACATTTATTACAAACTGCGAAAATATAGAATGTACAGAAGAGCTATCTTTGCATATTTTTTTGCAAAGATAGTTTTACAGCTAAATAGTATTAGACTTTAGTAAAACCTTTATTGAAACCTCAATTAAAGCTGACCAAAGAAATTTAAATAAAAAAGAAAGAAATGACGGGAAAAAAAGTCACATGTATATCTAAAATAATTAGTGCAAAAATCAAGAATGTTCAAAAAGTCATGTCAGAGATGGTGATGAATGAATGTATGCACAGGTGAAATAAACCACTTGTAATATTTATTAAAGATTAAAATGATGTTAGCTTATTAACATACATTGGAAGTTAACAAGTTTCCAACACCAGATCGAATGACTGCCAAAATAGGTTTCAAATGTTTCTGAGACTACAAATGATGTAGCTCACTGTACAAACACGACATCACTTTTTAAACTGTAATTCACAAGTGATTCTGCTGTCATTCTGGCAGAAGATCATTACATCAATCATTTAGAATAAGCGTAATCTAAAACAGGTGCCTAAACCTGTCGGTTTTACCTCAAAGGATGATTTGTTGTTGTGATTATCTGAGTAAGATGTGATGTATGATAATAAGAAATTCACTGTTCATTACAGGAAAGGAAGTATGGCTGAGGTTTACAGTCAATGAAGTCCAAGGGGTGTGTGTTAGCGTGACAGAGGTGGAGCTTACTCCACACAGAGAGACGTTCCTCTATTAGGAGGCCTGTGCTGTCGACCCCGAAAACCCAGCCGAAAACTGTTGCTGGCGCTGCACCACAACATGCGTCTCAATCCCACAGTCACACAGGAGCATCTCAACGCATGCTAACACACGGAGCTGTCATTGTCACCTCCTGTCAGAGCAGACAAACAATGGAACAGACCACTGTGAGTGATCAAATTTGAGTTGAATTTCATGGCTTTTTGCTTTTACACCTGAATGCATATGCATAAAAGATGGGCGCCTTGGCTTGTTCTGTCAGACTGTATCACCGGGTTTGGGAATTGCTATCTTGTTTTGTTGGATGTGTTTGCAAATCAGACTTGATTTAAGACATTGTCAGATTTTATATAGACCCAAAAGATCATAGAAGTGGATCACGTTCACACAGGTATCAGGTCAGTTGTGGGGCGGGTAAATGTTTGACGGGTGTCCTCAAACATCCCTGCAAACGTCCGGTGGTCCCCTTTGAGAACTTGAATGAAACCACCTGCAAACTTGCAAAAGATCTCCATTAAACATTGCATATCTAGTGTTTAGTTTCAGTTAGGAAGTCTGCCATTTTGAAGAGAAGGCACTTCGGGTGCACAATCGCACCAATAAAAAAACTGATTTCTTAAAAGTTTTGTTTTTCTACTCTAGTTTACATACTTACATTTCTGAAGTGTCTTGCAAAGGAAATAAAGCTTCCTTTTCACAGTTTCCTCTCCAGGTGCTGCAAATATCAACTGTATAAATAAATATCGAGCCGCAAAGTGACTGCAATATTAACTCCATATAGAAAAACAACTTTCATTGTAGCTGAATTCCTGCCAGAAGGTTCAATCTAATTATGACAGCATCATAGTACCTTGTCTGATCCATTTTCTCCTTCTTTCCCTGAACGTTCAGTCATACATTTCAGTTTAATTTTTTATATGTTGAAGCGGCTTTTGCTGCTGTGAGAGGAGAAGATTTGATCATTCTGAAATGTGACTCTGAAATCCTCAAGTGAACGGCCTCACATGCATCTTATGTGTATGTAAAGTCAAGCCTCATATCCCGTCTTCATTGGAGGACTATTAAAAAGGACAAAAGAAAGCTCTGTCTCAGAGTCATTAGACTCACTCACAGGCTTACATGGGTAAAGCTGCTGGTTGTTCAGCCTAGAAAGTGCATGACATGTTGGAAAGCAGATTTTTGGGCATAATGCAGGCCAGAAAGGACAATCCCATGATTTTTGCTCGAGGAGAAGAACTTATGCAGATCTCCTGATATTGTCAGTATCAGCCATGCCACACCTGACTACTATAATGACTAAAAGTGTAATCCAAACGTCCGAGGCTGCTAGTGAAAATGCTTCTGTTTTGCATTTTTTCTAATTAAATATAAATCGTTTCATTCACATATTATCAGTATAACAATTTGAGTGAAAAGTTGTATTTAAAAAATGATAACGGATTTCAGGATGTTGTAGCTTTTGGTTCCACTCTCTTTTGCTTTCATGAAAGCAGCGCTCGAGCTGCATGAACACAAGTTTGTCAATCCTAATGATGATCATGTTCTTCAGCATGATTTTTGATGATCCAAAGAACATCTTGTGCTGCAGTGGAAGAACATCTGACCGTCTGTACAAAGAGTCACATGATTCATGTCTTTGATTAGTGACCTAGAAATACTACACAATCATTGTCCTCTTTTATGTTATTTTATGTCTTTGTTTAAAGTCACGAGGAAACTGAAGTAGCGGCAAATCTTTTCTTCTGTATTGCGACATAGATCTAAGTGAAATAGGTTTTCGGAAAAGAAAAAATGTAGGATGGGGACTTGGTTTTAGCCATCAGTTCTTAATTGGATTATAACATGTGGGCATTGCTTGCAAGCTTACAGGAGCAGGGTTTAAGCGGACTAAATGATTGGAGAAGTCTGGCATTCGTCACCAGAGAGAAGTCTGTCGTTTTCACAGGAAGACCCAGCTATGACATTTTGATAAAAAATTACAAGGGCAAATTAGTATAAAAATATGAAACGTATATATGGATGAAGTGTTCACAATAAGATCTATAATCTCAGTTTAGAAAAAGGATGAAAACCATATCAACATATATCCCATCCCCTACCTCTCTCCCACTTCGATTCCTGTGAGTTCTGATCTGTCCTGTCATAATAAAGGTCAACGTCATATGACCCCTTTAAAAAAAACTAAAACTTTCCAGTTTTAAATTAAATTTCCAGTCTCAGTATGCAAGCTCAGATTTGACAATGTCATGTAAAACATGTCGGCTTTAAAGCACATAGATTGATTTTGTACATCTAAAGTTATCTCATGCAATCTTTTTTCGGCATATTCATAAACTGATAATTTACAATGTCTTAATAAAAAAAAGTCGGTATTCAGTGACATGGCATGTTTACTGTATATCCTCCATATATGGCTATCGTCTGTATCTCTCCTCAGTTCGTCCTCAGAGTGTGTGCATACTGTGAGGCAGCGATCTGTCCCTTTCCCAGCGTGCTTTTCTGCATGTGCAGCATGGGGTGAAGCCAGTGAAAGAGGACATTGTTCGTGTCGTAGTGAGGCATGTTGCATGCACTTATAACTCTGAGTGGGTGAATTTTCCCCCATCATGCACCAGGAATGCCTTTGAATGACTGGATTGTGTGGAAGGGAAAAGCAGCAGGCTTTCAACGCTTTTGTTTTGATTTTTCGCTCTCCCATCTCTTTCGTAAACTCAGCGACACTGTTGCTTAGCCTTGTAAAAGGAATCATTCACACAAAAAAAGAAAATTCTCATCATTTACTTACCTTGATGTCGCTACAAACCTTTCTTCTGTGGAACACAAAAGATATAAAGTGCATATAATGAAAGTCAGTGGGGTCCAAAACAACACTGGACCCCATTGAGTTTCATTACACGGTCAAAACGATTGATAGTGAGTTTATGGTGAGAGAATTTTCATTTTTGGGGTGAACTATCCCTTTAAGTAATGTAACCGGGGAACATAACTCACTTTACGACTTTATGTGTTTTGCATTAAGCCTGCCAACAAAGTGGACGGAGGAAAAAGAACATAAAGGAAAGAGTGATTTGAGTATGTTGTAATGTCATGGATTAAGATGCCCGGCGCAGCTGCATCAAGGCCGGACTGTACAGTGGTGTGTTTCTCATTCTCTCCCATGTCCGAGAGCAATGACTCGTTAAAACGTGTGACTCAGAACGGCTTGTTTGTGAGCAGACCACCTCCAGAGTTTGATTCACAGGCTTCAGCTATTGATTCAAGTCTTCCGCTTGTGCCTAACAAAGAAAACAAATGGCTTTCACGTCTCTCCCTCCCTCTCATGCATTCTTTTCTTTCAAAGGGCATTGATTGATGAAACCACACAAGTGAAGGGTCCCGATGCCACGGGGGGCTCCCGGCTCTCAGTGATGTAATGTTTCTGGGGTCTGGCGAACGAGTGGCTTGATGCAAATATGAAAACAAAGATTTTGAGATTTCTCTAAACATGTTCTCGTTTGTTTTCGTTGAGTCTCAGAGGAACGTTTGCTCTCCGTGAGTTTTGGCACTTACGTCATGGAATTTGGAGATGTTTATGTCCATTTAGCGAGGAAAACTTTTTGTGGGAAATCAGTCGGTAAGAATTTCCAAAGATTAAATGACACAAAATTGCCTATTGATTTCAAAAAAGGAGTGCGAGCGAACATTTCGTCATATCCTAATGAATGAATCACAATCCCACCCTTCAGCGACACCCTGAGGGGTTAGTTGATATTTCGTGTGCTTTTTAATATGACAGGTAAACCTGCGGAAATGACTGACGGCATTCAGTTTGTAAATGACCATTTTGTGCTGGCTTGCGTAGCTTCTTTCAGCCATTCCCTTTGGTTCTTTTATAAATCACAAATGTGACACCGGCCGCTGAGTTCATTTTACTGCCCCGTGAGAAACTTCGGGCTGTGACACCATCTCCTGTTCTGGGTGTGTTTTGGTTCGAGGAGTCTCCTCTGTGTCATGGAGCTGCATGTTGAGGCTTCCTCCGACGCTCCGAGCGATAAGGAGAGCATGAAGTGAAAGGTCATGGAGAAAGAGTGAGAGAGAGAGGCTATTTTTAACCCTGCTGTATCATGTATCACCTCCTACCATGAGATTAGGTGAGAGAAGATATTTCAGGAAGCTCTTGGGTAACCATTTAGGCCAGGTGAAACCAGGTGCTGTTTTCATCTAATTAGCTTTCTGAAGAGGAAGTATCTATATCAATGGTCATCAAGAGGGTACAGGGTGGACAGTGGCACTAATCTGGTCAATGTTTCACACATAAACTTTGTGAGTAGCAGTGGATGGAGTGTTTATCACAGCTGCAGTCACAGATGGTACGGTACAGTAGCCTTGCAGTGATCTGAAGCTGGCGAAACATATGGGAAATAGTTGAGGAATGCTTTGCTCATGCCTGCGAGGGTATGTGCACATGCATTTCGGGATGACATTGGAGGACATGTGCTCAAGACTTCACTAGAGAGAGATCTCTGACCTGACAAAGGTGACATTGAATCCTTCTCACTTCCTCTCTTTTATTTGATTTCCTTTGCTGGTGTCTCTTTCTTTCCTTTTGGTCTCTGGGAATGGCCTAATTTTCATTTTTCCCATGATGTAGCCTTTCTCACCCTGTTCATGTGTCGAATAGAGGCGACCAGTAGAGGCTAGTTTTTTGTACCAAGTTATTAAATATTTACATTGTTACTGCACTTGAAAAGGAAACACATGTTTAGCCTACCTTTCGTAACCGTAATGGGGCAAGTTGTCACACTTATGCAATGCACAATTATTAAAACACCAAAAATGGATTTAAAATCTCAAATAATTTTGTCCTGTCCAACTTGTTGTGACTAACAAACATTGTAATTCCTAATTCATAACAGTAAGATTTTTAAAATATAAAACAAATAAGTCCGTTATGCTTACCAGTGCTGCATTTATTTTATCAATACAGAAATATTGTGAAATATTATTACAATTTAAAATAACTGTTTTCTATTCTAGTGTATTTTAAAATGTAATTTATTCCTGTGATTCCTGTCAGTCTTCAGTGACACATGATCCTTCAGAAATAATTCTAATATGCTGATTTGATGCTTAATTAAATTCTTATTAGTATTAATGTTGAAACAATTATGTTGCTTAATGTTTTTTTGGAAGCCATGATACATTTTTTTTAATCTTGATTCTTTTTTGTAACATTATTAATTCCTTTACTGTCACTTATGATCAATTTAATGTGTCATTGTTGAATAAAAGTATAGTTAGTGAGTCGTGACAACTAGCCCCGCTCTCCTACTGTATATTATCCTGAAAACTGTCCAGCATGAACCTTATGTTTGTATTTGTAGCTAGGGATGCAACGATTATAGATTTTGTTGGTACGATTATAGTCTGAGGAATAATCACGGTTTCACGATTATTGCGATTATTATGCATTTATTAATTTCACAACATAAAATCACATAAACACTCTTTTAGATATTAAAGTGTTATTTATTTCTGCCTTTTGAAACAGAAATAACACAGTAACCAATAATACAGCACAAAATAATAATACTAAAGAAAAAAAAGTCCATCTCTCCTATAGCAATTAAAAAAGGTGACCTCTGCTCTGTAAACATCCATGTCAGTATTTCTCTTTTGAAAATAACAAATGTAAATAGATCACAAATGTATTTGGTGTTCATTTTGTATATTCTTTCTACATTTCTTTTGGACCCGAGGTACAGAACTTGGAAAGATGGTGAAAAAAAGTGACTTATGAGTAATACTGTAACAGGGATGATAAATCACAATGTTAATTAAGTATTAATATTAGTCTTATATTAATAACTTTATTTATCCCACAGAGGACACTGTTACTAATGAGGGGAATAAACTAAACTATTATTGTAATCAACTGTCATCCATACTTATTTATTTTAATAATCTTTATTCATCTGATTTTACATATGGCCTGAGAAAATCATGTCTATTATTTTGGTTTGTAAGATCGAGATTGAGCTGCCCACACAAACATTTAGGAGGACAGAAACTTGTCAACGCTGCCCAGCGACTTTCATTAATAAAATAATTAGATACTGGATCGCTACATTATATTAATCAGCAAAGAGGCGGTAAAATGACTGTTTAAATAACTGAACTCAAATCTACATTGTTTGCAGTAACGTGCAGATGCAGGTAAGTTAGGCTAATTCATGCACGCAACTGTCACCTCTCTCTCTCGCGCGCGCGCGCTCGCTCTCTCTCGCGCGCGCGCTCTCTCGCTCTCTCTCTCTCTCTCTCGCTCTCTCTCTCTCTCTCTCTCTCTCTCTCTCTCGCGCGCTCTCAATTTCAATTTAAGTGTGCTTTATTGGCATGACAAAAACTATACATTTGTATTGCCAAAGCAATTGCAGCTGGGCTGCTCACAAATAGTGCATATATGTATTAACAGAAAGAAAAAGAATAATAATTGTAATAATAATAATATATAAAAGTATTAAGCAAGTAGTGCAAAATGAATTACTAATGTATGCAAGTATATAAACTAGAAAAAAAATAAAAATTAGGGATTAGATTTACAGAAGCAAAATGTACATGTAAGTAATATAACAGAGTAATATGGTTTAATATAATGTAGATGTGCTGGGAACATCAGCTCAGGGCAGGTGGAGTGTCTTCTCTTCTGTGGTGACAGAGAGACACATATTGAGCAGCAAACACACAGCAGGTCTTGTGTTCTCCGAGCAGATACGCTAGTTTCTCCTGGTCTGGAAGAGTTTTAAATGTGGGATGGATCTGCTGTATTTTGTTGTAGAACACTGTCCGTATATCTGTGTATTTGGAGCATTCTGTTAGGAAGTGCAGTTCTGTTTCAGTCTGATTCAGATCACAGTGTGAACACAATCTCTGCTCGGGGGGCAGCCATGTTTGTCTGTGTCTGCCCGTCTCTATCATCAGCTTGTGTCCGCTGAGTCTGTATCTGGTCAACGTGCTTCTCAGTTTCTTATCTGACACTGTGTACAGGTACTCTGCCATACTGTACTCTCTCTTTAGGGACAGATAGCATTGCATTTTACTCTGTTGTTGAGTTTGGGTTTGCCAATGAGTGATGTAACTCTGTTTGATTTGTGCAGTGATCTGATTGGTTCTGATGTTGTGAGTCAGAGCATCAGTAGATGTTAGTGAAGCATCAGGACTGAAGCTCTGGATCAGATGGAGGAAGGGCTTGCTTTCTTTGCTCATCTCTTGGTATTGCAGGGCTTTATAATGGTATGATTGGGGGTCACTGAGCTTCAGATGTTTCCAGAATTTAATAGCCCTTTTTTGTATCTTTATGATTAGAGGATATTTGCCTAATTCTGCCCTGCATGCGTTATTTGTTGTGTGCCGGTGCACGTGTAGTATATTTTTACAGAGTTCTGCATGCAGGGTCTCAATCGGGTGTTTTTCCCATTTAGTGAGATCTTGACTTGGGTTTGTCAGCGGACCCCACACCTCACTGCCATATAGTGCAATGGGCTCAATTACTGATTCTAATATTTTCAGCCAAATTCTAATAGGGATTTCTATAGGACATTGCCGTTTTATGGCGTAGAAGGCCCTGCGTGCTTTATCTCTCAGTTCATTCACAGCGTGATTAAAGTTTCCAGTGGATGTGATTTTCAAACCCAGGTAGTTGTAGTGTGATGTGTGTGCTATCTGGTTCGTGCCTAATGAAAATGCGTGTTGTGTTCCTTGGGATCTGGATCTCTTCTGAAAGATCATAATGTTGGATCATAATGGCTCTCTCTCTCTCCGCACTATTTCATCTCTGTCTGAGGCGGGCAGAATGCTAGAGCTAACGAACTTCGCATCAGGTGGTCCTTGCCTTCACGTCGTGGATTAAAATCGTTTATTGCACAGCAAGAACAGGTTGGCTAGCCGTGCATTATCCCTTATGTATACTCTTTAACAGCAATTTTTACGGCAATATTTAAATGATGCCCTGGTCATGCTTGGCGTACCCAAAATGGTCCCACACTATCAACTTCAGACATTCTCTGGTGGAAATAAAGGATCGCTGTTTGGTTCCTCTGTCATAGTTAATCTAGTGTGTGTAGTAGCCTCCGTGTCTCTGATAAACACATTTTAAGCTGGTGCACCGCTAGTGTAACTTTTCTTTCGTTTTGCGCAAGTTGCAACAGTTCCGTTCCATGCAACAGAAACACGCGGTGTAGCGGAGCCTTTACGATTAATTAACCGTGACGTTTTAAAGCGCGGTTAATAGTAAAACCGGTTAATCGCTGCATCCCTATTTGTAGCCCAAAGGGGGTTGCATTAATAAAAGCAGAGGAATCCCCAGTCTTCCTGGGATGTTTTGTGTCTCTTTTGTCTCTCTCTCTCTCTATCCCTGGTGCTTTCTCACTGTCTGGACTTTGGGAAAAAGGGGGACGTTTGTTTCTGGAATGCACTTCTCTTAGCCACGCTTGGCATCAGAACATCTTTGTTCGAAAGTGAGGGAGGAAGTTCTCGGAGTTGCCGTCGAGGGTTATCGGGGAGTGTTTTTTTTGGATGGGGTAGGGGGTAAAGCTGGAGCAAAGTTCATTCATTCATTCATTCATCCGCCCGTCATGGGCCTCCACTTTCTTTTATTTTTAGCCAAATCCATCAGGCTTGACAAGCGGGAAATTTGAGCCAGCGCGGGGCAATGCTCCAGAACCCCCCACTCCACATCGTCATTCTTCTCTCGCTCCCTCCCTCTCCATCCCCACACTCACTCTCCCTCTCCCCCCTGGGAAAAACAGAGCAGAGTTGAGGCTGGATTCAGACCGCCAGAGATGTTGAGTCATGTGAATCAGTGTACACAGAGACGCCGCTACTTTATTACTGATAGAGGGAGGAAGAGAGTGATACACTGCAAAATGTCATTTTCCTAATCAGTGTTTTTGATGATTTTTTTTTTAATTTTACATTTATTTTGCGCTGAATTTTAAAATATATAAATATATATATAAATGTATTTATATTAATTTAATTTATTAAAATGTATATATCTGTCTGTTAGTTTGTTTTTTTCTGACCTTTTTTGCTGGTTTTATGCATTAATCTAATAATTGTTCTTAAAAATAATTTTGGGAAATGAAAACAAAAGAACAAAAAAAACAAATCAGAATAAATCTAGCAATTGTTCATAAAAATGAAATATATATAAATATAAAATTAACTGGTTTAAATCATAAATCTAACAGTTGTCCTAAAAATAACAAAATAATTGTGAGAAAAATAAAATAATTATTTTCTGCAAAAATCTAACAATTGTTCCTAAAAAAAAATTATATACATTAATACAATAAAATAACCTGGTTTAAATCATACATCTAACAGGTATCCTGCAAATAACAAAACTATTGGGAAAAGAAAAGTTTTCAGCATAAATTGTTCCTAAAATGAAAAAAACATGAAATTAAAATAAAATAAAATAGTTTTAAGCATAAATCTAACAATTGATCCTAAATAATGAATAAATAAATAATAGGGAAATAAAATATATAAAATAAATTGGTTTAAAGTTTAAATCAATAGCAATAACATAAATTAATAACAATAGCCCTATATTTATAAAAAAATACTAAAATAAAATAATACAATAAAAAAATACTGCAATTTCAGTAAATTGCAGTATCTGTTTTAAGGATTGTTTTAAATATCTTTACTGGGAAAACTCACCAAAGAAAGTGATTTAAAAAGGGATTTTTTGCAGTGCTGATGGAGTCAAGGGGTGGGCTATGATTAGGTTTGAGAGAGGGAGTTCCTCTGGTTCTTTTATAAGGTAATGTCTAGTGACTCTGGAAGGGGAGACATGTGCACGGATATATTTTAACACACAGCAGGCAGACGGAGAGCAGGGGAGGGGGTCGAGGTGCCTGCCAGCTTCCTCTCTACCCTTCTCCCATTCTCTTGTCCTGCCTGCCTGCCCACCTGCCCAGTCCAGCATTTGCAGCAGACAGGAACATAGCAGTAAAGGAAAGCCAGAACAAGCCGAAAAGCACACACACACACTGAAAGGCAAGTGCCAGCCATGAGTTTGAACTATTAACCTGCATGTTAATGTCTGACCATTTCTCCTCGGGCTGTGATGTGTTTGCGTGCAATCCAGAGACTCCAGTTCTGCTCTAAAGCAGCATGTTTTGAGTTGGTGCCCACTACACTTAGATATGTTTTGTATTATGCAAGGGCCATGCTGTATTATGTTTCTCTTAAGATATATGGTGGAAAGGAGGTGAGTGTGTGTTTGCGCACATGTCTGTGTGCATGTGTGTGAGAGAGAGACGGGTTTCACCGCTCAGTCCTGTTTGAATACACTTGAACTGGAAAGCAGACTGATGGGAATTAGAACATGTGGAATGTTTACAGTAACAGATAGGATAGAGAAAGAAACTGTAACGGAAAGGATTGATATTCACTGCTTAAAAGTCGTGTAGATTCATTTTCTTGGTTATTGTTGGTTTGGTGCTGTTGAGGCAGATAAACCTGGTTTGTTTGTTTATTTATTTGCTTGTTTGTTGTTCTTTTTATTTAGCCTAAGTAATTTTCTATTTACCTATTTTTCTATTTATTTAGTTATCTGTTTGTTTGTTTATTTTCTGTTTATTAATGTTTTCTGTTTATTTATTGTTCTTTTTATTTATTCCATTTCTTTTTATTATTTTTATATTTAGTTTAGTTTATTTAGTTTGTTTGTTTGTTTATTTTTGTTTATTTATTTATTGCTTTAAATGCATTTTCTATTTATTTTTATAAATATTTACATATGATATAACATCATTCATTTACATATATTATATATATATATATTTTTTTTTTTTTTTTTTTTTTTTTTTTTTTATTATTATTATTTTATTTTATTTTGTTAGTTTGTTGTTCAATTCATTTAGTTATGTTTTTTATTGGTTTTTGCCTATCTTTTTGTTTTATTGTTTCTATTTTTTCTATTTTGTTTATTTAGTTAGTTGTTTGTTTGTTTATTTTTCTGTTTATTTATTTATTGTTTTAAATGTATTTTCTGTTCATTTATACTTTTTCATTTAGGGTTACATATTTATTTACATATATTATATGTAATTAGATATAACATAATTTACATATATATATATATATATAACACATATATAACACATATATTTACATAACTATTCATTTATTAGTTTTTTGTTATTTATTGAATTAATTAGTTCTGTTTATTTATACTTCTGTTTATTTCAGTTTATTTATTTATTATTTCTAATTTCCATTAATATATTTTTAACCAAGTACGTACATTTTACAAGTATTCATTTAGCAGGCGCTTTTATCTAAAGCAAGTTTCAAATGAAGAAATGCAGCGTCACTGGCTAATTAACTATTGATGAGTTAGTGAACAATTGACTACTGATGAGCTGGCATAATTCAGCAAAACTACCAATGTAATGTCTGAAACGCAGTGAACCCCCCCCCCCCCCCCCCAAAAAAAGCACATTTTGGTTCTCTGAACTAGTTTGCACGACTTGCGTTTGTATTAACGTATGTGTATGAATTGTCTTTCAGCTCATGTATTTCTCAGAACAGTATATCTGTAGTATATGTGGGACATGTGCATGTGTCACATCTGTGCCCGCTCCAGCCCTCTAGTGTTGTCAGGGCTATTCTCATTCACAGCACCTCTCAAATCTAATTTGACTATTACGGTGTCAGGATCAGCCCGGGGCAGGGTTCAGACCTTGGTTAAGTACAAGCTCCAGCAGGCGCTGACACGGCCCTGCTGAACCCTCAGTTATCTGTCTGTTTCTACATCCTCTCATCCCGTGTGACATCACCGCACATCAGAATGTGTGTGAACATGCTGTCTGATTCTAGCGCACTTTTTGGTTTTTACAGGCATCTTGTTGCATTTTTTTTGAGCATCCGACCATGAGCAGTGTATTTTTAAGATTGTCAAGTGAACTTTTAAATATAATTTATATAAATGTGTCTTGAGGCGCCAGTGTTCTTATCCATTGTTCTGCACACTGTCTAGCTGTTTTTAAACTCAAGAACGTGTATGTAAACGCCAAAACCAGACTAATTACACAGGACTAGACCATTTAGCCAACAAGTTGTTCAGGGAACCTACGACTAGCCGGTTTTCAAAATATGTATATTTTATACATAAATATAGTTTTGTACATCCAATATTTCTTTCTCTTTCTTTCTTTCTTTCTTTCTTAATTGTTTTTTTAAGACTTGAAAGCCAACAAATGTTTTCAAATAAGTACATTTTATTTTATTATTGTATTTTTTATTTTATTATTTTTTTTAAGCCATAGCCAGTGTAATTATGTAGTAATAATGTATGTAGTTATGTAATAATGTGTGGTGTATTATTTTATTATATAAAAACTGTTTTTTTAATTAACTATTTTTCCAAAGTATTACCAAATATCCAGTACCTCCAACCTTAATTCTAATGTTTTTTATTTTATTTTATTTGTCTAAGACATAAGCATTGTAATTCAAAATCTAATGGATTATTTTATTATATAAAAACTGTTTTTTAAGTTAACAATTATTTTTTTTACAACTGTTTTCTTATTACCAAATAATATCCAGTACCTCTAACCTTAATTCTCATCTTTATTTTTATGTTATTTTATTTGATCTTATTTCAAGCTCATTGGCATTCTGCCTCTATTTCACACCTATTGATCAGATCTCTTGCTGTTATTGGGATTCAGTTAGATAGTGTTTGATTGAGTGGGTCTTGTGAAGCATGTTGTTAGCGGTCAGCTCTTCACTCATTTATCCCACTCTTGCTTTATTTGTTAGTCAAGTCCAAAAGAAGCAGAAAGGTTAGTGGGGCATTTTATAATGTATATGTCAAAAATAAAAATAAAAATCAGTCAGCTCTAACCTGCTTTCAAATGTGGGTTGCCGAATGACAAATATTCACATTAACATGACCTCCTGTGTCCTCCTATATTTCAAAGGGAAAACCCCTGTGGGCTTCAAACAGGTCCAGACATTGTAATTCCTCTCTACAGCTTGATGGCAGCCATTTTACATCAATATACTCACCACTGGGAGTTTAAGACATTTAATATGCACTTGTTGCATAATGTCTCCGCTGAAGTGACCATGCTAAAGATCTCCTGAGGCATATTAAATCCCACCGTGTGCTGGAAACTGAAAGTTGACTGAATTCACATGGGAAACTATAAACACCTCTGGGGCTTGACCGATGTGTGAGGGACAGAAAGCTCAACGCCACATGAAATGTGAAGGAACGACTACATAACATCATTCATGTGACTGGAAAAATGTAAAATTCTTTTTATATTAAGAATACATTTTCCACTGTCATGAAGCATACAGCTTGTCGTTCATGAATGTTGAAAGTTTGAATGGCTTCCTTTTCACGCTCTGAAGTCACGATCGCCATGGTTACCGCTATTATGGGTAACTGGAAGCTGAGCGTTTTTGGCAGATTGCAAAGCCTGGCTTTTGTCACTACATACAGTCTGCTTAGCTTCCTACATGACTAACATGGAGTTATTCACAGTTCCTTTTGATATTGATCTTAATTGTGCATTTTTATCAGGCATCAGGCAAATTAATCATCGCAGGTTGATAGTAGTATTCACATTTTTTATAGTTCTCACTGAGAAATGTCCACCGTTGCAATCAAATTCCCATTAAACGAAAGCGCAGATGACTCAAGTCAGACGTATTGACTGAGAGCTGAGCTGAATACTAAGGCTTTCAGTCAAGGACTGGTTGCCCTTCACAGAGCCGTCTGAGGAATGTGGATTTGTCAATAATCTAAGATGGCCGACTCCGCTATTGTGGACCTAACCTAAGCTAAATCTGCTCTAATCAATGACTCTTGAAAATGTATTAAGATTAAATCCTGTAATCGTGTGACAGGACGTGTCAGGAAAATTTGAGATTATGTTGATTTAAGTAGTGTGGTTTAACAATAAACAAAGCACCGTTAATAAGGTTTAAGTGAGGTGAATAAATTATCCCAGCACTTTTGACAATAGTTGCAACAGCCAGAGGAGCATTGTTGCAGAAACGATCTCAAAAAAAAAAAGAAAACTCCATATTCTCTTCCATCTGGCAGAGGTGATTAGCTGAAGTTGGGCAGATGGTGCCATGGCTAACTTCCTCGTAGCTTTGGGGGTAATCTACACATACTTCCTTACAAGGCCAGTTGGATCAGTGTGTTCTGTTAGCAGAGCTCATCACCACTCAATCTGCACTCACAGGATTTTATGGGAACTGTTTTTTCCCCCAGAATGATTTAATGAGTAGAAAATAACAGCATTTATGTAAAATAGAAGTATTTTGTAACATTATAAATGTGTTCATGTGTGTCGGCGCCGATAGCCTTGTGGGCAGTCGTGCTTAATTACAGCGCCGTTGTGCTATGGGCGTCCCGGCTTGAGGACCTTTCCCGATCCTGCCCCTCTCTCTCTACCACTTCACTTCCTGTCAACTCTAAACTGTCCTAACTTCACAAAGTCAAAATCACAAAAATAAAAAAGTAATTACTTCTAATGTATAGTATTTATACTATATATTTTAACCCAGATTTGCTAATCAAGTAAGAAAATAAACAAATTAAGATATTTTCTCTGACAAGATGTCTAAATATCATACATATACGCTACTCAAGTACATTTATTTTTGTTTTAAGCTTAATTAAATCATTTTATTGGTAATGACAAGATAATTTAGTGTTTCAGCAGAATTGCTGCATGTCAGCTGGGCCATGGACTTTTTTTTTTTCATCAGTGCAGAAATTATGCAAAATATGCACAGATTCTTTGTATTTTTTTTTTTAATTAGCAAGCTGTATTCCTCAGTTAGCATATGCTAACGTCAATACTGTATCGCTCACAAAGCCCCCGAGTCATTGTTTCCAGAAGAACATCCTTTTTTCTAGCTAATAACACATTGTCTGGGTCTGAGCCTGGCCTCAGCTCAATCCCTGTTTCCTGTAGTGGAGCCCTGAGCAGGCCTGGTCCTCAGGATGTTTTTGTTTGGGACGAAGCGAGAGGGGCGGGGGGGCTACGTTTCTGTTCTGTGTCTGCAAACGCGCCCAATTAAAAATGCCGTGGTCAGTGAGCGGACCTGGCAGAGAGCAAGTCTGGAAGTGTTGACATACCAAGAATGAGGAAAAGAAAGAGAAAGAGAGAGAGAGAAACGCAGGGATCACCCTGGAAAAAAAGGCACGAGGGGTTGGGCGGGCGGCTGTTAGGGGGGAAGGGAGCGGGGTGAATCAAGGCTGTGGAATGCACTACGTTTAGTCACATATTCACTCGCTAAACACCAGGAACTCCTGAGTCAGCGGCTTCCTCATCAGCCCGCCGCAGTCAGGGACTCGTCCTATTTCCACCCGGTCTCTTTCTTTTGTCCCTCTCTCCGTAGTCCCGTCTTCTTCTGGTTCCCTACCCCCTCATCGATCGAGACTCAAGCTGTTGCTGTGTGATTGGTAGAACTCCGTGTCAAAACAACCCCTCCCTCTCCTGACTCCGCCTCCTCTCGCCCTCCTGTCTGGGCTGAGGTCAGGATGAACATGCTGCAAATAGGTGAAGAAGCATCTACGGCAATGGGACTCTTGGTTGTGGTGAATGTGGAACTCAGATATAAGAGTGATTAATAAGCAAAAAACACTCTTGAGCTAGACTTTGGAGTTGTTTTTGTTACCATGATTATCATTATCTGCAGCCTTTAGCCCTCATCCCCCTTCTTGTAGGCTGGATAATCTGTCTGTTGACCTTCATCTCTCTCACCCGGATGGTCTGAAGTGCTTCACTGATCTTTGTTTATCTCTAATGAAGAGCTGCGTGTTGGTAATCATTGCACATTCTGTCCTAAGCTGTCATGTACATCAGTGCTGCTATGAATACAGCACGTACGCAGGGATTCAAGGGGCCAACAATAAGAAGTAATATCATTAAAATGAAATTTAATATTAATAAAATATGAAAAAATAGCTTTAAGTTTCCTGGAATAATTATGAATAATTTCTTAGGTTTTTAATTTGTAATTAAAATATTAAACTTTATTTGTGCACTACCGTCAAAATGTTGAGGTTTGAAAGAAGTGACTTGTGCTAACGAAAGCTGCATCTATTGGATCAAAAATACTGTAAAAACAGTAATATTGTGAAATATTATTAAATGGCTGTTGAATATCAGAATACATTTAAAATACTATTTATTGCTGTGATGCAAAGCTGAATTTTCATCATCATTACTCCAGTCTTTAGTGTCACACATCCTTCAGAAATCAATCTAATATGCTGATTTACTGCTCAAGAAACATTTCTTATTATTATCAATGTTGAACAGTTGTTCTGTTTTATATTTTTGTGGAAACTGTGATACATTTTTTTTCAGAATTTATTGATGAATAGAAAAGAACAACATTTATTTAAAATATAATTATTTAGTAACATTATAAATGTCTTTACTGTCACTTGCTGAAATAAAATAATTAATTTCTTTAAAAGATATATCATTAATGACAACTCTGGAATTTAACTTCATGTTCTTCTTTAATTTAATGTTCTTCTTCATGGACATGTATTATAGTCCAAAACCATCATAAAGCAGTGTATTATTGATTCATTTTTTATTGCATTAAACATTACTGTTTCCAATGGCATTTTTTCACTGTTACAAGACTAAAAAGAGAGATGAATGAACCTGTTTCTGTGAGCGTTGGTAATCCGTGACTGTGTGGAAGTGGAGCACACCTGTCCTTTGTGCTGTCATCCTGTCAATCACTATTACTCTGAAACATACAGTGACGTGATCACACAGATGGTTCACCGCACACATATGTGTCTCAAAGTATTACAACATTACAAGTGAGTGCAAAATATTTTATTTTAATATATAAAATGCCAAGGCAGGATAGAATACTCATTCAGACTGAGCCATGATGTTCCTGAATCACATTACATATACGGTAGGTCTGATTTTTGAATTATGTGTTTGAAAATATTAAGCTAAATTAAATGGAACTTGGACTGCATTTCTGAAAAGTCACCACTTGGCACCCAGTGAGATAGCCTAGTAGCAGAAAGGATTTTCTTTTGTCAGCTCAACATGATTTTACAGCACTTCTATCAAGGAGCTCATCATTATTTTACGATCCAGTGATGTGTAAGTGTGTGAGTGTGTGCTTGATTCAGAAGTTCTTTAGCTCACTGTGTGTGTGAGTATGTGTAAGTTTGAGCGTGTGGGTGTGATATAG
The DNA here is from genome assembly GCA_027422415.1 of Schizothorax lantsangensis. NCBI lineage: Eukaryota > Metazoa > Chordata > Actinopteri > Cypriniformes > Cyprinidae > Schizothorax > Schizothorax lantsangensis. The sequence goes on from CM049855.1 coordinate 16,656,389, forward strand.
TAGTTGTAATGTCATTCTGCAAACCTGTGCTGCGCGCTGCTAACTGTGGTGGGAGAATCTATCTTTAGCTCTGAGGGGGATTGTGAACAGTTGGTCTCCAAGGCTGGCGTTAACTCCGTTCGCTCAATTAGCACTACAGAGCTGCTAAAGCATGCAGAGAGACGTGCCTCTTTGTGCTGGTGTGGTTTTCACAAACTTACAATAAAATTAGTCATTTTCCCTAGATAATGACGTGATTGATTTAGATGGAAAGGCTGTATACCTGTTCACATGATTCAGATCCAGAATGGATATGACTTTCAGGGAGGCAAAGTGTTATAGCGCCGTACTTTTCTTTTCTTTTTTTTTGCTACTTATTTTGTGTTTTATCTAATTGACAGTAACTTTGGAATCTCTTTTTACAATTACTATGTGCTGTAATATTATTATGTATGTTAAATGATAAATTAATTAATTATATCATTTTTATTCAGATTGAATACATATATTTAGAATGACATTATCTCACTTATGAAAATTATTCTATAAATTTGAATAATTTAAATAATTTTTCGAGTTTAAGTAATGTCTTGAATGGTTTATATAGGCCTATATTTTTAGATATTCTAATTGTCTTTATCTTTTTATAATAAAAATGTATAATGATTGTACACATATTAATAATTTTTTTATAATTGATTTTGTTGAGCATAAACCACCTTTAAATCTAATAAAATCAAATTTTGCATTACATTTATACTTAAGAAAATCATTTTAGATTGAACATAAACTGTGAAAATTGCAGTTTAATTCTTGCAGTTGCATTTTTCAAGTCATTTTTTGACGTGTGTGTGTGTGTGCGTGCGTATGTGTCGATAGATAGATAGATAGATAGACAGACAATAGCAATAAAACATTCAACAAATGAAAAAATGAAGCAATTTATTGCAGTAAATTCCGAAATTCGAAGGTTTGTGTGCGAGAATTGTATTTTTCTGAAAAAGACGTTGTGACTTTTACTGCCACCTAGTGGTGTGAGTGCGGTATTATGCGAATGTTTTCAGTATCCAATGTCATATACAAAATGCATTATTTACAGTCAGGCATGATACAATTATTTATTGATGTTTGATTTTTATTCAAGTGCTAGTCAACTGGATATGTGAATGCAACATGGCGGTTTCCACTCCACGTGAAATAACTACTTCGGAATTAATATTCATTTCTTTTTGTGCATAAAATTTGGAAGTGGGCCAGTGAAATATCGCCGAAAAAGACAAAGTATGAGACAGCACTTGTACACAAAAGCATGCATACACATAGACACAAATGGAGAGAGACCTCCTGTTTCAGGAAGTCCGCTGAACAGGAGACGTTAAACACTCAGTTCCTTTTTGACATGTGTTTCCATCACCCTCCATAAGACAAGAGCAGCAGGCAGTGAGGCCACACACACTCATACTCTCACACACACATCCTCACCCTGTATTTCATGAGGGCAAAAAGAGGCCACCGCCGCATTTCAGTTTAACTGTTCTTTTAGCCTGTCCCCTGGAAACTCTCATATACTGGTGACTCGTCTATCGTAGAAAAACAAGCAGGGCTGATAAGATCAAACCTAACAAGATCCTACACAGTTTGTTTGCTCCACCGAGAACCCACAGACCTGACAGCCGTTTGCCAGGTGGATTTGTGGGAAAAAGTAATAGCCTACTTCTCTCTCACCAGAGCACAACAGTGTTTTATTTTATATGATTGATTTAAACATGAACATTAGGCTAAACCATAGACTGTAAAAAAGATGGACGACGCGTCTCCGCTTCCTTCCACTATAGAAAATTGAAGCTAAAGCATCTCAGTATGGCCGTTGCCATCTTGCGAAAATGACGTCATTTGGAGCCCGAGTCTGGCTAAACCCAAATGCGCATGTTATGTGAAACTACATATTATCTAAACATATGTCAGAGTGATAACTACCTTAAATCTATTTTGGAAAACTAAGTGTTTACATGTTTATGACCTAACTGCAGCCAGCCATGCGATCAAAGAGCCCGCAGCTCACTTTTCCAGGCATCACAAAATGCGCATGTTAAAACTACATATTTCTAAACGTTTTCTATTATAACTAGTTTACATAACATATATGTATGTGTGCTGTGTATATTTATTATAAATACACACACATGCATGTATATATTTCAGAAAAATATGTTATGTTTATATATTAAATATATTTATTTATAATATAAATTATATGAATATAAATATAGACATGTAAATACATGTAAATATTTTCAAAAAATATACTGTGTATGTGTGTGTGTGTATTTACATATACATAAAAAATATACACAGAACACACACGTATATTATGTAAACAAAAACTTTTATTTTGTATGCGATTTAATCACGATTAATCGTTTGACCGTATTAATTATAACCTTAAAGGGATAGTTCACCCAAAAATGAAAATTACCCCATGATTTACTCACCGTCAAATAATCCTAGGTGTATATGACTTTCTTCTTTCAGACGAATACAATCAGACTTATATTAAAAGAAATTTCCTGGCTCTTTCAAGCTTTACAATGGCAGTGAACGGTGGTTGAGATTTTGAAGCCCAAAAAAGTGCATCCATCCATCATAAAAGAGCTCCACACAGCTCTTGGGGGCGTAATAAAGACCTTCTGAAGCGTTAGTGTAAGAAAAAATTCCATAACTTTATAAAACATCATTTCTAGCTTCCAATAACTGTCATACATACGTTCACGAGAGAGTGGTGTTTTAACATGTGACTTAGGACATAGGTGTAGTGGAAGCTTGGGGTAATTTTAATTTTTCTGAGTTAACAATGCCTTTAAATATCAGGCTGCTTTGGCGAATACATGAAAATTATAATAAAAAAAATAATTACATGTCTTTTGGCATAGATTTTCAATTGTCCAACTGTATATTGCTCATTATTGCTTCTTTTTCCATATATATAGTTCATACTTTTAGTTTTGGCTTTTAGATGAATTCTTTGACATCTAATGCTCAAAGAGTATATTTAATTCAATTAAAAATGTAAGTTAATGATAATAATAATAATAGTGAAAACATTAATAATAACATAATCTTTCGCAAATCTCAAAATGTGTATTTCTCATGCTGTACATTTTAATGTTGTGGTTGCTAAATTACAATTTTAAATGATTCATTTAAGTTCCAAGTGTTTTATTTTTATATTACTTTGACAAAATATTCTATAATTTTAATTGTGAGCCCTTTATTGGTTATAAGTTTTGATATTGTGCATCCCTTAAGTGAATAAAAGAGCGCTTCTACACGAATAGTTTGCTTTTCTTTCTGATAAAAATAACGTTAGACATAGTCCGTTTATCGTAAGCCATAAACAGCACTGTAATTTCACTCCATTTTCATCCATTAGCCCCTTGTAGAAAGATGAGGTCAGCCCACTGAGAGACAGTGTTTTGATGGGTAACTAAAGTCCGTGAGAAGGTAACCTGATGTGTTGGCCTTTTGAGAGAGGCGTGCAAAAGCATAAATCCATTCCTCTTCCAGACCTCCTCGAGTTTCTGGTGACGTCAGAGGTGCATGTGGAAGCATTCTCATCCCTCTCAGGTCGCCGCGGATATGCATCTTATCTGTCTTTTTCCGTTATCAATACTCAACCAAATCCTTCCCTTCTACTGTTTTCGGGGCTCCCGTGCACATGAGTCAACGTGCACACGGGGATATTTTTAGAGACGCAGATAGTGTGTCCTACCAGACGGCCAAAGACCAATTAAGCATGTCGTACACCTTCCATTACATGAAAGAGGAGCTGGAGATGAATGAAGGAGTAGGAAGGGCAAGGATAGATGGAGAAAGGTGGAGATGTGAGCCTCGAGCCTGGATGATGTCATGGCAAAATGAAACTGTTTCCTCTTTGGCGATCATCCTTTATTTTGCTGCATATTATCTTAATGGCTGTGTGCCAAATTCAGTTTGTGGAAAATGATCCTGTAGCGGGAAAGCCACTCACTGAGAACTTCCAGTCATGTCTGTGTTTATTGGCTCTCTAATGGACAAGAGAGGCAGCAAAAAAACACACCGCTCAGTCATCAGTACACTCTTTAAACCACAAAAAGGAGCGAAATTACTCTCTTGTTTAATCAGATTTTTTCCCGACATGTTCTGCAGATAAAAGATCACCGGTTATGATGATAATGATGGTGATACAGAAAGGACAACATTTCTTGCTTCTCTTCATGGAAATACTGAGGGAGAGACCCAGCCTACGTTTCTTTGATTCCTTTCCTTTTTTAATTTCATTAAATGTTACAGTGGGTGGCTCAAAGTTTCCATCATCAAGGCCTACAGTGCATTTTGATATCTTAGATTCTGAGTCATTTTTTTCAATGCACAGCAGGAGATAAACGTTTTCTACTGTATTCATATTAGGAAGGGGTGATGTACTTTGAATTGAAGTATTAGCGATGATTTTGCTGTTGATGTGAAATTAAGCAACACTGTGAGTATCTAGATCATTTTTATATTGCTATTACATTTCTTAAAGTTGTGAGATTCCTTCCTTGCCTTACAATGCAAAAGTATATCAATGTACAGACAAAGATGTTTTAATAGCATCTTGGATTTTAAATTTAGTTATGGTGTTTGAATTTATTTCCATGAATCTGTTTTTTTTATATATATATATATATATATATATATATATATATATATATATATATATATATATATATATATATATATGTAGGTACGTGTTGTTACAATATTAGTACATTGAGTTATACTGGCTCATATGTGAAATATTATTTACTTTTGTTTATTTGGTAAAAAAAAAAAAAATTCAGTCAGTATGATTGATTAATTGATTTTAAAGAAGACACTTTAATTTGGCAAGGATGCGTTTAATTAATCAAAAGTGACAGTAAAATCATTTATAATCTTACAAAAATGTTCCGCTTCAACTAAATGATGTAGCAGTGTCTCCACAATTTTTTTTCAATATCCTTGAGCAGAAACATTTCTGCATTTTAAAATATATATATATTTTGTATTTTGTTTAAATAAATGTAGCCTTAATGTAGCCTGTACTGGGCTATATCAGCAGCCAGCAGATACTTGAATGCCCCAATTCATTTCTGATTTCTTTAATCTATCTATCTAGCTCTATCTATCTATCTGACTACTCTATCTCATATTTTTTTAGCTATATCAGCAGCCAGCAGATACTTGAATGCCCCAATTCATTTCTGATTTCTTTAATGCTTTTAGAACACATTTTATGATATTTACTTGCAATGGTGTTTTGTAGCTGCTTTGCACAATTTTAGATTTTCATATGCTGTGACTTTACAGTTTTCCCCACTCTGCTTGAATTATATTTGCATGAGTGGTTGAATCTATGCTGCTATTAATGGAATGCTTAATGTCAGGGTCACCAAGGCAAGTTCTGGTGATGTAAGGCGAAAGATAGATAGAGAGAGACCACACGATTACTACACTTCCCCCCTCAGGCTGAGATCAGACTCATCAATAGCAGGGATACTGTGGAGATGCGCGCTATGACATCAATATCAGGCGCTGAGATCTTGGTGCTCTATTGTGTTTCCAGCACCTTCCTCCCCCCTCCATCCCCTCCATGTTCAGACACTGAGAGACCCATGGGACACTGACAGCCATTGATGGGACTTGCAGCCTCTCAATGACTCTCTGCATTGTCTAAGAGACTGCACACTTGCTAAATGTGCACTTGTTCACCTTATTTTCTACAGCCTCACCTAGGGATGTCAAAAGTACTTTATAAGTCAACTCAATACAAAAAAAAATATGATTATAAAAAAATACATGTAGCTCAATTGACTTGCTGGTGTCTATTATATTAATAATCAGTGTAAAATAGGAAAACAATAATTGTTGATTTATTTACCTGGATATTGTAGCATTTTAAATAATTAATTTAAGTTTAAGTGTTTTATTTTTTTAATTGTATAGCATTTTATAATGAGCCATTGGTTATTAGTTTTTATGCTATGCATCCCTAAAATGAACAAAAGAGAGATCCGATCATCAGTGAAGCAGACTACACTGCACAATTAATCTCTTATTTACATCACTTATTCAAAACTGGTACTTTGATATGTATTTGAACTAATTTCTTCAACACCAGTGCACTGAAAAAAAATGATACTACTTTTTTAAAGGTAAGTGGTTGCAAACAATTTATTTTAGCTACATTTAAATAAAAAAAATTGAAAGTTAGTCAACTAAATTTGTTTATTTAAATGTAGCTCAAATAAATTGATTGCAACCACTTTCCTTAAAAAAAATAGTAAATTCAATGAATCATTTTTTTCAGTGTGTCTGATTTAATTAAACACCTCTGATTGGCCATTACAAATATGTACTCATCTGTGATTGGCTGCAATGCTCATTTCTGCAAAAACATTTTGTAAATAGAAACCTCTGATGCAGCTGAAGTTGATAAACACACCTTTGTGCTTTTTTTCAATAATATTTTATTCCATCAGTTATAATCACAATATTTTATTTAATTAATTATAAATCCCTAAATAAAAGTAAAAACATTGTTTGCTTATTTATTTATACTGACTTTTTGCTGACTTGAAGAAAGAATAACTTGGAAAGGCTTCAAGAGATGCTATAATTGAATATATTTATATTTATAAAGTACAACTAAAACGCATGCTCAATAGCACATTAGTTTTAGCTGTGGTATTGAAATTGGTATCAAAAATCATGAAGTTTTACTGATATTGATAGACTTCTAATTTTGCTATCATAACTGCGCTAGATCCATCTCTGGTGTTCAAGCAGTTGAAGATGACGCATAAAGGAGGGTTCAGCCATTTGATCACAGTTAAAATGATGATCTCAGAGCTTTTGGACGTTGACTGATTGTTGCAAGGCTTTTGTGCGGCAATTTATTGAATCATAAAATAAACATTTTGACTTCTGCCTCACCTAGTCGTTGTATATGAGGTGAATTTATTGTTGCTCTCCGTGGGTTTATTGACAGCCTCCTTCCTTTGGACATCAGAAGAAGATGCACACCACCTTTTAGTGACAGTGCAGCATGAAGTCTCATAAGTGTTGTGACTGTAAATCAATATTTATCACGGCAAGAATAGAGCTTGCTGGAAGCCGCTGATGGCATCTTGCGCTGCAGGCTAACCCAATAAAGCAAGCAATAAATCAGACTGAGTCTGAATAATCCCTCTCCATCAGTAGAGATTACCACTTCTTAATGCTCAAAACAGCACCTGTACCTTCACCATACAAGATCCTCAAGATTTGCCAATGGAAGACAAGAGATATATCTTTTTCCCCTCATGTTTAGTTTGGACTATTTCAGGAATGCGTTCTCCATCATAAAGTGTCCTTCTGCTCGAAGAGCTTTGAAACAGACATACATTGGCTGCACACACGGTTAACGTCTCTTCTGTACAAAAGACCCCTTTCACGTTCTCTATTTTACGTTTTTTTTTTTTTTTTTTAAAGGCTCTGTGGCCCTGCGACAACTGAAGTAAAGTTGACCGCACTTCAAACGTTGGCGCATGGGTAGAGGCTCTGGAGGTTTGATGAATGGCTCTAATTCCTTTGAGGCTCACATGGTAACAATAAATGTGAAGGAAGAGGCACTCTCTCGTTTCACGAGCCGGGAACCCACGCTTTGTGTCGCAGGGCTTCAAATGCTAATCCTTTCTTTTGCCTGCTCCGGGAGTCGAGTGGCTCAACCTCTGCTGAGAAACTGTAGTAGTACCCATAGGCAAATCCTCCTGACGCAGGGGTGTCTTTGTCAGGGACAAAAGTGTTAGATCTTGATTTACTTTTGCCACATTATCAGCATGTGAGCGGCGTGTTGGTGCTTTCTTGAATCACTCCTGGCAAGCAAAATGATATATTATGATATTTACAGTACTGTTCAAAAGTTTGCGGTCAGTAAGATTTTTTTTTAAAAGAAATTCATACTTTTTTTCAGCAAGGATGCATTAAATTAATCAAAGGTGACAGTAAAACATTTATAGTGCTACAAAAATACCATTTCAAATAAATGATGTTCTTTTAAATGTTGAAAAAAAAATCATCACAGTTTCCACAAAAATATTAAGCCGCAAATCAGCATATTAGAATGATTTCTGAAGGATCATGACACTGGAGTAAAGGCTGCTGAAAAGTCAGCTTTTTCATCACATGAATCAATCACATTTTAAAATATATTAAAACAGAAAACAGTTCTTTAAAATTTAAAAATATATTATTTCACAATATTACTGTTTTTACTGTATTTTTGATCAAATAAATGCTGCCTTGGTGAGCATAAGAGACCACTTTTAAAAACATTACAAAACTTTACTGACCCCAAACTTTTGAATATTAGTGTAACTTTTTTACCTTGAGAAATATATAATATAATAAAAAAAAAAAATTAAGATGTGTACGTTATAATTAAAATGTTATCGCTTTTTCTTGATGGTTGCAGCACATAACATTAAACTTTTCTTGAAAATGTTATAAAATAAATTCAAAACCATATTAAATCAACATGAATACAATGAGTATATCTTAAACATGTAAAAAATGTAGACACTTGTCATTTGCCGTTGTCTCATTTAAGCGTCTTAGAAGAATGTACAGTACAGACCAGGGTTTCACATTGCCACCATCAAAATACACACAGTCATGAGCGAGAGCCAGACATCAGCCATGTGATCACAGTCTGTTCACAGGAGGCTTTCCTCTGCGCCCCGCTTCAACCAAGCCAAATGAGATCATGTTATATATTATCACATGCTTGTGTAAGTGTGAGGATGGCTGCGGATCGGCCATATTTATGCACAGCTGTCTGGATAATCCATACAATGATGTGGGCGCTCCCCCCTCGCTGTTTTCAGAAAGCGCTTTCATGACTGGAGCCGTCTAGGGAGAATTATTGAATTCATAATGAGCGGGACCCCTCTCTGCCACACCCTGCTCATCACTTACTCCCACATTTCAGTAACGCAAGGGAGGCCCGCTCTAATTGAACTTCCTTTGATGTGATGCATGTTTGCTAAGACTCATTTAACAATACATTTATTTTGTAAAGCCTATTAATTTCTCAAACGGAATTGAATTTCAAAGACAGCAGATGGAGGAAAATAAAGCACTTAAATTCACATTAAGTGATAAATGCAGTGTACCATAGTTTTACCATAGCTGTGTCACTTCTATGACCTGATATACAAGAAAACACCTACAGCATAGGAACAGTGATAAGTTGAATCATTGATGAATATGTGATCATTTAATTTCAAGTAAAGATGTGAACATAAATAGGAAAAAAATGACTAATGCATTCCAAAGTCTTATTTACACTTTTATAAGTTAGTCAGAAAAAAATATATATTTAAAACATATAATTCTATAATTATATCCTGGATTTTGAGGCAAAGCTTTCAATTTACCCAATAGCCTCACATATTTTACCACACAACATCATCTGCTTAATTTAATAATTATTTGCTAATCTTTATTCAAAACATTTACATTGGCATTATGATAATTATTTTTAGTAAAGTGAATGCTTTTATAAAGTAATCTGAGTACGTTTTCTTTTACACAAAATTAAATTTGCATGTAGAAAATGTAGATTATTCTTGCTTTAAGAACTTTACAGCTATACACTCAAAAGTCTGGAGTCAATAAGGTTTTTTTAATGGTTTTGAAAATATTCTTCCGTTCACTAAGGCTACATATTTGACCAAAAATAAAAAAGGGAATTTTTGAAATATTTTTAAAATAATTATGCTTAAATCATAATTTTCTATTATAATATATTTGAAATTATATATTTTTCATGATTCTTTGATGAATAGAAATTTCAAAAGAAGAGCATTTATGTGAAATATAAATTTGAGTAAAGGTCTTTACTGTGACTTTTGAACAATTTAATGCAGTCTTGCTCAATAAAATTATGAATTTCTTAAAAAAATTAAATTAAATAAAAATCTTACTGAGCCCAAATTTGAACAGTATGATCTGCTCTTTATAAATAATGTCATATGATGTCACGGAAAACATTATGCAGGGTTCACTGGCATATCTTACCCCGCTCTTGACGCAGTTTTGACACGTGTGTAGAGCAATAACTGCTGCATTGGCATTGAAATGAAGGTTACCAGAGGTAACGTTACACCTGAGGAGATGCTTATAATATGTCATTATAGATGGTTTATTCATTCAGTAAATAATAGCAGAGCAAATGTGGTTTGTTTACCTAAATGTGGACAGAATATGAATAGTGTGTTTGGAAGTCATTCAGGCGTTTCTTGCGAGTCTGTACTATTGGGCTTGTGGAACATTCTATGACTCATCTCTGGCACCCACTGAAAAACTGTGACTCAGAGGAAGTAACACACACATCTCAGAACATTCTTTGTGTTCTGTATTTATTTGAGTGTATGTTCAGGATGAGAGATGTTTCGTTCTTGTGAATTACGTGCGTTGTTAAGAATATATGAATCAGAACAATGTGGCAATTGAATTGTGAAACTCTTTGTTTTGTCTATTAAAACATTTGAAGATTATCTGAATGCTTTTTTTGGCTTATGTTTTGCACCCTCATCTCAACCACGTCTGCTTGGTTAGTGTGTGTGTCGCATGTATGCATGTGTATTCTGCACGTGGGTGTGCGTGTATGTTCATATGTGGCATTATTTCTATGTGCAACCTCGGCAGCATTTTTCCATGCGAGCATGAGCATGTTTACGAGCGACTGTGTCGGTGGGTGTGCGTGGAGTTTATGAGGCTCTTTGAACGAGAGCTGTGGTCCCAATTATCTGTTAGACCCCTCACCCTCGCTCGCACAATCTCCTTCCTCATCTCGTCTCTCGCCCCCTACCCTCTTCAACCTGTCATTTTCCCCTCTTAAAGGGGACAGCACCGCCTCGAGAGGTAAGTAAGAGGGGATTTCTCCACATAAAGTTGAAAAGAGGGTTATCCTCCTGTAGTAGTCTTCTTCCCTCAGGTGCAACGTCTTTGGTTTTAGTGCAAAGTTCAGAAAACGCACATATTTTGTACATGCAGCACCGTCTTGAAAGGTGCACCCTTTCATCTCAAGTATGCATGTGGGTTTGTGTAGTGTGCATGGACCACACGCTGTATCTACTGTATAAGTTATAGTAGTTACTTTATCATGGATTCAAAAAGTATTTGGACACCTATGAAATACTTAAAGTATATGAAATTTGTTGCATTGACATCAAAATATCACAAAATATTTTTTAAGCAATTTTATTTTTAAGCAACTGATCCAAAGGTAAATTTCCCCTCAAGTTTAAGTTTTTAACTATTTTTATTTTAGACTACTTTTAACAATATTATTTCCTATATATTTATGTTTAGAATATCATAGCACTGCACAATTCTGGAACAAATGAGAATCTCAATTTTTTCAATAGGGATCACGATTCTAAATTAAAAAAATAATAATAGTGTTTTACTAAGCCTTTAGGATACTAAGCTTCATTCCATTAAAAAAAATATAATAAACAGAGATATATGAATTTGCACATGGCTTTACAAAAACTTACATCGGTTAACAGTTACATAACATATTTAGTTTACATAACTTTAAGGTAATATGCCAAACCTAGTTAAAAACTTTGTTAGTGAGGGGAGAAAAATGATTGAGAGATTCAAAATAAAGTTTCAAAATGTTCATTTATAAATTAAAAATGTGCAGTCTTATTAATACATTTACAGTCTCTACAGTTTGTCAATTTATAAATAATAATAATAATAATAACAAATTCTCCACTGACTTACTCATAAAAGACAGTTGATTTGTTACTGAATGAATCTGTGTTTTATGAATCATTTGAATGAATAACTCAGTGACTCACTCGTAAAGTCACTTGCCGGCACCTGCTGGTGCAACTATGTATGTAATCAGCAAAAAAACCTTATTGACAAATCTCCACCATTAATACACAGAAACAATCTAGGAACTGGAACGCTAAGTGTGGTATAAAATTTTATAATGATTGTTTTGTCATAGATAATTAGGGCCCAAGCCAGTAAGGCGCAGGGCCCTCTTGTTTTTCTAAGGATTATTATTATTATTATTATTTTTTTTCAAGGTTTTGGGGGGTTTTGGGGCCCTTAACATACACGAAAACTCTTGAAAATTGGCACACATGTTGGAATCTGCGGCCATTAGGACGCCGCAGAGGCTGGGAGCCGGGTGTGGCACAGGGGCTCTACGGCGCCCCCTAGAACACAGTCTGAAAACTTGATGTATAGCTCACACATACTTGCACGTATTCATATGAAACTCGGTACACATATAGATCTCATTGAGCCGAACAACCTTGACGCTGCATGCCATAGGCTCCGCCCAACAGGAAGTCGGCTATTTAGGGCTGTTTAAAAAGCGCATGCTCTGGAATTTGATATACTCCTCTGAGGATTACCACCCGATTGCCACCAAACTCGGTGAACATGATCTCAAGACATTGGGGACGCAAAATTGCCAGGATATTTTTGATATCTCGAACGGTTTATCCGTGGCGAGGCGATGAATTTATGGTGAAAAATGAGAGACAGGAAGCCTCTAATAACATCCACATACATTGTCTGATTTTGATCAAACTTCAGGGTTTTGTTCGTTGTATGATGCCGAGCGCATAGATGTGACTATTAGGAGTCAAAGTTATAGCGCCACCAACTGGCAGCAGGAAGTGTGTCATTTTCAAAATGCTTTGAATTCAGCATCTTATTTTTAATCGATTTGCTTCAAACTTCATCAGAATAATGTCAAAACACGGCCGATGTAAAACTGTGAAGGGAATATTGATATCTATAATACTGTTGCCATGGCAACGTTTCAAACTTGAAAATTTGTTTCTGGTGATTTTGAAGCAGATAACATGTTTAGAATGTCATGAAACTCAACACACATATGAGTATTAATGTTAGTTAGACACTGGAAAAAGCTCATAAACGGGCATGGAAGAGGCACTCTATAGCGCCACCTTTTGTCAAAAATGGGGGGGTTAGTTTTAGCTAAATACACCAAACTTGGTACATAAATTGTTCTAATCAAGCCGGACAACTTTCTAATTTACACTCATTAGCTACGACCAACAGGAAGCCGGCTATCTTTTTTTTAATGTCATTTTCGGGGAATATCAAGCTGTAAATAAATTCATACTCCTCCAAGCAGAAACAAGTAGTTCACACCAAACTTTGTCAACATGATGCCAGTATACTGAAGATGCTAAATTGCTAACGGATTTAGGATATCTTGAACGGTGTATTAATGGCGATTTGTTAAAGTTACAGTAAAAAAGAGCAGTTATTTTCTTATATCTTTAAAGTGCAGCTTCCAAACACTTCAAAACTTTTTACATACATAGAGCAAGTCATTCTGAAGAAGTATGGTTAGTTTCATGACTTTACAAAAGGTCTATGAATAACAGAAAATTAATAAACTATCAAGACATTTGATCACACTGGCTCTGTGTATGTGGGGGGATGGGTGAGTCTGTGTGTTAAGTGTGAGTGTGAGGAGGTGGGTGAGAGAGACAGACAGAGAGAGAGAGAGAGAGAGAGACTTTTAAACATCTCTTTAATCACTAGAAAAAAATCATTCAGTATTTATTTAATTATTCGTTTTATTTTATGTTATTTATTTAAATCTTCAAATTTTTTTTTTTTTTTTTGCATTATAGCTTAAGAAATCTCCTACGCCTTATCTTTTTCTGTCAGTCTTAGGGACACAAATAAATACAAATCCAAGAACCAGTTAATTTGTAGGGCACTGACAACATAATTCTATATAATAAGGTTAATAATTATGTTAATTACAACATAAACATTTTTGTGTTTTATGAAAAATCATAAATCATAAAAAGATAAAATCATAAAAATCATAAAATCATAAAAGATTTTGTTAATGTTTTTACTTAACATTAATTAACATTAATACATTTTAGATAATTATTGTTCATGTTAACTAGTATAGTTCAATAATATCATTTTTTTAACATTAATTTATTCGAAACTAACCAACTAAGTATGAACAACCATTGTTTTACTATATTTCTAAAGAAAACAAATTCTAAAAAATAAAGTAAACAAATCTTTGTTAGTTCATGGTACAGTAACTGATGTACATTAACCAGCAACTTTAATTAATAATGTAGTAGTCAATTTTGAACATATCATTAACCAAGAATCATAAGTGCTATAAAAATATTGGGTAACACTTCATAATAACTGCACGCTATGAATCATTAGGTAAGCATTAGAAAATAGTTAGTTCATCCTTTATTAAGCATTGTCCCAACATTAATAGTCATTAGTAAGCAGTTTATAAATACAGCTATAAATGCCTTGTTCTTTATTTTTTAGGCATATCTATTACAAAGGAGATTTAAAGGCTCAGTTATCTTCCTAACAGAAAAATAAACAAACACAACACAGAGGGATAGAAAACTCAGAAATATTTTTTCAATATATTTCTATTTACTATCTATTTTCTATCTATCTATTTACAATAGATAGTGCCGACAATTCATACAACTATTTCCACACGGGCACACATTGCGGGAGATAACCTCCCCGTGCTGATTTGCATCGTATCATGTGTAGATGATAGCCAGAGATAGGCCATTGTAAAAAGCTTCAAAAATTGGCAATATTAAGAGCATTTTAGGAGCAGGATTTAGCATTTCCAATTAATGTAGGCCTGTTACATTCTTCTTATTATTAGGCCTATTATTATTATTAGATTACTTTTATTATTAAATTACATTAAATTATTTGCCCCGCAATAATTTCATAGCTCATCACCGCATGATGCGCTGTGAGAATAATAAAATAGGCTAGCTTACTCCTCATTGAAAATGTTTTTAAAAACTTTTTTTAAAACAGGTCTATTCATTTATACAATGAATTATAGGCCTATAATTATAACACTGCACTCATCAATGAAAATTCAGAGCAGCTTTATTTCATGCACCGATTTTCAAAAACAACCTGTTTAATGCGAACTACATTTCTTCTCATGTTTTTTACTATACGAGCCACAAGAGAAATATTAAGGGAATAATTTGAGGCAGTTATATACCGTTATCAGCATATGTTAAAATAGATTTGTCTCTCGTTGTCTCAGAGAGAATATGCGCCATTAATGCAGCGTTAGCCGTCAGTTTTTTTACTTTCACTTTCTCCATAGTGAATTGACTGACGTTCACCGTCTTGCGCAAAGAATTGCTTGACCCCTCCCCATATTACCAATTGTTTATAGGCCACATATTTTTTAGGTTTTTAATATTTATTTCTCAATGTTAATGAGAGTGACACAGAGAATTAAAAAACAGGAAAATCATTTGGTAATCCTTGGGGGGGGGGGGGGGGGGGGGGGGGGGTAGCGGTGCCGGGGCTAAGTTCGTGATGGGGCTATAGCCCTGTCAGGACCCGCCCTAGTGCCACCACTGTGTTCTGTGTGTGTTTCACAGAGTTGATGGTTTGGATTAACCCTTTAATTGCCGTATCCCTTAAAACCAGACTGCCAGAGGTTTACTGTAATGCATGTGCCCGCTGGGCACGGTTTTTTGTTGCCACCGGGGTGGCGTTTGCACTGACGCTTGGGCCCGCCATCGCTGCTTGCAGCTATATTTAGTAATTATTATTACACTGACATATATATGTGTGTGGGAGGCCTGGGCTGGCCACTGGAGAATTTCTTGGTTATTTAGCTTTAACATCAGTACATGCTTAATTTTTGGGTCCACTGTATGGCAAATATAAAATTTTATAGAGATATGCAATCTAGCCACCTCCAGCCAAGGTTGCTAAATATGTGCTTTCAATTTTTGTGTAGCATAGGCTATGTAAACAGGAAACTCATTTTGTTGTTGTAAAGCTTGCTAGGTTACTTTGGGTCGGCGGTTGAGCCTGTTAGAAGGGGAAGGATATGCGTTACACACAGGTGTTTTCATGCGGAGCGGTGCATCAGTGCTCCCCTTAAATGACCTGCAAGTTTGCTGTAACTGAGTCACTCTGCAGTGAGGTGATGGATGCCTGGTGAGTCATCACTTGAGATCGCTGGCAGGTGGAGGGCTGTGAAAAGGCTTTTATCAGCCTCAATGATTACAGTACGAGAGGCGCAGCGTGGTGACTCATTCAGAGATGAGTATGTCTGTACTGAGCATTCTTATTCAAACTGAGCAGAATCTGTACACTGACACACATTGTCACCATTTTCAGTGATTCTAATCTAAAGAGGTTAGCATTACCATTCATTTCAGTGACTCAATTAGCGCTTGTAACCATATATATTTGTTAGTTTCTTATCTAGGTGTTTTTTTTACCTGAACTGTGTATGCCACCTGACTAATTATACATCTTATTAGTGTTCATTTCCCATTGACGCTCATGTGACGCGTTGATCACTTAGAATATAACTGCACACATGCAATGAAAGGAATCAATGGTCGGGGTTCACACGAGGTCTGTTGAAGCAAACGCATTGAGCAGATAGAGTGACACGGCTGTGCATGACCACACTAACATGCTGAGAGAGAGCTGGGTGTTGTGAAATGATTTTATTGGCTGTGTTGGAAGGCTGTGGAATATAGCTGGATATTGCTTTCAAATCAGTTCTTCAAATTTCAGCAAGTCAATAGTCAACTAAATTAGATATTAGATCAATTCAATATAAAATAGATATGTAAAAATGATAAAATAGATATATTTCTATCAGTTGTGTACCGTACCATTCAAAAGGTTGAGGTCTGTAAATACTGTAAATATTTTTTATGTTTTTTATGTTTTTGAAAAAAGTATCTTACGCTCACTAGGGCTGCATTTATGTGATAAAAATGCATTAAATTCACTAATATGGAAAGCTGAATTTTCAGCAGTTATTACTCCAGTGTTTTTTTTTAGTGTCACATGATCCTTCAGAAATTTTATAACAATATGCTGTTCAAAAAACATTTCTTCTTATTATTATTATTATCAATGTTGAAAGCAGTAGTGCTGCTTAATCTTTGTGGAAACCATGATACATTTATATTTCAGGATTCTTTGATGAATTGAAAGTTCAAAAGAGGAGCATTTATTTGAAATAGAAATGCTTTGTAGTATTATCAGTGTCTTTACTAAACTTTTAATCAATTTAATGTGCCCTGGATAAAAAAAAAATTAAAAAAAAATCTTACTGACCCAAAACTTATGAACAGAAGTGTATGTTTGATGTGTTTTAAAAAAAGAATTTAACTGATTTTAGGCTAAGCAGTGAGAGACATGAACCGTCTCACTGTCTGGCCAAGATCCTGTTACTGCTCCCTGAGCTGGCTAAACTCCAGAGAGAGCTGAGAGTTTGTTTTGCACTGAAAGATGACACTTACCTCCGTCTTCCGGATGAGACGTTAAACTGAGGTCCTGACTCTCTGTGGTCATTAAAAATAACAGGTTTTGTCCTTCGAAAAAGAGTAGGGGTGTAAGTCCGGCATCCTCCTAATCATCCCATACACTGATTGGCTGCATCACTCTGTCTCCTCTCCACCAGTAAGCTGGTGTGTGGTGGGCGTTCTGGCGCAATATGGCTGCCGTCACATCATCCAGGTGGATGCTGCACATTGGTGGTGGATGAGGAGACTCCCCCCTTCCATGTAAAGCACTTTGAGTACCCAGAAAAGCACTATATAAATGTAACAAATTATTATTATTATTATTACCTGCGTTTCCTCACTGTGATAATAGAAATAGTGCCCTGTTTCTAATCTATACAATGGAAAAAGCTGCAGTTTTTTGCTGGATAATGCATCGTCATGCAAAATCAAACATTCAGTTATAGAAATGCCCTAGATTCTAATGTATTTGTGAGTTAAGGTAAAAGCAGGTCTACCAAGATAAAGCATGTAGTTTTCAGGTCATCACGTGACCTCAAAATGGCCGCCCCCATGATGGAACCCGCACTGTGTAAATTTAAAAACTTTTATTAAGCTAATGAAATGACTGAAGTCTTCATCTTGCATGAGTTTACAGTGGAAAAAGTTACTGAGTGCCCCTATCAGATGTTATTTTTCTTGCAAACAGCAATTTATAACGAGCGAGTGTGTTTTATTTCACATAGAATGTTCTGTAGTCTCGTCAGAGAGTTGAGATGTATTCATATTTCATTCCTGAACACGATCCACGTTTAGTGTGGGAATTCACATCCCTGTTTAATAAAGAGAGCAGATTAGCCAGCTTTCACAGCCTTTGTGTGTCTGCAGAGTAAGAGTCACAAAGGGACAGATGGAATGCCACACAGATGGAGAAGATGCTGATTTATTTTCTTCTCTTTATGGTGGACAAAATCCTGACCAGTGTGGATTACCATGTACCATGTCCTCTCCATGTAGTAATCATCCCTGGAATAGTTATATGTTGGATAGTATGGCTATAAATCTAAATATGGCACAGTTATTAACCTAAAAGTGACACTGGAAAATACTGGAAATGCAGGTTCTAGGTGGAAATTCTTTGCCCAGAACATAATGAAAGATCACATAAAAACCTCTAACATATGTAGACATCATCTTTTTTTATCCTTCTCATTCTTTTTGCATATTATTCGTGTTTTGTTTTTTTCATCTCTGCAGTCTGAGCCATTACAAATCCATTGAAGGATTAAAGGCACTAAAAATATGCACTTACGCAGAGCAGGACTTAGACCGCTGCCTCCTTATAAACAAACAAGCGTGGATCTGCGCCGCTGGCCTAGGCGGGCCCGTCTGCCCAGTGCTACAGGGAGTCATTTGCGGCCTGTGGGGGGCTGACCTCGGTCAGGAGCTGTCGGATGCATGAGTCCCTCTCGCTCGCTGCCTCAGAGACACACGCAGACATGGAGGCTGGTGTCCAACGTGTGGGAGTAGTAACACCACAGATGGGCTAAAACGCTTAATGATGCTAAACCGCATCCGTGGCTAGCGGCACGCACCGGCCCTTGCTTTCTGAGAACTCAACTCAGACTAGACCAACCAAACTGGACCGGACCGACAGTCTCAGACATGTCATTTCAAACTGCTGAACTGCTACATCGCCCGTCTGCAAATAGAAACAGCTTCTGTGAGCGTTTTCACTACGAGGCGAAACTTACGAGGGCTGTTACCGAGTTCAGGGACATTTTCCTTTCTCTCTTTCTATTCTCTCTTGCTAACTGTCTGTCATCCTCCTCTTTCTTTCATTCTCTAGGACAAAGATTGTGCTATGAAATCTTATTTCTCAAATATCTTCTGTTGTGTTCTGCAGTGGAATGAAAGTCATACAGGTTTGGATTGACATGATGGTGAGGAAATGTTGACAGAACTTTCATTTTTGGTGAACAATCCCTTTAAGCTCTTTCAAGAAGCAGTTTCATTTAGTCAAATGTGGTTTCCAAAGAGGGGCTCATTTGTACCTGTCCTCACTGTAGTACTGAGTCATTCAGATTGACTCAAGACTGTAACAGACTCTTAATTCCCTCAGTTTTAATCTGCCACTGAATGACTAATCCAGGCCCGAGCTGAATCATTCTAGTATAATTGTTCTTCCATTGTTTGGAAATGTTCAATTACATGTAATATCATGATCACTTTATGAATAAGATACTGTATTATTTATTCTCTTTCTTATAAATCCACCTCTTTCTTATAAAAGATCTTTGTACGTTTTTCTTCAGCTGGAAATACACACATGTGAGGCCACTTGTGAAAATGCTTCCGTTTTACTTTATTTTTTCTAGTTAAATACAATATTTTTATAAATCATGTTAACAGCATAACAATTGAGTGAAAAGTTGAATTTAAAATTATCACGATTTTTTGTTTTAAGCTTTTCACAATCTGGAAATGTTGTGTATTTTTTAGTTTTAAAAAGACATTATGGGGTTTAACACCCTGATCATTGGTGATTTTATTTATCACACTTTATTGAGTTCAAACCTACAGTCTTTCAGTTATAAACCAAGATATTAACTCTATGCCAAAGTTTTGCTTAAACGCTGGCTGCTGTATTGGCATGCACTTGACAAAACTCTCTAGGTACTTACAGTAAATTAAATGCACATAAAGTCCATGTGGAGCAACACTGGGTTAAGACAACAGCTCTACAGTTCAGCTGGTCAGTACACCCCCAGAGGGGCCCTTGGGCCCTTCATGCAGATGTATGTGTGAATGCACCCTGCATCCCTCGATTGTATAAGTACTGATGGAATTCAGAAAGATCTGCATTGCTGTTCTCCCAGGCTACACACCGTGTTAAGATTCAGTGTTTTCATCAAGATGAAATCAATATTCTGCAAGATTCGTATTGATCTCTCAATGCTGCCAGTGACCCTATATCGGCTAGCAAAATTCTGTGGCATAATCAGTATGAAAAAAGATGCTACATCTTTATTGACACAAAACAGGCCCGAAGTGTACGTGTGTGTGTGTGTGTGTGTGGGTGGATATCAGTGTGCAAGAAAAAGAGGCAGATCGCTGGCATTTCTAGAGCCTCTCAGTGACTGAAATCTTGAGTTTTGTGAAAGCCTTGTAAAAAAACAGTTAACGGTTAATATTTGAGTAGGTCAGCAGCAAGAATCCCACATCCCAAATGTCAGATGGCTGATAAAGGAAACCCTGTCACCAGCACAAAGCAAGCAGTGGGCAGAAGCCTCCCACAGTCTGACATCAGTTACACACTCCACAGGTTTAAGCTGATCTGAATATTTCCACCGTATGTTTATGTGTGTGTTCAAGAGAGAGAGAGAGAGAGAGAGAGAAATATTTGTCCTCTCGTTCTGAGTCAGCCTCATATGTGTTTAACCCCAAACCCACAGCAAGTCTCACTTGCGTACACTTGGGATCATAACCTTTAAAACTATGATTTATCTGAAGGAGCATATACGCACACAGACAAATACACAGACCGTTTAGAGGGGAAAAACATGGGTTATGACTTGAAAGGGGAAGATGAATATAATGGCAATAATACTGTCTTAAAATATTGGTGATTTCTCACATTGTCTTGACCTTTACCCAAATGTCTTTTTAATGTCCTGAATTTTAGTTGAGGTAGCAAATTAAAAGCAATTAGAACTTGAATGTACAGACAGATTTTTTTAATGTTTATAAACTAGTATTTTTAATTATAAAAGAAGTAAATACTGTATTAATATTTATGAAAAGCGATAAATAGACAGCCAGACAGACAGAATGATAGATAGATAGATGGATGGATGGATGGATAGACAGAGAGAGAGATAGATAGAGAGAGAGAGGGAGAGAGATAGATAGATAGATAGATAGAGAGAGAGAGAGAGAGACAGATAGATAGATAGAAAGACAGATAGATTGGTAGATAGATAGACAGTCCGAGAGACAGAGATAAATACACAGACAGGCAGATGATTGATAGATAGATAAATAGACAGACAGACAGATAGACAAACTAATTAAAATTTACGAAAAGTTAATTAATCAATATTTATGAAAAGACCAATATATAGACAGTCAGACAGACAGGCAATGACAGATAGATAAATAGATAGATAGATAGATTGACAGACAGACAGAGATAAATACACAGACAGCCAGGCAGATGATAGATAGATAGATACTGTAGATAGATAGATAGATAGATAGATGGATAGATAGATGGATAGATAGATGGATGGATGGATGGATGGATGGACGGATGGATGGATGGATGGACAGACAGACAGATGATACATAAATACGCAGATGACAGAAAGGTAGACACAGAAAGAAAAATAGATTGAGTTTAGCAAGATAGATTTAAATTCTGCTAAAAAAAGGAAATGGTGTTTTGACAGGCTAACATTAGACAATTATAAATAGTAGCGAGGGGCCCTTGTGATCAGTTTGCGCTGTATGTGCAAAGGAGACCTGTGCTCTGCATCTTCAGTCCATGTGGTCTGAGGCTTTTGTGGCCCTTGATAGTCTGAGGCTCACTCAAGCCCTGTCCATAATTCTGTCTTCTGTTATTTTCAAAGGAATCATGTTTTCACGCCTTTATTTTCTCGTTTGCTATATTTGTCTCTCAGCAGCTGAGACCCATGAACAGCAAACTGCCGTCGTTTTGGAAACCTACGTGTTTTACGTGTGTATCTGACACATCGCTAACAAATGTACACATCTATGTGCTTATATTAGCTCTTAGCATTTTGTCACCAGGGCTGCCAGCCTGTTATCTGATCCTGAGGGAGTCCGTTCTCTATTTATACCGTGTAACTTCTCTAAACACATTCAGAGACTGCATTTTACTCAAAGGTAAACAGCATGTTGTATTTGGAGTACTATAGTTTGACAACATCAGCATAAAGCCATAGTTCCCTTTTGAATAAATAGCTCTTTGAATGAATTCTGGACAGGTTTGCAGAAGAGGAACAAGCTACTTTATCAATGAAACAGCCATTGTAGTGGCTCAGAGGTTATCTGTGGACACTGGCCGACACTGATGTCACCGTTTCCATCAAAAATGAAGGAGAAATATACATTTCTCACATGGGAGATGTGATTTAAATGGACCCAAGCAGTTTTACTTTCTGTGTGTGTCAGATAAGAGAAGGCATGTGCAAAAAGAGTCGTGCAACATATATAATATATGCAAATGTTCATATTCCATTTCGACCCAAACACACACATGACACAGTTTGTAACACACTTACCCTGAGAGTGCAGATGTGGGTGGCGCTAAGTGTCACTTCTTTCCTATGGGGAGATTTTCCATCAGTCTACATTTCCTCCATTGGGTTGAGGTTTGTTTTGTGCAAAATAAAATCCTGGCAAATCTAATATGAATTTGCTATGTGCAATTAAATTCCAGTGATGCAGTTGTGCATCCCATCTTCTAAAATGGTCTTCGGATGGGGCTAACCACTAGTTAACTCAATTTGTTGTTTCAACAGTGGTCAGGCTTGTGTTGATGGTGTGTGATACTATATCTCTGTGTGAATGGATTTATGAGTATGTTAAGTGCATGCATTTTGTAATTGTATAAGTCATATCTGTGATGTTTTGGGTGAAAACCTGTACAGGGCAGCTGCAATAATGCATTCAATGATTGATTGACACTGGCTGAATTGTGTATCTGTGTGTTTTTGTCTGGAAACGCAAAGAATTTGCTTGAGGTGCTTGAGGATTATCATTGCAGGATGTTATGATTCTCTTTATGTTTAAGACAGGAATACCTGTTTTTTTTTTCTCTCTGAGAATGTGATCACAGCCTGTCAATCTGCTCAAGCATGACTATATATGCAGTGTTGGGGAAAGTTTCTTTTAAAAGTAATGCATTACAATATTGCATTACTCCCTAAAAAAGTAACTAATTGCATTACTTAGTTACTTTTTGTGGAAAGTAATGTGTTACGTTACTTTTCAGTTGCTTTTTAAATCTGGGCAGGGCTTGCTTGTTAGTTTTTAATATAAAAAGTTATTCTTTTACTAATGTAAAAGCCCTTTCACACCAAAAGTGAAATGAATATGCCTCAGGCTGAAGGAAATTCACGTCTGTACAGTAGAGGGCGCAGCTCAAACAAATCACATGAAGAATATGACACAGGAGAAGAAAGTTCAACACTATTCAGCAATAACAAAAACTAAACACGTGTAATTTTTTGCTTAGTATGGTTGAATTGGATCATCGAAGGTCAGTAGCAAAGACATTATTTAATAAAATGGGATTAAATACTAATGATATTTTTTTCTTATTTTACATATTTAATTATTGCAGGTTTGTATAATATTCTGAGTTTGCATTTGACTGTTTTTATTCATTTTGAGGAATACTGAATGTGTTTCTGTGCAGGTGAGAAGAGTAAATACATGTTCATATTTTGTCTAGTAAGTAAGATCATGTTCACACACAACGCCTCTGCACTTACTCCCAATTTCTCTCAACATGGCAACACAAGAGCTGTCAGTCAATACATGGGAAACAAAGTAACTGGAGTTACTTATTTGAAAAAGTAATTTAAGTACTAAATTAAAAAGTAATGTTTTACTTTACTAGTTACTTGAAAAAAGTAATCTGATTACGTAACTCGCATTACTTGTAATGCTTTACCCCCAACACTGTATGTATGCATGAAACATCGACATCTGTTCTATAGACATACAGACAGATAGATAGATAGATAGATAGCAGTCCTGCTAAATACAGTTCTGTTCACACCCAGTTTCTTTATAAACTGGAGTGACAACTCTTTTCTGTAATCGAACTGACTCCTTTAAATTTATAGCAATCACATCCACTTTTTTGAAGTGAGTTGCATCAAACAGGTGTTTTTCACAGCTTTCCCAAGAATATAAAAGGCGTTTGACTTCACTTCTGCAAGCTGAAGTGTAAACAGGACAATTTGAGAGTCACACCTGTTTGTGAATATGGTTATAACTGGCTGTTTTCACAAGAACACTGAAATGTCTTAATTGCATTTTACCTTGATTCTTGAGGCGGTTGGGTTAGAATAGTTATGGATTAGTTCTCTGTATCAGGCTGATCAGCAGCAGAAATCTGCACCCGTTCAGGCGTAACATAGTGAGAGTGTGTGCGTCGTGTCTGTTACCATATAAGACTTGCTCATGACTCATGCTGCTTTGTGACCTGCAATGTGGGAAGTCATGATTCATACAAGCTACATTTAATCAACCTCAGCTCAAAATACTCCGGCATGTGTGACCCTCCTCCCCTCCACTCAAACATACACAGGAACGATCAGTTCCCCAGATGCCGCTACACTTGTGTCATTGTGCTTGCAGTGGCCTGAGTTCAAAGTTAGGTTATGTAGATTTGAAACAACATGAACGTTATTTATTTCAGTGGAATGGTTTTGTTTATCATTGGAATTTCCAGACTATCCCATCATCCCTTGCACTGACATGGTTCTGCTGTGACATCATTCAGAGGTAACGCTGCTTCCATCAGTTCACGTGCTTTCTGTTGTGAAGGCATTTATGACAGGAGTAACTGATTTAATTAATGTGTATGTTCTGTTTTAATCAACTGGAATTTGAAAAGTAAAAATTTATAATGTTTGAAATGTGATTTTTGCTGATGGATTCTGTTTTTAAAAATACATATATTTTATTTTAAGTATTTAGAAAAATAATATAAAATAATACATTCTTTAATGTTCATAATTTATATTATATTATATATTTATGTAGACATTCTGAGTCTGACATGCTTGTCTGGGTTTTTTCTGAAAATGTTACAGCATATACAAGTATTAGGTTTCAAATTCACACAAAATCTTAAAGAACCTGCATAAAGCAAATTGATGACCCATTAAAAGAGTATAAAAGATGTGCTAAATGAGTGAATCAATCCTCTGCGATCAGCGCATCCCAGAATGTGACCTCTGAGTGCCCTGCCGTGCAACATGAATGTTTCATATTATAGCCCAGATAAACACTATCATCTCGAGCAGAAGCCAGGCAGACGTTATTAATTTTTTTACTGATTGTTTTTCCTAAATGGCTGATCTCATGCGTGTTTAGTATTGATTTATTCTTCAAAGAGGGTTTTAGTCTGCGTGTCTACTTCAGAAAACGAGTCCAATGGTAAGCGAAGAGTAGTTACAAAAGCGATTGATTTCTCTAGCTGCTCTACCAAAAATGCTCTAAAAACATCTGAGGGTCAGTAATATTGTCCATGTGTAGTGTTGTGTTGTCGCTTTTGTTATTTTTACTGTGCGATATGTCTGCAACACGCAGATCCTCAGGCGGTAGGGGTCGTCAGAGATTGATGATGATGGGATCTGGGCTTCTGTCTACCCCAGCTGTACAATAACTCGCAAAAGCCGTGCCCCCTCTACATTTTCCATTATGAATAAGTCGCACTCACACATAGCTGGCAGTCCCAGTCATGAATAATTAACAATGTCTCAGCGTACTCCAGGAAAGAGAGAGAGAAAGGGATGATGCATTGCTTTTTCTTTCCCTAGAGGTGCAGCACAAGCAGACAATACTATTGATTTCTGCCTGCGCAAGAGGCACTTGAATCCATTTAGAGATTGAGCTGGGCTTAATGAACACAGACATGGCTTCATACCTCTACCTTGAACTTTCCACACACAACCAGATCACCATCCTCACATTTGTAAAGAGTTTTATGTTGATGACAGTATAAAATATCTGGCCCCTTTATCTAAAGTTATAATATTTCACTTTTTATTAGCCTGCTGAACACTTAAAATGAAAAATATATATTACCATATTATTATCGTTAACTAAAACCTTAAACTTAATTTTTATTACTTGAAATAAATTAAACATTAACTGAATTAAAATAAAACATTATACAATTTAATCTAAATAATATTATATTTTAAAAAAGCAATATATATTTTTAGTGCTGTCAAACGATTAATCGCATCCAAAATAAATGTTTTTGTTTACATAATATATGTGTGTACTCATATATAATAATAATACATACACGTACATGTATATACTGTATTTCAGAAAAAAAATATTTTTATATAATATAAATATAGACATGTAAATACATGTAAATATTTTCAAAATATATATGTATGTGTGTTTATTTATATATATATATATATATAGTGTTGGGCGATATGGTCATTTTTCATATCGTCATATCGCCAGCCTGTGAGATCGCCGATACACGATATTATCGTGCATGGGTGGGTGTGGGCAAGAGAGAGACTCTCTGTACTTGTCATAGGCTATTATAACTATTTGGTGATTTTAAACCGCGCGTGCGGGAGAGAGAGAGAGCCTGGAAGTACCAATAACCAAAATAATATACTTTCTAACATACTGAAAAACTGACATGTTAAATATAAAAATATTTAAAACAGCTAGTTCATATTCGGATACAGCAGAAGTTCATATCTTTGGAGTAGGCTAAAGCTAAATTAAACGGATAGGCATGCTACATCAGTCATACAGCGCTCCGGACCGCGCGCCCCATGACGAGCCCAGTTTTAGACTGATAACTTATTAACTGCATATTTTTATAATAACAATGATGAAGAATAAGCATCCATGTGTTTTGATAATGCTGTAAAGAAAACGAAATGCTGCCGGTGCAGTTTCGTCATGTTCATTCATAGCTCGAAGCTGTTCAAGAAGATGTCTAAAAGATGTCTCTTTTGCACTCTTGACATAGCCTAATTTGTAAATAAAAATTATCACCCTGCAGTTCAAATTTGATGTGGGCTTAGTTTTAGAGTCCGTTTTTAAAACATTTCCAATGAGGAGGAGAAGCCTAAAGGCCCGGGTATACTTCACTTTCCGCGTTCCTTTCCGTCTCGCGCACAGCCGCGTCCGCGCAGCATTCAAAGTATACTCAGCCGCTGAAGAGTGCGGACGGACGAGCTCGACACATGCACAGTACCACCAACTTGACTTGCGCGGCCTCAAAAAATTGCCTGCACTCGGACGGGGTGCGCGACTGTCCGCGAGCCCTCTTGATGACGAAAATGACGTAATAAGGACGGTGCGCGGACAGCTGAAGTATACTTCGGCCTTAATCCTCATTTGCGTGTGTGTGTGAAGTGCGGCGCTGAGGTGAAATAGCGGGGCAATTTGATAGCCCAATAATAATAGGCCGCCTAACAATAATAATAGATTTAAACATTAATAGGAGATTGAGCCTAATATCGTCTTGACTATCGACAAAGACATTTGCTATCGTCGATATCTCTGACTATCGTCGATACACGATACTATCTATCGTCTATCGGCACAACCCTAATATATATATATATATATATATATATATATATATACAAAAACAAAACAAAAACTTTTATTTTGGCTGCGATTAATCGCAATTAATCGTTTGTCAGCACTATTTTTTTTTTCCGATATATTTTAATCATGTCTAGTGTGATCCAGGGTTATTAACTAAAACTAAAACTGTAAAAATAAATAAATAAATACAATGCAAAAAATATTAAAAACTACTAAAATAAAATATTTAAAAAAAACTCAAATTAATTTTTATTTCAGCTACAAGCCATTTTCATTTAGTTTAATTTGAAGTAAAGTAAATTAACTAACACTAAAAACTGCAACTTGTATATATAGAGAGAGTGTGTGTGTGTGTGTGATTTTTTTTTTTTTATTATTTTATAGTTTCAAAAATAAGAAGGAAAATTATTTGACCTTAATCTGCAATGAGGTCATAAAATCTATATATCATATACGTAGAATATTCTTATTACGTCTGCTGTGGCTGCCGCTTGTGAAACCGTGTGGTTGGATTGACTTTAATCTGATAAGCGTGTCTGAAGTATGACTGAAGTGAGATCAAATAACACTTAGTTGTGTGTTCAGCACAAAAGAGCTCAGTCAGGATGCCGGTCAAGGCTTCCAGGGGCATTATGGTATGTCTGCATCGAACAAGCACATTCCCAATCGATACAAAGATCTAATTAACTTCATCACTCTATGCAGGATTCCATGTTATCTTCACGACCTGGAATCAGTCAGATCCTATCTTAAAAATGAACAGCCAAATATGTGAATGTCCAGGTATTCCCAACCAGAAGTAAAAACATGTCTTTGTTAAAGGTTTGGGAAATACTATATGCAGCTTTGTGCGTGCAGACGCAGAGGTCACCAGTCCTTTATCTGCATGTGGCTGAACTGGAAAGCCCCAATGAAAGAATAAAGAAAATCCCTTCCTCTCATTTCTAAGTCTGTTTCTGTCGTTTCACACTCTAGTCACCTGCTTTTTGCAGTTTTCTGTTTGCTTGTCTCTCTGTCTGTCAGTACCTGAAATGTTCATGTAAATCACTGACAAACCTATTAGTAATACTGAAAGAAGGTTGTTGAATGGAGCGGAAGGCGAGGACGAGCGATTTGGTTTCTTACACTTTCACGAAACCTAGTTCCTCTTGTCAGATGTTTGGGGGGGTATGCTTTTGACCTAAATCTACACTGTGTCAATGCCACTGTGTCCTTATTAGACCTCTGCCATAATGCAAAACACCAGAACTCATTGACCTCTGCTGACAGAAGGTGCCCTGTTCCATACTTACAGTATGTCTGTGATCATTTGTGAATTATTGTGTCAGACCCAGCCGAAGTTAAAGAGGCTTTAATTAGTTCTCAAGTAGATTTATTGGGGATGAAACTCTCCTGTGGTCCCAGACAAGGGCAGGATAGGAGTTAAGTGCTCTGTGAATGAGCCATTATTAGCTGTATAATGATGATAAGGGTGATGCAAGCCACCTGGTGAAAGAAAGTGAGGAGGAATGAGGGTGAGAAATGAATGGCTAGGGTTGAAACTCCAGGTCAGGCTGATAAAACAATCAAAACAGAATGTGTTCTTGCATTTCTAAAAGCTAGAAAACAGGCATCGAGTTGAAACAGAGCTTTTTAGAAGTTTTACTACCTTGACGAAGTATGTTGCTTAAATTTAGCAGAGTACTAAAAACTACATGGACAGATGATATTAATATATACACTACCATTCAAAAGTTTTTTTTGAGCTCCAAAGGCTGCATTTGTTTGATTAAACGTGTTAAAAGCAGTAATATTGTGTAATATTATTGTAGTATAAAATAACTGTTTTTTATTTAAATATATATATATATATATATATATATTTTTTTATTTTTGTGATGGCAAAGTTGAATTTTCAGTCTTCATTGTCACATGATCCTTCAGAAATCATGCTGATTTGGTAATCAATAAACATTTCTTATTATTATCGATGCTAAAAACAGTTGTTCTGCTTTTCTTGTGGAAACAATCATTAATTTTTCAAGATTCTTTGATAAATAGAACGTTTGAAAGAACAGCATTTATTTGAAATAGAAATCTTTTGTAACATGAATGCATTTGCTGTCACTTTTGAGTAATTTAATGCATCCTTGCTAAATAAAAGTATTAATTTCTTTCTTTCTTTCAAAAAAAAAAATATTCACTGCCCCAACCTTTTGAATTGTAATTTATATAAATAGCCTAAATAAATTGGTTGACTGTATGCAACTAAGACGACAGTGACAAAATGATTGAATATTATTTTGCATGTTAACTTGCAATGTTGAAAAAGCAAGAAAAATCAGTATTTGTGCAAATGTACTTTGCCCTTTTTGAACTAATTTTTTATTATACTGTATTGTATTCTATTCATTATAATTGGATACACAGACAGTACAGAGCAATATCTTGGATGTGCTCAGATCATCACATATCAAACGCTTGGCACCCACACACGAAAACTAGACTTCAGCTTCTGCATAAATGATGAAATTGAAAGAATTTAGAGGGAAAGTGGAAATTTTCTGTTCTTGTCAGTAATAAGAAGTGAGCTGGTAAAGTCTCTTGACATTTAAAAAAGAAAAAGGTGCATTCCTCTTAAGTGCGTAGGAGAGCCACACTGAGAAATGATAGACTGATTATGTTTGGCACTAATGAAGCATGATTATGTATCCTGGTTATGTAGTTAGCATTGAGAATAGTAATTGCATTCCATTAGGAACATCACTCTGAAAGAATATATATAAAGTGGTTTTATTCTTATCAAGAGCTTATTACATGTGATTGTCCAAGGTTAATGTTTTCTACATGGAGCTTGGAATAGCTAAGAGCTTTCTCTCCCCTTTGTATTATTTAATCCATAATAAAAAATGAATAATTTACTGTTAGCCAGTAATTATTGCAAAATAATAACAAATAAATGAATAAATAAAGTGGTTTTGTATTATTCTTAAGGGCATTTTGCTATAACTACTATCTGAATGTATAGTTTCCTGCTAATTACAAGGCTTCTTGCCAAATGAATAAATAAAAGGATATGAATTATGTATTTGAAAAATGATTTTAATGTGAGAAGAAAAAGACTGTCGAGCAATCTAAGAAATCAGCTGCCTATGGTTATGCAGTTATACAAAAATATTTGACCACAGAATGCTGTGACTAAACAGACTAGGTGGATGGTGTAGATACACAGAACATTACAAAATCTTTACAAAATGTACATATTGAAACACGTAACTTGCTTTTTATATCATGTGTTGTTTTGTGATATTTCCCAGGGGCTATATCATGTAATTATTTCCACCACATCCAGCACCAGTTTTCCCTTAGTCAGTAGAAGTATGATTAAAAACATGACAAAATCCACATTCATTTAAAGCTTAATTAAAAACATCTGGCAGAGACTGCAAACAGGTCTCCTGATGATGCACTTGTGAATGTGTTTGTTTATATGGTTTTCATTCATTGAATGTCTGGCAACCCTGCAGTCCCATGCGATTATAGCAAAAAAAAAAAAAAAAACACCTGTAGAAGAAATATTTAATTCTTTAAATCCAATAAATAAATTGTATCATACATGTGGCACAGTATAAACAAAAAACACTTTGTAAGCCATACTCTGCCAGAGGCTTGTTTACTCCAACCGCACCCAATAATAATTTATTTTCTCAGATTAATGCGCTCTGCCTAACACTAAATAAGCTTATTAGTTCTTCATTTGATCATAATCAAAGAGACCTACAGGATCAATAGTAATGAGCGGAATGAATGCGCGATGCACACTTAGATTATCATTTTGGAAACACCCACAAGCCTTTGATGTTGTTTTATGCACCAGTTTTGCATGCACCGCTGGAAAAGAGCAATTGCTGCTGAGGAGGCAAGTGGATGATCTCCTTCAGACAAGCACACTCGGTTCCCAGAGAGAACTAGAATGACTTTCCTTTGAGGGACTGAAGTACCATTTACCTTTATTACTGTAGTCAAGAGTGTGTTTGATGGGAAAAAATCCATCTTCTGTCAACTAAGTAATAATCGAGAACAACAACAACCTGTGGCTTGTGAGAAGGTCCATAGAGGACTGTTCCGCACTGCTGCGTGTGAATCTAAATGAGAATCTGTAGCTGGTGGGTAATTGTTTCAACAAAGCAGAGGAATTATACTCATTCCAGGCGCTTGTCTTTACACATTACCCTCTATAACAAGCTATTTACTAGGATTCCTACCCAATTAGGATAAATAATTCTAGCAGAGCTGTTAGAGTCCAGTGCGGTAACAGTCGAGACCGTCCTCTGCCGCAGATGAACACTCTATCAAACGCTGCTCTAAATGTCCATTATTGTCATTCAGGCCCACTGAGACAGAACCATTAAAAGGGCTCCATTAGTGAGTGTGCACTTTTGCCAGCGTATGCACATGTGGAATAGTAGGATTAGTCATAGAGACTGATGATTAATACCCAGCAGAGCTGGAATGTAATGAGCCATTAAGTCTGTTTCAGTGTCAAAGGGTTGAAGGAAATGTACTACTGCATGGAAGTCTCAGATCACAAGCCTGTACGAGATTGCGTGTGTGTGCACGTTTGTCTTTTTTGTGTGTTTGTCAATGTGTGTACTCTGATTGCACAAGGTAAATGGGCTTTTCACAGTTAATAGCTGATAATTAGCTAGCAAACCTGTCAAACTGCAGGTTTGGTTGATTGGTGTCATCACATGTAAAACCGCTACCTAGTACATCGGATCATTTGCTGAAATGAGAGAGTTGAATGTAAATCTATATCGTGCTAGGATTTAGCGTGAGGATTAGCATAAAGCAAATCAATTGCTTTTAACAGTTATGGTAAAATGAGAGTTGGTAATGATGATGCAATCTGCTATGCTAGTAACTGCTAATGTTGACTACTTTAGTGGAATGAATCTGTTGAGTGACCAGCAATTTGAGAAAGGTGTCATGACACGTGCCTTAGAAAAAAAAATGTGTATGCTAACACTGTTTCACTGTAAAACCATCACAAATCAATGTAAAATATAATTGTTAAAGTAAAATAAATAGGCCTAAAATAAAATAAATAATACAACACATTGATCCTATTAGCAGCTGTGATTCAAATTTCGAATAAATTAGAAACATAAAGTAAGCAATGTGACAAGAATGCTCTCTTTAATAATCATTGAATGTCACTCAGTCTGTCAGTGTAGCTGTTTATACTGCACAATAAATATCTTATTTACATCTTATTTGCATCTTGTTGATAGTGGAAACATTCTTTGCACGTTTTTGATAAAACGACAGTAGATCTAAATCAAGGCTGTAACAGATACTTTCCATGATTAATTCATGACTAATTGTAATCTTGATCATTTTTCTGGTTAATTGTGTTACCCTTGTAGTAGCAGTCTGTGGTATCAAGTGTATTTAGAGCTCTATCTGTGTGGAAACTATCATTTTTGTAAGGGGTGTGTATAGAGAAGGTCACAGGTGAGATGAGTGTTTTCTGTTGACGTTTAACAGCGCAGGCGGCTTTATTCTGTCAGAAGCGTTCTGCTCAGCAGCAGAGAGTGTCTGTGGAGATGGGGAAGAGGACACACATCACAGAGCACACCCAAACCGCCATGTCAGGCTTTCCTGCAGAGTGCAGGAGCACCGCTGCAAACCAATTCCACACGTAGTATGCACCTCTATGAGGACTGAAGCTGAGCTGTTGTTTACTGATGTTAGCTGAGGTATTTAAACTAGTTTAAAAGTTGACAGGCATTGAAACACCCAACTCTGCTTTGTTGGCATAGCGAAGCTGTAAAGAAGGCCTCTCATGGTTTTGTTTATTTTTAGGGTCTCCAATGAGTTCGCCTGAAATCTGAATGCAATGTGAAGAATGTTTGAGTGCTAATTATAAGGACATTAGGTCAGTGTCCTTTATATCAGGAAAATTACTGCTTTGTTCAGAGTGGTCAAAAGCCAGAAAGAGATTGAAAGACACAAATAGACTAAGATATAGAAATGGAAAAGGGCTTCAGTTAAAGATAAAGTTTAATCATGTAGATAAGAAATGCATTCTTCAGCACCTTAAAACTGAAGTATATAGTGATGTCTGACTTGTGAATTGAATTGTTCTTCTGCAACACAGCCTCATTGAAAAAAAAAAACGACATAGTCCCACATTTTTCCAAATTTCAAAAATGTACCTACACATACATCCAATTCACTGTAGTGTAGGAAAAACAACTACGTTTATTCCTTTTAACACAAAATATGACTGCAGGGGCAGATTATTGATTAATAAGGACTTATTTTAGCATGGTTCTTTGCACAATACTGTATTATGACCTGAAAACACTTTTACCATATATGATATTTGTAAACTAATACATATTTATGTTTACATCATCACACAATCAGTTCCATATCTATGGCATTTCTGATGTAGTAAACTTGCTCGGCAGCTCACCTGGTACAGTTTTGCACTTGCAATGCAGAGCACATGAGTCCTGTGAAATATGAGTGACAACACTTGATAAATAAGCTCAAAGCCTTGCAGAAACAAGCTAAAAATGGCATTGTTTTGCATTTTTGTCTCATGTTTGCTTTAGTTGAGTTTAGGGTTAGGGTAGAGTTTAGTATAGGTGGTATATTATTTTCAAATGCATTCAAATTGCTTTTAACACCAATCAATGCAAGACCATTAAATCCATTGTCTGGTGAGTGCCACTCATCAGACATTTATTTTCCGGAGTGCCAAGATATGTACAACCAATGTAATAAAACACTGCCAGATTCACATTCTGTGCCAGATCAAACTGAACACACGTTGAGCATGACTGACTAGACATTTCACATTAATAGTGTTGCAAAACATGATTGGCAATGATTGCCATAGGTACGTTTCTCCAACAAGCTTGGGCTGATCTTTTGAGTGAATCAGCTGAAACTGTTCACCACACAATTCATTCACAACTCAGGTTCTCAAGTCAGCACAGATCTCAAGTTAAACACATAGCCCTGCTTTCCATCAGAACACTTTGAGGAGACAATTCAGTTTGAACATGTTGTTTATGCCAGTAATGAACTGAGTCTGCATTGCTTATTAAAAAGTTGAAATTAAATCATTTGGCTTTGTCTTGGGGGTATTCGTCTCTGAAAGTGAGGCTTCATACTCAGTCTAATCGACTGGTTTTAGATTAGTCTCAATGCTCTGGTAGTCTTCCAGCCCCTGGAGCAGGCAAAAGTAGAACGCCAGCGACATCTGTCAGAAACCCATCACGGAGCTCTGCTTTTGATGTGTGTGGGAGTGTTCCTCACAAAACCAGTTAGCTGCCACGGTTAACAAGATTGAGAAAGTCCTGCAGAATAAAAAGAAGAAAGGGAACGGAGAGAAAGAATGAGACGGAACGCAACCCCCTTGCATCCCTCAGCAGTTCTAATCGGTAACACAGCCGAGAGTAGTCATTTGTGGTGAGTTTGTGCGCATATGCATCATCCTTTTGTGCACAAAATGCACACATCTGAAAATCCCAGCATGGAAAGAAAGCACATTCCAATTTTGAAATAGTGTGTTTGGCATCTTATGAACCTTGCAACCACATCTGGAAACATTATTCTTGGAAGACAGGTCATTATCCACCAAAGGCAGCATAGAAAACATATTTAGAGCGAGGAAAGGAAACAAAATGAAAAACAATTGGAGTGACCGGTTGGACTGTTGCTGTAAATGTCTGGGAATGTAGGACATAAACTTGCTTATATTTAGGTACAGTTAAGTCAAATCTCACAGTTGGAATCAGTGTTTCCTGCACTACTTTTCAGCAGTGGCAATCACCTGCTGCTGAGACATGACAAAAGAACTCATAATTTGCCTGAGATGTGAATGTGCATTTTGCAGTCTGTATGTGCTGTGTAATAATGCAGAGAATAAGTGTATTTTAATGGAGCCGTCCTCATGGACTGCGCTGTCAACAACATGCAACACAACCAGCGCATTCTGATTCAACAACAACAACTCTTATGAACCGGTTCTTTAATCGTGAATCAAAAACAAACTAAAATTCTTGCATTGAATGTTTCTGATTAGCTAAAAAGAACCAGTTCATAAGAATCAATATTTCAATCTTTTTAGCAAAGAAAAAGATACAGCACAGTCAATAGCTATTTTCCATCACAATTTCCATATGTTATCGCATCAGAAACGAGTGATGGAAACACCAAATTTCGAATAAAAATCCCTTAAGTCGCAAAAAAGTTTTTACCCTCGCTTGAGGGTTAATGGGAATAATGGGAGATGGAAACACATTTGCCGAATAAATTCCTCCATGAGCATCAAAAATATCATGTAACTTTGCGCTATGGGACGGCAAAACCTGACTAACCAGCGGACCGATCTTGTTCCACAGCATCTGAAATGTTGTTATGGTCATTATGAAATGCCCGAGGCCCGAGCAAAGTCTGCCATCAAAGTATTTCTGTATAATTACCTCCCAGAACTGTTACACGACTGCGTTCCCAAACAGCAGGCATCACTGAAAGCAATGGCTGCATTTATTTTGTTTCGTCAGCTCAGGTGCAAGTAATTTATTATATATGAAAGTTATTATGTTCAGTGTCTTCTCCTACTTTTCTTAGTGATATATAGTGTCGGTTTATCAGGAAGTGCTGATTTTGTTCTCTTTGACTCATTGGATGGAAACGGTGCTTATTTGCAAATGTTAAATGCGATATTCCAGTTTTGCGCATAAGTTAAATTCACAGCTGTGGATGGAAACCTGGCTAATGTAACCTGATTCCCAAATTAATGGCTGTTATGCAGGGGCTCTTTGTGGCAGACAAACGCATTAAATAAACGTAATAATATTATCAAAAACCAAAATGATTCTTTGCTACATAAGGATGTGATTGGTGCTTTGCACAGATGCATTACAGCCACTCTCTACCTATCTTTGTCTTTTGTTTTCTACCTCTTCATGCTAACCACAGTGTCCCTCCCACACACATGCACATATATGCACGCACACTCACACACTGCAGTATAGGATCTCTGAACCCACATGCTGTGTGGTTTTATTTTCTCTGAGAGTAAGTGAGAGAGATAAGAAAAAGAGAAAGAAAGAAAGACAGGGAGGCGTCGGGCCCACTGATTCCATTCTCTTGGTTGAGGAGTTTCCATTTGCACACACAGCCATTTCCAATGACCAAGGACGACTTTCCGTTTTTCCGTTTTAATTTGGGCAGCAGTTAACCGTCAGCGTTCGTCAAGATTCACAGCTTCTACAGGCTCGCTCTGATTGAAGGAGCTTTTCGACGGTAATCGCCGCATGCAACCTGCTTCGAATGGAGTCCAGCTTTTGAGGGTCTGCATCGTCTGTATGGAGTACACAAACTGCCTTTTTTGCCCAGTCAGGAGTTAAATCAAGATGACAAGGGTAAGAAATTTCAGGCCTGTGTCTCTGCGGGTCAGAGTTTGTCTAAGGCGCAGTCAGTGGTGGTTGTGGGAGCAGGGAGGAGCTCTGGCTGCACAACCCTTACCGCAGCAGGGCAGACAGGGGCAGCCCTGGCTTCGGGAGGGATGGAAAGAGCAGCGTTGGCTGCCACTGGAGCTCTGTAGGAATTGTTTAGTCATGCACCGATCATTCCGCGAGCAGAAGTTGGCCTCGGACAACTTAAATAGCTCAGTGTGTTGTGGAAAAGACTGCTGGCAGAGACTGAAAGTAGAGATTGTGTAGTTTCAAAAGCAGTTTAAATCTGCCTGATTCAGAGCTTAAGCATCCTCTCTTTCTGTGTGTCTTTTCACGCTGTGCTTAACCTTGATTTATCAGCTTTTTAAACCCCAGGCTAAAGGCACTTTAACCCTGGGCAATGCAACATTCACACTTGTTCTTTCGAAAGCTTCTGACGATGTGCTGCAAATCTGTGCCACAAAGTACCATGGCTTTTTGGAAAAGGTAGCATGAATCTACCATGTTTTTAGTCATGTGTTCTTCCATGTTTTTGAGCATGTACTGTGGTATTCTTGGAAGTACCTTGGAGGTACCATGCAATTATATTATATTATATTATAACATAACATAACATATAACATAACATATAACATATAACATATAACATAACATATAAAAAGTGTCCAAAAAAGGGTCACCATAATTTTGGTGCCAAATATAAACCAGTGTTATTTTGCTATTATTTACATTTATTAATATTTTGAATTAGCTTTTATTTTCATATTGTCAGTGTATTTTCATGTGCTTTTGTTATTTTTAAAAATATAACTGATGTAAACCATGTAAAGTTATATTTTCAGCGAGATGTTGTAGCATCAGACAATCAATCATAAACTACACAGTGCTAACCTTATTAATTATGCATGCGCTTTTCATCAAACCGTTTACATAGTATTTAGTTTCAACACCTGAGAGAAAAATGAAAATGTTAAATGGTGTGACAACACAAACTAGTAAAATGTGGTAATTTTTTATTAATATAATTTTTTTGTTGTTATTATATATTGTATTTTTGTTTAGTAATATAGGTCATGTGCCCATGGCAAGCTGGATTCATCTTAAGCTATTGACCTTATACTAGAGTTTAGCACATCCCTGGTTAACAATTTCAAGTGTGAAAAGCCCATCTCTCTTTCCGTTCTTTTTAAATGACTGGATTTGCCTGGCCTATTATACGTTCAGAGAACATATGCACACCTTGCCAATATTGCAAATAAAATTCCTTAAGAGGATCATAAGGTTATGCTTTATGCTGAGGTCTGCTCCTGACTCGTCATATTCAATCTGTGCTTATTCAAATCAGCAGCAGGGCTGAATGCTAATTTGAGGTTAGTGATATTCACTTGGCAGCCAGAAGGCAGCCCATCCAGCGAGAATCCCTGATGAGATTAAACGTGTCGGAGTCATTGAGAGGAGCGATTGTCAACGGGTTCTGATACAGGACGTGGGGTACGGGGGCAGGACACGTTTGTGTACACAGAGTTGATCCAGAATCCAGAGACACTTAAGTCCCTAATCACACATGCACCGGGTTGAGCCGCTTTGATGGGTAAAATAAGGGGAAAGGAAAAGGAATAAGAGCTCAAGGTAATCTTTGTGACTGGATGTCTGAAGATCACATGCGCCAATATCTCTCTGTGCGCCTCCTACGTAAGAACCGATAGCAGAGACCCCACTGTTTTGACAACTAAATCACCTTCCCCAGCTAATCTACCACTGTGTGTGCGCACATAGGATCATTGTTTAAAGTGTGAATGCGTACCTGCTTACATGGGGGTGTATGTTAAATGAGTGAGTGTGAATACTGCGACAGCAGCTGATCCCCGCTCTGGTCGTGTGGGAGGGTTTGGGGCTTTGGTTGTGCTGTTTCTGTTTTGCTTTGTGTGTGGTTGTGTGTTTACTTGCTGTAGGTGGAATCTTTGAGGAGGTGGTCACGGTGAGATTGTTCAACCTTGTAGCCAGGTGCAAAACAAAGTTGAAGTTTCTGTTGATTAGCATTTTTTAATTCATAGGTATCATGAACTAGCAATAAATTACCATTTTATAGCATTTATTAATCTAGGTTAATGTTAAGTTATATAATATTCATTAAATATATACAATTTATTATTTAATGGCCATGTTAATTCATGTTATTTCATAATACATTAATGTAACATTTAATGTTAGATTATTACTTCAGGAGCGCACCTGTCTTTGATTTCATTGGCTTAAATGACTTATATCAGATAAAACGATTGTTCTTGCTATTTAAACCATTTTGCTGTTGTTCTGTAACCCCTTTCCTCTCTAGCTAATTTTATTTTCTCTCCAAACTCAATTGTACTTACATTTGGGGTTTAGAGAGTGTTCATTTTGGACCAGGTTTGTGTTGCACTTCTGCCATCACCTGCATGACATAAGTCTGTCTGTCTGTTTCTGCGCAGGGTGTGAGCGGTATGTCCGTGGATGAGAAGTCTGAAGCTCCCATGTACGTGTATGAGTCGACGGTGCACTGTACCAACATCCTGCTGGGTCTGAATGAGCAGCGGAAGCAGGGCCTGCTCTGTGATGTGACCGTGCTGGTGGAGGGGAAGGAGTTCCGCGCGCACAGGGCTGTCCTAGCGGCCTGCAGCGAGTACTTCCTACAAGGATTCGTCACTCAAAGTGACAATGAACTGGTTCTCAGCATGCCAGAGGAGGTATGGCTAAACACATTATTATCATGCACATTAATGGTCTAATAAATTACTGAGAGTTTGCCAGGTCACTGGTGAATACACTACCATTCAAAAGTTTTGGGTCAGTAATATTTTTTAAGTAATATTTTTGTTCAGCAAGGATGCTTTAAATTGTTTAAAAGTGACAGAAAGAAATGTATTATGTTACAAAAAACTAACTTTCTATTCATCAAAGAATCCTAAAAAATGTATCAAGGTTTCCTTAATAATATTAAGCAGAACAGCTGTTTTCAACATGGATAATAGTGTAATTAGATTGATTTAAAAAAATAGTAAAAAGTTATTTTACAGTATTAGTTTTACTGTAATTTTACTGTATTTTTATAACGTAAATTAGACTTCTTTCAAAATACATTACAAAAACATAAAAAAATATTACAGACCCCAAACGTTTAAATTCGTATTGTATGTTATTGTATTGTAAAAACATATTGTATGTTTTAGGTGGGCCTTACAACATAGCTTTTGAAAGTATTGCTAGTAAAAATAGTAGAAAATTCCTGACATGGTTTTTCATGCATCACTTTTCCAGTATACTAACGTTATGCTGTACAGTAAAGCATGACTATAATCACCACTCATCACCTGTCTACCTACCATATGGCAGTGGCCATTATTTTACTCATCTTTTTGAGCAATAGCCGTGTCTCTCTAACACACACTCATACACATACATGAGCAGTAGTTTGTTTTCTCTCACAGCCCAAAATGCACATTTAATGAACTAGCATCTGTTGCATTAACCCTCCATCTCCGCTCTCCGGTTCATGGATCTAAAATTAAGATGCAAAGTTTCTCGAAAGCAATACATTAGCATAACAAATGGATGCATTTATTATGGTTTCTATAAAGTAGCTGAGTAAGAACATAGTGTGATTTTAATGAGACGTACTTGATTAATTTCCTCCTTTTAGACTGTCAAGTAGCAATTTAGTGTTTTAATGACATGTTTAAAGTTCATAGCAACTGAACAAAAACAAGGCAGAGATTTCAATGAGGGTAAAGTTGGCAAGCTAGTAAGCATCAGCAAGCAATACAAGTAGCTACTAGTAAACAAAGCAAAACTATGAAGATTTTTGTCTGAAGAATTGTCTGAAGTGACAAGCATTCTTACTTGTTATTTTAGCACATTAATGGAAGAGGGAATTGAATATATAGAGGGCAACAGTTGGGTTCTGGAAGTAAAAAAAAACAACATAATTTTTTAATAGATTTTTAACAATAAATTAACAGACCTACTGTGGCCTACGAGGTTGTTGAAGCCACCTGTCCGCATTTTTTCAATGTATTTTTTTATATAATCATCTTCAGCATAGGAAATTGCTAGTGAAAAACTACATTTCCCATGGTTCTGCACTGAAATCTCCACCAATAAGAATTAAAGCAGTCAAATCATGCCAGAAGAACACTTTAGCATCTGCTCACTCCCATAAAACAATGTGAATTTCCCTATGATCTTAGTGTGCATATTGCAATAGACGTAAATTACAAGGTTTCATTTTATATAATTGCTACCTTCAAATCAGTTTGTTTTTCATTCATTCAAAAAAAGCTGCTTTGCAACGATTTGTATCGTGAAAAGCGCTATACAAATAAATTTGAATTGAATTGAGTTCAGAATTTAATCAATCATTATATTATAGTGGGATTATAGTTTTTAACCTAATAAAACCATCTTTTTGTCCGATTTTTGAATACATTTGTGCTTTAAATCAAAGTTTGTAATGTTGTGATTGACCTTATTGATGATTGGTTTGGTTCTTGGCTTAATAATTTCACAAAGACTTTTTTAAAATCCTATGGGACAAATGAATGAGAAAAATACTTCCGAAACCAAGGCTTCTGCATTCTTCCTCTAGGTGTGATAAAGTATTATTATGATGTGAATTTCAATGGAACTGAACAATTAAAATTGTAGTCTAAGGGCATGCTAAGATTGTGTGGTTGCCGTACACATTAGCACAGAAATGCACATGCACACACCCCTGCTTTCCGGGCTCTGGGGTGATTGAGTTTTCCACAGAGGTGTTAATGTGGCATAAGAACACCTCCAGTCATGTTTTACACCTCCACTCATACATTCACTATCTTGTGAGCACGCACATGCACATCTTCAGAAGTGGGACACTTG
The DNA here is from genome assembly GCA_027422415.1 of Schizothorax lantsangensis. Classification (NCBI taxonomy): domain Eukaryota; kingdom Metazoa; phylum Chordata; class Actinopteri; order Cypriniformes; family Cyprinidae; genus Schizothorax; species Schizothorax lantsangensis. The sequence continues at coordinate 16,698,498 of CM049855.1, forward strand.
TAACGCATGGGACATGTGGTTTGAAGTGGGATATGACCAGTGATGTTATTGTTAATTAAAATGTTTAATTGAAATACAGCTGAAATTAAACATGAATATGAAATTAAAGAGTAAACTTAAAACTGAAATTGGAATTAGAAATTTTGCGATGCAATTGAAATAAGTTGAAGTACTAAAATTACTAAAACAGAAATTAAAATACATTTAAAGTAGTGCTGTCAAACGATTAATCACGATTAATCGCATCCAAAATAAAAGTTTTTGTTTACATAATATATGTGTGTGTACTGTGCATATTAAATACACACACAAATATTTACATTTTCAAAATATTTACAGGTATTTATATAAACATAATATATTTTTCTTAAATATATATGTGCGTGTATTTATATATACATAATAAATATACACAGTACACACACATATATTATGTAAACAAAAACTTTTATTTTGGATGCGATTAACCATGATTAATCGTTTGATAGCACTAATTTAAAGCTATATAAAAATATTTTTTTTGAAAATAATAAAAATGACAACCGCACATAACAAAATTACTACAACTTTAACACTGAAACGAAGACTGAAAATATAAAATAGATGCTAATTTAAAATATTAATAAGTACTGTAATAGAATATATACTGGCTACAACCACATTATTGTTGAGATGTATTTATTACCCATAATATGCCAGTGGAAGAGTGTTGGCATTGCCTTTCTGTCATTGAGGAATGTTAAAAATAAGGAAGTGATATGTCAACAGGTTTGTCTGTGCAGAATTGTGATTTAAGATGATTTAAAGGAGTTGTAGAGACTTCCAACAAAATGTAACGCTTCCTTCATTCACATCTTCCTCCTTCATCAATTATTCATCAGTTTTTCACTCTGATAGTCAGGTGTGAGTGTGAACGAGGAGGGAATTACATTTTTCAAAGATAAAAAAAAAGAGTCTGATGATTTGATAAAGCGTCTATCTTCACCTCAGATGTGACAGAAAATGTGTTACCGTCTCTTACTATTAATAGCGGTAAACGTAATGCATATTCCAGATAAGTTTCATTTAATGCTTTTTTTCAATAGCACAGAAAATTGAGGAGCATTTCATATTTCAGTTACAGAGCCTTCTGTGTTGTTTTGTAATATGATGAATGATTTGTTTTGTCATGTTGATTCAAAGTCTGCAGCTCTTGAAAGACTCAGGCGGTGTATCTGCTGTGCCGTAAGTGTGTGTAGACTTTGTGCTCTGTGTGTCGCACACATACGCAGCAGCATCCAGTGAGTTCAGCTCAGCATTCAGGGTTTGCTGAACATCGCCCCCTATATGTCTCAAGAGGCAACGTGACGGTGGAGAAAGAACAGGAGGGGGGGTTTGAGCTGAGGTGGGGGTGTGCTGGTGGGGTGGTTGATGAAAAAATTCACTGCAGATGAAATGTGAAACAAAGAGCACCGCCACCTCCTTCTTTTCCCCTCTGCAACACCCCCCACATCCACCCCACCCCTCCCAGATGACCTTGTTATTGTTGAGTCGTGGGGACCGCATCGGGTTAGTGACATCATCTGTGTTAGCCAGGGAATGTTGAGCAGAGAGAGAGAGAGAGGTCCTTAATCGGCTCTTTGTTGGGAATCAGATCATGAAGAGAGACAGAAAAACAGCCTCCCCCTCAACCCCCTACGGAGATGGAAGAAACCCTGTATTAGACTACCAGGATTCCGATAGGCCTACCAAGAGATCCATGAAAAATTTACTGTCTGAATGTTTTTATACAAAGAGATTTTCTTTAAAGCTTTTTAATGCCTAAAAAATAGAACTTAATGATACATAGGGGTCGGGTGTTTTTTTTATGTCTTGAGTGTGATTATCAGGTTAATTTGGTTATTATGCCAGTAGTGGTTATTATTTGACTTTCATATTAGAGGTTTTGCTTTGATGATGATCTTGGATTCCCTCCAGCCACAGTCATTAAGAGAGAAAACCGCATGTTACATCATTGCGTCCCAACTGCTTTTGCTCCTTTATAGATTTTATATTGGATAACTAATGGAAACCAACAGAGTACTAAAATTGTTATTGTACAAAATTGACTCTGAATATTTTAAATTTATGAAAATTACTGAAGAAGGCTCAACAGTATGCAAAATTCTTAACATGATACAAGATGTAGACTGACTAATTTACAACTCATTTGCCAGCCTAACGCATGGAATAAACACTGGGCCAAACATTTTCTTAGTATTAATCATGCTACCAAGTGACAGACGAATTTGCACCAAAATACCATAGAGTTTAATTGCATAGCTTTTGACTTCAACAGTAAATGATATTGGAAGCTTTTTCTCCATTTTTATGTTGATAAGCCTATTTATTTTGCTATGCAAGCTTGCATGAATTGAATACATGATTAGCTGCATTTTATTATTTGTTTTTTAGACCTATAAAACCCATTTTGAGGTCACAAACAGACACAGAAACAGAAGAAGGTCATCCACTCCTATGAAATGAATGGGAAAATTTGTAGAAATGAAAGTCTTTTTGGTACAAAAAAATCATTTTTATATATATATTAAATACATTTAGTTAAGTTTTTCTAGAACACATATACACATTGCCTGGATTTTTGTAACTATTGTCTGATTTTATTACTGATTTGAAATATATTATTGATATTTCAGAAATTTTGGTTTGCACTTGTATTATATGTTGTAGGTAAACTGCTAATTAACTGCATAAAAAAGCATCTTGTTACCAAGATGGCTGCCAGGACTTTGGCTGTGATTCACCAGTTGAGGTCCGCTGCGCTAGATACACAGACGGGTGTGAATTGGCCTTATTAACTGGCGCTTTAGGAGGCGAGTGCTGTCAGCATCCAGTATGAATGGCCATCCGTCACATGATGAAACCGTGTGTAAGTGTTAGGTTTGTCAGCTTATATCTGACCCAGATATTTGCTTTCAGTTCGCTCTTCATCTGTAGACACAGTTCAGCATAAGTGTGACTATAATTTTCAAAGGAAGTTGATTCACCACTCTCTTCCTCTGTTATATTCCTTAATCATATAATTTGCCATACCATTGTAACCTCTGCTGATTCAAGTGATTCTCTCTTCTGTGTTATTCTGTGACACCACCCCAACGGCTCAAGATTTCATCCCAGTTTCTTCTGTCTGTTATCTTTTTTTCCTTGTTTTAAGAGTGGTCTTAAGGCTGTCATGTAATAAAACCATCATTCAGCGCTCTATACCATGTTAATTCGTGATTCTGATTTGTCAATTGCACCATCCAGCTGTCTAATAGTCAACTTCCGGAGGTAAATATCTCATTCATTTTCTCCACAGGGAAACTGATTTTGAATGTTAACTTTTAAACCATCAAAAACACCCTTACTGTGAGCTACAAGATGTATAGTTTTGATGAAACCATCAGCACAGATTATTTCAACTTTTTAAAATTTAAATGATCATGTTAAACAGCATATTTCCTGTTTAAAAAAACTACATTACCCATGATTCTGCAGAAAAAATCTACATTTGAAATGCTTCATGGGATTGTAGTTCTTTACCTCATTAATACATTAAGTACACAAACTTGTACTTTTGTGTTTTTGTCTTATTTTCAAATACTTTTTTGCCTCAAACCAAAGTTTGTAATGTTACGATTCACCTCGTAGCCGATTGGTTTAATTTACTTTATTTTAAAATCTCTATGGAGAAAAAAAAAAAATGGACAAAATACTTCCATAACTGAGGCTGCTAAAAAAATTGTCTGGCTATGTCACTCTATTTCCTAATATTCACCATCGTCCATGGCAACTCTATATATCATTCCGCTTATCCGGGTAAATGAAACCAGTGCTACTTTCAATGTCTTTCGTGTCGCACAAAATGCTACTTGCGCCATCTTGTGTCTCAGTTATTGTTTTGAAAATTACTTCAGAAGACTTCTGTATTTATTCTTACTGTAATATTGCTGCAGTGTTGGTCTAAAGCTCAAAGTACTCTGCTCATCCGAGTTTCGATACGTCGGTGTACATTGTAATGGACTACTTTGTTCTTAGCGGGACCTTTTAGATAGCATGTTCATTAAAACAAATTCTTGAAGTGTACTAATGTGTATTTGGCGAATAGCCGTATAGCACATGAGATAAAGTACAGTCATTAGCCCATTATTACAGCAAGAATCTTCTGCAGAGAACTGTACAACGTACCTGATTTTGCGCAGAGTACAATTTATTTTAATGCAGTACTTCAGAGATTGATTGAACTTGACTATTGATGTATACCAGGGAGTGTGTGTGTGGTGTGGTATTTGTGAGTGTGTGTATGCATACTCGAGTCCCCCAGCTGTGCTCTGCAGCTGTGTCACTGTGATTCAGCATTGCTTTAGACAGTCAGCGTCAGTCTGTGTCTGTATGTTTATGTATGTCTGTCTCGGCGACTCTGATTCAGCACTAGTCTGTACAGCGACCTCAAACCACCTCCTGTTATAAAGTTTACAGTCCTCCACACAGAGCCACTTGTGAATAGCAACCACATGCGATTCAGCACCATTGCAACACTCTAAACCCAACACACACATACATTGCAAAACACATATCTAAACACACCCCATACTACAGTGAATTACAAAATATCCTCATTCCTCAAAACACTAGCTCTGTGAAACTGTACTTCTGAAGGGCCTGTTGGGAGGGTCGCTTTGGATTGCTGAATTTAAAGAGATTTCCTTCCCTTGAGCTCTACAGAAGTTTAGCATGTTTGATGTTCCTTCAATGTTTTGCCAGTACTATGATATATTATGACATGTTCATTGTTCCTAATAAGCAGTAGATAAATCGTTGAAGGTTAAGTAATTTAGGTAACGCTTTTCAATAATGTTCAATTCATTAATATTTTGAATGCATTAGGTATCATGATGAATTAACAAAGAACAATACACTATCGTTCAAAAGCTTGCGCTCAGTACGTTTTTATTTTTATAATTTCTTATTTTTATTCAGCAAGGATGCATTAAATTGATCAAAATTAACAGTAAAGACATAATGTTAAAAAAGATTTCAGAAAAAGAAATCTTGTTTATCAAAGAATCATGAAAAAATGAAACATTTCGAGGAAAAAAAAACATTCCTAAAAAATATTAAACGGAACAACTTTCATAACTGATATTAATAATGTTTCTTGAGCATCAAATCTTGGTTAATGTTGATATATACATGAACTAAATTTTTATAACATTTCAATTAGAGTAAATTAACATAAGCTGAATATATTATTTAGTATATATATTATATAGTTTCTGAAACACCATTGGTTGCATCACATCATAACCACATATACAGAAAATGTCTCATTTAAGGGAAAGGCTAAATGTTTAGCAGGTGTTACGGTTAATTGCTGATATACCCAAACATTGTGAGAGGCTTTCAATCAGGTCAGGACCTGGCTGGGGCAGTCGAGGGGTAATCCTGAGGGATAGAGCAGGTCAGAGAGGAAATAACAGCAGACTACATGAATGCTAGCTACGATACGAGACTATCACATATTTGCAGCCGATCATGCAGATGGAGGGAGATCTGTCTTCTATCACAGCCGGGGGGGTTGGGCAGAGAGGGAAAGCCAGCGAGAGAGGAAGTCTGTCTGTTAAATGGAAATCTGTGTAAGAAGAGAAATTACCCGAGAAGGGAAACAAGAGTGAAAAAGTCTTAAAGGCCAAACAATGCAGCAATGTCCAGCTCTTAAGGACGGCGAGGTCATGTCCTTTTCTCTGTCTGGTTGTGTACCGTAAACCTCACTTTGAGAGGATTAGCCAGTAGAGTATCTGATTTAATCCATCGCACTAGGGAGGGATAACTCTAAATCTGTCAAGCGTTTACCCATCTGAGTGTCTGCTTGTGACTTTGTGTGTGTACGTGTCTGACACATTATACAGTAGACACCAAATCAATTTGGGCACTTTAGATAGACCTGTAAATATCTGCATTATGGCATTAAATATTAAAATCTGCATCTGAAAAACAAATGTTTCAAAATAAACCTTACCTTTTAGCCATTTTTCCAGTTAATTTTTGGGTCCATGGGTCCATGTGTTTTTGGGTTAATGGGTCCATGTGTGTGTGTGAGAGAGAGAAAGAGATAGTGTCCACAATAAAGAAAATTGTAAAAGGAAGTAAAATTAAAAGGAATAAAGAGCAATTAATTAAATAAATAATTGATGTAAGGAAAATTTTCATTTAAAAGAAGTTCTTAGAAATGTATTGTTTTTGTCATTTCTATCAGAGAGTATCATTTCCTGCTTTGTGTTTTTTTTGTCTTTTCTGCCTGTTATTCATATCACATGACTCTGATTTTGTGTACAGAAATAATAAATATTAGTAAGCAGTGAAGCAGTCTTTTGTGAAATATCTTTTTTTATAAAAAGTAATAATAAAAAATGTGCCAAATTAGGATTTTTTTTCTTCATTATGACTTTATGCATCAAAAAAAGAAAAGAAAAAATATGCTTATTATAATATTTTGACGTATTCATGTCAATGTATGCGTAAATTGCATTTTAATGTATTTTTAATAATAAATAGAAACTAAAAATAGCATCACATCATTATATAAACCTTAAATTACCTTAAATAAATAAAAAAACAAATACGTAAAATTATAACAACAAAAGTAGTGGTAAAACTTAAAATGTCCAAGATCTCCCGAATTGTAAATATACGATTTTTCCACATGGATAAAAATGTGACCGGTTTACTGTGATTGGTCCGTGCAGATGACAGTTCAGATAACCCTTTTCACATTTTATTTATGCAGTGCTAAAAATGATAAACTGCTGCTTTAAAACATGATATTTGTAGTCGTTTTGAAGGTCTGTGTTTCAAATCCCACTGATCTGCCTTCTCCAACTTTGTGTACGAACCTTCAAATTGCCTATGATGCTCAAAAATGCTGTCTCAGTAGGTTTTGAAGCACAGCCAATAAATGCCCTTACTGTGGCCCCGAATATTTGTTCAACGTGAGCCGTGACTTTGTGCTGCAGCGTGGCTCATTTGTCTGTGTCTGCATTTGGAGTTTAATGTCAGGTTAGTCAGCAGATTTCATATCGCAGGCGTCCCATCTTCAGTAGAGGTTTTGTATTTTTCAGACACCCTGTAAAGCGCTCGCTCCATTGTCATGCGGATCTTTGCCTCATTAACATTCATGACATGCAGGAATTTGCTGGAGCGAATTTACATAAATTAGCCGTCTCTGCTACTGAGAGGGGAAAGGCAGAAGATCAAAGAGAGGGGGAATGAATGAAAGAGAGGGCAGGTGTGAGGGGTTTATAGCATTCCGTGACCTTTTTATGGAAGGAATCGCTTGGCACAATTCCCGAATAGTCAGGAGTTGTCAGGATGTATGATGTACAATTCATGTAATTTCCTGCTTTGTAACAATATGACCCTTTTGAGGCCCAGTGAGGGAGAATAGTCTGTAGTCTGAATTAGCATAAATGGCCCAGATCTGTCGTAGAGATAAATTTGCTCCTTTGTCTGTTTCCCACATAATAAATGTTGTTAACAGGTCCAGTGGCTCATATGTCAAAGTCTGTCCCTTAATGAGCTGCAATAGTGCTTTATTTTTCCTCTTCTGTGAGCACCTTTTGTCTTCTCTTGTGTTGTTCGTCTTTGTAGCGCTACACGGTTAAAGGGATCGTTCACCCAAAAATCTTAGAATCATTCTTGGATCTTTTCATTTAATTGGTTGAAACTTTCTGAATTATTTGTTCATAATTGATGGCTTCATGAATCGTACTGAACCAGTTCTGATGTCTCACTGATCCAGTCATAACAGTTAAAGGCATACTTCATCCAAAAATTAAAATTCCATCATCATTTACTCACACGCACATCGTTCCAAACCTGTATGTTTCAGTTCCATTGTATTTTTTGGTCATTCAGTGGAAGTCAATGGGAACTGAAGCTGTTGGGTTACCAACATTTTTCAAAATATCTTCTGACTTCTTCTAGATAGTCAGTGAATAAATGTCTATATTCATTAGAGATTTAAATCTGTTCATCACACAGAGAGTAATATTTGGATTATTATACTGTTATGCTGACATGAATTTATATTTTTAGGGTGTTATCCCTTTAAGCCTTTGTCTCGGATCGTATGACCCACCCCCCACCCCATTTTAATTCGAACCCCTCCATCTTTTAATTCTATCTCTTTGTTTCCACATTTCCATCGCTCCATGCTTATCATTCCCTCACTTACTTTCCATCCCTCTGCCTTCCTTCTTTTCTTTTGTCTCCATCAGGCTAATGGGTGCGTGTCACAGAGACACTTGTAGTAGCAGTCACAGATGGTGCAGCCGATGCTGCCGCTGCAGCCTGTGTCTGCTGATGTCAGCTGAAAAACACATTTCAGCACTTTTTTCCCCAGCAGAGAGAGCTGTTTGTCAGGCATAGCCTCTCCATACCTTTACACCTCCCGACATTACTGTCTCTTTCCACCCTGTCACAAAACGTTGGGAAAATTTAAAAGAGTTTCAGGTTTTTGATGATATTCAATTTTTCAATTTAAAATAAAATAAATAAAAATAAAAATAAAATTCAATTTATTTTCTAGATATCTATTGAAAGGGTTGATTTCTAACCCCCTATAATCATAGTTTTCGAAACTAGTGTATCAATTCTGGTATTTATGTTACAAGCAATGTCTGTATGTCAATGTCAAATGTCAATGTCAAAGTACATTTAAAATGTTAAATTTGAATTATTTTTATTTAAATGCATCAATATAACAGCAGCAATATTCAGCCACATATCTAAATTTTACCGGAATATTTTAATATATGAAAAGTAAAGAATTTAGATTTATTTAAACATTAATTTCAATCATCGATTTAAATAATGCATTTAATTCAACATTTTTAATTGATTATTGGATATGAATTGAATACTAATGCCATTTTTGCTACTGAAACATAAATAAGAGATGTAATTAAAACATCTTAGGAAACTTGATTGATAAAATGCATTAAAATCATTGTACTATTCGCAATAATGTTTAATTTTATATCTCCCACAAATGATCATGAATATTCACTAATTCAAGGGTCTTCTTTATTAATACTTGTATGATAAGGTTACACTGACTGATCTTGCTTTAAAAAATCCATCATTTGTTTGAATGAAATCTCTCCCTCGTTCTGTTTTCTGTTCCTTTCTCTCCTAAGTGGACACACTTCCTATCTAAGAGCCATGATCATCCCCTTCAGACACACTCTACATACAGTCCTCCCCCACACCCGTACACTGTACACACACATACAATACACACACTAGCACACACCATCCCCCACAAAGATTACGAGTCAGCAGCTTCCTCTCAACAGTGACTGATTGGAGCTGTTGTGTTGCCAGCGGGTAGATGAGCCTCTCTCTCTCTCTCTCTCTCGCTCGCTCTCTCTGTACTATAATGCGTCTACTGGACACAGACAGCCCCGGATGACTCAGAGTCGGTAGTCATCAGTTTTGTTTGTGTGCATATTTGTGGATGCTATTGAATCCTTTGTTTGTGTATGATGGATGAGTATGACATCTCTGAAGGAGATGGAAAATAAATCTATTATTCATTCAAATCTGTCTTAGGAAGATTTGATATGTTCTTCATTCTGCACTTTGCAAGAATGGACGTCTATAGATTTGCACATTATCATACATCATTACTCATATCTCTGGAATACTTGATCCTGATTGGTCAATCACAGCATATCACAGTCGAATATTCTTGTATAATGAACACTAAACAGTTTACTGTTGTCCCTGGCAACAAGTCTCCTACACTGTGCTGGGTTTCATGTTTTTGCATCATTCTGCTGTGTCTTTCATCTCACATACAAAAATAATGTAACTGAAAGTATTTTATGTCCCTTTTTTTTGGAAATTAGCCATAAAATTAGGGGGATAATGAACAGTCAGTTGATCATTATCACAAAATAAACCTCTTCAGAAAGATTCTGATCACCCTATCTGGGTTTATTTTGAGATAATATCCATCTGACTGCACATTATATGTTATATTTTAAAGGAGGGGAACTGTTTGTTATGTAGTGTCTACTTATCATTTGCATTTAAGTTTCAAAATATAACCAAAGTCCAAAGTCTGTGCATGTTCTGTTTTTCATACACTGGTATTTCCTTTTGAATATATTCAAATATAGTTGATAATTAATACAGGTAACATTCAAATGACTTAACAATATCCTCAAAAGTTTGTACAGGAAAAAAAAGGTTTGAAATTATACTAAAGAATTCTTGGAATGTGTGCTTTTGTGATTTTACTGTAATCAAAGAGACAACAGTTAGCTTAATCCATAGTCTTTCACTCAGTGTAAGAGTGTGTTTCTGTCTAATTTGTTTTACGTTCCCCACACTACAGCAATCAGCTGTGCTTTGACTCATTGTAACAGAAAAGGCTCATTTAACTATAAGCTTGGGTTTTCCCTCCATGCCTTTGCCCTGACTGTAAATATAATCCCCATGTTTTGTTCCAATGGAAAAATCTACAAAACAAATTCTTTGGTTCTGCTGTATAGTAGGAAAGATGTTCTCTAAACTCCCTTCTAACCACAATAAAAGTGTGATGATAACATTAACATCTAGGAAGACTACTGTAGCTGTTTGTCCCTTTATCAACAAAACAAACAAACTCATAAACAGTGTCTTGTCTCCCATTCATTGAATGTAAGTGTTGATCTCATTCCCTCCCATCTATGAGCACAAGTTCACTTGTGCTGTTAAGCACTTTACATCATTGAGGGAGAAGAGAGAGTGCTTTGTGGACTGAACAATGATGGCCCAGATCAAAGTCCAGCCATTGTAATGTGTCTGAGAACGAAGAGCACCTACATCGATGTCTGTCCATGACGTTTTGACTCTAGCATAGCACAGGCAGAGTCTGACTCACTGGCAGAGAAAGAACAAAATCCAAGGGTTTTGAGACATTTTAGTAGGCTACTTGTTTTGACTTGAAAAGCTACTTTTACTGATGTAATGGTAATGTAATAATTTGCTTAATATGATTTATCAATCAGCATTCAATTACAATTTATCTAGTTTGCAAGTGAGCCTATACAGAGAGTTATATAGAGCCTGGGTTTATAGAACTCACAAGGTGGTGGTGGGGGGGATCTCAAAACATGAAAAGCTGTGAGCCTGGGTTATTATTTTCTCCCCACCTAAATGCACTTACTCACATGCGCTAACAGCGCAAAGGCCACAGTGGGCCTGCCAAACTTTTGCAGGCTCAGGCATTTACCTAATTATCTAGCATTAGGTCAAATGGAAGGCTTCCATATCTGTCTGCATCTCTCTCTCTCTCTCTCTCTCTCTCTCTCTCTCTCTCTCTCTCTCTCTCTCTCTCTCTCTCTCTCTCTCAGCAGGCTCAGGATGGCTGTAGTAGGGATAAGCCATAAGAGTCCTAGAGCCCATTAGGCTTTAAGGTGGCTCACCCAAGGGATAGATGTGACATTATGTTTACAAACCCACAAGCTTCTACCTGTTGCTGCAATACCATATGCAACAAACTGGGGGCGCTAGGCAAGCTTAACCTAGAGAGGGGAATGTCAGAGTCTTTTGTTACATAAATGAGGTTGGTCTCTTGACCTTACAGACAGCCTCCACCTTTTCACTTTTTATTTCCTGCTGTATAGACCGTTCAGTGCTGACCTGATAAAAGATTAACTGGCACTTTACAGTGTTTGTTTACGGTCATTTGAGCTGTCGAGTTCTCTCAGCACACTCCAAGTGCCCTGAACAATGGCAGTGCTGATGGTAACATTGGCAATTTCCCCTATTCTTTCTCTGTGTGTGTCCGCAGGTCAGTGCCCAGGGATTCGCTCCATTGTTACAGTTTGCCTATACGGCTAAGCTGCTGCTCAGCAGAGAAAACATCCAGGAGGTCATCCGCTGTGCTGAATTCCTGCGCATGCACAACCTGGAGGACTCCTGCTTTCGCTTCCTGGAGGCCCAACTGCGCAGTGAGGAGGACGGCCTGGTCCTCTGTCGCAAGATGGCGTCTGAGAGCAATCACTCGGAGGACGAGAGCATGCAACCTGAGTTGCTGACGACAACGCCAACTGCAGTGACCCTGTCTGGCTCTCCACGCTCTTGCCATGAAAACGCCCTGAACTCCTTGCGGCGGCCAGACCATGAGCGGCTGGCGGCGACAGAGGAGTTTGCTGATGGACAGATGGACTTCGAGCGACATGGCACCTCAGACCTGCCGCGATGCCCTAAATACAGGAAGTACCAGTGGGCATGCAACAAGCACAATAACGAGACCTCCTCACACACCAGTACCTCAGGTTTTCCAAGCACATTCAAGGAGATGAACAGGCCAGCTGTGATGCAAATCAAGCAGGAGCCACGCAGCGAGGAAGAGTCCATCTCGCTTTGCCTGTCAGGGGATGAGCAGGACGGTGGTGAAAAGGACGGTGTGGCTGAGATGGAGCTGGATGGTTCCATCGCAGTGGACCAACCGAAAGGCAGCAGCAAGTCACCCACCTGCCTACAAACTCTCTTTAAGAAGGACATGCCTAGCACACCCCAGCAGCTCTTTGCTAACAGACTCGTCAATGCCCAGGATAAAGTAAGCACTCAGGGAGACCACAAAAAAGACTATAGGCCTTCGCTTGGCAATGAGCTTGGCGTGCCTGTGGCGTTCCCCAAAGACGCAGATGGTTTCCCGCCAGGGCTTTCGTTGAAGTCAGTTCCCTGCGATGGTGTGTGCAAGCTAGAGGTGGAACCAGACCGCCGCAGTGTCATCTTCTCCTCAGGGCCCTGTGACCGACTGGGTACGCCCACCCACTCCCATCCCAGCGGGAACTCACTGGAGAAGGAGCTCTCAGAACACATGCCAAAGGGATTGTGGGCTGGCGCCAGCCAGTCCCTTCCCAGCTCCCAGACCTACTCCCCCAGCATCACAGCCAGCGACCCACCCCTGCTTTGCCGCCAAAGGCCCAATACCAGCTGCCCAGTGCCAATCAAGGTATGCCCGCGATCGCCCCCCTCAGAGACCCGAACTCGGACCTCCAGTTCCTGTTCGTCATATTCTTATGCTGAGGACGGGAGCGGTGGGTCCCCCTGCAGCCTGCCGCAGTTCGAGTTTTCCTCCTCGCCTTGCCCCAATGTGACACGGTGTCTCACGACTGACCCGCAGGAGGCAGGTGGTGGGACAGATGCGCTATTTGCACGGGTGCGGCCCAAGATAAAGTGCGAGCAGTCGTATGGAACCAATTCCAGTGATGAGTCAGGGTCCTTTTCGGAGGGGGACAGTGAATCGTGTCATGCTCGAGAGCAAGGCCCTGAGGTGAGTCTTTCAGATTTCTCTCTCATGTTTACCAGTTGTCCAACAGTCGTCATTCCAGAACCACACTATGCATCTCATACCCTGAAGTCCATTCATGCAGAAACAAATTAGATTGTGCACTCTGCCCTCATGCTGTTAGAGACTTCCCCTTTGATCCCTATTCATTGAAGAGAGCTGCAGACTCCTAATGGGCCAATAAACACTGTAATAATTTTCATATCTGGACCGACATGAACGTGAATAACTGCAATGATATTACTCTGACCTTTTGTGTGTTGCCTGGAAAAGGCTAATAGTGTAGAATAAAGCAGAGAGGAGCAAACATGATTTGACAATCAAGTTTTGTATAGGGAAAGCACAGTAAGCTGTGACTGAAGTCGGGTCTCTTAACAAATGATCTGTCCTTTTGACAGAAGAGTTTGGCTGAGATTTGGAGAAAGTGATAAAGGGATAGTTCACCTAAAAAATGACAGTTTAGTCATCTTTTAATCACTCTCATGCTATTCCAAACCTGTACGACTTTCTTTGTTCAGCAGAAGACAGATGTTATTTCTAAAAATGTCTCAGTGTTTTTGTCCATATAATGAAAGTCAGTGGATTCCTGTGTTATCTTTGGACCCCAGTGAGTTTTATTATATGGACAAAGCAGATGAAACATTCTTCAAAATATCTTTCATGTTCACAGAGCAAAGAAAGTCATACAGGTTTTGAATAACATGAATACAGGATGACAGCATTTTCATTTTTGGGAGAACTATCCCTTTAAAATTGTTCAAATCAAAATTCAATCAAAAACTTTGAAACCATTTTTTCAGTCTCCGTGTTAACATGGCAATGTACAGTACAATGGAATGATGAAGTGAAGATTAAAGTAAAACAGGGCAAAATAGGGCAGCTAAGAATAGGTCAAAAAAATATATAGCCCTACATACTGTAGGCAAAACAGTAATATGTAATGTAACAATAAGCTACAATTCACAGCCTCATCCTCAGAAAGTTTTAAAGCGAGATAGAGAATCAGAGCATATGTTCACACACATACAGTGCTTCTTTTTTTTGTTATCAACATTTTTTTTTTTTCACACATAATACAACACAGCATCCAAAATATAACAAAACAAAACAACAGACACATACTCAACATCTCAAAGTTCAATAAAAAGGGAGGGAGAGAGGGAAGGACAATAAAAACACAAAAGTCACTCCTCCATACAATCACGTATATCAAACAAAAAACACTGCCAAGCATCAATGGTCGAAGGCCTGGCCCCACCGACTTGCGCCGTTGTACATTCCATACAGTGCTTCTTAAGCTCAAGGTATATGAGATTTCTCATCGCCTTCCTAAAAAACTGCCCTTTGATGGTGAAGGCGAGACATTGATAAAAGACTGTTTATGAGATTTGGTATGAAGAGAAAGAATGGATAAACACTTACAGTATGTGAAGTTGCTTAGAGCTTGAGATTTCACTAGGGATGATGCTGTATATTTTGAAAGAGTAAAGGAATATAAAGGAGAATGGGAGATCTTCATCTTTATAGACTGGAAATGAGACCTTTAGGAATGCATGTAGGGGCCACGATGGAGAAACTGATCCGTCGCCATGGCAACACTGAGCACTCAGGAATGAATTGGCTAGTTTTCAGCAGTGTTTTATGCATTGTTTCTGTGTTGTGCATAAAAGATGTGAGACACTGTGCACAGCATCCAAACAGCTAGACAAGCCAGATGTTAATGTCAGAACATCTGACTCTTCATTTGGCTTTTCAATGGAGCTTTGTTGTTCAACTAGTTTACTCTCTCTTTCCAGTTTTCATTCAGCAACAGACCAAAAGTCACTTAAAGATTACTAATGTCACTAAATGGCTTCATTTAGTTTCAGGTACAATGGAGTTGGAATTGTATCTCCATATAGTCAAGATCTCAGATAGCTTCTGATGCTGAAAGCTCTCATGACACTCTAGTATCTGAAATACCATTTCAGTCCAAAGTTCACTCTTATTCTCAGTTTCGTTCTCACTCTTGTTCTACAACCTGACCGTTTCTTTGAAGCTAGGCTGATAAAAGTCTTTTAAAAGGACTGAAAGTCTCGCTTCTTTTATTCAGAAACTTCATCGAGAGCAAGCGCTACCTTTCATATTCTTTTCATACTTCATATGCTATAAATTGGCTTTTTTTCACTCAGTGCTCAATAAACATTTATTTTTATTATCAATGTTGAAAATAAATATCTTACTTACCAAAAACTTGTTTAAAAATTGTTTTTATAAAAACCCATGCTTATAGAATAGATAAACAAACTCCCATCTTTCTGTCTCTCTCTTTCTTTTTTATTTGCTCTCTCCCCTAGTGATATGACAGTATAAACACAATATAAACAGACTTTTGAGGGAAAAGACTCTGTCCTTTCTGTGGTTTTACAGCAAATGGCAGGTGAGAGAAAGAGCATGACAGAGAGAGGAGGATCTGCACACAAAGAGAGAAACACAGTCTCAAAAATAGCTTCAGCCTGCTGCTCGAAACAATGAATTCAAGGGAGGAAGGAAGTTGTTAAACTGTAGGCTAATCATAGTGCTAGTCTAGGCCAGTCTAGATACTGGAGTTAAACCAGGTCTTTGAACTTCTCTCTCCTTCATGAGTCATAGAGAGTATCACTTACCCTCTGTGATCAGGACCTATTCAAACAGGAAGAGCTAAGGTCCAAGAGCAACTGTATTCCCATATCATTTGATCTGGCCTTACTTGAACCTGTTTCACACAAAATAACACATACTTTTTGAGGTTCAAGTGACACCTAGAAGATACCGAAGGAGTGAAATCTTAACCACTTTTAAGGGCAACTCACTCTGACAGTTACCTGAAGATTTCACTATAGATTGATAGCAGAAATTTCAGGAGAGAGGGCAAAGAAAGGTCCTGAGGTAAAAAACAAACAAAAAAAAAACTGCCCTACTAAGGGCCGTAATAATATCTTGAGATCTTTGAGAAGATTTCTCCACCATTTTCTTTATGCTTTAGTCATTCGGTTACACTGGGTGAAGTATTGATCTCGAAGCGAGTGGGTGTGATCAGAAAAGCCCACAGACGAAAATCTCACTCTCACTTCTTCATTCTCATTCTTCAAAATCAATGTACAAGAATCATTAACCCTTTAGCTAAGTGCACCGCAGGAAGTGAGGAGTGAAGTCAGAACCATTTCTGTTCCTCTCATTCCGTCTTTAAAGCCAAGCCGCTCTCTCAATATGAGCCGATTGTGGTCTACGAATTATTCGTCAGACGTTGCATTGGTGAACTGTAAAACCGCACGATTGAAATATGCTCAAGGTGAAAAACTGAAATATTACGAAAGCTCACTGTTTGTTTGTTCAAGTAGAATCGGATATTACATGTTTCTGTTTAATGAATGGATGTCTAGTCAATCTAAAACTCGGTTAGATGTGAAACTTAGCTTAGATATTACAAAAAAAACATAAATGGAGTGTAAATCGCTGCAGTTTGTTATGTTGGAATAATGATTTATAGTAAACTTTTTTTAGTAAACATTATCAAAAGTGTAGATTTAAAACATTACCATGAGAAATTTCTGCTTCTTTCTCAGTTTTATTTCATTTAGTACTAGATTGATATATCAGTCAAATAACTGTCTGCTATTTAAAAATTTTGGAAAAAAATATATAAAAAAAAAGGAATGAAAAGAAATTCAAACAAATGCTGTTCTTTTAAACTTTCTATTCAGCAAATAATCCTGAAGAAAAATCTTTCTACAAAAGTATTAAGCAGCAACTTTTTCCGTCATTGATACTACTAAGAAATCAGAATTTCTGAAAAATTATGTGACACTGAAGACTGGAGTATGAGCTGCTAAAAATTCAGCTTTGCCAACACAGGAATAAATAACATTTTAAATTATATTTAAATATGAAACAGTTATTTTAAATAGTAATAATAATTTCAAATAATTCTGTATTAGCAAAAATTTAATATAAAAAAGATACAGTTTTTGACTTATAGTAAAAGTATATAAGAGCTATGTTTTTAAACAAGCTACACAGCTCACATAATTTGTTCTTGGAATAATTTAATGAGAAACTTGTGAGCACATTGACATTTCTGGTATTTAATTGGTATTTTGGCAAATCCAAGTACAGTTTAAGACTCTGTTGAGCTCTCCTCTGAAACCGACTGAGATTAATAGAGTCTGTTTCTCAGGAGAAAAATTTGAGAAGCTGGAGATTTACGTCTCTATTAGCTCTTCATTTAACCTGATTGCCGTCTAAGAGAAAAGAATTTCATTCCTACAGGATGGTGCTTTTTACTCCAGATTTGTTACATTAGGAATTTACCTCTGACCTAGACAGGCATTCATACAGGCCATTTATCTTAGGCATACACATACACGCTTTGGTCCTGATAGGGAGGAAGCCCCATGGTGACCACAGACAGGCCCATCACTCCATTAGACAGAGTGAGTGTGTGTGTGCATGTGTGTCTGTCCTGTGTCTTTGAGAGGGGGGATGCATGCACGTGTGTGTGTGTTCATGGATAGCTTTCCCCCATTACTCAGCCCCTGTGGAGAGTTCCAGTAATAGCAACAGGGCTGAAAGAAGAAAAACAAAAGAAGAAAGGAGGGAAGAAAAAAAAGTGGAATATCTTAGGGGTCGTTTCAGACTGTTTTCTTATCTGTGTCACATGGCGTCTCATTACCGAGACATGTGAAATGAAGAGATGCATAGCAGCACAGTAACGATTCTGGGAATGTCTGAAGGACAGTAATGATATTTAGCAAATAGATGATCTAATTACCTCTAAAGGCATTTTAACTGACCAGACGGCTAACTTCGCTTGTTATTTGCCCATTAAAATGCATTTCCACAGTTTTTACTCACATTAGACAGGAAATTAAGAGCTCATCATAGAGACGGTGTGCCGATAATATTGCTAAAATATCTGTGTGACCTTAGGCATTTGGCCTCTCTCATTCCAGTCACCTCTTTTTTTCATCGCCTTCCCACAATTCCCTTCTGCAGATGTCCATGCTAAGAAAAAGGAAGCAAGGGACAAAAAGAGTGGGGCCACTTTGCTCCCAGTAACAGATGAGTCCTACTTTTCACTCCAGACCCATTTCAAGAATAATGGCCTATAGAAAGAGTAAAGGGACAAGAGAAGAGAGAGAGAGAGAGAGACAGAATCGGGATCATGTTTGAATTTATAAGTGCCGCTGGTGTGTGTTCTGTCATCTCTGCCGGCTTTCTAAACTGGATCTGGTGGTAAGACACTAAATATAGACATCACTCTTACGCTACTGCCACACACACACACACACACACCTCAAACCGATATACCAGAGAGGGGAAGGACACATGAGAAGGTCATAGAAAGAAAGCGTCTCCTTGGACCGTGTAAAAACACATTTCTCTCCATCTAAAAAATCTGATCATTAAGACAACACAAAAATCACCCTGAGCATGTATGCAGAGCAATTCTCGATGTCGGCTGAGCTGTGAGAGTAGAAAAAGGTCTGTCCATCATTTATTAATGATGCCGTAGAGACAGAACGGGCCGACCTGCCAGTGCTCCGGGCCCCCTGCTGCTCTGCGCCAGACTGAGCCAGATCTACACTTTCATCTTCTCTCAGTCTCAACCAGAGTCACCGTGGGCTTCCCAGCAGAGCGGTCCACTTCACATGGAAGAGTAACTGCACCGCTGTGGTTCAGGTTTATGGGGTCATAATCACACAAAGCCCATGTGAGTTTTTAAGTAGGGCAGTATTCTGGTTACACTATGGTTGCCTCATTCATTAACAACTCTAGTTTATGTAATACTATTTTCATGTTATGGCCAATAACCCAAAAATAGCCGATATTAAAAAAATTATAAAAAAAATTCTAACTAAATTAAAAATAAAATCCCAAAATTAAAATCAGTCAATTTAAATGTATCAAGTGAATTTATGCATTTGATTTGCAGTATGAAAATAGATATACATTTTGAGATATCCATTAAAAGTGTTTTAAACATGAATTATTAGTGTTTTAAATATTAAGTGTGCATTAGATGATGGCAAATATAGGGGAAATGAACACATCTCAAAATCTTGACCAATACCAGTAGATGAAAAAATCTTTAATGTCAACTGATTATTGATAAGGTACCCATATATTGAATAATTTTCAATTATGTACCATCTTTCCATGTGGTATTTTGAATAAATAATAAAAAAGAATTTATTTATTTAAGAACATTTATTCAGCAAGAATGCATTAAATTGATCAAAAGTGACAATACAAGTTTCTTTTAAACTTTCTATTAATCTGAATTCTGAAAAAGCCACAAAAAGTGTTTTCATAATTGATAATAATAAGAAATGATTCTTGAGCACCAAATCAGCTTATTAGAATGATGCTGAAAATTCAGCTTTGCCATCACAAGAATAAATCACATTTAAAATATATAAAAATAGAAAACAGTTATTTTAAATTGTAATAATATTTCACAATATGTCTGTTTTACTTTGTTTGATCAGATAAATGTAGACTTGGTGACTTTTTAAAATATTAAAAAAGTATTTTTACAGAAGTACAGACAGAAGTCACCAGAAACATAGTGTTAAGCAGGTACAAAGACAAAGGCAATCTCTCTCTCAAAACCATGATAGATTTTGTATATCACCAGATTTACTGGTTCTCGTTCCTCTCACTCTGTTAACCTGAATCTTCCTCTCCTCATGACACTCATTCCTTCATTTATCCCTTGTGATAGCTCACTCTGACAACAGCAGGGTGTCGAAGTATGACATGCCCTCAGAACGCCCTCCAGACCATGATAGAGAGAAGTCAAATGATGCTTTATACTGTCAAGCGCTCATCGTACATGAAGGAGACATGATTTCCTACTCCGCTGAGTGTGTGTATGTAAGCGGCGATATGTTCAGAATCCACTGACAGCTTAGCTCGTTAACACTTGTTATTTGCATACTCATGCCCTCTGGTAATCACCTGACAGGAATGTGAAACAGAGGAAGAAACGACTAAAGCAGCTGAGCGTTTTCATCTCATTTCTCTGACAGAAAGATGCTTTCTTGTTCCTGTCTTTCTCACTCTTCATTCTCAGTCTGTGTTCCTGTTTGTCTTTCATGCTCTTTTGACCTCTTTGTTAATAAGTGATGCTGGTAGATGTTGTAAGCTTGTGATGTTTCATAAGAAATGCTCTTTGTACTTGTGAAGAACGGTGTTCTGCCTCCATCTAGTGGTGATGAAATACAGTGCAAGTTCGGTTACATTTTTATTTCATCAGAATTCACAGATTATTTTCCAAGAAGGATGTTTTTTTTTGTTTTTTTTAACAAGTGGCTTAGTAAAACACCTTGTGTGATTCTAATTGTGTTGAGTTCCCTTGTTCTGCCATCAGTTGAGCTCTGACATAGAAATGCTTTCAGGAAGAAAAGTAAAAAGGTCACAGAATAACGCTTTGCTCATGTATGTCTCTACAGGTCAAGCTTCCGTTCCCAGTCGATCAAATCACAAATCTTCCACGCAACGACTTCCAAATGATGGTGAAAATGCACAAGCTGAACTCAGAGCAGCTGGAATTTATCCACGACATGCGCAGACGCAGTAAGAACCGCATCGCGGCCCAGCGCTGCCGCAAGAGGAAACTTGACTGCATCCTGAACCTTGAGTGTGAAATACACAAACTGGTAAGCACACAAACACCTCGCTGTCTCTGTCCTGCTGTATGTGTCACAACATCTTTATTTTACACATCGGCCTTCAGGTTGTTATCAATCACCACAAGCGGCAGGGGACCATATCTCGTAGGCTGTCATGTTGCCATGGCAGCAACGCTACCTGTCAATCACAGAGCCGGTCCCATGCTGTTTTCATGATGGAGGCGGAGCCGACCGTCTTTGATGTGTGATGCGGTGTGTGTGCATGAAGCCTGACAGCCTGCGCTTTGATGCCACATGCGCATCCTCTATATAATCTCGCAGAAAGCAGCAGGAGAGATGCCTCTGCTCCTCTTCTTTTCCTCCTCCTGCTCTTCCATCCTCTTATCGTCAGAGTTTGACAGCTATATTAAAGCTCAACTGAAATGAAGTTGTAGCATGAATGAATTCATGAAGACTGGAGATGTGTAAAGTGTGTAGATCTCCATGGAGATTGAGAGCGGGAAGACAGTGTTAGTGCTGCAGTGTGACCCACAGAACTCAGCTGGTCCCTATAGATCACTGTACATTCATAACAAAGTGTGTATGCATGCGTGTGGAGCAGGTTTTGAGGTTATGTTGTGGGGACCAAAAATGTTCCTGCAAGAATAGTAAACCATGAAATCACCTCATTGTGGGCATCAGGCTTAAAAGACAGTAAATAATGTTAAATTAAAAGCTACATAATATGATTATGCTCAATAAGTGTTTATTTTACTGTACAGGGTCCCTACAATTAAAAAACTGTGAATATGTAAATATCAGGGAATTTTAAAAGGTGATTTTTCCGGCTTGGAAAAGTCATTTAAGTGAAATCTTTAAAAGTCATGGAAATGTATATTATTTGATAAGTGACTATATTTATGTGCAATACAAATATAATGAAATATTTCATTGCGTTTTAAATTAAAAAATTACAACATTATTAATATACCGTTCAAAAGCTTGTGGTCAGTAAGATTTTTTAATGGCTATTATGCTCGTCAAATGATGCATTGTTTGATTAAAAATACAGTAAAACAGCAATATTGTGAAATACTATTACAAATTAAAATACATTTTCTACATTGTTCAAACTGTTTTACACACACACACACACACACATATATATATATATATATATATATATATATATATTAGTGCTGTCAAACGATTAATCACATCCAAAATAAAAGTTTTTGTTTACATATGTGTGTACTCGGTGCATATTTATTACGTATATGTAAATACAAACACATGCATGTATATAGTTAAGAAAAATATGTTATGTTTATATATTAAATATATTTATATATAAAATAAAATCTAAGAATATAAATATGTAAATGTATATACATTTAAATATTTTCAAAATATATATTGCATGTTTGTATTTATATATACATAATCAATATACACAGTACACACATATGTAAACAAAAACTTTATTTTGGATGTGATTAATCGCGATTAATTGTTTGACAGCACTGATATATATATATATATATATATATATATATATATATATTTTTTTTCAAAGCTGAATTTTCAGCAGCAATTTCTTCATTCTTCAGTGTCACATGATCATTCAGAAATTATTCTAATATGCTGCTTTGATGCTCAAGAAACATTTCTTATATATATATTTTCTGGATTCTTTAATGAATAGAAAGTTAGAAGAAAAAAAAAAACATTTATTTGAAATGTAAATATTTTGTAACAAAATATATAAAAAATATTTTTTACGCTGCACTGAAATATTGACATATTACACATCAGATTATCAGTTGAGGGTGAAAAAACGTATTACGTAAAGTAAATCTAATCATTCAAAAAACTGATACTTGACTTACACATTTGCAAGTAATGTGCCCAGCAGTCTCTGCAAAAGGATGTCTAAAAATACTTATCTGTAATCATTAAAAACTCAGAAGGTCATGCAAGATCATGGTTATTTATTAGTCAAAAAGTGTGTGAACTGTGCTGCACACAGGTTTCAAATGTGTGTGTAATCTGTGTGTCCACCCCACAGGTGTGTGAGAAGGAGAAGCTCTTAACCGAGCGCAACCAGTTGAAGGCGTGCATGGGAGAGTTATGGGAGAATTTCTCCTGTCTATCTGAGGAGGTGTGTCGAGACGTGCAGCTGAGCCCAGAACAGGTCCATCACTACTGCCCCATTCTGCACCCCGGCAACCAGGCCCTGCCCACCGGCAGCATCGACCTCACCACTTGCTCCACCCCCGAACAGAGTTTCCACAAATCGGCCACCGCAAAAGACGGTCAACCGCGACCGGCCCAGTGGAAGACCGGAAACGGGTCCGAAGATGCAAGTAACGACAGGGAGGAGCAAGAACCCGGCTCCGCCTACCTGGAGGCGGGGCTGTCCCTGGAACAGTCCAATCAGACGGTGACAGTAGACTTCTGTCAGGAGATGACAGATAAATGTACAACCGACGAACAGCCCAACAGAAAGGACTGTACCTAATGACAGTGGTTTCTCTGTGTTCATTTGTTTTACGATGTTTTTTTTATTATTTAATTTAGTTACGTCTGACAAACCCTCAAAAATCGAGGGCTGTTGAGATGGCCAGCCTCTGCCAGTGTTTTTGATTTTTTTTTTTTTTATATATATTTATGTCTTTTTATTGTCTTTTTTTAAACAAAGGTTGACACTACAGTTGTCTTAACAGCAGCAATACTGTTCTCCAGGTTCTCTCTTGTTCAGCCATGGCAGAGTGGCTGAGACCTTCTCACAGAACTTCATGATGGTGCTACACCTTTCCATGACAGTGGCAACACTGTCTGTTTCCAATTACAGTCCATTCAGATGGGATGGGCTCTGACCACATCTCAAATTCAGACCTCTACGGACCTAGCAGCAGCTTTTTGCTCTCTCTCTCTCTCTCTCTCTCTCTCTCTCTCTCTCTCTCTGTCTCTCCCCACCCCACCTCCATTCACTATTCCTGCCCTCTACCTCTATATCTCTACCATCCTTCTCTCTTCTCTTTCTCTTTGTGGCCCTTGTCACAGTAAATTCAAACTCAGGAAATATTCTGAATGTTCAGTATAACTCATGAAGAAAAAAAAATAATACAGATTTTTTTTCTACAGCAGCTAGACTGTAAATGTCCATATGCAAAAATGTCTTCTGCATCATACGTTTGTAGTGTCTGTGTTCCGCAACACTTAATTTGTACAGATGGTGGTATCTAAAACATTCCTCCTTTGCCTTCCACAGCACTGATACGAAAGAAAGTACGACGGAAAGACGAACGATTCGCATCATAGTTTCGCCCACCTTTTGCGTCAGCAATACTGTATCATTAGATGTTTTCAAGAAGTGCTTGCTTGGCAGAAAGCGTATTGTAAATAGTGCGGTGCATGGAGATGGTTTCGGTAATATTGTACAGGTAGAACTTTAGATGGCTTTTTCGTTTTTCTTTGCTTTCTTTTCTCTGGGGTTTTATCAAGCACCTTTTTTGTCACGAAGGGAAAATTGTTGCTGTTTCCTGTCTCAAATGAATTCCCCATGAACATGGGTGTGCTTAAACTCAGGAAACTAGCATTCTTACACTCACGCATGCACACACATGATCGCATACGATCCCCCCGCCGGTGCAGTGCATAGAGCCCCTTGCATGTCATTTGGATGTAAATGGTGTGCGTAGTGGTGAGCTGTTCTCCTTTAAATGTGAAAAAGTGCTCTCTGAGGAAACCTTATTTCTTATCAGTATTTACAGTGTGTTCACGGACACCTCCGAACAGTGTTATCTAAAACATACGTCGTCACGATCCCACACCCTTTCAGTTTCGGCCCGTTTTACTGCTCTGACAGGAACAGGAAATGATGTTGAAGTCAATTAAAGGGCTTTGCCCTTGGCTTTTTTTCTTCCCTCAGCACTCTTTGACCGTTTAGCACTTCAGAAAGGGTAGATTTATTTTTCAGGACCCTAAACAAGTCTGAAATTGAAGCACTTAACGCGGACACTTAAAAGTGTCTTTTCAGGCAGATGATCTTTAACGACTTGGTATCTTATAAAGAACGTTTTCAGGTTTATTTAAATGAAAAAAATAAAATAAGGGAGTGTTCAAACTGCATATTTATGGAAGACACTAAACAAACTTAATCTTAAAAAGCATCGAAAATCTGATCCGAGTTGGATGGAATAAGCCCATTCTTTAAAGTCGTCCTATATTTCCCTTTATTGTACATTTGTTAGACACATATATCCATACTAATGGGATTGCATGCTGCCTGTATGTTTTATATAGTTTGTTTAGAGTTTCTTTGCCTCAAAGTGTAGGCCTCAGAAAAACAGTTCGATGGTTGTTTACTCTGGTTTAGTTGAGTATAACCTGAGAGCGTTTTTCTTTAAAAAAAAATAGATCTCCCAACAGTTGGGAATGCCTCTCATTTGACATAGTTCTATATTATTTGAATGACCGTTGACCCCTAGAGCTCTATGTATGCGTGCTTGTGTATTTGCCAGTTTGATTGTTAAATATTCAGACGCGTTTCAAGTTCTAATACATCCCCTCTCCCTCTTGTATGCAAGCACACACACACACACACACTCACACACACACACGTCACACTGGGATGTAGAATCTAGACGTGTTGTGATGGATAGTTGTGCTGTTGTTTTCATTGTGGATCTTTTTCTCTCTTTCTCTTTTTTTCTAAAGAAATTGAAACAGTATTTGCCATTTCTAAATTGTAATCAGGTACAAGACTAGAACTAAAGATTTATGGGTCCAAGTGGACATTTGTGCACA
Organism: Schizothorax lantsangensis; assembly: GCA_027422415.1. NCBI lineage: Eukaryota > Metazoa > Chordata > Actinopteri > Cypriniformes > Cyprinidae > Schizothorax > Schizothorax lantsangensis. The sequence goes on from CM049855.1 coordinate 16,724,310, forward strand.
CATATGCAAATCATCCCTATAATGCGTTTTTCTTATTTCATGTTGTATAAATAATGAATAATGAAGTGTGGAAAGCATGAACTTCCACTTGACAAGCACACTGTCGTACACTTGAGAATCTATATCCATAATTTTGACATTTCTGGAGAAAAAAAAACGAAAGGTCACACCCCTGCATCAAGGCGATCCAAAAACATTTTCCCAAATTTGCTTTTATTTATGTTCCTCGCATAGCAATGTGTTGGTTGTGTTCTTGTTTATTTCTGTGCCGTCTGTGATACGGCTGACTCCTCACGCTTGCACACTTGGCCTTAAGAGCCTGGGGATGCTTCGGTTCAGGCTGACGATGCAGATGTGGAAGAGTCTGGGTGACACGGATTGGAATTCTGACCTCTGTTAGCCTCTGTTACTAAAAGCTGCATCATGTTTGCCTCCACAGTGACTTCAAGGGTTCGTCCTGGTCACAGAAAGCCTCACAGGTTAAATAAGCTTATTAGCTCTCCTCTCAACAACACTTCTGCTAGTTTTTGTTGTTTTACAGAGGTTTTATTTTCGTATCGGACTCGTGGTTGCTCTTGTATCTTGTCTCAGGGTGCGTGCCAACGTTTTTTTGGTTTTCAGACGTTTTTGATGGTAACTGGTGAGCTCAGCTTTTGTTCTTCGCGTATTTTTGTGTCTTGCATTTTTGTGTCTTCTTATAAAGCTAATGGGTGGGTAGCATGAATTTTTTTTTTTTTTTGAGTTTCTAAGCTAAGAATAATTGATTCGTAGAGAAAACCAACTAGATTTGCACAATTATTTTGGATGAAAACCCAACAAGGGCTATGAAATATCTCAAAATAAAATCCAGCAATTCATTTTTGGTTGTCAATTGGCTGCTACAGCTAATCGTTTAAGCTTTCGATTTGCAATTGCGTTCAAAAGACGTGTATTTTAAGCTTCGTAAATGTATTGAGAACCAATACTGTACAAGAAAACACCCTACATGTCTTCATCTATGTAAGCTCCCATTTAATGTCATTTGTTTGAATCATTTGGTCGGTTTGTTTCGTTCGTGCTGCTCCTCTGAAATATGAACACTGGCGTTCCAAAGCGTTGCTCAAAAACATGCCTTTTTCACAATTTGCTAAACTTTATAAAACATTTAGTATTCGGACTGATAACGGCATAAGAAAAAGGCAAAATGTTTACAAAAAGGTGTCGTGTTTTATGAGAATTTTGCCATGTACATAGAAATCATGAGGCTCGTTCGAATGGATAGGTTTAGCATTCTGTCTCTTTGTTTTGTATGTTTTTACAAGCAAACAGAGAAATGGCCGTTTGATAACTATGCTCCTTTTCCTCAAGTTGTCTTTTTGCCCGACGGGGATGCTCCAGTGTACCATGAATACAAAGTGCACCTCCAACTTTGCCTTAGAACTTCCAGAGGCCATAGTTCACATTTCAAGTGAAGAGTGTATGCAGGGGCTGTGAGCCCCCATGTTTCGGCTAGCAGAGCGGACTCTCTCTCTCTCACACTTATCTACCTGTGAAATCCTTCATACCTCTCATTACTGGTCAATGACTGTATCAGCAAACTGCATCAGGTGTTTTTTCTACATGCTTTTTACACAGATTATATGGATTATTGTATTGGTAGATTTTGGTGCATCATTTTTAATGGAATAGCTCTTTGGCTTGTAGTCACACGAGTTGTTTTTCTCTCTCTATCTCTCTTTTTCTGACTCTTTATCGCATTTTTCTAGAAGACTGTTTTGTGTTAATATTGTCGATTTGAGGTAGCTGTTTCTTTGCTTATTCTGTACTAAGAGTTTTTACTTTTTTTTCATTTTGAAATGCTACATGACCCTAATGAATTTAATGACTTAAAAACCATTGTACATACGGTATTGTGCAGGACTCATTTTCATGCATTTCAATTGCTAGTGTTATATGAATGACAGATTTTGTCTAGACACCATTTCTGTTTATGAAATAAAGAAACATATCATGTAACTTGTTGTAGTTGCTTGATTCTCCACTCATTGTTCAATAAGTGCATTTAGAACCATTTTTCTATCTATAAGTTATTTTGTGTGTGTGTGTGTGTGTGTGTTAATTCATTAGATTGGGCTTATAAACTTGTGTAATATTGTAATATGGATTCTTGAGAGAGATAAGGGACAAGAGTTTTTAAAATACTAACATTTCCACATGAAAGGTTAATTCTAATTTCACAGTAAGATTTCACATTTGTATTCAACACCATCATATATTTATGAAAATAAATCAGGCAAAATCAAAGTCAGCCTTCATTCTGAAGGCCCTCTTTCCAAACTTGACCTGCCCTGCGTCTCAATGTGCATACTATCCACCCTATCTGCCCTAAATAGTATTGAAAATTACTAATATCACATAGCAATAAAGCAATTGTTGAGGGGGTTTAAGTTTCTCTTATTTTACATAGGTCATATGTGTAATATGCTAAATATTTATTTTCTTACCACCATAAAATCTTTTGTGGTGAGGGAAAAACCATCCTGTATGTCAATTAATTTTCTGAAGTTAATTATATATTTGTGAGTACTTCCAATTAATATTTGAGAATATTTATGTATTATAATTGTAGCTATATTTGTGAGAGACAAGAAAAACGTGTTTTGTCCAAGTACTCAAAAATTAAAACACATCGATCTTTAAATTAAGTTTGCCTCAGCTGTGTAAGGAGATTTACTGTATCTAGGGTGAGACTAAATTTAGCATATATTGATATGTTAATGAGGTCTGGGTGAGCCAATTTCCTGAAATCTGTTAGTGGATCTATGTTGCTCCCACTAGTGGAAACTTAACTTTAATCAGTAGTGCATTAAAAAAAAGACATGTATTAGGTCAACATACTATAATCACATGAGGTTTAAACAGTGTTAAAGGTCAAACTTTTTATAATATGAAGTTCACCACCAGATGGCAGTAGAGCACATTCTCATTCTGAACTCATCTGTTTCAGAACAGCCTAAAACAGTTTAAGATAGTATAAAGGACGGATTTGAGATATTTTGTTTATTACATATTAAGCATTAAGTATTAAATATTGGAGAAAGTCAACAAAAGTTCTAATAATAATATCGCAGTGAATACAAAAGCACTTTATTTTACAGTAGGGATTGGTAACAAGTGCTATTTTTACAAGACTTTAAAGAAAAGTATGAAAAAAAATGAAAGCCCTTAAATCTTGACTGATTCAAACATATCCGATGATATCCAGAAATGCTACAAGCACTGAAAAGAGGCGTGTTAAAAATGCTTTCTTCTTATTTTAAGCGTTTATTGAGAGCAGCACTACAGTATGTAAGTCAGTTAAATTACTTTAATGTGTAATCATAATGTTTGCAGTAATTATGGAGTCAATGAAAATTAAGCCAGAGGAATACACAGCGATATCTATCCCATTGTTGTCTGCTCAAAGGACAGCTGATACTTCAAATTCCAAAATGTCACTTTTTCATGATTGAAGACAGTTCCAGAATCATGCTCTGAAAAAAAAGAGAAATTGTTCATATTTACTGAATGAATCATTAGCCTAGATATCAATATTTAAAATGTATACTCTGTCCTAACATAGATGCACTTTGCCCACACAAAATTAAAACAAAATGTTTCACCTTTAGGTTGGAGTTTTATTGATTGATTGATTGATTGATTGTCAGTTAACAGATTGATAGTCAACTAACTATTAATTATAATATATTTTACTCTGGCTAAAACAACTTTTCTTTTTTGATGAAAATAGCATTGCAGTCCTTTACAAAAGTGCAAAATTAAACAGGCATTTGATATAACATGATGCAGCTTGAATACTGCCCTTGTTGTCTAATTACTGTTATGATGAGCATTTCTGTGAGGACCACTATCGTCAAAATGATAGACACATAGCATAGTTTGGTTTGGCCGTATCTTTCTGTTCTGGGCAAAAACTCCCTGCCCATCCATGCAGCCTGTCATGTATGAGCAGGGAGAGCAGCAATAATAACCCCCCTAGGGTTAACAGAACAGAACAAAGCAGATATCATTAATGTACTTGATGATATTTAAGTGTAACATATTACTCAAGATAAAGGAGTCTGATACAAAAAGGAATATCAGAAAGCCAAGTCCTGACTGTGGCGAAAGGAGGAGTTGGGAATGGAGGAGGGTAATTTGTTCCTAAACAAGCAAAAAGCTGCTGTATAATACTGAATAGAGCTTATATAGGAATGCCATGATAGGTGTCACATTCCTATAGGTAGATGTGATCAGCCGAGAGTCAGCTGTTGGCAAGCTTGACTCACGTGACCTGCCAGAACTAACGCTATACGCTTAATTTTTCTTTTCTTCTTTAAATTTTTTTTTTTTTTTCAAAATACCACGTTCATGATTTTGTTGACAAAGTGATGACACTGTTTGTAACTAGTATCTGGCTATTAAGTCTGACATCACTTGTCACAGTTTCTGGGTTCAAACACTATCAGATCCCAAAAACATACAACAAATGGTGCTAATAACACTCTTCTGTAGCACTACCAAAAAAATACTAACTTTTTAGGCAGTGGTGATGTCCAAGATGGAGACTGTACACCATGAGTTTTTAAAAGCGTAAAGTGCTCATAGTGCTCAACGGCTGTCGAGGTAGTATTCTCACTTGTAACCCACTTGAGTGGAAGAAACAGTATTCGTTTCATCACAACTCAACAAGTGGATCATCAGTAGTGTGTTTTTCTACTCACCATTGACATTCTGCGTCCAGTGGCAGGAGGCGGTGTCATAGCTGGACTCTCCCCTTGAGCTATACGGTTGGCCTCTGTGTCCGATCCACTTTTGGAGGCTGCACTTTCGGACGGGCTTTCTGAAAGCCCTCGCGACATGAAACTGGCTTTCCTGGCAGTGGGGTAGTTCCCGCTCTCCTGGGAATCGCTCTCCTCGCTGAAGTCTTTACATTGACTGACTCGGCTCTGTTTCCGTAATGCTGCTGGTATCTCTATGCTACTGGCTCTGAGTGAAGCTCTGGGCTGCTGACCGATGTTCTTGGGCGGTCCAGAGCCCTTGGGCCCAGACTCCTCGCTGCTACAGGAGTGCAGACGGTTGTCTGAAGTGGGTCGTCGTTCTGTTGCTCCCAACTGTTGGAGAGCCTGAAATTCAGGCTGGCTGTGAAGACGGTTCTGCCTGAGGGGCTGCTCAGATCCATTAGGGTCACTGTTTGGCACCTTTTGGCTAGATAGAGGAGCAGCCATTGGCATATAGAGAGGCATGGATGCTGTCTGTCCATCGGGTACAACTGCGAGGGAAGTGTGCGTCAAATGCATAAGTTTTTGTGGTGAGGAATTGGTAAGGATGCATACTTGTTGGACCATGGAATTTTTCTTTGACCTGTAAATACTTTCGTCATCTCCAATGTACTTGGATCCATTAATGGCCTGCTTGATCTGTTTCACACCAAGGTGGAATATCTCCAGGAGATTGAGGAACAGGGACACCCCTGCAATGACTAGCATGAAAATCATGAAGATGTTCTTCTCCGTTGGCCGTGAAACAAAGCAGTCCACGCTGTTGGGGCAGGGGTCACGCTCGCACTTGTATAACGGCGACAGTCCGATGCCGTAGAGCACGTATTGCCCCACTATAAATCCCACTTCCACTACTGACCTTGTTATGATATGCAACACATATGTGCGCAGCAAGGAACCCCTCAGAGGAGCCTTCCTCACTTTCTTCTGCTCTTCCAGCTTCCTAATCTCCTTCTCAATCCTTTTGTGCTCCTCCAAAGCCTCTGTCTCCTCCAGCTCCACCTTCAGCTGACCTTTTTTCTTATGGCGCTCCTTCTCCAGCGCTCGGAGCCGGTACAGTGCGTGTCCCATGTACACCAAAGAAGGTGAGGAGACAAAGATGATCTGTAAGACCCAGTATCGGATGAGGGATATGGGGAACGCCTGGTCATAGCAGACATTCTTGCATCCAGGCTGCTCTGTGTTGCACACAAACTCACTTTGCTCATCGTCCCACACGTCTTCGGCGGCAACCCCGAGCACGAGCATACGGAAAATGAAAAGAATGGTGAGCCAGATTTTGCCCACAATGGTGGAGTGAATGTGAACCTCCTCCAAAATACTCCCTAGCAAGTTCCAATCTCCCATTTTCGCATGGCCTAAAACTGGAAGAGTGAAGGTTATAAATCTCTAGAAAATCTCTAGATAGATAGACAGACAGACAGACAAGGTCACATAAAAATTATATATCCAATTATAAAGGGAAACTTACATTTTTGTGGTATTCAAAGAGAACACTTGCTGCATCAGTCCATCACACAAAAACAATATCATACAACTCCAGTATCCTTTCCCCCTCGTGGGAGTATTTAGTTCTCTTCTGTGAACATTGCTTTGTTGAATGAAGTCCAGTTTCTCTGTGCATGCTCTGTGCAACTCATACAATGCTGCTATCGATCTGTAGGCTGGACGGTACCCTGAGGGGCTAACTTGCATCACAACTGTTGAGGGCGGGTCAGGGGGAACATATTAGCAGCAATCCCAAAATACCCCATGACCTGTGTGGAAATATGGCAAAGTATCGATAGTTTAGGTAATTAATAATGAATACTTGTAAAATCTGAATGCATCTCGGTATTGGCCATACTGACTACCAAACTACCAAATGATACCTAAATTGAAGACATTTTTACATATTTCATTTTAGCGCACTGCTTCTTGAAACATTTATTGTTGCATGATATACTTATTCACTAATTCTGAAAATAATATACAGTGTACAGTGTCTATTGTTAAGTATTTAGTAAGCAATAAGTCAGTATTCCATTAATACAGGCTTTTTTTTTTTAGGCGAGACATGATGATCAATGAGACACGTTCGATTTCATAGTCAAACGCTTGAAGGGCTATTTTTAGTTTTCTGTAGTCTGAGAGTGATGTAACGAGAGGGGAAAACTACCTTCAGGAATGTGAGCCGGCTGTTAATCGCTTAGAAATAAGATATATGTAATTAACTGCAGAGTTCAACAAGTGGATACTGTTCAACTTCACGTAACAAATTACACTTCACTAGGCACAATGTTGAGATTTAATTACAGCCTGCCGGCTGAAGCTCATTTACTTACAGTAGGCCTATATGTGCATGTTTTACTTTTTATACATTTTTTTAAATATATATATTTATTTATATACATATATACACTCCCCTCCAAAAGTATTGGAACAGTGAGGACAATTCCTTTATTTTTGCTGTAGACTGAAAACATTTGGGTTTGACATCAAAAGATGAATATGAGACAAGAGATCAGCATTTCAGCTTTTATTTCCAGGTATTCATATCTGGATCTGATTAACAACTTAGAAGATAGACCCTTTTAACCCACTCATTTTTCATGTGAGCAAAAGTATTGGAACATGTGACTGACAGGTGTGTTTTGTTGCCCTGGTGTGTCCTATTAATTGAATATTCAAACAATAAATAGCACTGAATGTCTGCGCTCAGTTTCAGATCCGTGCAGACTGCATTTATAGTTAGTTAGACGTGTAACCAACATGAAAACCAGAGAGGTGTCTATGGGTGAAAAACGAGCAATTGTGAAGCTGAGAGAAGATGAAAAATCAATCAAACCATTGCACAAACACTGGCAATAGCAAATACAACCATTTGGAATCTCCTAAGGAAGAAAGAAACCACTGGTGTACTAAGTAGCACACCTCGAACGGGTAGATCACGGAAAACATCAGCAGTTGACGACAGAAACATTGTGACAGCTGTAAAGAAACCCTAAAACAACTGTTAGTGACATCAGCAACAACCTCCAGAGGGCAGGAGTTGAAGGTATCACAATCTACTGTTCGCAGAAGACTTCATGAACAAAAGTACAGAGGCTACACCAGAAGATGCAAACCACTCATTAGCAAGAAGAATAGGAGACGAGCCTCAAAAATTCTGGGACAAGGTTTTATGGACTGATTTTATGGACCAAAGTGATGGAAAGTCTAAAGTTTGGAGAAAAAAGGATCCGCTCATGATCCCAAACATACAAGCTCATCTGAAACACAGTGGAGGTAATGTAATGGCTTGGGCTTTCATCGCTTCTTCTGGGACAGGCTCATTAATCTTCATTAATGATGTAACACATGACGGCAGCAGCAAAATGAACTCAGAAGTCTACAGAAATATTTTGTCTGATAATTTACAGAAAGATGCAACCAAACTGATTGGGAGATCCTTCATCATGCAGCAAGATAATGACCCAAAACATAGTGCCAAAACAACAAAGGAGTTCATCAGGGCAAGAAGTGGAAGGTTTTAGACTGGCCAAGTCAATCTCCACACTTAAACCCTATAGAGCATGCCTTTTACCTGCTAAAGAAGAGACTGAAGGGAGTAACCCCCCAAAACTGAAAGAACCTGGAAAAGCATCACAAAAGAAGAATGCAAAAGTTTGGTGATGTCAATGGGTCACAGGCTTGATGCAGTTATTGAAAGCAAAGGATTTGCAACGAAATATTAAGTCTTTTTCACTTTAATCTATGTTAATTCTATCTGTTCCAATACTTTTGCTCACATGAAAAATGGGTGGGTTCAAACAAAAGGTGCTATCTTCTAAGTTGTTTATCAGATCCAGATATGAATACCTAAAAATAAATGCTGATCTCTTGTCTCATATTCATCTTTTGATGTTAAACCCAAATGTTTTCAGTCCACAGCAAAAATAAAGGAATTGGCCTCACTGTTCCAATACTTTTGGAGGGGAGTGTATATATATATACTACAATGTAAAAAGTTGGGACTTACAAATTGTGAATAAAAACAGAAGCGATTGATGTGTTTCAAATAAATTTTATTCAGAATACAAATACCATATCAAATGTTTAAACTGAGAAAATGTAAATTTTAGTCCACAAATAAGTTGATTTTAATTTCATGGCATCAACACACTCTCAAAAAAGTTGGGACAAGGCCATGTTACCACTGTGTCCATCCCCTCTTCTTTTTATAACAGTCTGCAAACGTCTGGGGACTGAGGAGACAAAGTTGCAAAGTTTAGGAATAGGAATGTTTCAACATTCTTGTCTAATACAGGCTTCTAGTTGCTCAACTGTCTTAGGTCTTCTTTGTCGCATCTTCCTCTTTATGATGCGCCAAATGTTTTCTATGGGTGGCTGGATGCAGGCTGGTGTGGCATCCCCTCTTCTTTTTATAACAGTCTGCAAACGTCTGGGGACTGAGGAGACAAGTTGCTCAAGTTTAGGAATAGGAATGTTGTCCCATTCTTGTCTAATACAGGCTTCTAGTTGCTCAACTGTCTTAGGTCTTCTTTGTCGCATCTTCCTCTTTATGATGCGCCAAATGTTTTCTATGGGTGAAAGATCTGGACTGCAGGCTGGCCATTTCAGTACCTGGATCCTTCTTCTACGCAGCCATGATGTTGTAATTGATGCAGTATGTGGTCTGGCATTGTCATGTTGGAAAATGCAAAGTCTTCCCTGAAAGAGACGACGTCTGGATGGGAGCATATGTTGTTCTAGAACTTGGATATACCTTTCAGCATTGATGGTGCCTTTCCAGATGTGTAAGCTGCCCATGCCACACGCACTCATGCAACCCCATACCATCAGAGATGCAGGCTTCTGAACTGAGCGCTGATAACAACTTGGGTTGTCCTTGTCCTCTTTAGTCCGGATGACATGGCGTCCCAGTTTTCCAAAAAGAACTTCAAATTTTGATTCGTCTGACCACAGAACAGTTTTCCACTTTGCCACAGTCCATTTTAAATGAGCCTTGGCCCAGAGAAAACGCCTGCGCTTCTGGATCATGTTTAGATATGGCTTCTTTTTTGACCTATAGAGTTTTAGCCGGCAACGGCGAATGGCACGGTGGATTGTGTTCACCGACAATGTTTTCTGGAAGTATTCCTGAGCCCATGTTGTGATTTCCATTACAGTAGCATTCCTGTATGTGATGCAGTGCCGTCTAAGGGCCCGAAGATCACGGGCATCCAGTATGGTTTTCCGGCCTTGACCCTTACGCACAGAGATTGTTCCAGATTCTCTGAATCTTTGGATGATATTATGCACTGTAGATGATGATAACTTCAAACTCTTTGCAATTTTTCTCTGATACTCCTTTCTGATATTGCTCCACTATTTTTCACCGCAGCATTGGGGGAATTGGTGATCCTCTTCCCATCTTGACTTCTGAGAGACACTGCCACTCTGAGAGGCTCTTTTTATACCCAATCATGTTGCCAATTGACCTAATAAGTTGCAAATTGGTCCTCCAGCTGTTCCTTATATGTACATTTAACTTTTCCGGCCTCTTATTGCTACCTGTCCCAACTTTTTTGGAATGTGTAGCTCTCATGAAATCCAAAATGAGCCAATATTTGGCATGACATTTCAAAATGTCTCACTTTCAACATTTGATATGTTATCTATATTCTATTGTGAATAAAATATAAGTTTATGAGATTTGTAAATTATTGCATTCCTTTTTTATTCACAATTTGTACAGTGTCCCAACTTTTTTGGAATCGGGTTTGTATACACTATATTGCCAAAAGTATTGGGACACCCCCTTCTAATGAACAGGTTTGACTACTTTAGTAATTTCTATGAGTACAAATCTTAATGTTAAAGCATATTATGATATTCTAGGGAATTGTGTGCTTCTAATTTTATAGCAACAGTTTGGACAGGACCCTTTTCTATTCTAACATGACAATGCTACTGTGTATAAGGCAAGGTTCAAAAAGAAATGATTGATTCAGTCAGTGTGGAAGAACTTGACTGGTCTGCATAAAACCAAGTCCTAATCCCAGTTTAACACCTCTGGTGTGACTGTAAATGCAGACCTTGAGCCAAAAACTCATCACCAAACACCAATGACTTGTACATATGGGTACAGTCATTTTAGACACTTCCAAAACTGTTGCAACAGAGATGGAAATACAATTTTTAAATACATGAACTATGTTTTCATCGTTGTTGCTACAGATTTGGAAGTTCATTTTTCTGTTCTAAAGAAGGGGGTGTCCCAGTACTTTTGTCTATATAGTGTATGTACAAGTCATTGGTGTTTGGTGATGAGTTTTTGGCTCAAGGTCTGCATTTACAGTCACACCAGAGGTGTTAAACTGGGATTAGGACTTGGTTTTATGCAGACCAGTCAAGTTCTTCCACACTGACTGAATCAATAATTTTCTTTTTGAACCTTGCCTTATACACAGAGGTATTGTCATGTTAGAATAGAAAAGGGTCCTGTCCAAACTGTTGCTATAATATTAGAAGCACACAATTTCCTAGAATATCATTATATGCTTTAACATTAAACATTGTACTCATGGAAATTACTAAAGTAGTCGAACCTGTTCATTAGAAGGGGGTGTACCAATACTTTTGGCAAAATAGTGTATATATTAGTGTTCATGTATGAATTTTGAGAATTTTAGCTGTATGAATTCAGCTGTATTTTTAGTCAAGAAATTATCACATATAATTTTAGAAATGCCTAAAAACTAAACAAACTTTTATACATTCAAAACTTTTATAAATATATTTTGTACTAGCACGCTCAAGTCTCACAGGTTACACGAGTGTGGACAGAAGTTAAATCTGGATTTCAGAGGTGAAGTAAGGTTAACAACTGTCAGACTGTGACCTAAATGTCCCACTTGTGCCTGAACCATAGTATTGTCAATGAACTGTGAATTGTTCAGTGACTGCATTTATACCCCCTGTGTTACAAACTCTAACAGTAAGCCTAAACATTATGGTGATATGTTATTTAGGGATTTCAAGCATGCACTAAAACCATCAACCACCAGTTGGTTAATATTAATTGAAAAATTATAAAAATTAAACATAATTTGTTTGGCCTTGTTTTTTGTTGTATCTAAATCAGTATCATTTTACAAACTTCCCGATACTGTTTGGTTCTACAAAGTACACTGTAAAAAAAAAAAGTTTCAAAAAGTTGTTTCAACTTAAAATAATTTGTTACCCCGCTAACTTAATTTTTTTTAGTTTAGTCAACTTGAAATTTTAAGATACTCGATGTTAATTTAAGGGACATCTGGAATATTTTAGTTGACTAAACTAAAAATTAAGTAAATTTAAAATTCAACTCTGGTTGAGTCTGCGTGCTGCTTGATGACACACAATATTTCATAAATAGGCTTCTTATCACTGTAAAAAGTGATATGTTGACTTAACTTAAACAAATTTAGGAAACCCATTGCCTTAAAATTATTAAGTAATTAATAATAAAAAATATAAGTTAAGTGAATTGTCAATTAACTTTTTTGGAGCAACGGGTTTCTTCAATTTTTTTAAGTTAAGTCAGCATCACTTTTTACAGTGTAGGCTCATAAAGTCCCATGATATAACTTTTTTTTAAATTCTTAATCCAAAATAAGAGCTACAAATCATTGAGGAAGAGTATGCATGTAAGAATGCAGTTTAGAAACTGAAATATTCTTCTCAAAATAATCATGACATTTAAATAAATAAGCTTTATTTCAAAAGTTTGAGAGGTCTGCCAGAAGTTACAATTATTTACAAAATGTATTTCCAAACAACATACAATGTATTTTTCCCACATCTAGCTTTCTCTCTTTGAGAAAAATAAAATGGTTTAAAAACTTTCAGTTCAATTAAACTTTACAAATATACACACAAGGGAACAATCCCCTTACTCATTACCAATAAAACAACAAAAACATGTTACTCTTAATATGAAAATATCAAGTTGCATCTATCAGGATGACTAATGAAAAAGATTTTAAACTCAAATTCTGACAATTGAGGACCAAAACAAATAAACAAGCAAATATTATTTCCATCTCCACATTTAGAGCCATGTTATTCCAACACCAACCTCATACACAAAACAAAAGGAGGGAAAAATTAAGTGATCAAAACATGAGGCCTTTCGGCAGATAAGCATTTAGGTCAAAGATTTAAAAGCATTTGTAGTCTTCAGAGGTAGGTTTCAAAGGCATTGCAAAGCAAAAGTCAACTTGTAAAACAAGTTAGTGATGTCCTTCAAATACTTTTTTTTTTTGTTCATGTCATTGCATAAAAATTTGTCACCATCAACAAAACAGTAACTGTACTACTTTTTGCAATCACCAACTTGCCAAAACAAGTAAATTGTATGGCATCGCACAGGGCTTTATGCACTGAAAATACTATGAACCGTCATTTATCTACTTTGTTGTGTCTGTGTATGTCCTTGACAGGGATTACGGTCAATTTCAGAGCAGACCACATTAGCAATATCTCTTTAGGTAATAAAAATGTAGCCTAATTGGTGTCTGCTCTGATTATGAATTATGGTAATCTGATAATACTGAATGTTAACAAAAAAAAGCCTCTAAAACAGATTATACCATTTACTGCAGATCTTTTGGTAAGTTACAGTAAGTAAGTGCTTTTTTCAAACAAATGAACATCAACAGAAATTATACACTGATTTTCAGAGTCAACGTATTATATTTCTGCCTATGAAGTCTATGGAGATTTTGATACGAGCATCAGCATCCATTGTAAAGTCAGTTCAATCTTTTTGTCGTTCAATCAATTCTCCTGTTTCTCTTTCTTCTTGAACAGCTTCATCAGTTGAGAGAATCGCTCCTCAATCTGTCAAAAAACATCAATCATTAAAGAGTTACTCCACCCCAAAATGAAAATTGTCATTAATCACTTACCCCCATGTCGTTCCAAACCCGTAAAAGCTTCCTTCATCTTCGGAACACAATTTAGGATATTTTAGATGAAAACCGGGAGGCTTGTGACTGTCCCATTGACTGCCAAGTAATTAACACTGTCGAGGTCCAGAAAAGTATGAAAAGCATCGTCAGGGTAGTCCATCTGCCATCAGTAAGGACCAATTAAAAAGCTAATGTAATTTTCGTTCAAATCATTTAATCATCAAATCGTTTCCAAAATGGCGCTACGGTGATGCGGAGAGACAGAGAGGAGACGAATTGTTGAAAAAAAAGTTTTTTTTATTTTCTTTGCGTACAAAAATTATTCTCGTCTCTTCATAAAATTCAGATTGAACCACTGATGGCAGATGGACTACCCTGACGATGCTTTTCATAATTTTCTGGATCTTGACAGTGTTAATTACTTGGCAGTCAATGGGACAGTCACAAGCCTCCCGGTTTTCATCTAAAATATCTTAAATTGTGTTCCGAAGACAAACAAAGCTTTTATGGGTTTGGAACGACATGTGGGTAAGTGATTAATGACAAAATTTTCATTTTAGGGTGGAGTAAACCTTTAATTCATAACAAAGCTGTTAACTTACTTCATATTTATAAGAACATGATAGTGAAGCATACCTGCTCTGTTGACTTCTTTAGCCTTTTTGAAAGAGCAGCAAATGACTTGGGTGAAGTGCCCTTCATTTTAAGCTCAATGAGTATGTCCCGATCTTCATCCCTTCAAAAGACATTAGCTTTTTAATTGGTTGCCTTGACTTAATGTGTATTTTTGTACTTAGTTATGCACATTGAATTTCCACTCCTGTTTTGGTATTAATTCTATCAACTCACCTGGTCCATGTCACCACTACCTCCCCTTTCTTCCTGATTACATTCTTAGCAGACAGGCTGCTAGGGGACAAATGGGGTACTGCAATTTTGGAGTCTTTTTCTTTGGAGGATTTTGACCTTTTCTTATGCCTGGACTTAGAATGTTTATCTTGAGATTTCTCAACTTTTTGGCGCTTTGCCTTTGTCGCTGATCTGTGCTTCTTGCGTTTCCTTGACACCCTCTCTGATTCAGACTCTGGTGCGCTTGAGCTCCGTATGGCATTCTTTACTTCACCTGAAACCACCTCTGATGTTTCAGTCTCTGTTGTACTACTTTCCTCAATAACACATGCTTTGGAATCAGGCTCAGCATTGTTTCGGGATGAGTTGTCATCAAAAACACCTTCAGATGAGGATTTTTGGCTTGATGGTTGAGCTTCTATTGCTTTATCTGAAATGTGACATGACTCATTTACCTTAGTTGGGATTTTGTTCGACGTCTCTCCAGGTGCAGAACCCAAGTCTTGATGGGTCAGAGTGAGATTATGCTTAAGAGTCGGCTCTGGGCATTCAGCTAATTCTGGTGCCGCTTTCCCTTCATTTTGATTGCTTTCAATTAGGCCAGATGATGTTCGTCTTATTCGCACGATGAAATGATCATTTGACCTCTCCATTACCACAGCCTGCATTTGTAAATTGGGTTGGAATTGGAAACAGGGTGGATCAGAGCCCTCCCATGTCCTGCTGGGACTTGACCCACAACTGGAGTTGTCGGTGTCCAGAGAAAGGTGTATGTCCTGCTCGGTGGCATCTTCTCCATCAAGAAGAGCATCTTCACTATAATGGGCACTCAGGACACTGTTTGGGGCAGACAGTGGCTGTCCAGTTCCAGGGTGCAAGAAACTCAAGTGACTATCTGACTTTAGTGGTGAGGGAATGGTAAGGGACACAGCTAGATCTTCCGCCAAGATAGAGTATGATTTCTGCGGGATTACAGTTGAATGAAGAGGAAGCTGGCATGGCTCAGAATTAGAGGGAACTTCCAACAAGCAGCTCTCATCGAGAATTGCTGGGTCTACCAGCATTTTGCTATTTGAAGCAAACTTGTAGGGGGAAATGGAATGCCAGGATGTGAGGAACTTAGATGGGGTTGTCTTATTAGGGGTCATAATCCCAATCAAACTCTCCCCTGGAAGTCCTTCCTTTCGAGGTGTGCTGAGTGGCCAACTTGTATTGTCGCCTATGGGAACACTGGATTCAAGCAAATCAGACCCTTGCAAAAGACACTTGAATATATCTCCCATTTGAGAGTCAGAGACCAGGTTGAAGGTTAAGCTTGTTGTTTGCTGCTCGGTGAGAATGTCAAAGTCTGACTTATCCTGAACCGATCCATTATGGGAGAGACGTCGGACATAGGAAGAGATTCTAGTCTCAGATCCAGAGGTACCTTCGTGGACAGACCTTTCAGAGGATGAAGGAGGAAGCTGATGTGATGTTGCACTTGCCACCTTTGCCGGCTGATCATCTTCATTCATGACAGCTTTTATGTTTTTACCCCTGCTCCCAAGGCCCCTGCGAAGGAGATTATTTGGAGGGGCCTCTCTGACAAAACTTCCCATGTCAGCTTTTGACATCTTGGTTCTGTGAAGATGCCCAGATGTGTTAAAAGGTTCTTTTTCCACCACCTCACTTCCAATCTCTTTTCTTTTAAGAGTTGCATTTTTATTATCCAATGACGCATTCTTAGATGGCTCAGATCCACTTTTGAGTGCTGTCTTCAGTTCCTTGAACAAGAAGTCAAACTGCCCATCCACAAATGTCCACAACTTCTGCTTGAGGTCTCCAGCTTTCTGCTCAAAGATACGATTGACGATGCCATTCTTGGTGACCTTGCTCATGATAGATGAAATAATTTTATTAAGTCTAACTTTGATGTCATTACCTTGGCAGCCCAATTCATCCAAGTCAACAGCATTAATGAATTCTATAAAAGAAGCCTGAGACATATCCACTATACAGCAGAAGGCAGTTTTAGTGACATTTTTCTGAAGCTTCATGTACTTTTTCCTCAACTCTGCTTGAATTGATCCTAACATGTCCATAAATCCGTCTATGGTATAGACTGCTGCTTTCAATGGTGGGCTGACAGTTTTAAAGCGTCTTTTACTTGAGGTGGGACTTTCATTAGAATACGACTTTGAACTCTTGCTTCGCTCTGAATATTTAGCAGGGATGCAAGATTTCTTTTGGGACACTCTTTTCCCAACTGCAGATGGCTTTGGACTTGAATCAGTCCCTGAGGTTGATTTGTCCTTTTCTCTTGGAGGAGTCTGGATAAACAGAGGTCCCTCTTCCTCACTCTCACTCACTATCTCACCATCCTCTAGTTCGTCTTCCTCAGTTCCACTAGCCGAGAGGGCGTCTTTTGTCCCTATGTAAGAGGAAGCTGTAACAGAAGAGTCAGGTGACTTATTCTCCTTGTTCATGTCCATATTCACTTTATCCTTATTACATCCAGTTGTTACAGTTGAGAGATCTTGGGAAGAAGAAAAAAAAAGAAAAATAAATTAACATTAGCAAGTTGTACACATATAAACCCGTTGGGCCAAGTCATGCAAACATGCATTTCAAATTAGATTTTTTTTTTCAGCTTTGTTCATTAGAAAAATAATGCTATTCTGGACATTATGGAAGGCTTACAATATTAAATACATAATTTCAACAAAAAAAGAAACACTTACCTTTGTTAAGACTTTTGACATGTGGTTGCTTCTCGGCACGCTGAGGCTGTACGTTCTTCACCTGACGGACTGGGCTTGTAAGAGGGCTGAGAGGCTCTGGGATAACTCTGATGTTCCTAAGAGTAAGCATCATGGAGTCTTCATCAGGGCAAAATACAACAGGGTTTGATGACTTTGTGTTCTGTTCCTCTTTCTCTGTGGAATCTGGCTCTGAGAAACCAGGCTGCGAAGATGACATGGTCTCCTCACTGACAGTGGTGCTATCATTTGGAGCCATATTGTTCTCACCCCATGATGGACTTCGATTTGATTTTTCAGACATTTTGAGATTTTCAGATGAGTGCGGTGTTTCAATCATTTTTGAATTTTCAATTGCTTCCCCTGCTCCCTTACAGTCCTGTTTTGAAGTATCCACTTGTTCAAAATCACATATAACTTTGCTTGGCTCATCAAGATCTGCAATAATTGTGCTAGAGGACACATCCATGTTAACAGAACTATCAGAAATCCTAGAAGAATTAATCTCAGGAATACTTTGTGCCTTGTCTGAGGACAACACATCATCTTGACATTTCCCATTTGATGCTGGTGGTAAATCCTGAGACTTGGTCTGAGGAGTCCTTTGGATTTTCATCGGAGAAGTGTCCTCAGATACAGCGGTAATAGGATCTTGCTGCTGATAACCTTCAACAATTGAATCAGGAATATTATCTGAAACTGCCACTTCTGAAGTTTTAGTAGACAAAGTATTAGAGACAACAGAATTATCTATGATTCCCGGAGAGTCTTTGGTGCTGTTATGACAGACACGATTTGGAGATTCTCTTGTAAGGGTTAATTTTGATAATGAATCTTTGTCTAACACATTAGAATCTGAAATCTTGTTCTTTTTCTCCTCTGAGCATTTAACACTGGCTGGCACTTTGTCCACAGCCTCTTGACTTTCCGTGGCATTCTCTTCTTGTACATCCATATCTGTTTGTTCACCTGAGGCCTTCTCAGAGACTAAAGCTGTGGAAAGATCAACATCTTGTCCAGACTCTTTGCAAGAACTGGTCAGGTCTTCTTTTTTACCTGCAGTTGTGGGCACAGGGACCTCATCCACTTCTTCAATGCTGTTCTGGCTGTTCTTTAATTCATCAATGACAAAGAATTCCTCCCCAGCATCAGATAATCTGCTGTTATGAGGCGAGGCATCTTCAGATGTTGCTCCACAGGCTTCTTTGGGATCAGAAGACTGCTTTTGCTTTTTAAGAGGCGATAGGGTAAGATTCAGTGTTTCCATGAAACTCAGTTTTCTGTCTGGAATATTATCCTCAGTTGTTTTGCAGGGACTGCTGCTGACAGCTACCACTGATGAAGACTCAGATTCAAGGTGTTTGTCCTGCTCATTCTTACCATCTTGACCTTTTCCTACAACATTGTGATTTTTAGGAGATTTCTTTCTGTCATCTTTGGTAAGAGCATTTTTTGATTCTCTGTGCTTATGTACCCTATGATTCAAATGTCCACCTCTTTTTCTTTCTCTGTCCTTGTCTATACCCTTGTCTCCAAAACAACTCATATCAGAATTTCCATTTTTGACCGGGCATTTCAGATCCTCCATCTTTCTAGCTTTATCATGGCTGTGAGACCTTTTGCTTTTTGATGATGGTTCATTGATTCTGCTTGATGATTTCTCCTTATAAGCATCCTTTCGTTGAGAAACCCATTTGGGAGAAGTAAAATCTTGCCCACAAGCATCAAGTTGTTTCTTAGATCTTTTATCTTCAGATTTATTATCCATTTCCCGTATATTCCTTCGCTCATACTCTTTGCTACTGTCTGATCTATTGCTTCTTCTTTCTTTACTACTACTGCTGCTGTTACCCTCATCTCTTTTACTACTGTCACTCTCCTTCGGCCTCTTTTGCTCATGGTCTCTGCTTCTTTCAGTTCTGCTGCTCCTCCTTTCTGCACTGGAACTTTTCTCATCTTTCCTTTCATGGCCACTTGCATCTCTTTTCTTCCCTTTGTGGTTTTGGGAATGACTTGCTACATCCAACACAGTACAAGTTGTGCTGCTCAAGCCAGAGTGTTTTGTTTCTCTGCTAGTTCTGTCTGGATTTTGATTATGCATGTGCCCTTGACTCTGTGTCTCTACATCTGCTGCTGTGTTAACTGAACTTTTGGATGACTGGGAAGAGACAGATGGTGAGGCTTTGTGTGACTGCGAGGAAGGGCTTTTCGATTGTTCTGAACTTTTAAGAACGACTGGAACCTCAGGCTGCTGATTCCTGTTTTCACTGGACACTGAATTGTCTTTTATGAGCTCTTTTTCAGTTTTTCCTAACTTGCTGTCCACTCTTCTCTTCTGTGACACATTCTTATCCTTCGAGTTACCCTCTTTGTCCTGGCGTGTGCATTTTTGTGTTTTTTCTAGCTTGTCTGCCTGTTTTGATGAACTGTTCTTATTGTCTTTCAAGGTACTGAATTGAGAATCAGTAGTTGTATCAGGAACTCTCAGTGTAGAGTCACTCATTTTGGGAGCATTTGAGACATCTGCCACTGTGGATGTGGTGAATGTTCTGTTAGGATGAACAGGTCTGGACTCCTGCTGTGGTTGAAAAACAAGGGTCTTACTATCAGATTTAGCAGCAGATTTATTCTGACACTGCAGAGGACTATCAAGATCTGTCCTAGGGCATCTCTGGAGCACCTCAAATGGTTGTGTTGCTGTAGTTGACGTTGTTGGTGGATATGCACAGGGATCCAACACAGAGTTTCTACCTTTGTGCTGATTTACTTCACTCATAACATTATCTTGTCTAGCACCTTGTGATTCCAAACCAGAACTTGTAGAATTGTGTAAACTGTGCCTTGTGTTTGCCGGAGCACTTTCCATTTGAGATCGACGAAAATAACTTCCTCGACCAGATCTGTGATGACAACACAAAAACAGGTTTATATAAAACTATCCAATCCTGACACATGCCAGGCTTAGTATCAAACATCTGTTTGCTGATCCTAGTACCAGAGCTGGAGTTTTTACCTATTGCTGAGTCTGTTAATTTCCTCATCCTTACGCACAATCTCCATTCTAGCCGTCTTGATGAGCGAACAAATGTTCTTCTTCAGGAGTATGTTTTCACTGTTCAAACTCGAATTCTTTAAATATAAAAATTGCAAAAAACAAACTAATTATTCCAAGTTTTAACTAGTTTGTGGGGGGTAT
This sequence comes from Schizothorax lantsangensis, assembly GCA_027422415.1. Classification (NCBI taxonomy): domain Eukaryota; kingdom Metazoa; phylum Chordata; class Actinopteri; order Cypriniformes; family Cyprinidae; genus Schizothorax; species Schizothorax lantsangensis. The sequence continues at coordinate 16,744,810 of CM049855.1, forward strand.
TTATTCAGCATCAATATATAACAGAACAACCATTAAAAGGAATCACACCTTTGTCTGCAGTAGCTGTAACTGTGAGATCAGTTCCTTAACTTGCTTTTGTGCTTCATCAAATTTTTGCTTTAACTGTAATAAAGGATAGGTACAATGAGACAACATATCTTTCCTGTCCATTTCTTTTAAATGCAAAACCAAACCAATAGCATGCCATGCAACCATATTCAAAGCTCAAGTCACATACCTCATTATAAGTTGCCTCCTTTTCTTCTTGTTCTTCCCTGATAATGTCCTCATATATATCCATTGATTCCATTGAGCGTGGGGAAATAAGAGGGTTGACTTTACCTAATTACAAAAGGACACTACAATAATTATTGAAATCTAAAAAGTTTTATCCTGCTATTTCTGTGATACACATACAGTGCACAGCATAAATGAGTACACCCCCTCTGAATAAATGTACAAGTTGTATTTTCTTAATTATCACTAATATAATTCATGGAAAGATGGTAAAATTGAAATGTATTAAACATATACTTAATAAAAACAACAAAATATATGCCAATATTTTCTGTAAGATAAGTAAATTAGCCATTTTGTTTAAATGAAAGATTGCAGAAATGAGTACACCCTAGATTTAATTCAGCAAATGTATAATATTCTAGTACTTAGTATATCCTCCAGAACTTTAAGTATACTGCTCTGACCCTTCTTGGCACAAGAAGTGTGTGTACAAGTTCATGACAAATTTTCAAATCTGTCCTGTTTAACTCCTGGAGGACGACCTCCTTGAATGCTCTGGTCTTTAATGGGGAGTTTTGCTCGGCTCTACAGAATCCCCCACAGCTGCTCAAGAGCGCTAAGATTGAGTGAAATACATGTCCACTGAAGGATTTTCACCTTGGGAGAATGAATATCTTCATTGTCATGCTGAAAAAATGCCCAATAATGCAGGGAATGAGGGGAGGGTAGCATCTTCTGTTTCAAGTTTTTGTATTACATCACACAGTGGTGTGTGAATTCATGATAGCGTTGATAAAGCACAACTACCTCACACCTTCAGCACTCATTCATCCCTATATAAAAGCTTTACTACCACTGAACGTCACTGTGGGTACCAAGCACTTCTCACTGTACTCCTCCTCTAGCAACACCAGAAGATTTTGGATGCTTTTGGATCTGAAATGATTGACTTGGTCTCTTGAGACCAGAGTATGGATTCCCAGAAGTCTCTATTTTGTAGATATGGGCCTTGGAAGAGGTTAAATGAGTTTATTTTGCTTTGTCACTTCTGCAGGCAGAAAGACTCGCACTCTGTGAGATAAAGTGTCACTTTTTTCATAGCTTTTGCCGGCTCTGAGACACTTGCATGTTATTTCTCCTGCTCTTTTTCTAGCAAAAATTCACTCATCACTAAATGAAAACTTAAAGTGAAGTCCTTATTATTTCAGGAGCCTTGTCACAAGTTCATTGTTTTTGAATGTCGGTGCTACTTCTGCTATATTTTCACACTTAAAACAATAATTTGGTATTCCTCTTGTAACATTGTCCTCTTTTATGCTAAGAAATAAATCAACTGGCAGTTCTCTCCCAAGTGGTTCCACTGCTGCCAGCATTAAGTCAGAGTATGATTCAGTGGGCTATATAACACTTTTAATTGTCAGGAAATTACTTGTCTTTAAAAGTTTTAGTTCAATATACTTACCTGTTGATCAAAAATAGCCTTAAACCTTTACACTTTTTTTTTGTTTGTTTTATTTAGTAACTTTCAGGAGGGTGTACTCATTTTTGCAACGATTTTATCACTTTGATAAGAAAATCTTATTTTGCTGAATAATTTTGACATTCTTCTTTGGTAATTGATCAAGCAGGCTTGTTGGAACATTATATCTCCAAAGAACCCTAACATGTCATCTAAATAAAGAGTAATTGCTGAATTTGTTAAGTTTTAGAGGGGGTGTTTATGCTGTGCACTATATATCAACAAATTACATTCAATAAAAACTATGAATGTGATGTACTCAATTCGAGACTCATTAATGAAACACACCTTTTAAATCAATCTTAGGGCTGTTCTCCAGGCCAGAGTAAATATCCACAGAGTCCTCATTGTGATGCAGAGTACCTGTAACAAACACTGATAATGTCATAATGCAACAGCAACTCCAGCATACACACTTGACCGATACATGCAAGTTATGTTTTCATAGCTTTGAAAGCCTTGAACCTGTTAAGATGAGAAATTGGGAAATAGAACAAAAGAGGTAAATAAAACATTATCTGGATTAAAATTACATATGGATCAAATATCAGACAGCACACTCCAGTGAGCTATATGTAACCAGGTATTAATGTGATCATTTCCGACCTCAATTTCAATTGCAGTTGTTGTGATGCTCATGCATCTAATGTATTTATCTGCATGTTAACTAGGTGAAAATAAAGAAATGCCTGTTGCACAGGAGAGAAAGACCGTCTTACCAAAAGGCTTGTCATCAAGATCTCCATAAAGTTCATCTATTAAATCCATTTTAGTCAGCTATTGAAAGACCAAAAAATAGCACATTAAGTTCCTGAAAACAGTGACAATACCAGCAACAGTGGGCATGTGTCAGTTCAACTACACCACTTCCTGTCATGTAGTGAAGAAACACTGTACTGAAATAGTCATTTAAATGTGATACTAAAAGAACAAAAGAAACAACTTCATATTAAAGTAATAACCCACCCAACAATTCCACTATAATTCTTACACAAACTACACTCGACCATGGATTTACACAAACTCCGACCAATTAAAGCGATTAAAATACAGTATTACTATAGTATGTTCACAAAGTGAAATCAAACTAAAGTAACTTATATGAACAATACCTGTATCGCTGGTGGTGAGCTAACGACAACAGGCGGATATAAGTCTGTAAGATGAGCCAAACACTATAGAGCGGGCTTCAGGATCTGACACCCATGCTAATGCGCGCGTATAATGACATTTGCCGTTAATTAGAAATTCCCGATTTTCTTGTAGACAGCGATTAAAAAAAATATTGTAGCATACTTCCACCAGCTCCGCGCCAACCTTTCTCCATACACATTCGCCAAACAGGAAGTGACATCATTTTCCCGCGGTCTCTCCTTTTCTAAAAAGAATAGCATAACGTTAACATTTAAGACTGAATATTAAAAACAATAAAAATAATGAAATATATATATAAGATTTTTTTCTTTGCTAAATTTCACGTTCCTAATTTAAATACAAATAGTCTATATTTGGCACTTGTATGGATATGTCAGTACATTATAATACAGTTTTTCAGTACTGGTACGCTGTGTTTATTGTATTTTATATGTATGTGTATCTCGTTTCTTCTGGGGTTTTAACATGAGAATAGGAGACTATTTTCAAAATCTGTATATTCAATTACTTTTCAGTCTAATTGACTAATTTTTTTGAGTCTAGTAATGTATATTATTCATAAAAATGGTGTAGCAGAAAATAATTTGACAAAATAATGGGAAGCACGCCTCATCTGTTTTCATAGTTTATTGCTGGCCAAATATATAGCAACAATTTTTAAGCTTAAGTCTAACTACTGTTGACAAAACATCCTCTAGAGCTTGTCATTGCCCTACACTTAACTCATTGACAAAAACTTATTTGGGCCTCTTAAATGTAAATAATATAAGGCTACACAGCTCTGTGAGTTGACCAAATACGATGAAAGATACACGTTTTGAGGAACAATGGAAATTAAATACAGCTGTGACACTCACACTGAATAGTGCAGTCCAAAATAACAAAACCATATTCGTTACATAATTAAGTGTTTCGTACTAAACCTTTAATAAAAACATCACAACAGTATGCTTGCTGCACAGGGAGCGTGAGCTCAGCGACACAATCGAATGACCCGGAAGTGCTTTTCATTTACTCACATGTGGACTGGGATTTTAATACTGACGGGAACGTGCTCACTGTGTTGTGATACAACCTAGATAGCCAAGCGAGTGATGAGTCTTATGGTTCCCATCACGTAGAATACTTGAAATATCAAAGGCTTTACCAGCCGCAGAGGCATCGTCGGAAATCCCTGTATTTACGACAGATGATAGAATGGAAAACCTGGAGTTAAGCCTGACATCTCTAGGTGCAATCTCAAGACATATCGATAAAAGTCACAACGAACTCAGCAAGTATCTCGCAAACCAGGTAAGACAGCATGATCTGAGCACTTTATAAGACCGTTATAAGAGGCTTTCATCTGTTTAGCACATGCAGAGTACAACGTGTGTGTCACACCATACTGCCCCACGTTTCTGTAGTACACATGCTGCTCATTGGTTGTTTGTACAGAAGTAATGATTTCAATTCATTCGTTTCCATAATAACTGTAATTTAAGTGTTCTGCATATTTGTCTATTTGGGAATCCAGTCTTGTTTTGAGCGTGATGGATTATTTTGGCCATAGTTTCAGTAGTTTGGGTTGTTGAAACATGCTACCCACACTACCACAGTTTATTATTTTGACACAATGTACAATATAAAAGAAACACTGATTACTTTTGCAGTCATGATCAATAATCACTGGTGTGAATATAAACCAGCACATAAAAACAATCCAAAAGTATCCATATGAGAATTTTCTAATAGGATTCCCACATAAAACACAACAAAATGGGATTTTGTAGCACATGGTTCCAATAGAATTATAATGATTGCTAAAAGTATAAAATATTCCTGTAAGATTTTTAAAAAAAAATGTAGTGGTAATATTTCAGGATTTTAAAACACTTACAACTCGTCCTGTGATCATCATAATTATTAATAATATTATTAGTAGACATTATTTCAATAAGAAAAATTGAGATCTAATATCCAAATACGACAATAATGAAAAAAAAAATGCTGTTGGAATTTATTATTATTTAATTTATTATTATCATTATTGTTATAATTATTATATTTTATTATTTATTTATTGTTTTGACTGGCATTAATTTTTTCCTTGTAGATATGGAGTCAGCAGGACAGGCAGTGTATACTGGAATGTCTTGCGCAGCTCCTGTTGGAGAAGGAATACACTCTCTTCATTGCTCGTCACTTGCGACCACTGATCCTGGACCTGTTGGAGAGGAATGCTGAGAGGATCAAAGTTGACGTCAGTCTGAACCATGACCTCCATGAGCGCTTGTGTGTGGCTCTAAGCAAACTTCTCAACATCAGTCCAGATGCTCAAGCGTAAGTAACCATGCAGGATCACATGTAAAAGAGATTCAAAGGAGGGTTCTGAAAGTCTTGGAAAATCTGGAAATATCAGTTAATTATAAAACATGGCAAATGGATATTATACAGTTGGAAAAGTTATGGAAGCCTCTGTAGTGATTTTTTTTAACATTTATTTATATATTTCATTGGCTGGATATCGCACTTGTTTGAATATCTGTTTGTGAGCATGTATCTTTTTTGAGTCAGTTTTTTTTCAATAAATCTGTCAAATCAATTTAGTCATTAGTCTAAATGTTTCATTGGCAAATTGGTCTGAATTTGAATGAACAAATGTCCAGTATATCAGTATATTCAGAACAACTGTCCAGTATATCATGATCAGATTTGAATTGTTTTCTCACAGGTTTGCAGCGAGGTATTTTAGCAGCTCTCCCCCAGTATTTCAGAGGCTCTTCTTCACCAGCGAAGAGGCTGCTTCCATCCAGTATGGGCCCAGACGGATGAAATTACGGGACCTGATGGGGGCCACCCTCCGCTTCCTCCAAAGCGATTGTGAGAAGTTCCGTGTGCTGTGGGACTGGAGTGCCTGTGTTTCACAGCTTCTCACCAGTGACGTCATGGTCAGAAGGTATTGCCAATTTGTAGATCAAACAAAGCCGCTCAGAAGGTCCAGAAATTTTTCAGAATATCCTCAGTCTGTACCTTTGCTCAATTTCTTTTTGTGTGTTTTTTAAGCTACACTGCCCAGTGCCTTGCCCTGGTGTCCCACATGACGGATAACCAGAAAACAATATTTTTGAGGAAGGTGCTTTCGACTGAAGAGATTCTGCATCTGAAAATGAAGTAAGTTTGAATATCTTTTATTTTAAGGTGAGTTTTATCACCTTGTTCTAATTGTTCAGAAGTTAGTCAAGAGCTTTAGCTCTCAAATAAAATGACAATATCATATCTATGTAGGTCACTTGAGGAGACACAGCTGCTGGAGGTAGAAAAAGCTCTGGTTTTGGCCAATCAGGGCTCAGCAGTATGGCGGAAAGAGAGGGTAAATAAGGTCACCCGTGGTCAAGTGGTGACAGAAGACCTGACACGGAGTGTTACTTTGGTGTGTGGGGTGATTCTACCTAGACGGACCCCTCGACAGGATGAACAGGTAAGATGAACATCCAAAAAACAGAATATTAAGCTTATAAAAAAAGTCAGATTTAATATAACATAAAGCCATATGTTTTTTTTTTAATACCTCTATTAGTGTATTATGGGAGAATGTGCATGTATTGTAATAATCACAAAATCTGTAATTCTCAGACAAGTTTAAGCAATTTAGTGCTGGTGGATTCAACCTGTCAAAATCTTCGGCGACTCGCCATGGCTGTGGCATCCCAGAAGCCCATTCTTTTGGAAGGGCCTATTGGATGTGGAAAAACTGCTCTTGTTGAATATATTGCTGCTGTCACTGGGCACGTTAAAGCCCCTGACATCCTTAAAGTTCAGCTTGGAGATCAGACCGACAGTAAGGTGAGATTTGCTTGAATTTTGAAATATTCTAGTTTTCTTTCCATTGTTTTCATATTGCTGCTTATTGTTTTATAATATTTTTTATTTTATCTGCTGTTAAGCAAACATTTTTCATGCCTTTTGTTTTCTGTAGATGTTGCTGGGTATGTACCGCTGCACAGATATTCCTGGAAAGTTTGTGTGGCAGCCGGGGTCCCTGACCCAGGCAGTCTCTAAAGGTTACTGGATTTTGCTGGAGGACATTGATCACGCTCCTTTGGATGTGGTGGGTGGTGAATGCACAAAAACATGGAAAACATAGTCTTTTTTAGAAATGTTTCTGTTATGACTATTAAAGTCTATAAAGCACTGCTAGTTATATATTCTCTATATAATCGTGTATGTGACAAATAAAAATCTTGAATCTTGAAAGCATGGGTAAAGACTTTTTTTTGTTACTGAGTTGTTGCTGATTTGCATTAATTAGAGCTGTTTGCATTTACAGTACATTTGATGCTGTCTAAGAAATATAGCATATGTTGTTTCGCTTCTGCATGTGACAAAAAACAAAACAATGGGGTTTTTATGTCATTTTATATATATATATATATATATATATATATATATATATATATGGTCAAATTCTGACTTTGTAAATAGACTGTATGTAAATATATATAAATAAAACTCTTTATTCTTTTGATGAATGGTTTGGTCTGCTGTTAAATTATATGGTTTAGAAGCTAAAGCTATATTTAATCATGCTCTTGTTGTTTTTTCTATAGATATCGGTTCTGCTCCCTCTCATGGAGAACAAGAAATTGACAATTCCAGGACGTGAGGACTGCATTCAGATGGCCCCATCATTCCAGTTCTTTGCAACACGAAGGTAAGATCTTTTATTCACTATTCATTATATATATATATAATGAATAGTGTGTAATTACAAGGCTGCAATTATTTGATCAAAAATACAGTAAAACACTAATTTTGTGAAATATTATTACCATTTAAGATTACTGTTTTCTATTTTAATATATTTTTATATAAATATAATTTATTCCTGTTATGCCAAAACTGAATTTTCAGCAGCCATTACTCCAGTCTTCAGTATGCTAATAAGAAATATTCTAAACTACATTTTTACATCAGTTTAATAATGATTAAAATCATTATTTTTTAGGACGTTTTACAGTGGAGGAGCCTGGCATAGACTGCAGAATTCACATGCTGCACTTCTGGACAAATACTGGAGTAAACTACAGATTGGCAACATGAGCCGAGAGGAACTTAAACAGGTAAGCTGTTCCCTAACACTGAAATAGATTTTGTGTAGGTCCTGATATCATCTTTCATCTCTCATTTTGTTTCTCTGTTCAGGTCCTAATGAAGAGGTACCCTAACCTGGCAGTGGTGGTGGAGCGTCTTTTGGACATCTTCTGCCAGCTAACAGGAGACAGACATCAAATCAGCTCCGGTCCGCAGGGTCCTAGTGCAGCCCAGAACATATCAGATGAACATATCACATCACTGGAGGGCAGGGGCCTCTCACTGAGGTAACATTTTTCATTAGAATTAGAAGAAATTATTCAAAATCATCATTGCATAATTATAAAAGCGTAATGATATAATATACTGATACAAATAATATGTACTACAGGGTTCCAAACCATTTCGTGCTAATTTGTACCTTCTCTAAATAGTTAAACATCAAGTCAGATTTGTATTTGTGCAGTTTCTTTTAAATGCTTGTGGGCATTTACAAATATCTCTGCATCGAGAAATGACACCATAGACTTATCAATAAATGATGAGTGTCATTTAGGACCTCACAATGTAACAAACAGTTCAACTAAAGCAGTGACTCTACAATAAAACCCTTACTCCAGTGCTGCATTAGAGCAGAGTTGTGATGTATCAGTCTGTGTCCATCCATTGTGTGTTTGGGCCTCAGGCTGTTCATCAGCTTTCCACTGGACGCTGCTGCAGTCAATGACACATCGATCTCTCTGTTCCCACTGTGGAACCCTAGCCAGAAACACAGTGTGAGATTTGGGCCAGGGCAAATCATTTATGTAACTAGTTTTGTATAATAGATACCACACACTGATGCAGAGTGTCATACCTGTCTTGTAGAGGGTTTTTATTTATTTATTTATTTTTCTGTAGGCCTACATATTGAAATCAACAGTATTTTTTTGTAATATGTTTTGTTTTCAATTTTTTGGATAGTCGATACTTAGGGTAGCAATGAATATGCCTCCATTTTGAAGCTCTGAAAGTGTGTCAGATATGAGCGTTGTCCTGTCAGGAGAAGTTCATTGGTGTGGAGACCCTGCTGTTCAATACTAATCAATACATTTCCACTTCCTCGCTCAATCCCCTACTTTGTAGAGACGCTGGGTGAAAAACAATTTGAGCAGCCAGTCTGCCTACGGTCATGCCGACTTACAATGTTTTGGTGACTGTGATTTCAAGTGGAAGTAAAAAAAACAACAACAATATCTCACCATGGCTACATTTATTTGAAGTAAAACAATAATATTGTAGGATATTATTACTGCACACCATGGTACATTTTTTTCTTTTTTTCTTTTTTTTTTTTTTTTTTAATGAATAAAAGTAAAAATAAAGAACAGCATTTATTTGAAATAGAAATCTATTGTATCAGTATAGAGGTCTTTGTCGCCTTTGATCAATTTAATGCATCCTTGCTATATAAAAGTATTATTTTCTTTAAAAAAAAATATTTTCTTTATTTTCTTGCCACAAACTTTTAAATATTAATAAATGTATGCATATATAATTTGTTTTATATATTATGATTATAAATCAGATATATAAATCTGATTAAATATGAGTATATTAAATATACTTTCTTGCTTTCTGTGCATCCATGTTTTCATGGTAAATGCTTGGTAGCAAAAGTATTTTTTTTTTTTTAACAGGGATTTGCTGAAATGGTGTGAGAGAATCTGCTTAAAGTTTGACAGCTCTTGTGCTTCCACAGCACAGAATGTGTTTCTAGAGGTGAGTGGCTACCAGCATTAATCTGTCACTTTCATTTTTTTGGTTTTTGCTTGTTGGATCACATTATAGGGTTCACTATAAATGTTGATAAAAGAAGAACACTAATACTGAGAAACCTGTGTTGTTATAAGATAAATGTTTTTGTACCTTCAGGCTCTGGACTGCTTCACTGCCATGCTCTCCAAATCTGAGAGCAGACTCAAGATGGCAGAGATCATTGGCAGCAAACTCAACATATCCAGAGAGAAGGTAGGACTCTGCACCAACATGTTATCTCTTCACTGACACAAACTATTACATGGCCATGGAAAACCTGGAGATAACTGAGAGTTTTACAATTCCCTGTTAACATTTATATTTGCGATTTCCTTGCCTGGAAATGAGTAAAATCTTGGAAAGGTCAAGGAAATTTCTGTCAGTGTACTTTTTCAAGTATTGTTATGCTCTAAATAAATCCATTGCTTGGATATTGCTTGTTGTAATAGCTTGTGTAGAGTAAAACTTGCCTTCAAAATTGACTTGGAAAAGTCATGGAAATTCATTGGTCAAAAAGTGTGCAATATTACAGTAATGGCTGAAAAGCACCCTCTTATATTTCTCCATAATATATAGAGACAAAGTCTGCTCTAATACTGTCAATGTGACATTTCAGGCCCAGCACTTTTGCCAGATGTACCTGCCTGCAATCAGAGAGACAGAGCTGGAGGTGACGGTGGGCCGTGCCATGTTACTCCGCAAGCAGAGCGACGCGGTGCGGCTGAGAATGTGAGATTGCATTTTCAGAGTGTAACCTGACCCATCTCCATTCATCTGTCTTGCTCTCTCTGACTAGCTTTTCTCCTTTCAATCTACTGTTACAAATTGTGTAACTGCCAGTCTGGCTGTTCCAACACTGACCCCTGTGTGGAAGGCACCCTGCTGAGAAATTGAGTCAGTATGGGATTGATTGGTAACTGTGCTGTTTAAGACAGGGAAAACAACAGCCTTGAGCATAACAGAGGAAAATATAGCAGGATTCCTTTATTAGTCATGATGCATAAAGTGAGCACTGGAAGAGAGCTTACATGTATATTTAGGCATTTAGCAGATGCTTTTATCCATAGTGACAAAATAGGAGAAAAGGCATTTCGTCAGAGAGGCAACAGTATTTAGAATATACAATGGCAGGTGTATTCGACAACTAGATTAGGAAGCAAGAGGAGAAACACAGAGAACAAAAAAAGAAGCCGTTTGGGTGAAGGTTGGCAGCACTTTCAGCAAGAGAGGAGCCGAGAGGGTGAAGGTTTTGGAAAGTGATTTTGTGCCTCGTTGTGGAGGAACAACATAGGCGTTGTTTGTTCAGTGAACTTAGCTGGCAGGAGGGAGTGAACAATTATCGTTCCAGAGGAATCTCAGTGTTGTAGAATTGGTTTTACAATTTCTTTTAAAATGCGATCAGACATAGCCAGTGTTGGTATTGTTAGCTAAAACTAAAACTATTAAAAATGTTTAGTAACACATTTAAATAGGGACCAATTCTCACTATTAACTAGTTGCTGTTTACTAATTGGCTGTTTATTAGTACTTATAAAACACATTCTGCATGACCACATTCTACATCCCTAATACTACCCAATACCTAAACTTAACAACTATCTTACTAATTATTAGTAAGCAGCAAATTAGGAGTTTGAGGCAAAGTCATACGGTTTGTTAATAGCGAGAATTAGACCTTAAAGTAATTTTGAACAAATGTTTTTGTTAATTGAATTAAAGCTGAAATAAATTAATAAAATAAAAATGCAAACTTAAAAACTTGAATGAAAAAAAAAAAAAAAAACGTTTCAGTTGAAGTACTAAAAGTTCAAAATTAATAAAAAGTAATTTAACAAAACTACAAAAACTTTATCTAAAATGAATTTTAAAACTTTTTTTATAAAATGAATTCAAAATATTTTTAAATACTAAAATAGTATATAAATAATATTAAAGCCTCCATATTTGATGTGTATTTGCCCCACAGAGGCAGACAAACATTTGCCGCCACACGGCCATCCTCTGTACTTTTGGAGCAACTCTCAGTGTGTGTCACTAAAGGGGAACCTGTCCTGTTGGTCGGGGAGACGGGCACAGGAAAGACCTCTACAGTGCAGTACCTGGCGGAAATGACAGGTAAGTTAACACACCTGAAGTTCACCGAGCGAGTAGATGTAACTTTGTGCATCATTGTTAACTTCCTGCTCTGTTCTACTGCACACAGGACACAAACTCAGAGTGGTCAACATGAACCAACAGAGTGACACAGCTGACCTACTAGGAGGGTGAGTAGACAAGTGACAAGAAATATGGACAGTGATGGAAGCTCTCTGCAAACTTTTTTTTTTTTTTTTTTGCTGACCTTGATCTTTGATGATTGAAGGTATAAACCAGTGGACCAAAAGCTTATCCTGTTGCCCCTGCGGGAAGCATTTGAGGACCTCTTTTCCCAGACATACTCACGGAAACAGAACCTGACCTTCCTGGGTCACGTCCAAACCTGCTTCAGAGGCAAACGCTGGCAGGACCTTCTGAAGCTCATGGACCATGTCTGCAAATCAGCACTAACCAAGGAACTATATGATAAACCCAATGGTAATACTAAAGATTCAAATCAATTACATCAGTCATCATTTCTGATGTTTCTAAATTCTTTGTGTAAAAAGAGGTTTTGAGATTGTACTACATGTTTTTCAGTTATCTTTTTCTTTGTGTTTTCTCTTAGCTGCCTTGCTGCAGGAGCAGTGGGAGGCTTTGACTCTCAAACTCAGTCAGACACAGGAACAGATTCGGGCCTGTGAATCCGCTTTGGTCTTTGCGTTTGTGGAGGTAATTGCCACTCCTCTCACCTCCTGTCTAAATCTCTTCCTTCTCTTGTTATCTCCTGAATGTTGTGACTGTCTGTGTATCCGCACAGGGGACTTTAGCCCAGGCTGTGAAGAAGGGCGAGTGGATCCTGCTGGATGAGATTAATCTGGCTGCTGCAGAGACGCTGGAGTGTCTGAGTGGATTGCTGGAGGGCAGCGCCGGGTCACTGGTGCTGCTGGATCGAGGCGATACTGGTGAGTCCCAAACTAAGTGGTTTTTTGACAGTGGTATAGTGGGAAAATATGTGCCCTAGTAGTACATTTTCCTCAGACTGCTTCTTTAGGCTGAATGTAGTAAGGGTGTTCCTGAAACACTTTGGATAAAATGCATTAGAGAGATGAAACAGCTAGTTGTAAGTCACTGATTGGGAAACAGTCTAGTTTATTGGCTCAAAAACCAGTTGTAGACTATTGTTCAAATATTTGGGGTCAACATGATTTTTTTTCAGTAATAATGTGAAATATTACAATTTAAAACAACTGTTTTAATTTTTTTCTAATTTCTGTGATGGTAAAGCTGAATTTTCAGCAGCAATACTCCAGTATTCATTGACTCACGATTCTTCAGAAATCATTCTAATATGATGACTTGGTGCTCAAGAAACATTTATTAACTGTTGTTGCTTAATATTTATTTGTAGAAACCATAATAAAAAAAAAATTCAGGATTCTTTGAGTTGAAAGTTCAAAAGAACAGCATTTCTAATTATTGTAACATTGTTGAAGGGTAGTGTACATAAGTGTGCTTGATGCTAAATTACTGTCCTTTACCAAAAGTGTTGTAGCTGATTAGTGGTTTATAAGTGTTTAATTTAATTCAGAGGTAATTTACTGTTTTCATGATTCATTCTGTGTAGAGCCTCTGGTTCGTCACCCAGACTTCCGCCTGTTTGCCTGCATGAACCCAGCCACTGATGTAGGCAAGAGGAACCTGCCACTGGGCATCAGAAACAGGTCAGATATCTAGCACATTTGTTTGAAGATGTCATACACTGAAATGTATTCAAATCTTTTCTGGGAACACTGTATGTGTTAATATGAAGTTAATGTAATTGTGTTGATGTATCAGATTTACAGAGATGTATGTGGAGGAGCTGGAGAGTGAGAGTGATTTACGAATCCTGGTCTCTGACTACCTCAAAGGCCTTAACCTGACCAGAGGCATCATCCATGGAATCATCAGGTTTGTGCACAGTTCTTTAGTAGGTCTCCATTGCCATCCATATAGCAGCAAACTGACTTTCCTCACTAAAACACAGCTTTTTGCATTTTGATATAGAAGGTCACTGGTAGCCAATAGCACAACCATTATAAAACAAATCAGCATTTCTTGATAATATTAAGGAAGTTTCAAATGTTAGGTGTGGCATGGCTTGTTTTTACTTAACAAATATGTTTTTTATCCCAAGCAATGTAAAATACACAACATACAGAATTCATCCCTCATGTTCATCCCTTTGGTTAGGTGCTATACTAAAAGACCATTGTGATGCTCCTATATATGGTTTCTTATAACAGAATCTTCCCTGCTTTTCCCCCCAGTTTTTATTTGGCTGTTCGTAAGGAGGCTAACACTCGGCTAGTGGACGGTACGGGTCACAAGCCTCACTACAGCTTGCGTACTCTGTGCAGAGCTCTGAAATATGTGGTCTCTGACCCCTGCTACAACATCCAACGTTCCCTCTATGAGGTAATGTATTTGTCCTCCTCATCGTTTCTGCCTCAAGTGTTAATATCTTGAGAGTCTGACACTTTCCTAGGGTATGGATGTTTCACCCTGTGCCTATAGCAGAAGTGAGCAGCTTAATAAAACAAACTAGCTGCGTTGTATTGCTACATCAATATGAATTATGCTGTCTTTACCGCAGAGTGTGACGTTTCGACACTTGTGATCTAGACAGCTTGATTGATTATAATGAAAGCAATTTAGTTTTGTTACGTCACAGCGCGCCGCTCTCATACAATGTAGATTGAATTTCAAAGTCCCACCGGCACTGCATTTCCCACAGAGTAGTTTGCATTATACAATGATGACTACTCCACCAGTCAATTTGTACACAGTACACTGTATTTTGGAGATTGTTTATTTACTAATATCAGTATCTGTCCACTCCATATAGGTTTCCAGCTTTTGCTGGTCATAAATTTGCTATCGTAGTGGGAACATAAATCAACACACTAAAAGTTTAGGAGTTATTACATTAGATGGTGGGATTCTTCAACCTTTAACATTGTCAATAAATTCAAATTCACATTTTTTTGAAAGCAAGGTGCTTTTTTAACGTTAATTTTGGGCAACCAGGTTGTTTAAAGCTTAAAGATTTTATGCAGTTTATTTCGTCATCATTAGTTGCCGTTCACCATTGACCAGCTTCATTTATTATGGTTAATGCAACAAGTTTTAAACCAATCATATGATGAAGTTCTCTATATTTGTTTTTGTTGTTTTGGCATAAACAGTAGTCATTTAAATAGAGATGTGTGTTGTGTGTGCATTGTGTAAAGAAATTCAAAAAACACCAAGTAAAGTATATTTACGTAGAGGTTTAATATCTTCTGCAGGGTTTCTGTCTGAGTTTTCTCACTCAGCTGGATCGCAGCTCTCATCCTGTTGTGCAGAATCTGGTGTGTCAGTACATACTAGGAGGAAATGTGAAGTGTCTAAAACAGGTAATCATTTCAGAGCTACAGATAGACACTTTTATCCATGCTAATGTTTGTTTAAAGGGATAGACTATAGATGTGCTTTGTGTGAAAATAATCCTGTGCTCTCTCTTCAGCCAATCCCACAGCCAAAGGACCGCGTATGCTTGCAGATAGAGGAGTACTGGCTGAGTCGAGGGGACATGGAGCCTACTGTAGACCCCAGTTACATCCTAACACCCTCCGTCAAGCTCAACCTGAAAGACCTGGCACGGGTAGTGTCTGCCGGGTAGGAAAACCCACCCCAGATATGTCCCCTGTGACATTCCGTAGATCAATCCCACTGTCGATACATATTACATATCCAGCATCTCTCTGTTCATCTGTGGGAGGGTTTGTAACTGTTGTAAGAGATTTGATTCACTTTTATTTTAGTTCTTTGAGTAGTAATCATAGTAACGACTGATTTGTTTTTCTGTTTTGGTGCCATTTGTCTGGGACAGTTCAGACCTAGTGATCAATTGATTTCTGTATCTATATAGAGCTGACTTCAGGACTTTTTGGGCATCACCCTTTTCACATCAGATTTCATGATCTCCAGTAGACTTTTTCTGTACCATTCTGGGCCAAATCAGAGAAACCCCACACTTTTATATTTCTATATTGCTTGTAATTCTTTATCCATGTACAAGTAGTCAACAAGTGGTCTGCAATCTGTGTACACAGTATTTACTCACTTTGCAATCTGTGTAATATATATACATACTGTATATTCATTACATACAAGGAATCATTTTCCACCATTTTGATACATTTTCTTCCCTCTGTTCTTGTGTGTTGTTTTGGTGATTAGCATCCATCCAGTGCTTATTCAGGGGGAAACGTCTGTAGGAAAGACGAGTCTGATAAAATGGCTTTCAGCTGCCACAGGAAACCAGTGTGTGCGGATCAATAACCATGAGCACACAGATATCCAGGAGTACATCGGCTGCTACTCCTCTGATGAGCATGGCAAACTTGTCTTCAAAGAAGGTACATAACCTTTGGAGCACACATTATGATGGAAATGTACAAGTATATGTATCTGTTATGCTTACATTGCAGATTGTAAAAAAATATGTAAATACATGCAAATGGTACTAACTGCACGTTATTATAGGCCAGGCTTAAAATACAACACTCAGGGGGTCCTTGCTCCATCCATCTACCCACAAAGGGGGCTAAAACAATTAAAGACCCTTGACTTGTGCTAATGAATAATTGTAAATTCTAAGTATTCACTGCCATGTCAGATGGTAAATGAGATCGTTGTCTCTCAAAGTATAGTTCGATTAACCTTATGTTTATGTCATGTTTTCATGTAAATAACATGTTGTTGTTTTTTTCCCCTGAAGGCGTTCTGATTGATGCCATGCGGAAAGGTTATTGGATCATTCTAGATGAATTGAACCTTGCCCCCACTGATGTCCTCGAGGCCCTAAATAGATTGCTGGATGACAACCGGGAGCTCTTCATCGCCGAGACACAAGAAGTGGTCAAAGCCCACCCCAGATTCATGCTCTTTGCCACCCAGAATCCTCCTGGGCTTTACGGGGGCAGAAAGGTCTCTTCAATACATTTTTAAAAAAGACCAGTTTGTCAAGCAGCCTTGCCTTCTTGACCTTTTGTAAACTGTAATCTGCAACAGTAATGCGGGAACTAATTGGGAGGTGCTGATATAATGGTTCTGATGTTACTGCTCAGGAAGAGCTCAAGAATTTTAATGCACTAATGTCCTTTTGGGGTCTGACCCATGTGTCTTTCATTTTTGTGTAGGTTCTGTCCCGAGCGTTTAGGAACCGTTTTGTAGAGCTGCATTTTGATGAGCTGCCCAGTGTAGAGCTTGAGAACATTCTCCATCAGCGCTGCGGTTTGCCCCCATCCTACTGCTCCAAACTCATCAAAGTCATGCAGAACTTGCAGGTGCGCATCTCATTTTGTTGCATCAGTTTATAAGAATCTAGTTTGAGAAGTTCACGATTATATTTTTTGATATTGGTGGTATTTTTTTTATCAGTCCTTACGTAGAGGATCCAGTGTGTTTGCTGGGAAACATGGGTATATTACCCTAAGAGACCTGTTCCGCTGGGCTGAACGCTATAGGCTGGAAGAGCAGAATGACACCTCACGTGATTGGCTGCAACATTTGGCCGATGACGGTAAAATCAATGACAAACTTTTGACCCCTTTGGAGTAAAAAAAAAAATCAAATATGTCCACTACAGTTCAAAGGTTTGGTGTCTATAAGATATTTTAAATGTTTATCTTGTGTCTGTTATGTGCACCAAGGCTGCATTTATTTAGTAGTAAAACAGTAATATTGTGAAATAATATTATTACAATTAAAAATAACTTTTTTTTTTAAATGTAATTTATTCCTGTGATGGAAAAGCTGCATTTTCAGCAGCCATTACTCCAGTCTTCAGTGTCACATGATCCTTCAGAAATCAATTTAATATGCTCATTTAGTACTCAAGAAACAGTTCTTCTTGTTATCGATTTTGGTGCTTGTCTTCTGGAACCCGTGGTACTTTTTTTTAGGATTAATTTCAAAACACCAGCATTTATTTGACATAGAAATCTTTGGTAACAGTGTAAAAGACTTTACTGTTACTTTTGATCAATTAGTGCCTCCTTGATGATGAAATGAAAATTTCCAACTGTAATAATCATCGTGTTCACTCTTTCAGGCTACATACTGTTGGCCGGCCGTGTCAGGAAACCAGAGGAAGTGCTAACCATCCAGAACATTTTGGAGAAGCACTTTAAAAGGACTGTGAACCCAGATGCTCTTTTCTCTGAAGCTCAGGTCACCTCTCAGTTCAGTGAGTTTTTAAGCACAAACACAGTTTGACCACAGAGGCACACCGAATTCTGACATCAGGTCGATGACTTTCAATTACTAATGTTGTTCTCACTGGTTTTTCCATTGCATTATCACATAAACAAATACCAGTAGTACTGCAGTTTAATGACAGTCCCTTAATAAGGCATCTTAGCAACCCTCACTACCAGCATGTTCTTATATAATGCAGTTATTGAGTGTGAGTTTATCGATTGTATCTTGTATTGTTTATTTCCATCTATGCAGATGATTTAAGATGGCAAAATAGTTTCCATGAAATGTTAAATTCTTGATTCTGATGCTTACCTAATGATCAGTTTGATTAGCTCACTTTATAACTAATGGCCAGATTGATTGTTTTGGCTGGCTCAGTTTGGTATATTGATGGTTGTTGATGGCTTGGCACTTGGCAGGCCCTTTTGTGGACAGCATTGCGGGTGTCCCTGAAGAGTTCGGTCATGTGGTGTGGACCCAGGGCATGAGGAGACTGGCTGTGCTAGTGGGACGAGCCCTTCGTTTTGGAGAGTCTGTTCTACTTGTCGGGGACACGGGGTAAGCTGCGATACAGTCCCTAGTTGAACCTCAGTGAGAGGGTTCGAAAATCTGACCAGTTCCCTTGACACAAAAAAAATATAATTTTATCAGATTAATAGATATATATATATTTTTTTTTTTTTTCAAATATTGTTGCAAATGTGAGGGACAAATACTGACAAGTATTGATATTGTGGGGTCCTTAGAGTAAAAAAAGTTGAGAATTACTGCTCTAATACCACCTGCCATCTAGCAATAACAAATATAAACGGCTGTTTAAATCGAAAATATGTCAGCACAGGAAACAAAATTTGCCTTTAAAACCTTTAGTAGCTTAATTTATTCATCAGATAAAAGAAGCTCAAATGGATTAAAAGTTCCTCCCTTTACTGCAGCTGTGGTAAAACCACCATCTGCCAGCTGTTTGCTGCATTAGCTGGTCAGAAGTTCTTCTCTGTGAACTGCCACTTGCATATGGAGACGTCTGACTTTCTGGGTGGCCTCCGACCTGTCCGTCACACAGGAACCCAACAGGTAATATTCATATTTCTTAAGATTATTGAGTTTACAAAACTCTCAATTCCAGTCCAAAATCAGACTCCCACCAGCTTATAGCTTATTCATCAATGCTGTTTTTTTTTTTTTTACATGAATGTATTATGTTTCAGGATGATGCGGAGGACGGCCGTCTGTTTGAATGGCATGATGGAC
The DNA here is from genome assembly GCA_027422415.1 of Schizothorax lantsangensis. Classification (NCBI taxonomy): domain Eukaryota; kingdom Metazoa; phylum Chordata; class Actinopteri; order Cypriniformes; family Cyprinidae; genus Schizothorax; species Schizothorax lantsangensis. The sequence goes on from CM049855.1 coordinate 16,764,212, forward strand.
CACTGGTGCTGGCGATGAAACAGAACGGTGTTTTTCTAATGGATGAGATCTCGCTGGCAGATGACTCTGTGCTGGAGAGACTCAACAGGTGTGAATTTACACTCAGTGTTCTCACATTGACAGCTTATTAACAGAGTGTTTAAATTTTACTTAAAAAAAAATTCAATTCAGTTTTGCTTGGAAAATTCAAAAGCACACCTGAAACTACTTGTTTGCTTTGTTTCTAGGTAAAATTAATTGAAATTGTGCCCCAAATGTTCAACTTCTACATCACATCAGGACAATGCAAATCACTTAATCTTTGTACATCATTGATATTGGCACATCTGATGTCTAAAGTGATTATATGACTGTGTGTTCTGTGCAGCGTGTTGGAGACTGAAAAATCATTGGTGCTGGCAGAGAAAGGCAGCGGAGATGATGAAGATGTTGAGCTGATCATTGCCGGGAAGAAGTTCCGGCTTGTCGCTACCATGAACCCTGGAGGTGATTTTGGAAAGAAAGAGGTCAGTACATGGAAAATTAGCATGGCTGAGAAACATTATGTTGAGGTCATTAAATATTCTTTAAATAAGTGGATTGTGTTTGCATGGATGAAACAAGCAACCAGTGGCACTGATGTGTTTGCATATGTACAGCTGTCTCCAGCACTCAGGAACAGGTTCACAGAGATTTGGTGCCCCCAGGGCAACAGTCGTAATGATCTAATGCAGATCATCCAACACAATCTGAGGCCTGGACTCTCTCTGGACCAGCATGACCACCAAGGTGAGTCACTCTGCACAGAGCAATCAATTATAAAAAGCCTTATTTCACACCCTTTGAAGTACTTAAATCTGTTTGGCCGATCAGCTGGATTCTACAGTCAATAGCTTTGTATAATTACCACTAAACTACATAGATGTTTGTTGTCCCTGGCAATCAATCTACTACACTGTTCTAGACTCATCATTGCTCTTCCTCTTTTCCAATCTCAGGTAAAGACGTAGCAGAGCTCATGCTGGACTTCATCGACTGGCTGACCAATCAGGAGTTCGGCCGACTGTGTATTCTAAGCGTGCGAGACATTCTGTCATGGGTAAACTTCATGAACACGGTATGTGAGCGGGACGAGGACGGCTTCATGACCATGGGGGAGCTGGAGGAGGAGGAGCCAGAATGGGACCTGAGATTGGACACCGTATCAGCCTTTATTCATGCTGCATGCCTTGTGTATGTGGACGGAATCGGCTCAGGTGGGAGAAAAGCGAGTGCAAACTACATTTTTCATGTTTTGGTACCTTTTTTACCCCCGAAAGGATTAAGATACACTACCGTTTCTGGGGTCAGTAAGATTTTTTTTTTATGAAGTCTCCTAAGCTCAAAAGGCTGCATTTATTTGATCAAAATACAGTAAAATCAGTCATGTTGTAAAATATTATTACAATTTAAACTTTTTTTATTTAAATATATATTAAAATGCAGTTTATTCCTGTGTGAAATCATTCTGATGCTGATTTGGTGCTGAAAAATCATTATTCATTTTATCAATGTTAAAAACTGTTGTGCTGCTTAATATTTTTGTGGAAACCATGACACTTTTTTCTGTTTTCAGGATTCTTTTATAAATATGAAGTCAAAAAACAGCATTTTTTGAAATAGAAAACTTTTGTAACATTATAAATGTCTTTACTGTCACATTATAAATGTATTTTGATCAATTTAATGCATGCATGTTGAATAGAAGTATTAATTACTTAAAAAAAAGAAAAGAAAAGGAAATCCTACTTACCCCCAAACTTTTGAACAGTAGTTTATGTATGTCATTTTACAGATCTAATATCCCTAAACTTTACTACTTAAGAAAATATAAATCCTTCTTAATAACCTCATTATTTTTCTTCATGGTACCAGGAACCACAGTGTCAGCAGCAGAGAATGCCCTGGTGGCACGGAAATTGAGTATGGAATACCTGGAGAAGAGACTGAGCAGAATTACAGAGCTAGATGAGGAGATGCAGGATGCGCTCAGAGTCTACGACACTAGTGTCCCCCGAGAGCCCCAGTGGGGTGAAGACTTCTTTGGCATTGACCCCTTCTACATCGCTGCAGGTGAGGAATCTACCAACATGTAAAAGTACATATATTAAAGCTGGGTGTTGTTAGCAATTATTGTTATCAAATCATTTCTCAGATAGGACTTTTGGGTTGTGTTTGCTACATATAGTCTGATCCACCCACAGGTCCTGAGAGTGAGGGCAGGAGTCTTTCGGACTACGCTTTGAGTGCGGGCACCACTGCAGTGAATGCTCAGAGGATATTACGGGCACTGAAGCTTCAGAGACCCATACTTCTCGAGGGCTCACCTGGAGTGGGCAAAACCAGCCTGGTCACTGCCCTTGCCAAGGCCTCTGGGAACCATCTTGTCAGGATCAACCTGTCTGAACAAACTGTATGTCAGTTTTGCTTTAGCATTGCTTTGTAGAACACAATCTAAATGATAATGGATAACTCTACCAATGCAATAACAGCCTTTTTTGACAGGTGGAAAAAAGGCATCAATGTTATATAAGTCTCCAGGGGATAGTATATTATTTAAAAGAGTGTTTTTAATTAATTGTGCTGTTTTGTCCTCTCTGCACAGGATGTTACGGATCTGTTTGGGACAGACCTGCCAGTGGAAGGTGGGAAAGGAGGAGAGTTTGCGTGGCGTGATGGTCCTCTCCTTGCTGGGCTGAAGGCTGGACATTGGATCGTCCTAGATGAGGTAAAGATGAATGGAAATGTGTTTCAGTCTTTCTTTTTATACAGAATTGATAACTCTAATATATCTCTTTATATTAGTTGAGTAGCTTTAATGATTGTTGTTTTTTCTTCCTCTTATCTCTACAGCTAAATCTGGCCTCTCAGTCAGTGCTGGAAGGTCTGAACGCTTGCTTTGACCATCGTGCTGAGATCTACATCCCTGAGCTGGGCATGCGCTTCCACGTTCAGCATGGGAAGACCAAGATTTTTGGCTGCCAAAACCCTTTCACACAGGGAGGAGGACGCAAAGGCCTTCCCAGGTCCTTCCTTAACAGATTCACTCAGGTAAGATTGAATGATTTTCTGTATATTTTCTCAAAATACACATTTGATCGAGGATATGCATCTGCATTCTGTATTTTCTTCATTCAGGTTTATGTGGATGCGCTAACCAATGAAGACATGCAGTTCATTGGTGACTCCATCTTTCCTAACATTGACAATGTGATCATTTCAAAAATGGTGCAGTTTAGTAACCGGGTAAGTAGACAATGCTTAACTTCACTGGTGTTTTTCTGTTGCTCTTTTAATTGACATTTGAAGATCTTAACTCCATGTATCTTGATTTTATTGTTTCCTAAGATCGTCCAAGACGTGACAGTTGAGAGGAAATGGGGTCAGAGAGGAGGACCATGGGAATTTAATCTCCGTGACCTGTTCCGTTGGTGCCAGCTGATGCAGACAGACCAATCACCAGGCTTCTTCAACCCTGGCCAGCACGTCGGACTTGTGTATGCAGACCGCATGAGGACTGAGGCAGACAAGGCTCAGGTAGCAACGCTAATTTAAATACCATTTATCACTCATAACCTGGAGATATGAAGATACAGCTGTTGATCAGTAATACATGTTCTATCCTCAGATGTTAGCTGTGTTTAGGAAGGTGTTTGGAGAAGATTTTGAACCTTACATGGGCTCCAGACAGTTCCATATCACCCCTTTGAACCTTCAGGTTGGTCAGAATAATATAATATAATATAATAGGTTATTATAATATAATTTTAGTTTTTTTATTGGTTTTTAATCTTTTTTTTTTTTTTATCATAAATCTTTATTTTTGTTTTTATTGTAGTTTTTCAAATAATTTTCATATAAAAACACACACAAAGTATATATTTTTATATTGTTTACATGTATATATTTATATTCATATAATTTATATTATATAAACATATTTAATACATAAACATAACATATTTTTCTTAAATATATACACGCATGTTTGTGTATTCATATATAAATAATAAATATATACAGTACACACGTATATTATGTACACAAAAACTTTTATTGTGGATAATAATAGTCTTTAGAAACATTGGTGTTTGATAATATTTCTTTCTCTTTTTCACACACATACAGTTGGGTTACTCAGTCCTGCAGCGTAGTGGAGGGGCACCCATTGCTCTGGATCCTCCTTTGTCGATTACCCATCATTCTTTGCACCCTCTGGAAGCCCTGATGAAGTGTGTGGAGATGGGGTGGATGGTCATACTGGTGGGTCCTACTGCGAGTGGAAAGAGCAGTCTAGTGCATCTGCTTGCATTGTTAACAGGACACAGACTGAGAGTCATGGCCATGAACAGCGCCATGGACACAACGGAGCTGTTGGGTGGCTTTGAGCAGGTCAGTTGGAAATAATAGGCAAGTTGAATATTTCACTAACTTGGTGTTGTTATTAACCTTGTGATTATTTTTAGGTGGACATCATACGGCCGTGGCAGCAGGTCTTGGAGAGCATGGACTACGTGGTTGCCATGGTGACCAGACGAGGCCTGATGTCATTGGACGGGGCGGTGCAGGACACTGAGTTTCTGTTGAGCACGTGGAGCACTTTCCGCTGCTGGCTGAGAGAGGAGGGTCTGGATACCACAGAGGGCATGGTCACGTTTGAGGCTTTAAACAAACTGGAGGTCATTATTGTTCTGCTGCACAAACTCAACACTAAACTCAAGGTCTTAACGGGTAAGACACTACACTACATCAGACAGTATATGTCTTCTATATGCCTTTCAACTTAAACATCTGGTTTTCTGAGACATTTGGATTTGAATTTGAGTAAGAATGAGTTGGGAAAATGAGAATGGGTTGAAATTTGCTTTTAATATATTTATTTTTAGTTTTAAATAAATGTAAATATATAAAAAATATATATCTATATAAATAAATAAATATAAAATGTAATTATTACTGGAAATGTAATGTAAAATTATGTTATGAAAATATTAAATAAATCCAAATTAATTAAAAAATAAATCTTTACTTTGAGCCTTGTAATCCATTTAAAAGAGTGTCATTAAATCTCTGATTGTCTACTGCAGACATGTCAAAGCTGCAGATGGACTTCACTCTACTGAAGGAGCGGTTGGCCCAGATGCAGGACGGCTGGACTCATGGTGGCTTTGAGTGGCTGGATGGGACATTAGTTCAGGCGCTGCAGGCTGGAGACTGGTTGCTCATGGACAACGTCAACTTCTGCAGGTCAGATGTTTGTGAACATGTTTTTTTAACTGCTTAAGATGCTTTTTGGAGTCTCTTAGTAGATTTGTAGAGATGCACATTTTAATAAAGAATAATGACTTGTAGTCAAGTCTGTATTTTAATGAATTGGTTGAGTAAATGATTCAATGAAATAAGTCTTATCAACACTCATTACTGAAAAATAAAACATGGGTGTTTTTTAATTTTTTTAAATGGGCATGAAATATTGGTTTTGTTTAAATTATTTAAGAATTTTGTTTAGAGTGATACAACTAACACAGTGTAAATAATGTATTACAGGTAGATGTAATAAAATAACTCTACTATGAACTATTTATGTTACAGCCCTTCAGTGTTGGATCGACTGAACGCCCTTCTGGAGCCTGGCGGGTCATTAACTATTAATGAACGAGGAATCATTGATGGAACCACACCCACCATCACCCCCCACCCTAACTTCAGGTACAATCACATCCTGAACCAACATTACATCCTGCTGAACAGTTTCAAACCTAATGTGAAAATACAGTTCTGTGAAACTCACTGCCTTTGTTCAATCCTATTTCTCTTTGTGTTTTTCAGATTGTTCCTCACCATGGATCCCACTCATGGGGAAATCTCTCGAGCCATGAGAAACCGTGGTGTTGAGATCTACATCCCTGGCGAGCATGAGGGAGTGTGCTGGGACACCCTGGATCTAAAGATGGTGTTACACACCCTGGGTGTGACGGGAGACTGTGTGTGTGACCTGCTGATCTCCATTCATTCAGAAATCAAGAACACAATATGGGGTGAGTCTGTGATTGGATCAAAAACTTGATGTTGTTGTTAGTTTTTCATTGTTTTTACTTGTTGTTGTTTTATTTACATTTGGGGTTAAAGCAGTGTTATTTTATGATCATTGAGATACTATTATAGTTTTTGTTTTAATGTTTTGAATTAGTTTTTATTTTTATATTTTAAAAATGTTTTTTATATTTTATTAGTTACTATATATTAGTTATTTAAGTTTTAGTTATTTTAGCATATCAAGTTAAGCAAAATGAAAATGATAAAAGTTTTTAATAGTTTATTCTAGTTAACACAATTTATTGAAATTTACGGAAACATTTTTATGGGTAAACATTTTTAGATATGTTTTAATGGATATGCTCTCTTTAATGTCCTCTAGACTCACCTGCATCATCCATGTCGTCTCTGCTCCATGCTGCGTCTCTGTTGTCTGGTCAGCTCCAGAGAGGAGTTGATCTGCCCAGTGCCCTTTTACAGGCCTGTGGAGAAGCTTATGCTTTCTGTCAACGCACCACTGCTAACCAGCAGGTACATGGATGTTTGTCCATACACCACAACAAGATAAAATATATGATGCCATAAAATTATGACACATCAAACTTACCTCTCACTTCCTGTCTCAGCTGGCTCAGGAAGTCATTGAGAGGCAGTTGGCAGTGCTGGACTCTGAGGACTGGGGCAGTGGGCTGCTGTGTGCGGGTGTGTGGCCGGACCGCATCCCCTCAGCCCTGCTGTGCACTGAGGACTCGTGTTTCTCCAGTGTCCAGAGAGACGGACAGGTCCTCCTGTACTGCCTCAACACTCTCAGTCTTTACGGAAAAAGGTCAGAACTACACTATACATACAAATCATTTTGTATTTCATTATCGGCCAAGTCATTGGTTGTTAATGAGATTCTAATATTGTTTGTGCTCATGAAAGTTATTCACATTTAAAGTTATTCATTTTTGTCGGCCGCCGACATATACTGCGCAACTGCGCTCACGGCAACCCGATTCCCATCTCGAGGTCCTATGTTGATCCCGCTCCCCTCTCTCCTCAATACAGGTGCATCTCAATGAATTAGAATGTCGTGAAAAAGTTCATTTTTTCTTGTAAGTTATTTCAAAAAGTGAAACTTTCATATATTTTAGATTCATTGCATGTAAAGTAAAACATTTCAAAAGTTTTTTTTGTTTTAATTTTGATGATTAGAGCTTACAGCTCATGAAAGTCAAAAATCAGTATCTCAAAATATTAGAATATTTACATTTGAGTTTCAATTAATGACCATCCCTACAGTTTATATTCCGGGTATCTCTTGTTCTTTGAAACCACAATAATGGAGAAGACTGCTGACTTGGTAATGGTCCAGAAGACGAACATTGACGCCCTCCACAAAGAGGGTAAGTCACAGAGGGTCATTACTGAAAGGTGTGGCTGTTTACAGAGTGCTGTATCAAAGCATATTAAATGCAAAGTTGACTGGAAGGAAGAATTTCTGAACCAGGGACAACGTCAAAAGCATCTTACCTGGTCTGTGGAGAAAAAGAATTGGACTGTTGCTCAGTGGTCCAAAGTCCTCTTTTCAGATGAAAGTCAATTTTGTATTTCATTTGGAAATCAAGGTCCCAGAGTCTGGAGGAAGAGTGGAGAGGCACAGAATCCATGTTGCTTGAAGTCCAGTGTGAAGTTTCCATAGTCAGTGATGATTTGGGCTGCCATGTCATGTGCTGGTGTTGGTCCACTGTGTTTTCTGAAGTCCACTGTCAACGCAGCCATCTACCAGGAAATTTTAGAGCACTTCATGCTTCCTTCTGCTGACAAGCTTTATGGAGATGCTGATTTCATTTTCCAGCAGGACTTGGCACCTGCCCACACTGCCAAAGGTACCAAAAGCTGGTTCAATGACCATGGTGTTACTGTGCTTGATTGGCCAGCAAACTCGCCTGACCTGAACCCCATAGAGAATCTATGGGGTATTGTCAAGAGGAAGATGAGAGACACCAGACCCAACAATGCAGATGCCCTGAAGGCCACTGTCAAAGAAACCTGGGCTTCCATACCACCTCAGCAGTGCCACAAACTGATCACCTCCATGCCATGCCGAATTGAGGCAGTAATTAAAGCAAAAGGAGCCCCTACCAAGTATTGAGTACATATACAGTAAATTAACATACTTTCCAGAAGGCCAACAATTCACTAAAAATGTTTTTTTTATTGGTCTTATGAAGTATTGTCATTTGTTGAGATAGGGAATTGGTGGGTTTTAGTTAAATGTGAGCCTAAATCATCACAATTAAAAGAACCAAAGACTTAAACTACTTCAGTCTGTGTGCATTGAATTTATTTAATACACGAGTTTCACAATTTGAGTTGAATTACTGAAATAAATGAACTTTTCCACGACATTCTAATTTATTGAGATGCACCTGTACTTTCCTGTCATCTCTCCACTGTCCTAAAATGATAAAGGAATAAAAACCCAACTTTTTTTTAAAAGTTATTAATTTTTAATTTCTATTTTACTTTAATTTCCATTTCATATATTTTTTTAATTTTTAAAGCATTTCATAATTAAAGTTTATTTATTATTATTATTATTTTAGTTTTAGTTCAGTTTTTAGCTTTTAGGTTATTTTTTCTAGCTTTAATTTTTTCTGTTTGTTTGTTTATTTATTTATTTTTGTTATAAATCAGTATTTTGTTTGTTTATATGATTATATATTTTATAAATAGATAATACACAAGTGAAACTGCAGTTATAACTTAATCATAACAATAAATTCATTGTTGTTTTTTATTTTTGTTGTAGTTTTTGAACCATAAATTTCAGTTATTAGTAATTTAGTTCAATTATTGTTTTATTATTATTTCACTTAGCAAAAAAAAAAAAAAAACTTGTTTATGTTTTTGTAAAAAAACAAAAACAGTAGTTATAATAATATATTACTAATAATTATAATAACATTTTATTGATTCAGGAATCGTCCACTGAGCCTGGTTGACCTGCAGAGGGCAATGCAGAGCGGTGCTGTGCTGGACGGGCTGCAGTTTTCTGGAGGTGGAGGTCTGGACGGTGGAGCTGAGAATGCACTTTGCCTCCTCCCAACAGCAGTTAAAATACTGACAGAAAAAGCTTCTCACAGTGACTGGGTCCTCAGAACCAGCTGGCTCTCCCACCTTACCAAAACGTACAAACATGCACCAGGTATACTGTATAGAAAAAAAAAAACATAATTTTCAATGTGTTTAATAAAGCTTGTGCTGTCCTGAGATCATATTTTTGAGACCTGAGATCCTACTTGTGCTTGCAGATGCAGCTCTGATGCAGTTGGAGGCAGGATGCACAGCGCTGAAGGCTGTATTCAGCAGCAAGCTCATCGGGAAAGGCAAATGTCTGGCAGAGCTCTTGCAACCACACAGCACAGGTACATATACACACTCACACATATATACACTTATAGACCACTTTAAATAATAATCAGCCTTGTGTTCTTTCATAGAAAATGCCTAAAATAATAAGTCTTTCATAACAAGTGTCTCTTCCTCTTAAACATCTTTTCTGCTGATGTAAATAAGGCTATGTGAGTAAGGGAAAACCATATCATGATATATCAACTGACCAAACAATTCAATAAAGTTATGATAGATAAAATAAAGTCCAACCCTTTATTATTTTCTGCTAAATACTGTTTCATTCTGAAGTCAATCACATTATTGAAGTTAAATGCATTGGGAATGCATTCTTCGTGGCCTTTAATATTTATTTATATGGAAAACTCAGAATCATAGTTCCAAAAAACAAAAATCATATACAGTTGCTGACTTTTGGAGTTCCTACATTTTGTTTCTTCACCAGATGACTACAGGATTCTGGTAGACATGCGCTGGAACAAGCAGTACTTGGACATTTTGGCCAACACCTGCAACTTTGAGGATGAGGAGAGATACATGGAATTCATGGAAGCACTGAATGCTGTTGCCAACCGGTAAGTCCTTATCATTTTTACTACAAAAATATTCCAGTAAATTGGAAAATGTCTAGAAACGAATGTTTTATGTTTTGAAAGAATCACATTGCTGATGGACCGAGAGGAGAGAGCAGCTATTAACAGCAGTGCTGGAAACAGCTCGCCTCATAACAGCGCACTTAGGCTGGCCACTGCCTTCTCAAAAGGTACACACTCCCACAGCCTTGTTAAAAATACACTTTTGATATTAGAAGACAATTTTGAATATATTTATCAACATTCAATGGAAAAAGCCTGGGTCGTATGTCACTATTCACATTATAAAATTGGGTTTAATAGGGACGGTTGACATAGGCCACCTGCCTCATCCAGTGTTGGTCCACCTGCGCTCATTCTTCGACCTGTGGGATTCATTCGTACTGCAAGCTGTGCAGTCGGGCCAGCCCTACATCTCCGACCACCTCATGTTTGAGGTCAGAACTTTATTCCACAGAACATATTCATTATAGCCGTGCTGTTGGTTTAAGGTGATGTGTTTGTGTGTCCAGATCCTGCAGCTGCTGCAGTGGAGGGATCGTTTCTGGCATGTGTGTAACTCACTGTCCGTGGATACTCGGAGTGTGTGTGTGATGTCCCTGCACTGGCAGTGGGTGCACAAAAACCTCATTTTGCGGCTGCCTCAGCTTTTGATGGGGGATAGTGACTATGAGTGAGTAATGGCTTTATTATGTGACAAAAATCCATCATGTAATGTTCTCTGTAGTGTTTGTTTATATGTATGTTGTGGATGTTCATTTCAGAGGCCAACAGGAACTACACACAATCTCCACGGCCATCCAGAACACACTTTCCAGCTCTGTGGCTGTGGCTTCTGCTCTGAAGGGCATTCAGAAGACATTAGGAAAACCACTGCCATTTAAGGTTAGGCAATATATCAGACACAAAGAAATTGTAACATTTTGAAATTCCATGGCATGGCAGTGTTTATCTGTGTTGCTCATTGGGTTACACAGGTTCAGCTACAGATAAAACTATCATTCAAAAATTAGAGGGATTTTTTTTTATGTGAAATTCAGCTAGCTGTATGTTACTGATTGATTGGGAAACAGTCTAGTTTATTTACTAAAAAGCCTGTTGTACACCATTCAAAAGTTTGGCATTGGTATGTTTTTTTTAGAGGAGTCTATTATGTTTACCTAAGCTGCTTTCATTTGATCGAAAATCTAGTAAAATATTATGAAATATTATTACAATTTAAAATAAATGTTTTAAAATATATTTTTAAATATAATTTATTCCTGTGATGCCAAAGCTGAATTTTCAGCAGCCATTAATCCAATCTTCCCAGAAATCCCAGAAATCATTGTAATATGCTGATATGGTGTGCTAGAAATTTATTATCAGTGTTAAAAATAGTTCATTTTTGTAGAAACCATGATATATGTGCTCAGAAGATTTTTTTTTTTATATATATAAATCTTTTATATCATTATAAATGTATTTACTTGTCACTTTTGATCAATTTAATTAGTTCTTGCTAAATAAAAGGTATGTTTTATAAAAATAAAAATAAACTAAGACATTCTAGCAAAAGTTTCAGATGTCCTTCTTTCTGTGCAGCTGGAGGCAGTGGCTGAATGTGCAGACCGTCTGCGAGTGCTGTGCAGGGCTTTGGATGTTAGGGACCTGCGACTCGACAACAGCCTCGCATCGCTGTGGAAACAAGAGGTGTCCCGTCTCCGTGGTGTGGCCATGGGAATCGACTCCAAAGAAGCTCTACTGGAAGCTTGGGGTTTGGTGCTTCAGGCCAACGTCCTGCTGGAGCCTCAGAACTCAGGTAAACTAGCCACTTACATTTTGGACAGTAATTCGTAAGAATTGTGGGCACGAAGTGGTATAGTGCTAGACCATACAACCAGCCAAACCCTGACCGCTTAGTTTAATGACACAGAATATTCTTATCGTTCTATCTAGGGGTTCTGGAGAGGCTTGTGATCTGTGTGGATCAGCAGCAGGGTCATATGGCTTCCTGTGGCCTGCTGGACTCTCTTTCAGAAGATAATGAGGTAGAAGTTGGAGACAGTGCCGCACCGGGCCGGGAGGTGTTACTGCAGCTTGCACGCAGGGCTCAGCTGTGGCCTGCACTGGAGGAGTTAGCAGTCCTTAACCAAATGAAAGTCACCACAGACCTGCTGTACCTGTCAGTCACACCAAGGTATGATTGCGTTTCTCTACCAAATTATTAATTATTATAAAACAATTGCATTTGATTTTGTAAAGTAGGATCTTGTAGCACAAGGATGTTAATAAGACTTTATTCTTTGTTCTGTATAATGTTTTATTCATATTGTTTTGCATATTTTGGTCTACAGGAGCAGTAAGAAGGCAGAAGATGGTCTGCGCAGGTCCTTCTCTAACCATCTGCGTTTCTGTATGCAGTCGACCCCCATGAATATCCGACAGCTGCAGCCTCTCTGGTTCCTGCTTGGCACAGAGCGGGTCTGTCAAAACACCTTCATAATCATTCTGGTGTTTTTCTGAATGACCGCATTGATGATTGTTGAATTTACCATACAAACTATACAACGATTAAGCTTGATCTTTACATTTATCATGCAGACAATACAAATTACCATTGTTAAACATTCCATTTATAAATGTTATATATAAAGCATTCAATCCTCCATTTACCGAGAAACACATGCTGCACTAGGGACTAATATTTTAATTTCAGTTCATCTCAGTTTTCAAATCTGATCAGTCTTTTTGTAATTCCCTCCCCAGCCTGTGGAGGAGCTGCCGCTGGTGTGGTGTGAGCTGCTGTCTGAGACACTCGCAGCGTTATGGAGCGGCAGTGTGACCTCCGACCCTGACCGCTGGCTGAAGTGGAATCCGCTGAACCCTGAGGAGCACATGAACTCTAGATCACTGTTGGGACCATCTGATACGGTGTGTGTGTGTGTGTTTGTAGAGGAAGAACTAAAAACAATGTTTTTTTATTTTATTTGTATTAACATGTTATTTAATAAATAACCTTGATGTGATGTCTGTTGATGTGAAGGGTCCTGGCATGCTGAGTCGTGCAGTGTGGTCCCGCTGCATGCTGGGAGTTCTGAGCAGCACTGATGCTGGCGGCCGATGGGATCCATCGGGGTCACACTTCCTGTCATCATCACGTTTGACCCTGGGCGAGTGGAGAGAGAGAACCGGGCAGCTACAAGATCTGAGTGCTGTGATCTGGGATAATATGGCTATGCCTGAGCTTGCTGACTTCAGGTAGAGACACATATCACACCTAGTTAAGGAACACGTCAAGTTAGATTTTAAATATTTTAAAATAGTATGGTATTGGAATATTTTTTTTAAATATTAATTTACATTTATTTACTTTTTTTTTTTTTTTTTTTTGTAAATTGGTATATTTTTTATAAATGTTAAAATAAACAGTTTTTATTGTCATTTCTATTGTGCAGTGATTAATTTTTAATTTTCTGTCTCTCATTCTCTGTAGATTAACTGACTGTAGGTTGCAAGGACTTGTGTTGCGTAGACAACTGCAGTCTCTCTCTGAGCTGTTGTCTCCAGGTTTACAGGAAAGCTATGCAGAATCCTGTGACAGTCTAACTGAAGGCCAGGACCCCATTTCTACAGCCCAGGAGATTCAGATCGCCCTCAGAGAAGGCCTGCCGGAAAACCTGCTCCCAGAAGGCTTTCTAGATACCCTAGTGACATGCTTGACACAGTTTGCACACAACCGGGCACAAGACTCGGTCCAACTTGCCCGGTCTGGAGTTTTCTGGGTGAATATGGGTCTGCTGCAAATCCAAGTTTGGGCTCCACAAACTATTTTTGACCCTGCAGTAAAAAGGGCGTATAAACTCCGCTATGCACAAGAGGAGGTGAGACAAGCTTGCAAGTGGTTGCTTTTGTGAGATTTCTAGAGATCTGTTGCAGCCTTTCAACTACATGCAGCTCACCTCAAGATGACTTTCTTTGTGTCTCTCAGCTTGCTTTGCTACAGGAAGAGTGGAGAGGGCGGAGTCTGTCCTCACAGCTGCTTACAGGGGTGGAGCTTGAGGAAAGCAGCACAACTGACAACTTCCAGCATCCTCGCATCAGGTAATGAATATATGACAGATATGAGAGATTTTTAGCTAATATCAACCGATATTGATTAGTGCTGGGCAACGATTAATCGCGATTTCTCGCATCCAAAATAAAAGTTTTTGTTTATATAATATGTGTGTATACTTTGTATATTTGTTATGTGTATATATAAAGACACACATACAGTATATATTTTTAAAATATTTACATGTATATATTTATATTCATATAATTTATATTATATATATATAATATATAAACATAACAGTTTTCTTAAATATATACTTGCATGTGTGTGTTTATATATACATAATAACTATACGCAGGACACACACATATATTATGTACATAAACACTTTTATTTTGGATGCGCTTAATTGCAATTAATCGTTGCCCAGCACTAATATTGATATTAAATTGTTTATGATCAAATCCCCTGAATATCCTTTTTTCATACTGTACATCAGGGATATTCAATTAAAGTTCCAATTTCCAATTGGATGTTGAATTCTCTTCTGTTGTTTGTGTGTGTGTTTGTAGGTACTTGTGGATCCGTATGCAGCAGGTGAAGGAGCAGATTTGTGAACTGAGTCGTAAACAAGCCTGCCGCCCCCCTGACCCCCAATATGGTCGCCTGTATCAGGAACTTCAGCACTATCTGTGCAGCATCGGCCAACCAGCTGCAGTGGGCGACCTGCTCTCCCACCTCTTGAAAGCCTTACAGGCCCAAAAATCAAGATCGGGAATTCAGGGTTTGTTGAAGGAGGAGGCTGTCTGGCAGGCTTCACAGCACCGCTTTGCCCAGCGGCTGGTCGAGGAGTACCCTCTCTATCCTGACGTGGTTGTGCCCCTACGGGCAGCAATTTTGCAAGTGCAGCATGGCATGCGACTCCTGGCGTCTCAGGTGTCCTCGTCGGTGACTGCCCAACCAGGTCTGTCACGTCTCGTGTCCACTATGCTAGCTTTTCCAAGTCCAGCGGCGTCCTCTGATCTGGCCTGTGCGGACTACCTGTGTTCAAGGGAATGCTTGCACATGCTAAAGAGCCTGGGAAAGCAGCTGCCAGCAACAGAGGTCAGCCGTATGATCCCAGATCATGCAGTTTTGTTGTTGAATGCACTGCTGTACATACAGAGTCACACACTGAGTGCTGGACATCTCAGTTCAGAGACGCAAAAACTCTTCAGACATGTTTGCCAGGTGAGATACAAAGTACAAATATCCCAAATAATATTTTTAATTTAATTTCAATGAGATTTTAAATCTCAGATTTGTAATGTGGTGTCCTCTAACTTTTTATAATAAATGCATAAATAAATAATAATTAAAAAAATTGTATACTAAATAAATAAATACATAATGTGGCTATATAAAAGGTTCATTTTGTATTATTTATGTCCTATTTTAGTATTTATTAATATTTTGTATTGCCTTTTTATTTTTGTTTTCAGTTCAGTTTCATTTTCATTCTGTATTAGTGACTTAATCTTTATTATTTTTTTTATTTCTGTATAGCTTTAATTTATATTTATTTCTGTTTTTTTTTTATTACTTCAACTATTCAGTTAGTTGCCAAAACATAATTTCTAATTTTTTTAAGTTTTAAGTTAAGTTTTAAGTTCATCCAGTAATTTTAATTTATTTTAGCTTTATTTATTTATTTATGATCTATATAAAAGTCATGAAAACGATTTTGAATAGTTTTTTTTAGTTAATTTAGTTAGTATATAGATATAGACAGTCTGTGTGAGAAGAAAAATAATACACTGGTTATATTTGAAAAATAATATAATAATTAGTTTCGTATAATATTTATGGTTTTGTATAAGACTGATGTTTTTTTTTCAGGCTATAGTGAATGAATGGGACGAGCAGGAGAAGAGAGCGAGAGAAAAAGAGCAGATGGAAGCCAGTCTGTACCGCAGTCGCTCTCGTCTGCATGGGACAGGCCTTACAGAGGACCAGCAGGAAGAGAGAGAGTTCAGACGCTCTTTCCCCTCTTACCACAAGGTAAACATGGAATAAAAGGGTCACATGCAGGTTTTTACGTGGGATTTAATTTATTTACAAACATTTCCATGTTTTGTTGCTCTTTCCATTGTTGTCAGATCTGTAAGAGTTTGTCATTGGATCAATAATGTGTTTTTTCCACAGGATTTTGCTGATATCACTTCAGAACCTAGTCTTGATCAGCCAATAATCATAGAGGATGACGATGATGCAGATATGGAGTCGTCGTCTAGTGAGATGAGCAGCTTTCTGTTGGTCAGCAGCATGAGCACAGTGGTTCAGGTCCATCAGAGACTCTGTTTGTCTTATGCTCAGTCACTGTGGTACCAACCCAACCCATCAACCAATCACAGCAAAGAACACATCAGTGCCCTGGTTTCGTCATATCAAATCACAGCTCCACTGATAGCCCGCTTCTACCATCTAATGGGTATGAAGGCATGATTTTATACAAATCAGAAAACCTCTGCCCTCACATATCTCATCATCTGATCTTTCCCTGTTTATCCCTTTCTCTCTCAGACTGTGAAGTGGACCCTAAGTTGATGGGCTCTCAGCTTCTCCTCAGCACTCTGCTCCAGAACACTGTGAGCGGTTCTGGAGGTCCAGCTGGACTGATTCTGCAGAGTGATGGGCCGTATGACTTCTACAGAGACCCTAATATGAGTCAGGCCCGGATCTGCCTGCCAGCGCTAGAACAGCTGAGTAAGGCTGTGAGACAGCGCCTGAGCGACTGGCCCGAGCACCCTGCACTGGTTCAGGTGAGAGAGGCTGTTACTGTCACTGTCATTGCAATGATATGTTTCAGGTTTTTTTAAATTGGTTTGAACTCCCAAGGAACTTAAGGAAAAAAATAAGAGAAAAGAAAACGATTTTACAAAATGTACACTATTGTTCAAAGTTTGGAGTTAATGTTGTTGAAAGTCTGTTACTCTCATCAAAGCTGCATTTATTTGACCAAAAATATAGTAAAATACAGCAATATTATGAAATATAATTACAACTTAAAATAACTGTTTTCTATTTTAATATATTTTAAAGTGTAATTTATTCCTGTGATGCCAATTTTCAGGAGCCATTACTGTAGTCTTAAGTGTCACATGATTGTAATAATGAAATCATTGTAATAATTGGTGCTCAGGAAACATTTCCTGTTATTATCAATGTTGAAAGCAGTTGTGCTGCTTAATAATTTTTGTGGAAACTGTGACACATTTTATTTCAGGATTCTTTGATGAATAGAATATTTCATTTATTTGAAATAACGTAATGTTATAAATGTCTTTTACTGTCACTTTTGATCAGTTCAATGCATCTTTGCCGAGTAAAATCATTGAACTCGTTATTTTTTTTTTACGGTTGTATTTTAGGCTATTTATTAAACATGTCTTGTTTTTAAAGAACTTCTTTGAAATAATATTTATTGTGAAAAACACTTTACTAATAAATCTGAATTGAATTAAAAATATTTATTGTAAAGTATGTACATCTAAAATTATTAGTGAGTTAAAATAATGCGCTTAATTTGATCAAATAAATTATTTTTTTTCTTTGTGCTTTGTATATTTTTACGATATACATGGCTATTTTCTTGAAAATCTGTAGCTGCATTTATATTTTAAGCAACAGATGAATCTCACAAAGGTATAATCACAATTTGGGCTCTAATATTTGGCATCAACTAGGGTAAAAACCCCTTAGGTTAATTAACATTTGAGACATAACTTCTTTGAAACTCAATTTGCTATGAAGTGTGTTAAAACTTTCGGCTATTTCTCAAATGCCCTCTTTTGTATTATGTGTCGCAGATCACCATGGTAATAGAGAGGATATTGGCGTTTAGTCTTTCCAGCCCTCTAGCAAAGTTCCTAAACGGTCTGGAGATCCTACTCAGCAAAGCACAGGTAGGAGAATCAGCTCATGACTAGTCAGTAATATACTGACCATTTGTGCACATCTTAGGTCATCAGTTTCAGATATCAGTTTGCGAGCTGTTCTTCTAATTTTTCCCCACAGGACTGGGAAAACAATGCTAGCCGGGCAGTGTCTCTTAGGAATGAGCTGGAAGCTATCACACAACTCATCATTCAGTGGAGAAAACTTGAGCTCAAGTAAGTAATGAAACAGTCTAAACTGAAGGTGATGGTTAAAGCTTGTTAAGTTGCTTTAATCTGCTATATGGTGGTCTAATTGGTTTCAACTATTGTATCTCTGCAGCTGCTGGTCGAGCAGCCTAGATAACGCACAGAAGCGCCATGCTGAGAATTCAACCAAGCACTGGTTGTCCATTTACCAACTCATCGAGAGATACCTACAGGAGCAGAAGACAGACTCCAGACATGGTGACCGAAATGTACAATAAATGATTATTGACATTTTATCTGTTTGCATTGAATGACACTTTTCTTGTCCAATAGATGATGGTGTGGAAAATCTTTCCCTCTCGTCAGTCTCATCCACCCTGCAGGCCTTCATTGAAGGCTCCACCTTAGGAGAGTTTTCTGTTCGCTTGTCCATGCTGCTTGGTTTTCACTGCCACGTCCTGCTGGCTCCCAAACAGGAAGGACATGGTAAGAGAAATCTGGATTACAGCATATCCATAGGGACAGAACAATACATATACAATGTTGATACAGTACAGTTTGTTTTATTTTGACTTCTATAGTAGTTTGTGTATTAGTGCTGCTGTGTGACAAAATGATGACTATGCAGGGCTGCGATTCCTAAAAGCATCGTAAGCCAAAGTTGATCGAAGCTCCATTGGTTTCAATGGGTCTACAATGTACTTAAGCTTACGATGCTTTTGGGTAATGCAGCCCAGGCCAAATTAAATGAATTACTTCTTCCTTTTATCCTCACAGACATGCTCTGCAGTTTGCTGTGGAATCTCTATAAATATTACACACAGTTCTCAGAGAGCGTCCAGGCCAAGATCACCCAGCTGAGGTCTCCTGTAGAGAAAGAGCTCAAAGTAGGTGGAACCAAAGCAAGCAAGACTACTGTCAGATGTAAATTTGTTTCCTTTTATTAAGTTAATGCAATGTTTATCTTGATACCTATAGGACTTTGTCAAAATCTCCAAGTGGAATGATGTCAGTTTTTGGTCCATCAAGCAGTCAGTGGAGAAGACACACAGGTGAGGGTGATTGACTAAAAGTTACACTACCATTCAAAAGTTTTGGGTCATACATTTTAAATTTATAGAAAAAGAAAACGGTTATTTTAAACTGTAATAATACTTTCTTTACGTTTGATCATATAAATGTAGTCTCTGTGAGCATAAAAGTCTTATTTCAAAATCATTAAAAAATCTTACCAAATCCAACCTTTTGAAAGGTAGTGTGTTTTCAAAACACATCAACGTGATAGTGTCATTATTCATCAGCATGTTTGTTACATTTCAGCACTAGATGAGTTGTGTCTTGTATATTTAACATATTGCTAAAACAGTGGGCATCAAACTGGCTGTGATGGTTTAAAAAATAAAGTTATGACATTGTATCTGTGATCAGGACCCTGTTTAAGTTTGTGAAGAAGTTTGAGGCGGCACTGAAGGAGCCGTGTGCACCGTGTCTGGTGGAGCAGGGCAGTAGCAGCAGCATGGATGATGTGGATTCACAGCCTGAGGAGACTCCTCTGCACAGGGTTCATCGGGCACTGAGAGCTACCCTGCCCGGAAAGGGCAGAGATCTGCAGGTAACATAACCTCAAGCTGAAATTTCAGCCCTTTCCAAACAACATGACATCTTGAATTCTAGAGGATTTTCTTATCATGATCCTTATGGTGTTTCTTTTTGTAACAAAGCTGTATTTCAAACACTTTTCATGCATCAGGCTGATGGTCCAGAGGAACTCTCATCTGATAAAGAGCCCTCGTCTCTCCAAGCCCGTCTGCCTGTCCTCACGAGGAAGATGAAAAAGTTGTGTGTTCAACTGGTAAAGAAGACCACTCTGCCTGAGCTCTCGGAAGACCTGGATCAGTTCACAGGTATCACTGTTTGCCTTCATTTATAGGCTGAGAAGTTTATTTTGTGTTTTTATTATTAAACTAGATTATTTTATGCTGTCATATTTACTGTCCTCAGGCTAGGTTACTCAACATGTTATGTTTGTGGCTTATTAAAGGCATACGTGAGGGTGTATGAATTTTGAAAATCTCTCATAACGTAACTTTTTCTCCAATTTGTTATTGTTCCAGCCGAGCTAATTACCAATGCGCAGGCCCTGCAGAGCCTGACGGTGGACCGCAGCATGGAGCAGGAGAAGCAAAAGGCAGAGGTGAAACACATCCTTCTGCAGAAACAGAGAGCACTAGCTGATCTCTTCAAGATGCTTGCACAGATCGGTCAGTCTGAGTCATTTCATGTGGTGTTAGAAAATTGATTTATAAATCAAGATTCTTATGGTCCTGACAGAGACGTGGAAATATTATTATTAAATTATAGTAGTTTTTAATTATAAAATGAAAAAATATTTAATAACAATAATTATTAAGATAAAATCTATTCCTTTTTCTACAATCTTGAAAAAAGTGTATGCAGACAGCAGATTGATTGAGTTTTGTTTCTGTCCAGGTCTGTCCTACCGTAAGGGTCTGAGTTGGGGTCATACAGCAGACCCAGATGAGACACTGTGTCTGCCGCCCATGGAGATGAAGATAGCCCTGTCTGCCGTCAAAACACAGGACAACAAGGAGCACACGTATGTAACCAGCATCTACAGACTAGTGCATGTCATAGAGTTAAGAGTCAGAGCCTGATTTTGTAGTTATGTTCACAGGTTATTTGTGGAGATGATAGATGCGTGGGGAGGCTGTGAGAAGTATTTCTATCGATCCTGGGCCAGACGCAACGCCATGGTGACGGCATTACAAAGCGCTGTTAAGGTGAGGGCCTCAAACCGATACAATGAGCAAAACTAAATGTCTTCTTTAGATTTAAAGTTTTATTGTGGTCCTCTGAGTGCTGCAATAAGGGATTGTTTTTTGTTTTTGTTTTTTTAATTCTTGCTCTGTCCTTCTAGGAGCTTGGGCTGGGAAATATCCAACGATGCAGAGGTTTCTCTTCTCACCTGTTTAAACTTTTGCTGAGGCAAAGAGGAAGACTTGCCGGACTCACAGAGCACTGGGTCAAACTCAGGTACTGTCCTTTCAAGATTCATTAGATAGACTACCATTCAACTGTTTTCAACATTGATAATAAGAAATGTTTCTTAAGCACCAAAGCAGCATATTAGAATGATTTCTGAAAGATCATGTGACACTGCATTTTTGGTGAGAATAAGATAAAACATTGAAAAACGTACCGACTCCAAACTTTTGAATGGCCCACTTAAATACTGTATTTTCTGTTTTCATGTTTTCTGATTCTTTTCCATTTAAAATAACAGGAAGTTGATTGACAGTATCCAGAGCATCAAGTCCGACACGCATTGCTCTGAAGATGATGTCAGCGGTCTCCCTCCTCAGAAGCCTCTCCAGCACTGGATCACCAGGGCTCAGTCTTCAGTGCTGCACTGCTCTGTTGTTCTCCAGCAACTCTCTTGGATCCTCCAGTGCTGTCCTGAAGGTTCTTCTGCAGCCCCTGCTGAGGCCAGGGAGGGGGAGGTCATGCAGGGTCAAGCCACACTGAGCCACCCGTCTCCCCTGCCCCCACACATCCAGCCACAGGCGTGTTTGCTGCGGAGAGGGGAGCAGGCTTGGAACGAGGTGCAGCAGAAGGTGGAGAACCTAATGAAGGAAGTGAAAGACCTGAAAGAGAAGCTGGATGGATTGGCCCAGGAATCCACAGAAAGAGTTGTCCATAGCTGGTAAGTATGAGAAACACGTCACATTTGAATTGAACTGTTCAGGAAGTGTGGAAATGTTGTGAAAATGTATTTATTTTAGTTTGATATGTTTTATTTTATACACCTGGGGGAAAGTCATAATTAAAAAATATGGGAACATTTCTATAGTGAATTTATTAAATTATTATTATTAATTTTTTTTTAGGCCTAGAAAATCCTCACTAAAAATGTTGGAAACATATTTAATTTTAATCATCAGTAAAAATTTTGGGAAAATTACTGTTTTTGTAATTGTAATTAGTCTAGAAAAGTCATTAAAAATGTTGGCGAAATTTGAAGTGAATTTTTTTATTTATTCCGTTTTTATTTTTATTTTTATTTAATTATATTTGTTTTTATTTTCTTCGGCCTAAAAAAATAATTTGTAAAAATTTGGGAACTTTTCTGTAGTGAATTTTATTTTATTTTATTTTTTATTTTATTTTATTTTACTAGAAGTCCTCAGTAAAAATGTCATTGGAAATTTTTATATTCAGTCTCAACTCTGTTCCTAATCCATCGCCCTTTAGATTTAAATTATGCGTCAACATTTATCTCCTGTCTCCTCCTTATAGGGATCACTTCACACTTTGCTGTTCCTCTCTGGACCGGCTAGGCATCGTGGTGGGTCAGATGCCGGCTCTAGAACAACTCTTTATTCCTGATGGTGTTCCGGTCCTCCATACCCAGCCTGCCCTCATCTGCGGTCTCCAGGCCATAAGGACAGAGGTGGAGACCTGTCTCACAGAGTTCACCACCTGGAAGACTCACCTGCTTTCTATCAGACAGTCACAGAAACGTAAGAGCACAGACTGCTGTTCAGACCTTTGACATGTCCTGTTCTAACTTCCTCTTTCAGTAGGAACTACAGTAATACCAGTGTTGTTGTTGACTAAAGCTGTTTTTTAAATTTAAAAACACTAAATTTAATAAAACTAAAATTGAAATAAATTAAAGCTAAATACAAATATAAAAAATAAAAATGGCAAAATAAAATAAAATTACTAAAATCACATCTTGCTTGCAATTATAATTTATAAGTGTAGTCTATATTGATCTAAATTTACCTCTTTTATTTTTCTTGGCTGCATGCAGGACGTTCCCATCCATTTTCTGCTGAGTTCTCCAGGCAGCTAGAGAAAGCAATAAACATGGTTCTGTGTGCGGTTCAGACGCTAGTTAAGAGGAAGGAGAAGGAAAAACCAGAGGATCAGCAGTCAGAGAGCAAGAGAGGTGGGAATTCACCCAGGATTCTACACAGAGCATGTTCGAGGGGATCTCTGTGTGTGTGTGCTCATTTTATGTGTGCTTCTCTAGAGAGTGACTCGGAGGTGGCAGAAGAGCTCTTGAAACCGGGACACTTGGGCAGGTTACTGGAAGAAGACCTGAGTGCAGATGTGTCCAGTCTCTCATTACCAGAGGTCAATGGAGTCGTAACAGAGCTGCTGGAGAGACTTCGATCACACAGGGACGACTGCCTGCCCCACCAACTACAGGTCAGTCACACACATACATAAACAGTATTATCTGCAAACAGATTAAGTCTGAAAATAACACTGGATATGTGTGTATTGAATATTTTATATGAAGGAACTGAAAGAGGCATGTAGGGGTGTGGTGCGTTTGGAGCCCATGCTGTGTCTGTATTCTGAATTGGTGAGGTATTATCTGGCTGTAATGTTGGGAGCTCACCGTACCTCAGGAAAGCTGCTCTCCGTCCTCGCTAACATCTTCACTGAACTCGCACAGAAGGTATATTGTCTTGCGATTTCCCTTATTGAAACAGAATTGGTCAATTTGAAAAGCTACTGTTTGCAACATTATGATTTAGTTTGACTTTAAAACCACATTCCCCCCCAAAACATTTAATTGTCCTTTTTTTTTTACATTTTTGTTACTCTGTCCTTTTGTCTATCTCTTTCTCTCCCTCTCTCTGCTTTCACTCTACAGGGTTTCTGTCTGCCCCAGGAGCTGATGGGAGGAGGAGACGGTGAGGGAGCGACAGAGTTCCATGATTATGAGGGTGGAGGAATAGGAGAAGGTGAAGGAGTAAAAGACGTCAGTGACAAAATCGAGAATGAGGATCAGGTACATTAGTATGAGTAAACCACTGTAAAGAAAGCATTTGAACATTTAAACCATCTGAAATCTGGTATTGCTTACATTTTATGTTATACTGAATTCTCACTTGAGTAAAATTTCAAATGTGACCCTGGACCACAAAACCAGTCATAATGGTCAATTTTTTTAAATTGAGATCTATACATCATCTGAAAGCCGAATAAATAAAGCTTTCTTTTGACATATGGTTTGTTAGGGTAGGACAATATTTGGCCGAGATACAAATATTTGAAAATCTGGAATCTGAGGGTGCAAAAAAAAAAACAAATATTGAGAAAATCGCCTTTAAAGTTGTCCAAATGAAGTTCTTAGCAATGCATATTACTAATCAAAAATTGCGTTTTGATATATTTACGGTAGGAAATTTACGAAATATCTACATGGAACATGATCTTTACTTAATATCCTAATGATTATTGGCATAAAAGAAAAATCAGTAATTTTGACCCATACAATGTATTGTTGGCTATTGCTAAAAATATACCCGTACAACTTATGACTGGTTTTGTGGTCCAGGGTCACAAATCTGAACTGGAGTCGAAATTAAATTCTGAACTGGATTGAAATTTAAAAACTGTACTGGTGTCAAAATGAATTTCTGAACTGGAATCTAAATGAATTTCTGACCCTTTGCCTTTGTACAGGTTGAAGACACCTTCCAGGAGGGTCAGGACAAGAAGGAGGAGGAGCAAAACAAACAGGACATTGAAGAGGAGGACAATGCCATTGAGATGTCTGAAGACTTTGATGGAAAGATGCATGACGGCACAGACCATGAGCCAGGTGACTTCACTTACTGTTACTCAGTTAGATCACAGATTGAACTGAAAATGGTTTTAGCAGGTGCAAATAGTACAATATATAACTTGAATTTCACAATCAATCAAAGATTAGAAAAAACATAATGACATGAATCTCTCGTCTCCTGTTTAGGGGAGGATGAAGAAGACTCTGATAAGGAAGAAGATGAGGAGCTGGATAAGAAGATGGGGGATCTGGGTGATGGTCAGGCAGATACTCTGGACGAGAGAATGTGGGGAAATGATGAGGATGAAGAGGATGATGTTGACAGTGATAAAGAGGAAGAGTCTGGTCCAGGAATGGATCAGGGAGCGTCAGAGCTGGTGGCAAAAGATGACAACATGGATGCTGGAGAGTCAAACAAAGATAAGAACCAGGACAAAGATCACCCAAAAGATGAGGAAGAAAAGGAGAAAATCCATGAACAGCTGGATGAGGTCAGTCCTTCACCATTTCTATTCTATTCTGTTTTTTTTTTTTTTTTTAGGCAGGACATTGTAAAACGGACAGGAAGCAATATGGGAGAGAGAGAGAGAGAGGGGGGCGGGATCGGGAAAGATCCACGAGCTGGGATTTAAACTCATGACGCTCGAAGCGCAACGGCGCTATATGTCAATCTTCACTATTTCTTTCCCTCAATATCAAAACTGTGGAACCCAATGGAAGAGATTATGATAATAGGTATATATTTAACATGTTCATGTGTGTGTGTTTGTAGCGTGAGTTTGATGAAAATGAAGTAGACCCGTACCATGGTAAGCAGGAGAAGGCGGCAGAAACAGATGCCATGGACCTGCCAGATGATCTCAACCTGGATGAAGATGGCAAGGATGAAGAGGGAGGAGAAGGAGACGGTATGTTCAGTATTCAGGCATCTCCTCTAATAGAAGATATATTACCATTCAAAACTTTAGGGTTGGTAATATTTTGTAAAGAAGTCTCTTATGTTCACCAAGGCTGCATCAAAAATCCAGTAAAACAGTTACATTGAAAAATACATATTTTTTTATTTTAATATATTTAAAAAAATGTCATTTATTTCTGCAATTGCAAAACTGAATTTTTAGCATCATTACTCCATTCTTCAGTGTCACATGATCCTTCAGAAATCATTTTAATATCATGATCATTTGCTGCTCAAGAAATGGTTGTGTTGCTTAATATTTTTGTGGGAATCATGATGACGTTTTTTTTCAGGATTCTTTGATGAATTAAAAAGTTCAAAAGAGCAGCATTCATTTGAAATAGAAATCTTTTGTAACATTATAAATGCCTTTACTATCACCTTTGATCAATTTAATGCATCCTAACCGAAAATAATATTTCTTTAAAAAAAATCTCTATAATTCCAAACTGTTTTGAACGGTAGTCTACATGTACTATAAAATTAGTTTAACTTTAATTATTATTAATTTGTGCATTGTTTTTTACACACTTTTTCCTTTTGTTTCAGAGGAGAATCCATTTGATATAGATGACAAACTCATGGAGGTGGATGAGAACAAGGAAGAAGAGAAAGATGGATCAGAGGAAGGTGGAGATGAGAAGACAGATGAGCAACAAGAAGGACAGATAGAGGAACAGGGAGAAGACGACAAATCAGAAGAGAAGGAAGGAGAAGTAAAATCAGAGAATCAAGAGTCTGAAACAGATGAAAGAGGAGAGAATGAAGAAGAGGAGAAAGAGGAGGAGGAGGAGAAAAATAAAGGACAGGAAGAAGGGCGAGAGGAGAACAAGTCTATACCAGCTGATCAAGGGCAAAAACCAAAGGTGTGATGTTCAAAAGTAATTTATGGAAATGTGTAGATATACAAACATGCAGAGGAAAAAGACTTGCCTAATAATTGAAATCTGACATTTCACAGGAGGAAGAGAATGAGGGTGAGGATGATGAAGCACCGATGGAATCTGCAGAGAGGAAGGAACATGCGTCAGATGGACAGACAGGAGAGGAGAACGTTCAGAGTGACACCGCAGTAGAGCTGGCTGGAGCTGCCTCAGAGAGAGACCAGGCAAAGGAGGTGCGCAAGTGTCAGCCTTACAAAAAAATTGGTTTTATTTCTTAAAAGAAAAAAGAAATTATTTAAAAGAAATGTAACACTTTTTTTTTTTTCATGTGCCCTTGTAATCTTTAATCAGAAACATTATGCCCATTAATGACGGGACAGTAATTCCTTTCCAGTCGCCTGTCACTCACATGAGATTACAGTAATTAGCAAACAACAATGATCCAACAATCCAATCAGTTATCAGTTCCAATAGATATGAAGTCCCCTTTCACTCAGATATACTTCCCAATAGGGAACATTAGAAATGATTTCCGGGCCTGGAAAAGTCATGGATATTTAATAAAATCTTTAAATTAAATTTCTATAGTCAGTATAACATTTTTGTCAATTTTGGAGCTCATATAAGTAAATCAGTTACGTAAATGATCCATGTCCACAGGAGGATGGCAGCGGGGCCGCAGATGCCAGTCAGTCTGAGGGGCACGACTCCAAGCTGATGGCCAGGATGAGTTCACACAAACAGAGGCAGAGAAACACGCAGGTCAGTCAGTGTGTGCAATAACATCCTGTTTCACTTGACAATTATTTGCTCATTTATTTAATTGTGGTATTTTGTCTTGTTGCTGAGAACAGTGCAGTTTTCAAATCACATATAAAGGCATGAAGTGTAAAATGTAGAAAAGCTGATGTCCTCTCTATTTTATTTTTTTACCAGAGCTTCAAACGCAAACCTGGACAGGCAGATAATGAACGCTCAATGGGTGATTATAATGAGCGTGTGAATAAACGTTTGCGTACGGTTGACAACAAAGAGGAGAAAACGCAAGATCAGTCTCAGCCCAACACACAACAGGAGTCTGACCTGTACGAGCACATAAAACACGGAGAGGAGAGATACGATGCTCAGACATATGGTGAGGATTTGTTGACTGTTATGTATATTCTGTCTTATATTTAATTTTGTAATTCAGAAATGAGCTGTGTGCTTGAATAAGACAAGTTTGAATTTGCCCTGCAATGTATTCCAATCCATGTAAACATCTATCTTCTTCGTAGATACTGCCAGTGCAGAACAGCAGAAGCCGACTGGTGTGAAACAGGAAGAGGAGGATGAAGAAGACGACATTGCAATGGATGTGGAGGAAGAAAAGGACCTGCAAGCGGTTGAAGCCCAGGATCTTAAACCTGAGAAGCTAAACGACAATAAAGCTTCTCAGAAAGGTGGACTATTATCATCCACCAACTGTGTGCACATACATGTAACCTGTGTGTCCATGTTTAACGTCCATCCATTCTGTATCAGGTTTGGAGTGTGGGGACATGGAGGCACAGAAACAGGCCGATGAAGAAGAAAAGGAGAAGACAGAGACACAGAGGAGCTGTAATGAAGAAGAGATGAAAGAGAGGAGTGATGAATCCACCATCCACACTGTGCCTGAATTACTGATGGACATGCAAAAGGTATATTGATTTATGCTTACTCCAGAAAGTTTGTTTTTCTGAATGAAATTAATACTTTAATTCAGGAAGGGTGCATAAAACTATGCAAAAGTGACAGTTAAGACATCTATAATGTTGCAAAAGAATAAATAATGTCCCTTTGAACTTTCTAATCATTAAGTTGTTTCCTGAGCAGCAAATCATCATATTAGACTGATTTCTGAACGTTCTGAAGACTGGAGTATTGGAGTAACTTTGCAATCACAGGAATAAATGACATTTTAGAACAGAAAACAGTTATTTAAAATTTTAATCCCATTCACAATATTACTGTTTTTACTGTATTTCTGATCAAATTAATGCTGCCTTGTTGGGCATGAGACTTTTTTTTTAAAGCATTTAAAAAATATGTATGATCCCAATCTATATTACATTCAGCATATATAGATTGTACAGCAATTTGTGTTCTATCAGGTACCACTGAAGAACCCAGAAGAGCTGAGAAGAGAGATGGAGCTGCAGTTGGAGGCCTGGCAGAGACAAACTTTAGGATCCCAGGAAGAGGTGACACCTTTCATAACACCAGTCACATGACAATTGAGCTTCTTCTCTTTACCTCACATAATAAATATTATTTTTTTAAATTCATTAATCAATTTCATCTTTGTTTGTTTTTTTCCTTCTTACTCCATGTCCCTCAGGAGAGTGCGGCAGCAGCGCTGTGGCATCAGTACCAGGCCCTGACGTCTCCTCTGTCCCAGCAGCTCTGTGAGCAGCTCAGGCTTGTCTTGGAGCCCACACAGGCTGCCAAACTCAGGTCGGTCCTTTACCTTCCCATCTAACCTCAAAAGAAGCATTTCTACTTAATGAATGATCATTTAAAGGAGTATCTTCTCCGATGTCGTTCTTTCATTGGTCATATTTATCAGTTCAGACCTTCAACATTCTTTCAGTTCTCCTCAACAGTTTTCCATTAACACTATTTAATGATCCTAAACAGGGGAGACTTCCGCACAGGCAAACGGCTGAACATGCGCAAGGTCATTCCTTACATCGCCAGTCAGTTCCGCAAGGATAAGATCTGGCTGAGAAGAACAAAACCCAGTAAGAGAAACTACCAGATCTGCCTGGCTGTGGATGACTCCTCCAGTATGGTGGACAACCACTCTAAACAGGTACAGTCTCCCAAAATCGCATTAGATATTAAATATCACCTACTGAATTCAACTTATTCAACTTAACTAGGCTGTCACAATATTACATGTGTAGTATTAACATAATATCAGTATATAATTTATTTTACAGTTATTACTCAGTTATTTTCAATACTGGTATATTGTGACACCCCTAATTTGAACCTGTTAAAATGGAAAGATGTGTTACCTATTGATTTTTAATAAATATTGCATTTGATATTGTGTCTCTGTAGCTGGCATTTGAGTCGGTTTCTGTCATAGTGAACGCTCTCACACTTTTGGAAGTGGGTCAGGTGGCTGTGTGCAGGTGAGTTCAGCGGAGGTTCTTTTTTTTTTTTTTACTCTTATGGCTGAGTAATATTGGTGCAAAGATTCTCAGTTTTTCTATTTTTGCTTTAAATGAATTAATGCATGCATTCACACACTAATTTATCCATCTTTTATCTCCTTTGCTGTAGTTTTGGAGAGAGTGCCCAGCTGCTCCATCCCTTCCACCATCAGTTCAATGACCAAACAGGAGCAAAAATACTGCGGCTCTGTCAGTTCCAGCAGAAAAAGACCAGAATAGCTCAAGTAAATATCTCTCTGGACTTTCTGATTTTCTTGATTTTGTTTAATTCAAGTAATTTTTATGTTTTATGTTACATTTATTTGTATTATCTTGTTATATTTTTAAAATGATGACTGTCAGATTCTATCCCACTGCAAATTAAAAACATTTGGAATATTTTTATCTTTCAGTTTTTAGAGACTTCAACAAATATGTTCATGGCAGCCAAACAGCAGACCCCTGGCTCAACAAACACTGGTAAAATAATTGATCACATTGATGTAAACAAAGCAGCCCTTAGTTATGAGTCTTGTTTACTTTCTGATCTAATGCATTTCTTTGATTTGCTTTTATTTTTATTTTTCCTCTTAACAGAAACGTCTCAGTTACTGCTAATAGTATCTGATGGTCGTGGTTTGTTCTTGGAGGGGAAAGAGAGAGTCGGAGCTGCCGTTCAGGCTGCTCGCAGCGCAAACATCTTTGTCATATTTGTAGTGCTGGATAACCCAAACTCCAGGGTGAGGAATCTGATTGGTTCAACTGGATTTTGTTCACAATGCAGGTTTAGCTAAACTAAAAAAAAAAAAAAAGATTTTCTATTTGTTTTGACATTATCTTAATTAGTAAAATGAAATGCACTTTGAAGATACTGAGTGATATACTGAATTATTTTGCATTTATAATTTTGTAAAGTTTATTTTACAATTATTTGAATTATATTTATTATAATATAATTACTTAAATACTTTCATAATTAAACTAATAAAATAAATATACATTTTAAATGGCAGTGTATGTTAATATATGAATCTCTCCATGTTAGGACTCCATATTGGATATCAAAGTACCCATATTTAAAGGGCCGGGTGAGCTGCCGGAGATTCGGTCCTACATGGAGGAATTCCCCTTCCCCTTCTACATTATCTTGCGAAATGTGAACGCCCTCCCAGAGACACTCAGTGATGCTTTGAGACAGTGGTTCGAACTTGTCACAGCCACAGACCAGTAATGGACCGCATGGA
The DNA here is from genome assembly GCA_027422415.1 of Schizothorax lantsangensis. Classification (NCBI taxonomy): domain Eukaryota; kingdom Metazoa; phylum Chordata; class Actinopteri; order Cypriniformes; family Cyprinidae; genus Schizothorax; species Schizothorax lantsangensis. The sequence continues at coordinate 16,795,302 of CM049855.1, forward strand.
ATCAAATTAAGAGGGGCCAGAAGACACAACTGTAAAACTGATGTTCCACTGCTGCTAGTCGTCCCAAACATCAGTGTGCACACACACACACACACACACACACACACACACACACAGACATTAGAAAGGCTTCTGTACATGTGCCTTTTTTGTTGTTTTTTGAATTTGTAGTTTGATTGAAGTGGTTTCTCCTTTTCATCACCACAGTCACCAGGAATTGTTTTCCCATTGTTACCGTCAATCAACTTTGCACATCTTTTATTTTTTTCTTTAACTGCTAGAAAATGTGATGCCCGTGTGGGGAAAAACTTCTGTTGAACTGACTGAATGTTGACTGAAGAGACCTCCAACCCAGGAGTATTTCCCACCCCTTTCTCGTCCTGTATGCATCCAGTTTGTAAATGTGAATGTGACATTTAGTGTGAATGGCACTGCCAATGTTTGATAATATCATATGCAAAAATGTCAGACCCGTTTATGGTATCCAAAACAAACTATGTGCCTTTACAAAAACCCATGTTTCCATCTAGACGGTTCTCAATGAAAACTTTGGTACTGACTCATCACCCACACTGTATATTTGAAAGGATACTAACTACTGAATCACTGGCTATTTCTTCTTTACAACCAGAAGCACAATTTCTGCAAGTGAAGGACACTTTTTAAAAAGCTCTTCTAAATTGTCTTTGATTTCAATCACTGTTCTATATCCTACAGATCTTAGATATTTAACCTCATAGCCAATAGCTGCATCTCTTACTAGACATATATCTAGTTTAAAACATTTCATTTTGAAGTATTTTGATTCAGTTACATTTTTTCCACTTGGTCTGTGCATTCTGTGTCAAAGAAAGCAGCAACAAAAAACAAACTCTTTCATCATGTACACATTGTCCAAATGCAACAGTAACCTGGTATATGTCTATGGTCTCCTGTCATCTTCGTTCATGAAATGATACTTGCCGATAACCGTGGAAATAACAATAAAACATTTTTGACATGTTTTCATTATGATCTGAATTGATAGTTGACTTTGATTGTAATGAAAAATTGCAGATGAAGACAGAGCTGTTAAACTTGACCAATTTGATGACTTTGATGTCACACAAATTTACCTATGGATATAATTTCTGGAAGAGTAAAAGTTAATCACCTCAAACACTAATTTTGAATTGAAGCTGTTGTTGTTAGGGTTGGGTTCTACATTAGGAATTCAATTTTTCCATTTATCAGGCATGTGAACTTTATTTTATGCGGTTGTAGTAGTCCTTATTTAGCAACTTGGAGTTATGACTATAATTTATATTGTAAAACAAAATGAGAAGATCAATTCAACTAATGTTAATCATAGATCTTTTACTCCTAAATCAAAAACTGCTATTCTAAAATCTGATTCCTAATAGAACCCATATTTGCAGTACTAAGTTAATTCTATTCTGAGTTTTATGACTACAAAATTAACAGCTCTATTAAAAAGGTGCAAACACAACATTGCATCAATGTAGGCAACCTTTTAACAATGTATTTTTTTTATTGGTGCCTTGTTTCATTTTACAATTTTTATAACGTTGTTTTATAAACTATTTTCCTGTAATTACATTATTATCTTTAATTAGATATTTTAGTTTATATTTATTGTTTATGTATTTAGTTAATTCAGTTTATATAACTGAACTTTGTATCCCCATACTCCACTTTTATTTTGAAAAAACATTCTCGCGCTTTTGACCTTTATGTTGACAAGCAGCGACGCGAGGGATTTTTACTTTTGCTTCCGCCTTCACAGTCTTAAGTGAATTTGTGAGTTTGCGTGGATCCTAAATTGTTTCAAATATAATCTTCGTCCAAAGCTGCACACACATGAGTTTTGGTCTGTATTAACGGTTGAATGCTGAGCCTTTCCTTTACGAACATCTTTCGTGGAAAGTTTTACACACTTCAGAGACTGATCACTTCACAGGTTTGTACAGTTCAACTCCATAACTACACACACTGCTATAATACACAGTTGAAATGTTTGTTTTGAGCTCATAATGTTTAATGCTTGTCATATTTTCCTGGTAATCCCCGAATAAGTTTATGGATACTGTCTGGAAGTCGTTGCATCGTTTATATGAGTGTTATTAACTGACACATTTGCGTTCACGAATGTTGTTTGTATTTTTTAAACATAAAACATATTTCCATAAGTCTTCAGCTGTCTCTCATATTTGAACTCTTGCAGAATGAGTTTGGCGGAGATCAATGAGAATGTGAAGCTGGCTAGAGAATACGCCCTGCTGGGGAACTACAGCTCTGCGGTGGTCTGTTATCAGGGGGTCCTGGAGCAGATCAGAAAATACCTCTGCTCTGTCAGAGACTCCTCTCTGCAGCAGAAATGGCAGCAGGTTAGAGTTCCTCCCTGGGTATTGTTCAGACTGTCTGAAAGTATGATTCAGGCTATTTAATGTATTTAATGCCTTTGTGTGTTCATGTTGTCTCATCCAGGTTTGGCAGGAGATAAATGAGGAAACTAAGCAGGTTCAGGGAGATCATGGCAACACTTGAGAGCTTCCAGCTGGAGTCGACCCCATCCAAACCCAGCAGCTTTGGCCAGGAGAATGACATTATGCCTGTCCATGTGGAGCACAGGTACATGTCCATGTCTGGTTTTATTATAAACTCTCCCGACAGTCATCACAGAGTCACACAAACTCTTTTACTCATGCAATAGGATATGTGTGTAATACATTTGAAGCAAGAATTCTGCCTGTTTTATAGACTAAAACATGGTGTTTTGTATTGCAAGTCATCAGACTTTCCAGAATTTCGACCAGGTCTGCATCAGGCACCTGATGGATTGTGTCTAATGAAGACAAAACTGGTTGAAACATTGTACTTGGTTGTGGACATCTACTTTTTTTAATATATATTGCATGTTTTCATACCTTGAAAAAGCTACTAGTCGAAACGTTGGTTAATAAATAGTCTATGCTTAAGTGAGTGTGCGGTTGTTCCCTCTTCATTAGGTCTTAATTTTTTCCTACAACCTGCACAGGTGTGCGTTTGCTTTGCCTTACTCACTTTATATTGCATTTATATTCGCAATTTTGGGTTTGGGACATATTCACTTATTTGACCATTTTTTTCACTTCGTTTCCCATGGTCATAGAAACCTTTAAAAAAGATTGTGGAAATCTTCAGGAAACCTGAGCGTTTTTACTGTTTTATTTCCAGGCCTGAGAAATGGATTGGGCATTTAATAATGACATTTCAAAAAAGAATTAAATACATTTTAAAAAAGTAAATTTATTATAATAAATTTTTTAAATATCATGAAAAAATCCACACTAAATAGTGAAAATTTTAATTGAAATGAGTAGATTTAATTTTTACAATTTATTAATTTTCACTTGCATGAAAATACGCCTTTTTAAAACAAGATTTAAGAATCCTTATCCAGTACTTCAAACAACTGGAAATTCATTGGCCACACTGTGGGAATCCTGTCTTTAGTAGTTGTTGTTGAGTTTTAAAGCCCCCATCCGCACTCCTGTCATGTGAATTAGATTAAGATCTGAATGCCGTCTCTCCGTCTCTCAGCCTCTCATTCTCTTTCATTCCTCCCTTGAGGCTAATAAAGGGCTCTCGAGCCTGTTATATAAACCATAATCTGATTATGAAGTACCATTTGAATGAGTGATTACAGCCATGTTAATTAAGGACAGTTCATTCCGTTCAGCAAAATTAAAATAAAATTGTTAAAGGGCCCTTCAGAGTCAGCACAGTCACTCTCTATATCCTGACACTACATGCATGTGTCTGTGTGTTGGTGAACAGGCCGTCTCCATGTGTAGTGCGGAAATCCTCCGGTCCTCATAAAGAAAGCAAAGGCCACGGGAACCGATTGAGCGCTGGCCCCCGCAACCAACCACGACCCTTGCCGCGTGTTACCAACGGTGACAAGGGAAAACCTCAGAAAGGCAAAGAAAAGAGAGAAAACCCATCCAAGCCAAAGGATGATAGAGTAAGAAAATGTGGATCCATTTCCTATTTCTGTCTACTGTTTGAACAAGGCTTATTGTGTCATAAAGTGCTTGCATTCACAATATTTACTCAAAGGATCAGATGCCTTTCACTGTATTAATGTTATGAACCTGTGAAACCAGTTTCTGACATCAAAGCAAACAGTTCAGAGAGAATTAAAGAAAAATATGTTTCCTTTGTGCTCTTCACTATAAGCACTCCAAAGATTGAAATAACAGAACTTGCTGTACTTGCAGGTCATTTGAAGTCTTCTTAATCTGATGTTACCATTTTTGCAAAGCCATTTGCAACAGTCTCTAATTTAGCAGAAAAGCCCATCAGAACCTTTTGCCAAAGAAATAATTTTAAAATGATTTGATTTGATGAAACTCTCTGCCCTCTGTAGAATAAAGGGGAGGGTGTGGAGACGGAGGTGAAGAGGTTTGACAGAGGAGGAGAGGACAAAGATCTGATTGAAATTCTGGAGAGAGACATCATCTCCCAAAACCCCAATGTCACATGGTAGGTTCATCTACTTTCATCTCACTTTTCTCCAGAAGTGCTTCCGATTCTCTTTTTTTTTTATATGTCCCCTGTTTACAAAAATAATCAGTCATAGATAATGGTTTTTAATTTTTAATATAGGGGTGACATTGCTGACCTGGAGGAGGCCAAGAAGCTTTTGAAGGAAGCCGTGGTTCTGCCTATGTGGATGCCTGAGTTCTTTAAAGGAATAAGACGCCCGTGGAAGGTATGAATACAAGAAAATCACATATGCTCGTATGGATTTCCAAAAGCCCCATCCCAAATCTTTTATCAGATATCAATGGTGAACCGTTCACAGTGCCATGCTCACCAAAGCTTCTTTTATTTAATCATAAATACAGTAAAAACAGCAATATTGTGCTAATATTACAATTTAAAGTAATAGTATTCTATTTTAATATATTTTAAAATGTAATTTATTTCTGTAATGTAAAAGCTAAATTTTCAGCAGCCACGGTTTCAGTCTTGAGTGTCACATGATCCTTCAGAAATCCTTGTAATATGCTGATTTGGAGCTCAAGAAGCTCCTATGAATATTGAAAACCGTTGTGCTGCTTGATATTTTTGTGGAAACTGATACATTTTTTACATCCACTTTTTGGGTAAACTTTACTGCATTATATCTTACATATATACTATATTATATCCTGCATTATGTGTATATATACATTATATACTATATTTCTGATACACACAATAACTGAACTCCCATATGATTTTAGGGAGTGTTGATGGTGGGTCCGCCAGGCACAGGAAAGACATTGCTGGCCAAAGCTGTTGCCACTGAGTGCCGAACCACCTTCTTTAACGTATCCTCCTCCACCCTCACCTCCAAATACAGAGGAGAGTCTGAAAAACTTGTGCGGCTGCTGTTTGAGATGGTAAAATTACTTTCTGAGCTACTCCTCGTTAATAAATGTAAAATGGTAGCCAAACTTCCTTTGTTTTATCACCATACATACATTTGTGTTTGCATGTTCATACAGGCACGCTTTTATGCCCCCACCACCATCTTCATTGATGAGATAGACTCAATATGTAGCCGTAGAGGAAACTCAGAGGAACATGAAGCCAGCAGACGCGTCAAAGCTGAACTACTCGTCCAGATGGATGGTACTGCTTCATACAAACTGCAGCTATGGCTTTAAAAGTTATTAATATTCAGTAATATTATCAATTTAACTGCACAGACGCTATTGGAAGAGAATACAATTTTGAATTGAGCTGGATAATGAAACCAACTTTTGCAACATTGACACTGTTATTGAACTGAATTAAATCAACATCAGACTGATATAAGCTGAATAAACACTATTGCCTTCTGTAGAGCTGCTTATTTGAATTCGTAATTGAGCTGTATAATGACACATTTTCTGTAGAGTTGCTTTACTGCTGAAATGGAATTCATTTCATAATTGATGAATTTTACAACATTCCTGTTTATTAATGTCCAGCTGCTCTGAAAAAAATAAAAAAAATAAAATACACCTTTAAATACACCTGTTTCCAGGTGTTGGTGGGACATCTGAAAATGACCCTTCGAAAATGGTCATGGTTCTAGCAGCCACAAACTTCCCATGGGACATCGATGAAGCTCTGAGACGCAGGCTAGAGAAGAGAATTTACATCCCTCTGCCCTCAGGTATTCAGAATTACCCATCATTCCATATTAAGCACCATCAGCTTAATACATCTCAGCTCTCGATACATAAACATAATGAAAATTTAAATTTATTTATATTTAAAATGATCATTTGTATTGCTGTAGCTAAAGGAAGAGTGGAGTTACTCAAGATCAGCCTGAAGGAGCTGGAGCTGGCCAATGATGTCAACATGGACAAGATCGCTGAGCAGATGGAGGGATACTCTGGCGCTGACATCACCAATGTTTGCAGGTGCAGCCTTTTGTGTGCAACCTGAAATTATTTTCAATGTTTAAAGTGCCACAATTCTAGAAGTGATTCATTGTTTTTGAATAATTGCAGGGATGCTTCCCTGATGGCAATGAGAAGGCGGATTGAGGGCTTGACCCCTGAGGAGATACGAAACTTGTCGAAAGATGAGATGCACATGCCTACTACAATGGAGGACTTTGAGAAGGCACTCAAGAAAGTGTCCAAGTCTGTATCTGCTACTGACCTACAAAAATATGAAAAGTGGATAGCGGAGTTTGGCTCCTGCTGATGATGCCAAAGAATCTTAATTGATCCTCCTTACAGTCACCGTTAGCACTTTGAAAGACTGAGGGTCAGTTTCACTAAATCTCAGTGCACTTCCACCTTGTACCAGACTGAAATCAAAGGGTGGTGTAAGTCTTGCCTCGCATGAGGTTTGTATCTTGAGTGTACAGATTCATAGTAATAGTTTAATATTTAACAGTAATAGAATTGATTTTACATCTACAGGACTTTTCAGAGCTGATTAGCTTGATATAAGTTAAGCTTTCTCTTGAGCTGAAGTTCACTCACATGAATTTGTAAGGATAAAGGCTGAACTAATTATCCAGTAAATGCATAAGGGCTGGAGTCTGGAAAACCTGTTTTGGCGCCCTTATAACAAACAGCCTCATGATGTGTTGCCTTACTGTAGTGTGTACAGACAATAATGTTAATGTGGACACAGGATTGGGCTGCTTGTTTTGTCTTTACTTGTAAAATCACTGCCAATGACCAAAGTCCAGCAAACCCTATTCTCTGTTGTCTCCAAATGCTACTTGAGGTGAAAAGCTATGCAAGCTAAAAGGTTTACTGCTCCTGTGGTTGATTTAAAAGCCAAAGGTTCCAGCGTTGGACAATTGTCTTAATGATGAGACCAGCGTGTCTTAAAGGTGTGTACAGCACTTGACTTTTATAAACACTATGGAACCTGTTTCTGGTTTCTTTTCATTACTGACATTCCATTGCCATGATCAAGTTGTAAAATGATGTATTTTGTTGAATAAATATTTTTTAAAAGACTCACTGAGACAAACTCATTTGTGCAGAATTTACTCTTGTAACAAACTGTGGAGAAAAATGTCATAACATGCATCAGAATAACACAGAAAATGACAGAATTCATTAACAGCCAATGACAGGGCTACAATGAAATATATGCATCATGTTGAAATGTTTAAAATATTAAAGTACAATGCTTGAAATGACGTGATGGGGAATACTTTGACTGACCGCTCAAGTGTACAAGTCATTTCATTCATCTAATGCAGGTCAGAGTTGAAATGTATTGCTGGCGTGCATGCTTAACATAACGCAATATCTGAAGCAACATGAATATAAACATTAAACAACAAGCAACACAGTTTTATACAGGCCATTTAAAAATATAGAAATAATCCATTTAAATAATATGGACAGTTGAAAATCAGCTGTTAAAGTTATTTTGATGGTTCTTTACATTAACTTTAATGGATTATTTGTCCATTTTTTTTAATGCTATACCCTTTAATTGTCAGTAATGATAATGCAATGTCATGTCCATACAACAGGCAATAGCAATTCCTAGTATTACCATAAAACAACCACTTTAGTGGGAAAAATGATATTTTTAGGGACTGCTTATTTAAATTTATGCACCTGTGGCTGTTCCACCTCACAATGTAGTGAAAAATACAAAGTAATTTGCTGATTATGCTGTTAAACAGACACCGATGTGAAAATAGAAATCTGTTTCATTAGGAAATGTCGGGGAATATATTTTTTTCTTTTAAAGTGCTACATTGAAATTATTGGTATTGTCAACCAAATAAAGCCACATAACCAAACTAATGAGAACGCATCATCACTTTTCTATCAAAATGCTTTTTTCTGTTGTTTCTCCCTCCATGTTATCTATTAGCCTCTGTTTTTCATCATCTGGCATCAGAGTCTCTGGATTCAAATGAAAGAATCCCCTAAGAAAGACAGAAGAGAAACATGTATTATTTATATGTGATATTCAGCAAACTAACCCGTATACCACTTCTAATCCAGCTGTGTTTAGGTCTACAGTACTAAATGAAATGGCCATGCATTTGCTGCAGGGTCAGTAGGCTGTACCTGTGTTCACAGGTGGGGAACAGAAGATCCAGGATCTTAATGATGACAGCTGAACCTGCAACACCAACCACCACCACCCACATGATCAAGAAGAAGATTGGGATAGAATCAGACCAGAAGCTCCTCAGTTTATCTCTCAGCCTCTCGACCCACTGACACGCCACCTGCCCACACACACAATAACAATACATGAGGAAAACGACACTATTGAGAAACAGAACATTTTTAAACAAATGAGGAAATTAAGGTCATCCAGAGTTACTAGTTTTAGCCTTAATTATATTTACATAAAGGTTTGGAAACAGTACGATTTTTTTATGTTTTAGGTCTCTCACGCTCGCCAAAGAAAAACAGTAATATTGTGAAATGCAGTATTATTACAATTTAAAATAATTGTTTTCTGTTTGAATTTATTTTAAAATGTATTCCTCTAATGGCAAAGCTGAATTTTCAGCAGCCGTTATTCCAGTTTTCATTGTCGCATGATCCTTCAGAAATCATTCTAATATGCTGATATCCTGCTCAAAAAACATTTCTTATTATTATTAATATTGAAAACAGTTGTGCTGCTTAATATTTTTGTGGAAACTGTGACTTTTTTTGGGATTCTTTCATAAATATAAAGTTCAAAAGTACAGCATATATTTGAAATAGAAATATTCTGTAACAAATGTCTTAAAATATATATATACACACACCAGTGTTGGGGAAAGTTACTTTTAAAAGTAATGCATTACAATATTGCGTTACTCCCTAAAAAAGTAACTAATTACGTTACTTAGTTACTTTTTTAGGAAAGTAATGTGTTACGTTACTTTTGCGTTACTTTTTAAATATGAGCAGGGCTTGATTGTTTTTAATACAAGAAGTTGTAATTATAGCAAATGTAAAAGCCCTTTCACACCAAAAAGTGTAATGAATAAACCTCAGGCTGAAGGAAAAGTTAATTCACGTGTGAAGAGTAGAGCGCAGGAGAAGAAGTTCAACACTCTTCAGCAATAAAAAAAAACAATGAAGCACAATTGTTAGTTTATCTAAAGTCATTTTTTCTTATCAGTATGATTGAACTGGATCATCAAAGGTCAGCAGCAAAGACATTGGTTAATAAAATGGGATTAGATACATTTGTGTTTTTTAACATTTAATTATTGCAGGTTTGTGTCATATTCTGTGTTTGCATTTCACCGTTTTAATTCATTTTGATGAATACTAAATCAGTTTTTTGCGAGTGGGATGAATTAAAGCACATTCACATTTAGTCTAGAACTACAGTAACAGCATGTTCACACCAAGGTTATTATAGTTTTGAATTTTTAAATTCGTTTTATTTTAATACCGTTTTCAAATTTGCTATAAAATTCAGTTTAGTTTTTATTAGTTTCATTAATATTTTTGTTAGTTTTAGTTTAGTTTTTATTTTGTGAACACATTTTTATTTAGTTTTTATATAGTTTAGTTTCGGTTTTAATTTAAGTTTAGCAGAATCAACAGATCACTTCCAGAGCGAAGGCCAAAGAAAGACGTAGGCATAATTTAACTTAGTGAGGCAAACGTTTAGCGACACAAAAATTAACGCATGCTGAAACGCATAAATCTACACAAGTTGCGATAATGTAATCTAATGGTGTGTTGAGATATTAATATGAAAATAAATGTAGCCTAATTTCGTTATATTAGATGTCTTTTTTCTTATTTAACCATAATCATGGTATTGTCGTGTCTTGCTCACTTTTCCATGAACAGCCGCGCATAAATCATCTAATGAATTATGACTAATGACTAATGAAATTCAATAATAACGACAATCGCAGTAAAGGCTCATATTTGAATATGTTCTTTTCTTTATTTATGAAGAATTATAAGCATGTGTATGATGTGATTTAGCCTATGCATATTTGTTCTAAAGTTTGGCAGAGTGATCACGAGATGCTCGGCCAAGTTTTGTATTGTTTACAGAAAGGATGCACGTTCTCATCTTTTTTTTCTGTTAATTATCACGTTGCTCTGCGTGTCTGTTTTTCGTCAAAGCACCAACTTAGAATGCCTAATGTTGGTTTGATTGCTTGTGTTACACGAGAAAATGAATAAGTTTGCCTACCTGATGTTGTAGATTAATGCGTGTGCGGTTCGGGTCGCGACTCGCGGTCTTTGTCAAACGGTTCTGGTCTGGTACAGAATTAAATGAGTGCTGCTGTGGGATAACGGGTCAGGTGTTCTGTTAAGTACTGCTGGTGCATGTTTAGCAAACAGGACCGGTGCAGGACTCTGCTTTAAACTGCTTTGCGTCTCTCCGTCAGATAACCCAATGTGTGTGATGCGCCATTTACAGGTATTTCCCTAAACTGTCACACAGCTCAAATATTTTTCCGCCAAGGGGTGAGAACGTAATGATTATGAAAACGATTGTTAATTTTTGTTAATTATTATTTTATTTCAGTTAGTTTTTCAATAACTATCAGTCAATAAATGGGAAAAAAGTAACTGGCGTTACTTTTTTGAAAAAGTAACTCAGATATTTTCTTGTAAATTAAAAAGTAATGCGTTACTTGAAAAAAGTAATATTATTACGTAACTCGCGTTACTTGTAATGCGTTACCCCCAACACTGACACACACATATACATATACATACATACATACACAGTGGGGGAAAAAATTATTTGATCCCCTGCTGATATTGTACGTTTGCCCACTGACAATGAAATGATCAGTCTATAATTTTAATGGTCGGTTTATTTGAACAGTGAGAGACAGAACAACAAAACAATCCAGAAAAACACATTTCAAAAAAGTTATAAATTGATTTGCATTTTAATGAGTAAAATAAGTATTTGACCCCTTCGCAAAACATGACAGTGCTTGGTGGCAAAACCCTTGTTGGCAATCATAGAGGTCAGACGTTTCTTGTAGTTGGCCACCAGGTTTGCACACATCTCAGGAGGGATTTTGTCCCACTCCTCTTTGCAGATCCTCTCCAAGTCATTAAGGTTTCAAGGCTGATGATTGGCAACTCGAACCTTCAGCTCCCTCCACAGGTTTTCTATGGATTAAGGTCTGGAGACTGGCTAGGCCACTCCAGGACCTTAATGTGCTTTTTCTTGAGCCACTCCTTTGTTGCTTTGGCCGTGTGTTTTGGGTTATTGTCATGCTGGAATACCCATCCACGACCCATTTTCAATGCCCTGGCAGGCTTCAATGCCCTGGCCCTGACAGTACATTGCCCTGTCCATCTACATTGCCCTGTCCATCGTTTCTTTGATGCGGTGCAGTTGTCCTGTCCCCTTAGCAGAAAAACACCCCCAAAGCATAATGTTTCCACCTCCATGTTTGACGGTGGGGATGGTGTTCTTGGGTTATAGGCAGCATTTCTCCTCCTCCAAACATGGCGAGTTGAGTTGATGCCAAAGAGCTGGATTTTGGTCTCATCTGACCACAACATGTTCACCCAGTTCTCCTCTGAATCATTGGCAAACTTCAGACAGGCCTGTACATGTGCTTTCTTGAGCAGGGGGACCTTGTGGGTGCTGCAGGGTTTTAGTCCTTCACGGTGTAGTGTGTTACCAGTTGTTTTCTTGGTGACTATGGTCCCAGCTGCCTTAAGATCATTGACAAGATCCTCCCATGTAGTTCTGGGCTGATTCCTCACCGTTCTCATGATCACTGAGACTCCACAAGGTGAGATCTTGCATGGAGCCCCAGACCGAGGGAGATTGACAGTTATTTTGTGTTTCTTCCATTTGCGAATAATCGCACCAACTGTTGTCACCTTCTCACCAAGCTGCTTGGCGATGGTCTTGTAGCCCATTCCAGCCTTGTGTAGGTCTACAATCTTGTCCCTGACATCCTTGGACAGCTCTTTGGTCTTGGCCATGGTGGAGAGTTTGGAATCTGATTGATTGATTGCTTCTGTGGACAGGTGTCTTTTATACAGGTAACTGGTCTCGATTGCTTCTGTGGACAGGTGTCTTTTATACAGGTAACTGGTCCCTTTAAGAGAGTGCTCCTAATCTCAGTTCGTTACCTGTATAAAAAGACACCTGGGAGCCAGAAATCTTGCTTATTGATAGAGGATCAAATATTATTAAAATGCAAATCAATTTATAACTTTTTTGAAATGTGTTTTTCTGGATTTTTTTGTTGTTATTCTGTCTCTCACTGTTAAAATAAACCTACCATTAACATTGTAGACTGATCATTTCTTTGTCAGTGGGCAAACATACAAAATCAGCAGGGGATAAAAAAAAAATTCCCACTGTTATATATACACACATTCAATATGATCCAAGAGTTAACAGTACACAGTCACTTACACTATAGGAGGACATGGACCCACTCAGAGGAGACCCAAGCAGCAATGAATCGGAAGTCCTTTCCTCTTCCTCTCTGGACTCATACAGAATTTCAGGGTCCATCCGCAAGGGTGTTTCAGGAAGTTTCCCCGGAGCTGCAATCTCCTCCTGAGTGGTCTCTGCATGTTTGAGTAGATAGTGGCTGGTGGTGTTAAGCACTTGGTCTTCGACTGTGAAGACAGAAAACAATTCATAAAAATCCTTCCAGTTAAAGCATCACAGTCATTTTTGGAGATTACAAACAACAGGCATTTTACATTTCTACCTGCATTACGTATAGACGCATTAGTCACCAAGACGTCACTCTCTCGTGGGATGGCAGAGAGCTTGCTTCTTGATGAAGGGTAAATATTGGTCACCTGTGTGATCTCCTCAGAGCTCTGGTTCCACAGGATCTCCACCTCACACGCGTCTGGCTGCTGGACCTACAAAATGTATGGCATCAAGCATTCATGTGCACAGCTTCATTCTAGAGTTTGGATCCGTTCCAAAGCATTAAAGCTGCCATTGCATGTATAAGCTGAATTACTCTATAAAGGACATAACAGATATGGAAAAGATTGCAGTTGTCGGTCATCATTTATAAGGTAACGATTAAAACCTTTTCATTCGCCAGCTGGATTATCTCCTGAGTCAGGACGAGTAACAGAAGCTGCTCTCCAGCATCACTCTGAACATATGACTGATTCACCATCAGCCTCAGCTCACTACTGACCAACCCATCCGCCAGATTACTAGAGCTCACATTAGAACCATCCACTGTAAACACAAAGAAACATTTTATTTCCGTTATTGCAGGAATAGTTCACCAAAAATATTAACATTTACTCACCCTCAAGCCATCCCAGATATGGAGTTTGTTTCTTCATCTGAACAGCAGAAATTTAACATTACATAATTTGCTCACAATGGATCCTCTGCAGTGAATGGGTGCCGTTCAAACAGATGATAAAAAAAAATCACAATAGTCCACACAACTCCAGTCCATCAAGAAAAAAAAGCAATATTATGGATACAGGACTCATAGCCTATTTTAGCTGGAAGCAATGGTTTGAAGTTACAAATTATGTCTTGATGAATTGCAAGCATGCAGATTTTTAACAAACTGGAAGGACTGGAGTCATGTGGATTACTTGTGGATTCTTGTGATGTTTTTATCAGTTATTTGGACTGCCATTTTGACGGCACCCACTCACTGCAGTGGATCCACTGAACAAGGGATGTAATGCTACATTTCTCTAAATCTGTTTCCGTGAAGAAACAAACTCGTCTACATCTTGGATGGCCTGAGGGTAAGTGAATTTTCAGCAATTTTTCAATTTTTGTGTGAACTATTCCTTTAATGTTAGTTAAATCATTAACTAACATTTACTAACAATGACCTATACATTGCAGTACTTATTAGCCTTTGTTAACATTAATTCATAAAAAATACAACGGTTAGCTAATTATTATTTTATTTGCCTTTTTCATTGTTAGTTAGAAGAAGTGTAATTAATTAAATATAAAAAGAAGGAAGACAAAGATACATACACAATAGAGCGGGACATGTCATCCTTGTGACTCCTGAAGGCTTGAGAGGAGCTCCATTAATGAACGTATCATTGTCCAAAATACCTATATTTAAATTTATCTGAAAGCAGGGATGAGAAATCATTTTAAACGATCACACCTTCGCAAAACATAACACGGATGCGATGCACCATTCTCGTGTAAGTTAATTATTCCACGAGTTATTATCTTACCTGTACAGTGTACTTAGTCTGGTTAGTTTCACTAACCGCTGTCACATTTAACACAACCGTTTCCTGTGAAACAAACCACATACACAATGACAAACGCGTTTGTTTACAGGATTTCGACTCGACAGTAATGTGCTGAAGTTTTTCAGTGCTGACAGACACTGCTTTGGGTAAACTAACCGTGAATATTAAACCGACGATTTCTTTAAATGTGTCAGACAAACTATGGTGTAGCTAAGCATCTTTAAAAACCAAATGAATGTCTCCTAACTTGACAGATATCTAGACTATCTGATAAGCCTTTGTACTGCTACACGTGAATTTATCAGACAGTAAACTTCCTAAAATATATGAAATGTCACCCACCGTGGTTATTTGTGTCGATTCTGCATTGGCCAGGACAAACAAGACGCTTAAATAAACAACCGTTAAATGTATTTTCCATGTAGACGCCATTTTTATCCCGCTAGATATCAACAATACGTGAGTTAAAATGCGCGCATGACGCTCTGCGCGTAATGTCGTAATTTCGGTCATTCCCGTTTGGTTTGACGTAGCATTGTTATTGAGAACTCTTATGCCCCCTATTGGATATTAGGAGTACTACAGGAAGCTTCATACAATTATACATTTTGTAATGACAACTCTTGGATTCATCTTTTTTGTCAGATGAATCGCTATTAACAGTTACTTACTTGGAGTAACCAGTGAGATTTCATATCTTGCGCATCTTGATATTTTTGTTACTACATTTTAATTCATTTTTAGTAAAAAAAAATAATATATATATATACTACAATTTCACAAACTCCTTTTGGTAAGGAAATTCCTAGATGGGAATCTATAATTTATACCTTACACTGTATAAAGTGTTTTGTTCAGTATGGATTTTCCTTGTTCAAATTTGTGAGAACAATGTTATTGCTAATAGTAGCTTCTTTAATCAAGCAGCAAACATTTCACTTTATTAGGACTGTCTTGTTTTATTGTTCAGCTGAGATTCTCCTGAATTCTTCCATAGTTAAGGTCCACAGAAAAAAAAAACTTTTTCAGTTTAGAGGAAAAAACCATAGATATGTATATATACGAATATATATCTATGAAAAAAACAGGCTATTACATTTCAAAATGTATTGTTTTACAAACAAAAACATATTTTCATTTTCAAAATATAATAGTCTAATTCATGTCATACTACTTGTACAATTTTCTTTTTAAATATGAGATAACATTGTGTATGTTAATGTTTATATATACGCAATGCTGTATTTAGATAAGGGGATCCCAATACTTGTTTATGGATCACACAATTTCACTGAGGAGAACACATTAGTGTTTGACCCAGAGTTGTCTAGATTGAGCAGATCTCCAGAACCTGATGCACTGAACCAAAACCCAGGATACAGGGGTTGAGTGAATGTGGTTTGGACTCGGTGTAAGAGGGTCACTGTATCAGAGACACTGTAGAAAGACAGAGTTCCTGCTTTGTAGTCCACAAACACACCCACCCTAGAGGATAGAGGCCTTGAGATCTCAGTTTTAATGCTCTTATGCCAGAAAACAGGCTTGGGAAAACACTGCAGACTCCAAGATGTGTTGTTGTTTCCAAACATACCGACTAATCCCTTTCCTCTGCCACTAATTTCTTTATATGAGACTGATATGTGCACACATCTCCCGTTCCACTCCACCTCCCAATAGCAGCGTCCAAACACACTCTCCTTACAAAACACCTTGCAGGGGAACTTATAAATCCCTAAATGCCCAGTGTGTGTCATCTGTCTGTTGTTCTCAGAGAGGACGAGGTGTTCAATCGCTGTGTTGGGATCAAGAGTAAAGCTGCAAAAATCTAAGGAAGACGATTTATAAATGATGTGATTGTTATTGTCAGTTATGGCCGACAATTGAAAAAAATCAGTTGTTTTTGTAAATTTTGTAAATTCAAAATTTTAAAAATACTGCACATACTGTATACTATATACTGCATGACAATGTGACAAGTTTCACATATAGCTATAGTCACATAAAGGTGCAGGGTTTTTTTTTACTTACATTGTTTAAAGTGACTCCTGGTTAATGGTAAAATCTGAATTCTTGCCACTATAAAAGAAGAGAGATCAAGTGCCATTGCAAGAAAAGTTTAATACTGTAGATTGCATGCTATATATGTAGTGCAAAATAACATAAAATTAAATTATTTAAATTATTAAAAGTTGGATGGAGTCTCTTACCAACAGAGATGATATTACTGATCTCCTCCTGACAAAAATCTTCAAAATGTTGTTTTAGATCAGAGAGAGATTTCCTCAGTCCATCAAATAGAATATGATTATCAGTCATACTGGATGACTCCTCAGATTCGGAAGAAGCAGAGAGATTCTGAAAGGTTTATATTAAGAAAAATATTTCAAAAATGTTTTGCACTGAACCAGAGAAAATGCCTCAGGCAACCTGTGGTTTTACCTTGAAAGAAAAATGTTGCTCTGTGTGTGAATGTTGATCCAGCTCTGTGTCTCTCCTCTGGAGATCAGCGATCTCCTCTTCCAGCTGCTCCAGGAGTCCTTCAGCTCGACTCACTTCAGTCCTCTCCTGATCTCTGATCAGCTGTGTCACCTCATGCTGTCTTTTCTTAATAGAGAGGATGAGCTCAGTGAAGATCTTCTCATTGTGCTCCACTGCTGTCTGAGCAGAGTGCTGGGAGGAGACAGAAAAAAAGTAGTCCAGTTTAAATTCAATCAGCCAAACTTAGATTTTGGTCTGCTCCTCTTACTAAGCTGACTTTAGAACTGCTTTTATGCTATTTTTATGAGGCTCTTGTGTCATCATTCAATGTTATTGAATATAAAAAGGACAACCAGCACATTATTATACAAAATATCTTTCTTTATGTTGCACAGAAGAAAGTCATACAGGTTTAAAATGACGTGAGGTAAAGAGTAAAGGGTGAATTTTCATTTCTGATGTTTTTAATTCTCCAACAAACACTATGACTATACAAAATACACTACTTTGGAGTCAGTAGCTCTGTTATGTTCACCAAGGCTGCGTTTGTTTGATTAAAAATACAGTAAAAACAGTAATATTGTGAAAAATTTATTATAATTTAAAATGACTATTTCCTATTTCAATATGTTTAAAAATGTAATCCAATGTTGGCAAAGCTGAATTTTCAGCAGCCATTACTGTGTCACATCAAGTGTCACATGATCCTTCAGAAATCATTCTTGGTGATCAAGAAACAGTTCTTATATCATTATCATTATCATTATCATTAACATGTTGAAACCAGTTGTGCTTAGTATTTTTGTGAAAACCATGATGCATTTTCAGGATTTTTTTATTTGAATAGAAATTGAAAAGAATGCATAGACAGGGAAAATAATGCATAGACAGGGAAAAGAATGCATAGAAAGTGAAAAGAATGCACAAAAAAAAATTGTAACATAAATGTCTTTACTGCCACTAGTTTAATTGAATGCATCTTTGTTGAATAAAAATATTAATTTCTTTAAAAAATCTTACTGACCAAAGACTTTAGAACTATAGTGCACTTAAATGAGTGCAAAATAAAATAATCATCTCTCACCTTCAGTGTGTTCACAACCTGTTTCAGCTCCTTTATTGTTTTCTGTTTCTCCTGGATTTTCTGCCTGGTTGTTCTCTGCATCTTCTCAACCTGGTTCTGTGGATAAAATATACTCCTTTATGATTCCAGGGACAGAGGGAACATTATAGAAACTAGTAATGCGTTCTATGTGTGATGGTCAAATGAAAAGCGAAACTTTAGTCATGTTGTTGGATAGCATGCTTGAGGTTTCCTTGCCACGGTAACCAATTCATTGCTGTGCCTCATGATATGATAGGCCTACTGGTGAAACGAAAGCGTGTGTAGGGCGTTTTAGTACAGAATTTTTTTTTTTACCATTTTTAATACAGTAAATATACATATCTACACACACTTTGGACATTTCTGGTTGTTAAATGCTTATACTAACAAGCCCATAGTCTAAACTAAACATGTACAGTATTCATTGATTAATATATGACTGTTTTTTGTTTGTTTGTTTTTGCTGACTGCCATCAGTGTATGAAGAAATGTCTCCATCTACTGGGCCAACAAGAGTAGAACAATACAAAGATAGTTACACATGGTTTACACAAGATTTTACACACACACACACACACACACACACAGCGCGCGTTTGTTTTTTTTGTGCATTTTTACTTTCTCAACAAAACTCATTCTGTATGATTTATAAGCCTTTAGAAAAATGGGGACATGGGATAATGTCTTCATAAGTCACCTTGTAATACCTATGTCATACCCATGTCATTATACAAATTTGTGTCCTCATATGTCACAAAAACACGCGCGCGTGCTCACACACACACACACACACACATATGAAACGCATATAAAATCTAGTATTTTGCTGTATTTGGGTCATAACTCCAGTCAGAACTATAAGACTCCAAAACCTCCTGATTCTTCATCACCTGATTCATTCCCCCTGTACTTGCATTTACACATACAGTGCAGTGTTATATGCATTCTTTATGTGTTATAGTCATATGCATTCTTTAAATATGAAAGCTAAAATATATAAATGCATATTCATAAATGTATTCATAACTTTAATCTTTAGGATTTTTTATTATTATTTATCCACATACATATAAATATTGTGTCGCTATTACATAATATATAGGAAAATAATGTTTGTTTAAATAAATGAAAAAAAAAAGTTTAAATGATACCAGGCAAAGTGTATATGTCATGACTTCAAACATTTCACCCTAGCTTCTCACAGTATAGAACGTTTATGTGCAACTAAAATATTTAATTAGTATGTAGTGCTTTGTTTTACTTTCTTAATAAAAGTAACATTATGCAGATATTTCATAAACAGCAAAAGCATCACATACTTCTGCTATGCTTAGTCACAGGTCACACAGCGTTATTGAGGAAGACATACTGAACCAAAACCCAGGATGAAGAGGCTGAGTGAATGTGGTCTGGACTCTGTGTAAGAGGGTCATCTTGTCAGAAATGTCATAAAAGGAAAGAGTTCCTGCTTTGTAGTCAACATACACCCCTATTTTAGAGGATAAAGGGCCTGAGATCTCAGTTTTATTGTTGTCATGCCAGATACAAGGTGTTGGAGAACATTCCAGACTCCAGGACTGACTGTTGTGTCCAAACCAGTGCACACGATCCTGTCCTTTTCTTCCCACTCCTTTATATGAAACAGCAATATAGACCCCCCATATTCCTTTTTCCCATTCAACTTCCCAGTAACAGCGTCCAGTTATACTTTCTTTGCATAGCACCTGGGGCCAAAAATCAAATCTGTATGGATGCTGAATATACGGTCGGATTGTCTCACGACATACTGCTTCTCTGTTGTTTTCAGAAACTCGGAGTTCATCGTGTGCAGTGGTGATGTCCAACGTAAACTTCTGATAATCTGGAGATAAAAGCAGACACAAAACCACAAATATGTACATTAACAGGTAGCAGATCAGTGACATTTTTAAATAAATTAACCACAGTTTTGCAACATTGTATGTGAGTATATGTACAGTAAACTATGTGTCACTTACATCGTAGAAAATCCTCACTGTTTATTGGCTCAAAAGGAAATCTCAACTGAAAATTTGTAACTGTGAACAGATGAAATAGAGCATTATTATTGTGAAAGTCTCACTTATGTACATTTATATAAATATTTTTTCTCTCACCATTTGAAATAATTTTGTACTCCTCCTTGCCAAATTTCTGCAATTCCAATTTAAGATCAGAAAGCGATTTCCTCACAAGATCAGGTTTAATATGCTGACTGACAGTTAAGTTGGGTGAGTTCACAGATGCAGATAGTGAAGAAAGAGACTGGAAATGCTGTAGAGAGAAAGACCAAACAGACCGATACATTTACACTGGATTTTCATACTAATAAATTGCATTTTTACATGTACAAAATGCTCAATTTAAAGGTGTAAAGTCATTAAAAAGTAACATACAGTATATAGAAAATAATATCAATTACCCGTAGGAATAAAACATTATTATCCGTGTTTAAGAGCTTCTGAAGCACAGTGTCTCTCCTGTGGAGCTCAGCGATCTCCTGCTCCAGCTGCTCATGAAGCTGTGAAACTCGACTATATTCCATCTTTTCTTGAGCTCTGATCAGCTCTGCTACTTCAGAGCGTGTTTTCTCAATAGTTTGGATCAGATGAGTGAAGATCTTTTCATTTTCCTCTAATGCAGCCTGTGCAGAGCACTGTTAGAAAGCAGAGTGAGCTTCAAACCAGGTTTTCACAATAAAAGCCAAAGAAGAACCATTTCTCCAACCTTTCAGTGAACAGTTCTTAAAAGAACTGTTATTTTGTTAGTGTAAAGAACATTTTAATAATCTAAAGAACCTTTTTCTACTGTAAAGAACCTTTTGTGTTATGGAAAGGTTACATTAATGTCAAAGGCTCTTCATTATGCCATAAAAAACTTAATTTTTAAGAGTGTGGCATCTCTCCCTATTCCTCTCATTCAACCTCTTCAGTTAAATCCATACAAAGTAGCAGTTGATTTTTGTGATTCTCTGTATTTTTTAAAATGATATTAGATTAGATTAATTTCTAATGTGTGTTTATCTCTCTTATCTATTCATCCACTCATGATTGCTCCTGCAGCGTTGTTCTTACCTTTAGTGTATCCAAAGACTGTTTCAGCTCATCCAGCTCTTTCTGTTTGTCCTTGATTCTTTGATGTACTTCCCTTCGCTTTTCTGCAATCTCAGTCTTTAGGGTAAAAAAAAAATATGTAGCTCATCAAGGAAGCATATTAAGTTCCCTGACTGGTCTAACTAGTTTACTGCTATGATCATGTGCTATCATATGCAACTTTCTTTTTACAGCATTTTACATTCATTTTACCTTAGAGAACTGATGTAAACATCAAAAATCATTTGAACTCATCAAGTCAGGCATATAACATGAACAAGTTCTCACCTGTTTTCCTGTCCTTTCTGTTTCAGCTTCAACCGTATCATGTTCTTTGTGTTCATTCAACGCACACGAAGCACAAATACATTTTTGGTCTGTACGGCAATAGAATTCATTGAGTTTGTCATGTTTGGAGCAGAAGTTTTCCTGCAGGTCTGGGGAGGCTTCGATCAGCTTGTGTCTCTTCAGATAGGGCACTGTGGTGTGAGGTATTAGGTGACTTTCACAGAAGGAAGCCAGGCACATTAAACAAGACTTGACGGCTTTGTGTTTTCTTCCAGTGCATTCATCACACCGCACGTCTCCAGGTCCAGCATAGCTTGGATCCGAAGGATGGTTCGAAGAAGATAGCTCCACTTTTTTAATTCTCTCCAACAGATCATCAACCTTGATGGATGTGCGTGGAGCAGGCTTTGGAGTGAACATCTCTCTGCACTGAGGACAGCTGTGGGATCCCTTTGGATTGTCCTGCTTCAGACTGAGAACACACGCCGAACAGAAACTTTGTCCACAGTTACAAGTCACTGGATGTTTCAGTAGATCTTGACAGACTGGACAGCTGGACTGGTCCTTTCCTGATGTCCTAATACTGGCATCTGCCATATCAATGAGTAAGTGAAGTGTACTGGGCTGCTCTCTGAGAGTATGTGTTGCTAATTTTAGCATGATGAGCATTTGTTCCCAGAAATTAAGTTTTCTTCATTCCATCTGCATACTTTCACTTCTGCCACTTCAAGTCAATCATCTCTTCCTTGTGGCAGTGTGAAAGTTTTAGCTTCAATTGCAGTCCACTGATATTCACATAGATATTTCCAACACAGTGTGATATAAAAAATATTGTGAGACTGTTGGTTATAAACATACTTTAAATCTCAAATGTCTAAAAGTCATTCATAGTGTAAGTGTCACTAAAAATGAATACACCAATTTAAATTTGGTGCAATGAAAACTGATGGTAGTAATGATCAGTCAGTGAGAATTTGATACAAACACTGCTTCAATAGGAAAAGGGAAAAACGTTATGTTATGGGAAGAAATGAAACAGGAAGTTTCAGTTTCTAAGACAGCTAAAAGGAGACAGAATTAAGACTGAGTAAAAACCAGCCATGAGGGACCATTTATATATTTTCCTCTTTATGCTTCATTTCAGTACAGGTGAGTTTAGATTTTGTGTTATTCAAGGGGACTCAGTGTGAGATCAGTAAGCAATGAATATAGATCTGGTTTAAAACAGTAAAAACAAATGATAATAAGAAAATATGAATAATAATTAATTGATGGCAGGAATGGAACTACAGACTGTGTCTGTTCACATCTGCATAGTTTTGAATTATTAGACAATTTGAGAGACATTTAAATTGAAATGAAATGAAATCTCTGATCTGAAGTGAATGTTAGATGTTTTGTGATTTAGTCAAAAGGGCGGCTCTGTGTTTGAAAGAGGAAGTAGTGCAAACAAATTAAAATAGTATTTGTGCATAATAATAATAATAAACAGAATCTGATTAGATTTGAGTAACATTGTCCTGTTCATTAAACACTATTAATGTTTAAATGATGCTTGGAACCCGAAATACTTCTGATCACAATATATGTGCAGTTAAAAAAAAACAAAAAACGCTGAAGGGATCTTTTCAGATTTTATTCTTCCTGGTTATTATATATTCCAGTAAAGCTCATTTGAATGCATAAACTCTTTTGTTTGCAGGCTGTATTGTTTCAAATGTGGAGCATATGATAGAAATAACAGGATACACAGGTGGTTCAGTTGTGCTGCCCTGCTCTTGTGCTGACCCTCAGTCTACAGTCACAACATTCAGCTGGGAGTTTAAGAAGGAAAAACAATTGGTTCAAGCATTTGAAGATGAGAGATACAGCGGCAGACGTGTGCTGTTTAATGAACGTTCTCCAACAAATCTGTCTCTTCTCATTTCTGACCTCAGAATGGATGACCAGGGCTACTATAGCTGTATGACCAACTCAAATAGTATTACATATGTTGACTTAAAAGTTAAAGGTAAGTGGAAATTTGGAGCAGGTGAAAGATATTTCAATTTCACACCCATTGACGATTGAGTTTCTCTTTTGCTTACAATAATCCAGGACCTTTTTGTTTGCATATTAAATGTTACACTGAAATCACTTTAGGAAATCTTTTTGTGTGTTTGCTTTTACTACATTTAAATTAAAATGTCAAATTAAAATGATTTTTATAAATATGTTTTCAGGGTGTGATTTGGTTGAGAACAGAAGGACAGTTGCAGTGACTGGATATTCAGGAGAGTCTGTGGTTCTGCACTGCTCCTGCACTGAACTACTGGCTAAACCTCAACAGATACAATGGACATATTTCATTGAAAATAATTATAAAGAAATTTACCCAAATGAACAGATTGAGAATTACAAGAAGAGAGTCAAACTGTTAAATCCAAACACTCCAGGAAATCTTTCTCTACACATATCAGCACTGACCACAGAGGACCAAGGGGACTATCAGTGTATTGTCTCGTCTCAGCAAGTAGTCATGTTCAGACTTACTGTACTTCACACTGAAGGTAGATTTTCTTCTATTTCTGTTGTTATCATGATACAATATGTTTTGCTGTTCCAGTGTTATATTATCACTGACAATTATTCTCTTCTGAGCAGAGAAACCACATGTCCATATAATCAGTTTATCAACACATCAACCATCACATCAAACACAAGAACGTCCACCACCTCAACCATCACATCACACACCTCAGTGTAAGTCAGGGGGGGGTTTTAGGTTGCTTTGATTGTTTGTGTTGAACAGATGTCAACTTTAGTGTGTTTCTTCACAGATGTTTTCATTTTAGTGGCTGTGTTTTCTGTAGTACTGTTACTAGCATTTCTGGCATTATCTTCTAGATATGGAGAGGTACACAAACACACTGTCTTATATTGTAAATGACCACCTAACTGGCCCATCCTAGCTAAATTTTAATTATTCAAAAACACTTTCTGATTCAGGTCAAAGAAAATTCATTAATTGTGTAAATGAATGTTGGACAAATTATACAAGCATTTTCAATATACACTATATAGATGTAAAAGTAAGTTGGGTTTCTAAGCTCTGAAAGCAGGTTTGACTACTTTAGTAATTTCTATGAGTACAAATCTTAATGTTAAAGCATATAATGATATTCTAAAATTTGTGCTTCTAATATTCTGTAGCAACAGTTTTTTTGCCAGTATTTGCTGCTAAGACAGTTTTCCATGAAGATATTTTGTAAATTTCCTACCATAAATATATCAAAACTTAATTTTTGATTAGTAATATTTATTGCTAAGACCTTCATTTGGACAACTTTAAAGGCGATTTTCTCAATATTTAGATTTTTTTTTGCACCCTCAAATTCCAGATTTTCAAATAGTTGTATCTCGGCCAAATATTGTCCTATCCTAACAAAAAGCTTATTTATTCATCTTTCAGATGATGTATAAATCTCAATTTCGAAAAATTGACCCTTATGACTGTTTTTGTGGTCCAGGGTCATATATGTGTTATATGCAATGCTGTGTGCACTGTAGGGGTAAACAATCTTTTTGCTCTTTCTCCAGGATGAAGTGGCATGTTCTGATGTAGTCTATGTTAAAACCACATCTACACCTGCTCATGCACAGAATGACCCAGTAGTCCCTGAATACGTCAATGCCAAAACTAATCAAACTTGAGAAATATGATTTGTTCATTTTAAACCTTAGAATTCATATTCACAGTGTTTAGACTAGCAATGGAGCTTATGACCTTTGCATTTTGAGATTATACATGTACAAAAAGCCACTTGATTTAAAGTGGCAACCACTGAAGCATGAAAAATAATTCTTGCCTATAGAGTGAACTATGTACAATATATTGAATCTGTTATTGAGCATCTTTGAGTGATATATTGAAACAGCTATGTATGTTTTGTGCAACGTTTGGTAATTGCTTGAAGCAAAAGCACTAAGCTACAAGTCTTATAATGTCCTGCTTTCTGGCAAAACAAAAAAATTCATAATTAATCATTGTCATGTAAATAAAAAAAATTAAAAAATAAAAAACCTACTGTTAAATGAACTGTTGAAATGAGTGTCAAGAAGAACAGAGGAACAAGGAAGATGTGTTTCTGTCTCTGTCACTGTTATGTGTGTTTTCATCAAGGTTGGTTTTGTTGTAAATACAGTACTTTAGCTAAATAAAAATCGAATTGTTTTGACTAGTGGATACAAATGGAAACTTTAAATAATGATTATGGTGGCATTATCAAAAAAAAATTTTTTGTTCATAAAAATGTTCAAAAAGCACATGGAATTCTATATAGTATTTACTCAGAACATAAATATTCAAATATAATCAAATATAGCAAGCTTTTCCAGTGTGTAATATAAAATGAATACAGTGAGTGTGCAAAGATTAGTTTGTATAATGGGAATGAGTAACAGACAGACAGAATTAATTAGCTATAATAAAAGGAGATTATAGGGGTGGTTTATTGTGTGAGCATGTGCGTGACTGATATAAATAGATTTATGAGTGCTCTGTGTGTATTTCTGTGTGTGAGGGTGGCTGTGGTTTTATGTGGATGTGACACTGTGGAAATAAATAAAATGTAACAATGATAGATAGAGGATTCACCAGAGCTACTGAATGTGCTCTTCTGTTTTCTTGTGTATAGCTTCTTTCATGCTTTTTTACACATTAAATATGACTTAAACATAATAAAGTTTAACTAGCTAAAGTATAACTAACGTTTAATGGCTATGTTAATCTCTGTCACATCTCCAGCTGTTTTTTTTTACCATTCAAAATGTAAAAAATATATATTTGCGACTAACTGATTTGGCAGCAGAAAGGGATTTTTGTGTCCGCTGACTATCAATCATAGACAGCACACAGATGCAGCACTGATCTATGACACAACATCTCGAGGCTGACAATAGCGTGTTTACTGCTGTTGTTAGTTTAAAGTGAGGTGATGATGATTAGGGTTAAAACAGAAAAAGAAGGACAGAAAAAAATGAGATAGTGTGCAATTCTACAATAATAGATTTTTAAAATACAGGTTTTCAATGTCAGACTGAGTGTTATTATTACTTGATTTAACACACTTGGTTTATTTTTGTTCAGTGTTTGAGTTGATTGAGTTGAAAACACTCTGAACTAAATCATAGTCCATTTAGTTCCGTTTCCAAAATATTGTGTCATTCTGACTTTAAAAAATGATGAAGTCATCATCTGTCTAAGTCTTTAACACTCATTTCTAAAGAATATCTGACAGTCAGCTGAGTGTAACCACATAGTCAGTGAGTGAACTGTACAAATATTGCTCAAACAGAAAAAATACAGAGAGGCATCATGCAAAGAAATGAAACGGGAAGTTAGACTTTCTGAAAAGTAAGAGCTAACAGGAACCAAACTATCAAGACTGTGGACCGTGTCTGCTGCCACATAAAATAGAGTCGGGTCATTAGTGAATGAGAGCCAGTCATGAGGGACCACTTATATCTTTTCATCTTTATGTTTCATTTCAGTACAGGTGAGTTCAGATTTTTTTTCAGATTGTGATAGGAAGAATGTGTCTGTAGTACTTTAAAACAATCATTTAAAAATAAAAACATCTAAAATATAAAAACTATTAAAAACCTTAATGGTGATAAAACAAAATTACAAATTGTAGTTTGTATTTTTTCTAAGACAGAACTGTCTATTCACGCCTGCAGAGCTTTGATTTAATTTTTAAATTCCAAAACATTTCATCCAAAACACTCTTTGAATTCCTAAGAGAAATGACAAACTATGAAATGGAAATGTTGCTTGTTTAAATCAGGCAGCTTTCTCTTTTGTAAAGTATTGCATACAGATAATAAAAAAAATATATGTTTATTTTATTATACATTTTATTATACTGTAAATTTGAATGCTCTGAATAAACTCTTTTGTTTGCAGGCTGTATTGTTTCAGATATGAAGCAGACAATAGTAATAACAGGATACACAGGTGGTTCAGTTGTGCTGCCCTGCTCCTGTGCTGACCCTCAGTCTACAGTCACAACATTCAGCTGGGAGTTTCAGCAGAGAAATCAGTGGATTCAAGTATTTGAAGATGAGAAATACAGCGGCAGACGTGTGCTGTTTAATGAACATTCTCCAACAAATCTGTCTCTTCTCATTTCTGACCTCAGAATGGATGACCAGGGCTACTATAGCTGTAAGACTGAAACAAATAGTATTACATATGTAGACTTAAAAGTTAAAGGTAAGTGGAAATTTGGAGCAGGTGAAAGATATTTCAATTTCACCCATTGACGATTGAGTTTCTCTTTTGCTTACAATAATCCAGGACCTTTCTGGTTGCAACTATATTAAATGTTACACTGAAATTTAGAAAATCCTTTTTTTATTTTTTTATTACATTTAAAGTAAAATGTAAATTTAAAATATTTTTTATCAGGGTGTGATTTGGTTGAGAACAGAAGGACAGTTGAAGTGACTGGATATTCAGGAGAGTCTGTGGTTCTGCACTGCTCCTGCACTGAACTACTGGCTAAACCTCAACAGATACAATGGATGTATTTCATAAAGAATAGATATAAAGAAATTTACCCAAATGAACAGATTGAGAATTACAAGAAGAGAGTCAAACTGTTAAATCCAAACACTCCAGGAAATCTTTCTCTACACATATCAGCACTGACCACAGAGGACCAAGGGGACTATCAGTGTATTGTCTCGTCTCAGCAAGTAGTCGCCTTCAGACTTACTGTACTTCACTCTGAAGGTAGTTTTCTTCTATTTCTGTTGTCAGATCACCATTACTATTTATTTTGTTTTTT
This sequence comes from Schizothorax lantsangensis, assembly GCA_027422415.1. Classification (NCBI taxonomy): domain Eukaryota; kingdom Metazoa; phylum Chordata; class Actinopteri; order Cypriniformes; family Cyprinidae; genus Schizothorax; species Schizothorax lantsangensis. The sequence goes on from CM049855.1 coordinate 16,823,815, forward strand.
ACAAATAATCTAAATATTCAGAAGAAGGATGACAACTTGCAGACTTCTAGATTTTTTTGTGTTTTGTATTATCACTTACACTTATTGGCTTCTGAACAGAAAAACCTCATGTCCACACAATCACTCTAACAACACAAACACAAGACTCCACGACTTCACAACTTAAACCGACTCCACAACAACATGCATCTCGATGTAAGTCACAGGCTTTGCTTTTGATTATACAACAATGGTTATAATGTGTTTTCTCATTGTCAAGTGTTTGTATTTAATTTTTAAAAATGCATGCATGTAGCTTTTATGAGCTCATATTGAGAGATTTATGCATATTTGTACATTTGAGAAAAAAATAAGCATTTATCAGGTCATTTCTGTTTCTCCACAGATGTTTTCATTCCACTGGGAGTGTTTTTCTCAGTGCTTTTACTGGCATTACTGGCATTTATATTATGGAGATACAGAGGTAAATGAACACACACAATCACACTTCTGATAATTAATAACTACTGAAATACTCATAAATTACTTGTAAATGACCAGCTAATGTGACTGTACTCTCAAAACACATAAAATAATAGGTACAAAACCAAATAAATTTTGAAAACGTATTTAGTGATTAGACTGGTGTCTCTAATGTTCAAAATGATCATCAAAACTTGCTGGCTAAGATGTTTTATGCTGCAGGAGGCAGAAATGATAAAAAGGTGACCACTGATGGTGAAGAGCTAAAGAGAGAACAAGACTATCAGGTGAAAACAAACTTACTTTTACTGTAGATTACATAACTTATTGATGTGATGCTGTGTGTGCAATCATCCCATCTCTTCCTCTCTCTCCAGGATGACGTGATGTATTCTGCTGTAGTCCATGTTAAAACAGCATCCACACCAGCTCACAATGACCCAGAAGAGTTCACGGAGTACGCTTCCATCAACGTAAAGCGCTAAAAGAACAACAGTGAGCACTGTAGAGTGATTGACAAGTGTACACTTTTGTTATGAGTTTTCTGTAACCTCAATTTGAATAGAAACCTGTTCATTGTTAGGAGGACATTTCAGTGACTTTAAAGTACATCAAGAATGATTGCAAAGCAGAACTAAACAACTGAGGAAGCGGTGTTGCCCGTCTCTATTTTTAGACGTGAGCACTGACACTATGTGCACACACTTTCAAGCTATCACACAAAGTGACAAACCATAGTGTGTTGGGTTTGGTGGTTCACATATTTAAGCTTTAAAATCAGCATGAAATGATTATTGATTTTATAGTGAACAATTCATCTATGTATGCTAATTTTTTTGTGCTCATAATACTTAATAAAAAAAACTTCAATAATTTTATCCACATAAACTCCTTTCTTACAATTGTCTGCAAACTCGCACTTAGATCTGCCTCCATCCAATCAAAAACTGATGGATGGAACCAAGTCCTGCCCTACATTTATTTTGGGTAATCCATTTCACTCAGATGTGTCAATATGAAAAGTAAAAAAATATTTTGCAACGTCTGTTGCATTATGAAGTTGAGTAAACTGCATTGACAAATAAGGGAGTTTAAAAAGAAATAGGATGCCCTTTTTCTTTTGTTATTGTATCTATTTTTTTTTAAATAGACAGAAAGCAGTAAAGTTTTCAAGATTACTTTTTATTTCCTTTAAGAATTGTGCTATCAATAAAGAGTACAAATGAGTGTTCAGTAATTCTTTAAGGAGTTTCAGATGCTAAATATGAAAGAGTGACACTCTAACCAAATAATGAGGAATTAGACAGATGGTGTAACTTTATTATGTGAGCAAGTGCGTGACCGATGGAAATATTCATGTGTTGTAAGAAAGCATGTGAGAGCAGCTGTGGTTTCATGTGGAAAATGACACTTTTCAAATGAGAGAATCTGTAAAGATAAAGCAATAACGATAGTGGAGAGCTTCTCAAGTCTGAAGTGCTTATACTACTGTTTCTTTTTTCGTATTCAGCATCTAACCATCACGACATACCAATATACAACTCACAACAGTATTCCAAAACATGTTTTATAAAAGTCATTACTTTATTTTATACCCCTCACATCTAACACACTTTAATGAGTTTAAATGAAATGTTAAGTGATCAGCTTTTGTTCTGCTGTGACTAATTCAACATTGACTGAAATCTTGCATGAGTAAAATCTTGACTGAGATGAGTGACTGAAATCAACTCTGAACATGCTTGATTCAAGCAGTGAAATGATCCTCGTGTAGGTGGTTTAATCTAGTGTCCACTCAGTAATGTAGCCAACTGGAGATGGAAACCAGTGATCAAAAACAAAAAAGTGATTCAAATAAAACTTTAACAGGTGGTTTGGTAAATTTCACTAATACAACAAACAAAGGCCATCTTGTTAGTTGTAAAGGCATCAAGACAACAAAGGAGGAAAAAATTCTCCAAAATCAACCAATGTTTTAACAGGGCATAAATCAAATAAAAAAAAAAATCTATCAAAGACCACTTTGTGCTTTCAAAATAATAATAATAATAATAATAATAATGACATTTCATCTACTGTATTAAGCATAGAATACACAAACACCATTTTCAAGTATACAAAACATGAAATATCACAAAATACTAAAGTACAGCAGACAACATCATAAACCCGACTTAAAGAGAAGCAAAAACCAATGGTGAATTGTGAATTTGTGGTTAGACACTGTTTTTGAAAGACATTTTTCAAGCAGTTTGTAATGTTACGTAGGTAAAGGCTACTCTCCATGGCATAACGGTAATAATCAATAAAGATGATGACCATTGAGTCAGCCGTGTGTCCACGTATGGGCCTGAAGGAAACTAAACACACAAACACGTGTGCACAAAAGAATAATGGCACTCTCACTGTAAGATCTCGGGATGTCTGTGCTTTTACAATGAGTGATTGTTTCTGTTCTGCTCAATGGCTTTTCTACTACCAAAAAACATTGTTATTACAAAGGAATATTAGTAATATTTGATTAAAATGTCTGAGTGTAATCTTGTTTATTAAAAATAACAATATGCTATCCTTCATTCCCTCACTCAGTGTAGCTACAGCAAACCTTTACACACACCACAACCAATCAGAACGAGAGACTACAGGCCTGCAGTGTCCTCACTCCACATCCTATGATTCAAAGAGCCAATTACACGCAAGCTAAAGTAGACATGGATGGTCAAACCAACCTTTCTGAGTTCATTCAGCTCTTCATCTGGTATTGATTTTTTTTTTTTTATTTCAAGCAAATGACCATCAGTGACATTATTCAGGCTCTACAGGCATTGACCAGTCGGCTCGCATAACAAACCGTCCCTAAAAAATTCCTACGAAATAAAAATAAGTTAAATGTTGAAGAAAATTCATATTGTTCTTGTCATGACTCAGATCAGCTTCGCTTTGCTTATATACAGTAAAGTGAGACAGTACAAGGCACACATTAATCGTCTTTGAAATGTTACAGATGCATAAATTAACGAATCCTATCACAACTTCATCTACGGTGCTAGAAATAGGGTACCTAGTCAGAACGGCTAAAACTTTGTTGCTTCAGGAAAAGTATTTGATCCACTGCTGAAAGACTAGGACCGGTCTAGTTGGTTTTGAGATTTTCATAAAACTCATCGAATCCATGCAACTGATGACCCTCACAGTTTGCTCCAACAGTCGTAAGCAGCCCAGTCCAACCGATCACTGCTGTTCATCAATCTGAACTATTGAGGCTGAAGTTCAGTGCTGTATTTTCAGTGATGGAGAATTTGATATCTAAATATTATGTTCTTAAACACCATGTGTTAGATACTGTCAACAAAGCTGCCAGGAAACAGCCCGGTTCGGCCGTTTCTCTGAAGTGTTCCTTTAAACCAGCCGTCCTCTCGTTTTCTGTGCACAAATACAATGTCTCCCTCCTTGAGTTCCAGCTCTGCTTCGCTTTGGGGAGGGTAGGACACCACCACACGGTACCTGGAGGAATGGTAAAATGTGATGTTTACAAGTCAAGTAATGTATTGATTTTGATTTTGATAATGTTGATTTCTGGGTGTTTAGGCCTGTTCACACAAAGGACACTAACTATAACAATAAGGCTGTAGCTTTAAAAATAATCAAAAATTTGACAATAGCAGATTCCACCCTACAACTACAATGATAATGGCACAGAGGAACGATATCATTGGAATCACTTTCAGAACTATTTTTTTTTAAACCAGCTGATGAACGATAAAAACATTGACAGTCAATCAGAATCCATCCTGCTTTAAAGAGCTCAAACATTTAAAGTGCTATAGAAGGCAAAGCTGCAGTGCATGCTTATATATATAAAAAAAAACGTTATTGTGCATTGTTGTAGACACTAATATTTAGGGTTATCATTTAGGGTTGAGCAATATGATTAAAAATGATTTTTGACTTGTTTGATATAATAAGATGCTGCAAAAAAGAACTGTATAAATTAAACAAGGATGAAAAAATATCTTGGTTTTATGAGATTTCTTAAAATATTACTACTACTTTGAGAAGTACATTTTAACATAAAAAGTAATATATTTCTGCAATATTTTTTTCAAGTTAAACCTTTGTCAAAGTTCTTTGAGTTTCACTGTGTTTGACGGTAGTTTCTCTCAAATGAAATTGTGCAATGCTGGTGAAGTGACTCTCAGAGCAGCTCTGGAGATGACGTTTCTGTGGACTGTCCTCATATATTGAGACGGCAGATGCTGAAAACATGGTGACTGTCGTGTGTGTTTGAGTTTGTGTAGTACATATAACTACGCCACTCATTCACACAAAGAACTTACTACCAATTTAGTATTTCTTCTGTGTGATCAGCTGTTAGATTAATCCATATCAAGTAAAACTGTCCAGAACTTATCGTTATCGTCATAAATTTTATTGCAATCTCGATAAGATATTGTTTATCACCCGACCCTAGTGTCATTATAGTTGTCATTCTTGGTGTTTTATTTGAACAAGTTTTTATTGAGCTTTTATTCTACCTTTCACACACGATTGGCCGGCCGTCATGCTGCATGGAGAGGAGGGAGGAGCATGGCTGTCGTGGAGGCGGGGCGATTGGGGCAGTGTTGTCCTGGAAGCTGCTTCTGTGTGACGCTGCATCTGTGTTTGATGAAGATGAGGATACAGAGATCTCAGAATCCATCTGACAGACCCCAGCACGGCCGTTGTGTCCTACTGCCACCGCTGCTGAGCTAGGTGGAGCCATTTCATGTCCGACTGCCCCCTGGGGCATTTCCATGGCAATAGACTGCTCCGCCTCCAGTGTAGGAGAGGATGGGGGAGATGGGCGGAGCTTCTTTTTATTAGACAGCAGTTTCAGCAGGCCTTTCTTTTCTCTCTGAAATGACACATTTGATTCTGTTTAAATGAAGAGGTTGAGTGCACGGCTTTTACACAAAACATGCAATTATCAGCACAGGATCTGTGAAGATTATCAGCTGTCAAAGTATCATCAACGGAAATGAAAGTGTCATGACACATTTGAAATGTTTCCATCTACATGACTTTGAACATGAACAGATTTTAAAACACTACCCGACTGAGGATCAGACACTACCAGACTTTCAGATTGTTCTGAACACACAAACCCACACAGAAACATGTGAGGTTGCTAGATGATATGAGACAAATGAAAACAACATAGATTCTAAAATCAGCTCAAAATATCAAACATGTTTGACATACTCTGATTGGATAGAATCATAATCTAGTCATAGTACTGTATTCCAGCCTTAAGCAGCGGATTTAACATTCAAACCATTTTGATATATTCAAAAACAGTTTGTAAATAAAATTTATCTATCAATCTAGTTTATGAAATAAAATCGATCCATCATTCACAGTGTTATTCTGACTGCAGAGTGTCATGTGACATGGAATGTGACAGTAGCCAATCATCTGAGGGAAATCACACATGACTTAAACTGTTCCATCCTTAATAAATAATGAAACAAAGTAAAAAATAATACAATAATTAATAAATAAAAATAAAACTGTGGATGGAAACCCAGTCTACTGCCATGACACAATCATATTATTTTATTTAATATTTGTTGTACTTATTTAATTGACTATGACTTGCTTTAATCACTCTACTCCACATTTTTATAGCATTTACATTCACTAATTCCTCTAGCATTATCCCACCTACCAAAACACATCAGAATGAGTATCTCCAGAGATCTGTTTATAAAAGTGAACTCTGAAGATCTGTGAGTCAGCTACACTGTACATGTAAGAGTAAGAGTACCAAGAAATCTCCCAGAACATCGAGCTAAAGTGAACAACACTCAGGGTTGTGTCCTCTGGGTTTGCAGAACAGCCTGAATCATAAAAACTGATGATTTCAGCTTTATATCAGCAGGCTTAACCATGCAGCTCAGCAAATGAGGTGAAACTCTGAGAATTCCTAATTGCCAAATGCCTTACTGCAGCACATTAAAATAACACTGTTGGGAGGGAAACGCAAAAGAAACCATTAAATAAAGTGGTAGATGTTGTAAAATGATTTAGTTCAACAAGTCTCACCTTGCAGTCTTTGTCCAGTCTACAAGCAACACCATGATTCGAGGCTGAACCAAGAGATTTTGTGCTACCAGGGTTCACAGGAAGTGCTACAACAGAGACAGTTCTCATGGCATCACTGTCCAAAGAAGCAGCGCTAACATTAGGAGGGGTCAGGGAGGTGGCAGCACAGCTCATAGCCACACCGACTCTGGCTGAGGAGGATCCTGGGCTGGAGCCGAGGACAGGTGACGCCTGAAGAACCACAGCTGTGCTAGGAAAGTAGGACCCAGGATTGTGGGATTGGATGGGTGTCACTGCTGCCGTAGGCCGGTCCTGACTATGACTCACAGCTGGAGGGGAAAAAAGGCAGAATAAAAGAAAGATGATTTATTTGATGACAAATTTGAGTGCCCATAATGAGGATGTTTTTTAAACATAGTTTTTAGAAATATACTATTTGTATTAATGTTGGTTGTATATGATTTTGAAAGAAATCCATGAAAAGTATCAATTTAGTGCATGTTTATTCATTTTTTAAGAATTGTTTGCAAGAAATGATAAAAAAGATAACTAAATAATAAAAGTATGGCAAACTACTTGTGGTTTTCTTTTCAATAATATTTTTTTAATGCTTTTCAGGAAAGTTGTAATTTTTTCTTTTTACTTTTGAAATGTTTTGCGCTATTCCTCAAACTAATTTAAATTAAGAAGTTAAAAATAAAATTACACCATGAGCACACACAGGCCTGTTTTTAAAAAAAATTCTGAGTGGTGTTTGTTATTAGGTGAGTGTGTGCATGTAATTCTACCTGTCCTGACCGCACTGCGTGCCTGGTTAACGGTCATCTGTGACGTCACATGCATGAGCACTTTGGGGTACTGTCCAGTGGGTATATGTGCAGCTGATACTACAGCAGCAGGCAGTGAGCAAGGCGGGGTAGAATTTGGGCAGACTGGAAGGGGTTTGCTGGGGTCGACACTCCCCAGGGCAGCTCCAAGAGGAGCAGAGGAGGGGCTGACGATGGTGACGCCACGTCCCGCCTGGGAGCACAGGGTCAGGGGAACTTTTGGCTGACTGCTGCCAGAAACAGTCCTGCAGTAAAAGGAAGAAGTGTAAGGTTCAAGAGGTTCTGCTCATCCTGAATCTTTTGACATTGCAACACATTTTACAGCAAATCAACAGAAACATCTGTACATTTAACAGACTCTATGTAGTTGATTCCTTTTAAATCACAGGTCTGATGAGACAAATTTAATAGGAATTGTAAGAGGAGCTGTAAGAAAGACATTTTGAAGACATCTGTACAATGGTTTGAATGACTGAAAATGGCTCATCATGCTGATTACTTCAAGGTGATGTGTTTTCATGCAATCATTGAATGATATTATGCATGTAATTCTCATTCCTGCCACAAGAGAGTGCTGAGTTTAAAGGAATGTCCCGGTGCAAAATAAGCTTTATTGACAGCATTTGTGGCAAAATGCCCTTTAGCACAACAAAAAAAAAAGTATAAATAAAAAATTGACTAATCTCACATTTAACTTTTTTTAAATTTGTAATCCACATTATGATTGATAAGTTGTCAACAAACTGTAACTTTTATTGAACCTGGAACACTCCCTTAATTCCATGTGTTAACGTGACCAGCTCAGATTTATCTGCAAGTGGAGACTTTATGTGTGGTGTGGGTGTGCCTGAGACAGAGGACAAATCTAATCTTTCCTTAGCTTACAGGGTGTATGAGTGATAACATATACAAGTGTATAAGTGTGTGTGTGTATCATACCTGTTGACAGGACTCATGTAGTTACCAGGAAACACTCCGATCTTGCCAGTGTGCATGGATGTTCCTTTAAACCAGCCGTCCTGACAGCGCTCCAGCACCAGAAACATCTCCCCCTTCCTCAATTCCAACTCATCTTCTTTACGAGGCGTGTAGGGAAACATCGCTACGTACCTAAGAGTGAATCAAGTTTCCAACATTTAAAAAATATAAACAAACAAACAAAAAAGACACATTTCATTCTGTAAAGTTTAATTAATTTGAAATAATATTATTTTTTAAATTATTCATTAATTCTTATTTGTAAAATTTACATTAAATAAATTTAATTGATTCAAATTTTGAATTTTTTAATTGTTTATTAATTTATCAGTATTTAGAGTTTTAATTGGACTTAGATGCAGTACTGCTAATCAAACAGGGGTTGGCGTTGTTCCCACACGGCTATTATGCATCATAACAAATCTACTCTCAGCTGTAAAATAATTTCCAAGGACACAAAAACCATAAAGTCTTTAAAAACGCCTTGAAAAAGGGAATGTAATGAATAACGGCCATAAACATACTCCACCCAGAGCATTATGGGCGACTCCAACAGAAATCAGGTGTGTTTAGGGCTGTGTTTAGTTGATATGCAGACAAAAGGTGAAAGGTGAGAGGTCAGGGCTCAGGTCAAGTCCCCAGAGACAACCCTATTCCCCTTAGACATGACCTCTGACCCCTCACCTGTGTGTTCAGTCATGCTCAGCTGGCATTGGGTAACGGCAGAGAGGTGAGTTAGAGTTGCAAAGACCCTCTCATACTCTTTCTAACAGTATGCATCTCTAAAGTTGCATATTTAAAGTGTGTGCATTTTATGTTCTACTCACACTGTGGGTCTCTGACGGCCACTCTGGTCACCCGCAGCGGGCGACGGCCTCTGACCAGCATTCAAGGAGGCAGCGCCCACAGCTGAGGACTGTGACTGAGGTGGAGGAGGAGGTGGAGGAGGAAGAGCATCCTGAAATAATTAAACAAATTTTGTTAATATACAAAATGATTTATGTATAAGAAACAATACAATTAAAGTACAAGAAACCTTGATATACTGCAGTTCTCATACCCGTCCATATTCATTGTTATTTTGACATCCATTCACATATATGTAACTCATGCGTAGGAGGAAATGATGTCAGAGACATCCCTACAAAGTTTGGGCAATGTCATAAAACCATAATCCCACTGACTGTGACTTTCCAGCTTGTGTGCTGGTTGCTAACAAGCGGGTACTTCGGCTGTGGCAGGTGTTGTGATTGGTGGATATCCAGCCTGGGCTACATGTCTGGCTGAAGACGGATAAATCGGTTCCATATGGACCAACGCACACATCTGCAAACAGACTTTATGAGCCCAGTGGCACCACTACGAAAACAACTCTCACACTGTAAAGCTTGTTTTGTTGCTTCAAGTCACCTTTTTGTCTGTTCATTTCAAGTTCTCCTACAATGTTTTCTCTACTAATGCTCTTGTCTTATTTGTTTTATTAATTCATGTGTCTTGTGTTTACTGCTTAATGTGGATTTACTGCAATTAGGAAAAACTAAAAAACAACCATCTTTCTCTCTGGTGCTTTTAAATCCCGTATACGAGATAAGAGAGTCAACCGATGCACACTAAGGCCACCATTACAAAACAATGCTTTGAAAACAAAAGGAAACAGTACCCGCACAGCACTGCACACACATCAATCTCACGAGAGCCATTAGTGTCCAGCCTGAGGCCCACACAACTCCCTGAAATGGTGTGTGTGTGTGTGTGTGTGTGTGTGTGTGTGTGTTTGCGTTGAATGAGATGAAGGGCTATCAGATGGCAAACTGTCCTCATTTAGCATTAGCATTTGAGTGTGTGTGAATGCGAATGTATATGAGAATGTTAGAGGGAGAGCTGCTAACATTCTGCTTCTGTTAATTGAGTGTTTGTGTTTTGATACACCACTGTTCAAAAGTTTGGGGTCAGTAAGATTTTCTTTTTAAATTAATATTTTCATTCAGCAAGGGAACATTAAATTGATCTAGAGTGACAGTAAAGACTTTTACATCATTACAAATGTTCTGGACAGTTTTTATTATTATTTTTTTCATGTGACACTGGAAAGTCACACTAGAAATAGGCACTTTCATGGCTGAAGGTGCTGAAAATCATGCTTTGCCATAACAGGAATAAATTACATTTTAAAGATAAGAGACTTCTTTCAAAAACATTACAAAATTGTACTAATCTTTTGAACATAGTGTACACTGATGCTTAATTTAAACTGAGGTAATATGCTTACCAAAGGAGAAGTTCACGTTGCAATCACAATTAAGCACTCTGCTTTAATAATGTTTTGCTGTGCTTTAGAGGGGATGAATTTTTAAAAAACATCTTAAGAGAGTTTTTAGCTGACAGCATGCTGGGAATTACAGTGCTAAAATTCATTGTCATTTGCAGCACAAAAAAAAAAAAAAGATTTCAGAAGTTGCTCCTCTATATTCATTTCCTTTAAATCATTGCAGCTACAGCCATCAAAACAGTCATTTAGTTAAAAAAGTCCACCGCCTCAAACTAGGATAATTACTGTCAGACTCCAAATATGCACCAAAGCATTGTGTTTTTAAGACAACGCATTAAGTTAACTTAAAAAAAACAGATAAAAGTGTCAAGACTAGGGCTGCCACAATATAAGATTTTCACTACATGATTGTGGCAAAAAGAATTATTGCAATATCTACAAAGATATTTTGTCTTTTCTCCTTTTTTGGCCAATAAAATCACACTCAAAAAAAAAAAAAGAAGAAAAAGATAAGAAACTTGTCCTCTGAATATGTCTGGTATACACAAACCACTGTAATTATATAGGGCTCCTGTAGACTGACAAATCAATTTCAAAAAATCTAATCTAAACAGGACCAGAGAGCAGATTGACCGTTTAAATACTGTGCACTTTGAAACAGAAATCTTCCCACAAGTAATCATACTTTGAATTTTTTAAAACTTGATTCATCCTGACACAAGAAGGAGCTTAATGATTCTGTTCCTTCACTGGTTATCAGCCAAATCAGAAATTCTCAAAAATGGCAAATATCAGCCATTTATTCGGTGCCTGGCTGACATATCACATACATAGTGCTGAGTAATAACGTTGAGTACTATTGTACAGAAAGGGTCATTTTATATATACAGGTCAGAAGAATGTCATATGAATAAACTGATAGGATGATGAAGAATTTAAAGTCGATTTAAGGACATTGTCAGACTCACCACTGGAATAGAGGCATAGCTGGTTTCTGGAGGAAATGTGAAAACTGTCGCTGTGGTGACAGGACTGCTTGGTGGAGGAGTAACAATGAGTCCTGATGTGCAAATGTGAACCTAAAAGAAGACAAATAAGCAAAAACGACAAGTTAATTAACCTTTCCTGAGCCACTTCCACTCCTGTATCATCTGGCAAGTAGAAGCACGTTATGAGACAGCGAAATTCTGCTTAAGGGATGACCCAGAAAGCCATACAACCTAGAGAAATTTGGGCAGATAGCCACAATATGACTTCTGTTTAGACAAACAAGCTTTAATGCAACAAGACATCTTTAGAGCTACATGTCAGCCTACATTTGTTGTTCATGCCTGAAATCAAACCAGCTAAAGAACAACATTGACGGCCTTAAAACGTCATGACCAAAGAGAACTTGCCTTTGGTAAACTTAGTCAAGTGTCAAAATTACTTTTATTCTGGTCAGTTGGGAGTACATGAGCGCGCAAACGGATTAATAATTGGTTGTTATTGCTATTTAGTTAACAGATAAACACAGCTGTTAAAACGGTTGGGGTCAGCCTTGCTAAGCATAAGCATAAGAGGAGCAAAAGAGAAAAAAATCTAACCAACCCCAAACGTTTGAAGGGTAATAGTCTAAAAGCTAGTGTAAACTAAAAGCTGCTCTGAGAATATCAACTGAAATAGACTGTAAATTGCATTTCTTGTTAAATTATTAGAACAATAAGTAAAAAGCTCAGGAACACTGAAGTCATAAAATCCCATCCCGTCTTTTTGAATGGTTCAATAATAGGACTGACTCATAACAGTCAACTGTCAGCAAAACAAGTCATGTGCTTAATCATTTTTGTATAGCACATGTATAGTCTAGTTTGTATAGCAGACTCTTAAAAGTGTGACATGTACTTGAATTTCACCCTGTCTGGAGTGATCAACCACATGGCATGCTTCCATAACCAGGTTGCATCCTTCCTCTATCCTTTCAGAGTCTCTAGCTATTTTAGTTTTCCTTTATGACTAACAAGAGGTCATAAAATCAGGAATAAAACCTGGAGCTTTACTTTGTCAGAAAACATTAATAGCACATGGACAGACCACCTAGGGCAATCACAAGTGTGGGTGGTGTACCTTGTGTACATTATATTAAATCCTCAGATGTTGGGATCACAGCGCTTCATACAAAAACTACAGAAATAAACACACTTTCAGGATAAACAGAACCTCTGAGAGACACTACAAACAAGCCAGAATCAAACTGATTTGTAGGTTCAAAGGGACGCGCAGTAGAAATTTTCTGTGTTGTGACATTCAATATCTGGATCAGGTCCTGAGCGAGTGATGTTCTCTTTTTGAGTGAAAACATTTCACCTGTGCTTCAGCAAATCAGACACAAGAGTATTCAGACAGAAATTCCATTAAAAAGAATAAAAATCCACACCTTACTTCTAAAAGTATCTAGAGAGGAGCTCAAAATAGTCCTCATCAAAAATAGACATGGACATAATTATACAGAAATGATAGCATCCGTAATTTACTTTTAAGTTCGATTCAATTTCCTGTTCTCTCCTTCTCTCTGTGCCCGAGGGAAATGCAACTCTTCTGCATATTGTATGACTGTCCTGGGGTGGCATTTGTCATTAATGACATGACTTTTTTCAACGCTCTTCACCTCAGGTCCAGATTTAGATCTGTACTTCTCACTTCATGACCTGAATGTCCCAGAGCCAGTAAGCCCAAACAACAGGCTTCTCCAGCTTAGACTCTGCTAAATTCATTACAGGTAATGAAACAGGCACGAGAAAAGGCCAAACCATTTACAATCTGTAAGAACTGACAGCTTTCCACACTAAATAAAGAAAGAGGGACTGTTGTGTGTGTGCATATGCAAAGAGTTTTAAGACACTTAAAGTTGGAATGATACTAACGTAGCGACAGATCTTTTTTCCATACTTTCACATATAACCAAGTGAAACAGATTATCGCAAAAGAAAAATAAAAGTAGATTCTATCAATACAGGAGGGACTTGAGACTTGGTTTCATCTAACATTTCTATCCAAACGATTGAAGAACTTCAGCATACGCCACCAGAGAGACATGTCATTTTACTGGAAGATTGAGTTATGATTCAAAATTACAAGGTTAAAAGAAAATTGTAGAAAATAGGACAAATTTTCACTTCATGCCAACTTTAAGAAACTAACATTTCTCATGAACTAACTTTTGCAGAAAGTGTTTTTTTTTGTGCCAAAATTTTAAACAGTATTTTTTCTGCATGAGGAGCTAAAACTGAATGTTTTCTCCACAGAGATCTCGGAAAGAGTAAGTGCTGGAGGAGTGTGTTGAAGTACACGTGAATCTGTGTGTGTGTGTGTGTGTATCTGTGCAAACCGCATATCTCCCTGCCACAGGCCCGCTCAGCTTCAGGGTACATCACCTCTCAAGTCGCACCCTACAGGTTTGATTGTACAAGGTACTGAGTGAGTCAATGTGTGGGATATGAACATACTGGAGGGCACACAAACTCTCACAAATGCTGTGTTATTCTTGTTGACACACCACTTCCTGCAGGTGAGAATGACATCAGCGTTTGCCGATTGGATAAAATAAGCCAACAGCTGGATGATAATCACAGCTGCATGCAGGACTTTCCAAGCAGCGTTTCCACAATGATGAAATCATGCACATTTCCTTTGCCAAATACTTTTTTCTTACAAGAACAGTATTGTAATTCAACCCCCGAATTCACACAAGATTAGTTCACACTAACAAAAACTGACAAAAATGAAAACTTTATACTCTAATACTTTCTTCTGTGGAAAATAATAGAAGATATTGTGAAGAATGTTGGGAATCAAACAACAATGGCTCAATCTATCTTTAATATTCCACAGAAGAAAGCAAGCCACACAACATGAGAGTGTTGATAAAAAATGTATATATATATTTTTAAAACCCTTTAAGGGTTTGACAAATCTGGATATCAGGTATGTAATACTTGTACATAATACTTTTACTATTTGTCATGCTTAATTCATAACTGAAATGTACAAAAAAAAATCCACAGCACCAAAATCCAAGACTTTCATTTTTGCTGACCTTTTCAAGTGTGCTCAAATGAATTTGTGATATTATTTTATTTGATAACTTCATTCCTACATCTGCCACTGTCAGTCTTGGGATTTTGTAGGTCAATGTCTCATCAAACTGTGATTTATTTGTCAAGGGTGACTTTCAAACTTTTACTATTATAACTTATGAAATACAAGTCGCAGCTTTAAGATCTACATCAAGAATTTTTTTCTGTGATTTTTTTAAGATAGAAACTTGAAGGGTATGTCTGAAAGCTAAAAAGAACATTGCTGCTGTCGTTTTCTGCCACTAGTGACAACCGCAATGACCACTCAGCAAAACATTAAAACACACACTAACGAAATGAAAACTTCTGTTCGGTAATTAGAGATGCATCCCTGCTGTGTTTCATAAAGCAGTTGGAACAAAATCAGCCATGGCAAAAAGCGCCTATGCTTCTTACTCTCTTTTTCATCACTTTAAACATCCTCATCTTTCCAAATGGCCACTTTCTCTCAGTTTTTCCTTTTTTTCCCTTTCCCTCAAACCAGAAATATATGAGAAAGCAATAAGTCTGTGGTTCATATATTCCAAATGTGTCACAGAAATCGTGTAAATCGATACATCACTCTCATAAGAGGGCATAACTGCTACCACACAGGAAGGGGATCACTTTACAGGCTCAAACAGGCTTTTATGAAATCTGGAGTGTCTGGATAATTATTAGCGCTAAAATGCCTAGATAGGAATGCTAAAAAGAGCGTGAGAGCGAAAACGTGGGCATGCAAGAGAGGGACAAAAAGGGAGCGAGAACGAGAGAGATAGTGTCTATATTCATAGTACTAGATGACATAAAAAAAAACAACAGATCAATTGTCGTTGTGTTTTGCTGTTGTTCGGTATCCTGACAACATTACTGGTGAAAAAAAAAAAGAAGACTGCAAGTATGACGGGGGGAAAAAATAAATGAAACAATATGCTGCAGTATGAAACAAGTAAAGAAAAAACAGGGACAAAAAAGAGCCCAATTATAGACTCATAAACAGACTGCAGATGATAAATATTCTGGTCACGCATGCAGGAAATGGACTGGTGTCTTGTGTAAATATACTTACTAGGTGTGAGTACAAAACACTGTGCTGGTTTCATATTAACACACGATGACGAATTCTGTTGCTTGAGAAACTGTCTCACATTCTTAAAGCGTTAACACATGTTCGCTAAAGCCACCACACATGCTTCCTCATTCCATCTGCACCAAGTATTCACTCTCATAAAACACTGTATCGGGGTCAGCTTTCACAACACCCCATCTCAACCGCTCCTTTATGAACACGAAAATGGATCCAAGAGCACACAGACAGGCCGAAACTAAGACGACAGAGGTATAATGTGTCTTCTGTTGTGTTTTGTCCCACAGAGGTTCTTGGGCAGGTGATGACATTAATAGAACAAACACCATGGAGAAAAAATTCCAGTTAGCTGTGTGCTTCTTATACAACCAAATTCACATGCAAAGGAAGTCTAATACTGACTTGAGAAGTGTGGAGATATCGGTTCAACAATGAGAGAATTTCTTTCACTTTAGGTTGCTTCTTCGACAGTTTCAGGTCACAGCAACTAGTGGTGCAAGGCCTCTTTAAAATACTTCTTGTGTTTGTATACTGCCACAAACATTACCATTTATGTGCCAAAATAAAGTGTACAAAATAAAACATTAAGTCTCTTATACTCATCAGGACTGCATTTATTTGATTAAAAAAAAAACTATTATTTTATATTTGAATACAATTTAAAATTTAATTCCTTCATTACAGGAATACATTTTAAATTTATTTAAAAGTAGTAGTTTTAGTAGTTAGTAGTTTTATTCATTCTTTTTTATTTCATCCTTAGCAGAACAGCCTGTCACTCAGTGAGTCCTAAAATCTTTAAAACAAAACAAATCAAATCAAAGTGAGTGTAGAGCAGAGGGGGAAAAGTCACATTCCTGGAAGTTCCTTAGAGCCCCCTCCACACCAGAACATCCGCATGAAATGACATGTCTTTCTAGCATCTCCTTAGAGACCGCAATGCTCTGCAACCAGTGGAACAGCTGTGAGTGACTGTCATTCCAGGGTGGCTGCAGTAACCTCTGTGAGCGAGTGGAGGGGGGAGTGTTTGATGTGGTGGAGCGCTGTCACGCACCAGTGGACTCAAACGCTCGGACAGCATGTTGGACCGTGTGGAATGAGAGAGAGTAACTGCTGACAGAACAGGAGAGAACAGTAAGCTGGTGTGGACAAGCATCAGAGCTCTGGAGTGTGGGCAGGATGTCTGACATGATGCTCACTTTCTTTCCCTTCAAGCTACCATTTGCAGTTGTTTGACGAATTTCACCATTAGGCATTTAACTACTGTTGCGCATTCCCTCTATTTCACTGTCCTCTAACCATTATTTTCAGCTGAAGTGATCTCACTAAAGCAACACACAAAAAATGTGGACATACCGCCTTCTTTGAATAGTACAACAAATTTCTCTGAGACTCACCACTCAGTATACAGTCTCTCTGTCACTACACTAACTTGATTTGAATAGGCCAAGATCAAGTAACTGCCACAGTCACACTATAGTAAGATTGGGCAAGACAATGAATATTCATGTTATACTTGTGATTATCACGGTGGAGATATAAAATAAAGCAACATAATAAACACTTTTTTTTTTCAACTGTTTTTTTTTTTATTAATTTTGTTACAAAACCCCCATGATATAAACACATTTTTACTTTATATTCCACCATTAAGCTTCCTAAAGACATTATATATATATATATATATATATATTTATAAATACTTTTTAGCTACATAGCCCAGCCCTACAATAAATTATTTTGTCTGAAATAAATCATAACTATACCATAACCATACATACTATCACCAGTGGTACCTAATAAACAATGACTAAATGAGTACATTTGAAAACAGCATTCACATTAGCCTATCAAGACAAACTTCTCCAAGTATTTGAGAAAGCCTTGTTTTAGGTGATCATGTCACATATGCTTTGAGACTGGACTTCAAGCAATCTCTAAGGCAAATTAAGGCATTAGTGGGAGTCCGATCTTTAAATACATCTGTGCAGTGTGTGTGTGATTGCATGTGAACTTATCAGGCTGTGTAACCATGGCCACAGCTGAGAAGCTCATCCTCAGTGAGAAATGATGTCCTTACCACCACTCAGTATGAGAACTAATCTATATATAACATGGAGAGAGAAAAAGTGGATGAGGAACAGAACATTTAGAGGTCAGCCACCATCATGCTGAAATAATCATCATCTTCCTCTCCTTATGGATGATCTATTTCCCCATCACCAAATCTCTCTAACATCACAAGGCTGCATAGTGTGCTCTGATATGCTGCATGAGTGCACTGCAAAAAAAGCTTTTCTTACTTAGATTTTTTTGTCTTGTTTCCAGACAAAATATCAAAAAATCCTTAACTCAAGAAGGATTTTCTAGACAAGAAAATCCTTCTTAATTTAAGAATTTTTTGATATTTTGGCTGAAAAAAAAAAGACAAATCTAAGTAAGAAAAGCATTTTTTTGCAGTGTGTGAATCCATTAATCATCTCTCACCTGTGAAGGTGCGCTGGAGGACAGGCCTCCGCTGAGCTCTCCAATCCGGGCCGCTGCTGTGGGGTTGGAGGAGCTGATCAGAACCGGGCCGCTGATCTCCATGGAGTGTCTCTGAGGTGGAGGGGCCAGGCAGGGCTTATGGGACATAGTCAGAGAGGTGAAGGAGTGCCGCTTCTTACTGTTCTTTTTCTCTCCAGTGGCTTTCTGGGAGCCGTTAGCCTGGGGGCCCGAGGACGGCCCTTCACTGGAGTCTCCTCCACCTTCAGATGGCTTGTCCAGTTCTATAAGCTGTCGTGCTGCACTGTTAAACTGAAAGTGGAAGAGAGTGTGAACGGAAATAATAATTTACACCACATACTATTACTACTGTATCTAATTTTAGACTTCTGGAAATGTTGCGAGCCAGATTCGAACCCACAATGTCCATTTAATTACTCAATATACCATGTGAATGAACTGCTAGGCCACATTTTGCACTTTCTTTAAATGTAATCTAACAAGGCGTGATGTACTTGTAGAGAATGAAAGAAGCAGGAGTACACAGAGAAAGTAATGAATCTTTAATCAACAAACTGAAAAGATCTACATAACCATTTAGTTGACTTAATCAGAGAGTATTGGATCTGCATAATCTAAATATGGCTACATGCACCATCCACAAAAAAAAAAAAAAAAAAAAAAAGTTTCGAGAACGAAGACATGAGTAAAAAGTGACGGTAGAGTTCAAAGACTCAGCGTACAGTATGTGGGGCGGTGGGTGTGATGGGACTGCAGGCCATGTCTGATTTAATGTGAAACTGAAATCAAAGGCAGACGAGCAGTGAGTCTCCAGCTAATGACAGAGGAACACCCATCACCCCGAGCAACCGCCTCACTTTCTACACAAATGAGAGCAACCGATCAAATGAAGAACCCTACACAGATTACACCTAAACACGCACTGATCTAGGTCACGATGAGGACTGATTGAATTCTGCGATAGATACTGAATACAGGTGTAGAGTCTTACAATGCATGCATTTAATCATATGTTATATGATTTGTTCAAGTATTAATAAATTGGCAAAGTACACTGACAAGAAATTAGACATCATGTTAAAAAAAGATGATGTTGGATTAGCACCAGTCAAATCCTCAAACTTTTGACTAGTAGAGCAAACAATACTAGATCTAAAGCAAATCCTAGAATTAAAACCGGCTGTAACTTCATATGATTCACCTAAGATGAGTGGTAATACAATTTAATATTACTTCAAGATCAGCTCATCATAATCCCAGTGTTGCCCTTGCAAACTCAGGCAGACAGTAAATAGTGCATAGGTGACAGCTATTAAGAAAGACACATGCCTGATTCCATTTCCAAGACACTCTATGAAAACATATAAATTTATGGTGGCAGAAGGTGACATGGGAACAGAATCCCCCCCCCCCCCCGTTACTCTCTTTCATGTACCTGAGTGTATGTCACTTTTGATGTCACCGGTATCAGAGATTACCTTTCTCAAAAGCATTCATTTGGAAAAAGTCTGGTTTAGTGAAAATTGCCAGGGCTTTTGTGTGAGCTCAAAGCCTCCGCCCCTCTCCTCCCTCGTTCTCTCGCTCTGCGTGAGAGAGATGCTATTCAAGCAGCACCATTCTGACAGAAGCTATTTTTGAATGTCTATTGATGGTTATTTTTTCCCACAGGTTAGACACGTGGCTGGTGGAGAGCTCACGCTGGCTCTGCCAGGGTTCATAAAGGTTTTTGCCAATGTTTATGGGAGGAGGGACATGAGGTGTTGTGAGATGTGAGCTGCTGCAACACGTGAAGTTGGCTATGATAATTGTACCTAAGCTTGCTTGAGGTTGAGTGATTCAAGAGAGCAGTGTGTAAAGACAAGGGTGTCTGAAAATTTTAATGCTGATGAGGTTTTAATACATCTCAAATAATTAGCAACAATTTGTGGGATCTCTGAGATTTTTAAGAGATGTGCGTTTCAACAAGAACAGAAACAAAGACATGCTGGGGGGGAAAGACTGGCCAAATGAATAGGACGTGACAACAACATAAATATCAACAAAAGCTAGTAAACTCTTAAAAGGCTGAAGAATATTTTATAAGGTTTCCAGTAAAATTCTAAAAATAAAACATTAAACTTGAAAACATCAGGGAACAATGACAGTTTTAAATGCACTGATATGACTCACCTCTACATACGATATGGGGAAGATGCCAATCTTATCTCCCAGCATGCCTTCCGCCCAGTTCTCATCCACACGACGAATCACAGTAAGAATATCATCCTGAGGCAGACAGAAAAAAAACAGGTTCCTTGTTATTCAGCCAAAAGCCCTCACGGCAAGTTGTTAAAAAGTTTATAAAAATCATGCAACTTGAAGGCATCAATGAAAGCCAGGCATTTGTTTTTTTAATAAAAATCTTTCCAAAACACAAATGGCTTGGGGGGGGGGGGGGGTCAACACTTAAGTTGCAAGCAGAAGAAAATGTTTTTCCATTTTCTCCAACATTAAAACAGTGCTGATAGCTCACCCCAAAAGTATTCACGCCCATGTCTTTCCAAACCTGTATTATTTTAAATTTAAGTGAAACATACAAAAAAGAAATTATGCCTCTTTTTCCATGCAAATTAATTGATCATGGGGTGGATCTAAAAAAGGCTGCAAAAAATGTTCATTGTTGGTTTATGACACCCAATGCATTAAGTGTATTACAATTTGTTTTTCAACTTGTAATTGGAAGAAGGTGCGTTTGAATGAGTAAAGAGTAAAGATGAAGGTTGAAGTCTGTATTGTGAGTAGATTTCCAGCACCTTTGAAAACGGCAAGCAGTCCTTGTCAGCCTCCTTGTCTTTCAGCTCAAAGTCATACAGGGCCTTGCATTGAGGGGGCGGCTGTGGGAGAGGTTTGATGACCTGGACAAAGTTGGTGGGGAAGAATCCATGGACTCCGCCCATCTCTCCATGGTACCAGTTTTCATCCACCTGCCGGCGCAAGATGATAATGTCACCCTTGCTGAACTTGAGATCTCCGGATTCTTTGCCATCATAGTTGTATAAAGCCTTGGCACAAGGTAGCTGAGGAACTCCCTGCAGGAAAGAGAAAGAGAAGTGGAGGATTACTAAAAGTGGGAGCCCAGGGTTTCCAAAGCAACTTGGATTCATGGATAATGCAAGATCAGCACTCAAAAGCACATTCATTTTTCAAACTCATAGGACAGGCGAAGGGTGACCGTGATAACCACAGCCAGCTTTCATAGAGCATGACCATGTGTGGAGTGGAGGAGGGTGTTAAGTGTAAAGTGAAGGCAGATATTCTATAATAAACCCTTTGCTGCAAGGTTTTTTAAAACCTATACACTGCTATCTTTGGAGCCTATCACATACTACCCATAACACGGACATCTGCAGAATGAAAAGAAACAAACAACCACATATATACAGTTTTCACTCAGCTATACTGTACAGAACACTATCACATAAGCTCACTGCTAGCTTTTGTGCTGCATATGAGCAATCAGTCTGTCTGGCTTGTCTTTCAGCCTGACCTTGTTGGCTTGTCTCTGTGTTTGACCGTGCCGAGCTGCTTTTTCTGTCTGTCTTGCACCGTCTGTGTTGCCTAACTTACTGACTCCCTCTTTGTCTGACAAACCCAAAATGCTCTGGTATATGCCAATGGATTCACAATGTTGTGGGGCAAGCTTATTTATCAATGTGCGTGGAGTTTTATGGTGCAGAACCAGTCGTCTGGAACTGGTCAAAGCTCCTTTCAGGCCTGACAATGATCCACAGCCAGAGAGAGGGAGGAGGCAGCAGACGCAGTTCTGCTGAACTGAATGAGCCCTTTTCAGGCAAACTGTTCAAGAGAGGGGCCCTCTGTCCAAGAGAACCCCCCACCACCCAGCACAAAGCCCCATGGGCTTCCTCCACTGTAGCATGCATCTCCTGTGCATAGGAGGAGAATGATAATCACAACAAATGACAAAGAGAATCAGAATAACATTATAAAAGACTAGAAGGTATTGAAAAGGAAGGAAAGAAGATAGATGGGCGGTTGTGTGGACAGATAGGCAGGTAGGTAGGAATAAATTAAGGGAGGAAGAATAGAAGGAAGGTAGTGAGGAAGTAAGGAGGGTGGCTAGGTAGGTAGACAAGAAGGAAGCAAAGAAGGTGAGTAGGCAAACAGGTAGAGCAGAGGATTAAGTAGGTAGGTAGTAAGGAAATAAAGAAAGAAGGTGAGTAGGCAGATGGGATAGAGTAGGTAGGTAGGTATTAGGTAAGAATGAAGTAAAGGAGAGGAAGGAACATGGAAAGGAAGGAATATGGTTAGGTAGGTAGGCAGGTTGAAAATGAAGTTCTTAGGTAGGCAGACATGAGGGAAGGTAGGTAATGAGACAGAAAAGGAGGAAGTTGGTAGATAGGAAGGAAGTTGTCTAAGCAGGTAGACAGGAAGGAAGATAGGTAGGCAGGCAGATAAGTACGTAGGTAGGAAGGAAGGAACGAGGGAAGGAAGCAAGGCGGGAAGAAAGGAAGGAAGGAAAAGCGGATAGCATGTAGGTGGGCAGGTTTCTGGGTGGGCAGGAATGAGAGAACAAAGGTAGAAATGTAAGTGGGTGGGTAAAAAGTACTTAGGAAGGACGTAAAACAGGCAGGAAAGTAAGCAGAAAAAAAGAAAGGCAGACAGGAAGAAAGGATGAATGAAAGAAAGAAAACATGGGAAATTGAAGAGAGAGAGACTGATGTGGTACTGTTCAGTCCAGAGGAGGATCAGACAGTGACTAAGCAGCACTCACCGCAGAGAGGACAGACGGCCAGCCAGACACGGAGACAACTAACTAGAGGGCAAACTGACCTTTCAGAAACCACATCCCTTTCTCAAACTTAAAAACAAACCAAACAGGAAATAAAGATGAACTTAAGAAATGTTATTTGCTCACAATTCTATGTAATTTGGGCCGACAGCTTTATTTGATGTAACGTAATGCTGTGCCCAAGTACACTGACTCTAACAACTGAAAAATCAAAGCTCCATTCATCTGTGCACCTCTGTGCTGTTTTCATCCCCCTTCTGTGGGCCTCTCTCAAAGGCAGCTGTCAGCAGATCTGCAGATTTACCCACTTTGCTCAGCTTGGAGCATAAAACAGACAGAAAGAGTGAGAGAAGAGGAAATACACGAAAGAACAAGGGATAAGATTGGAGGATAAGAAATGAAAAAAAGAATAGGAGGCAAGAAAGAAAAGGAGAAAGAAAGAAACAAAGAAAAAGAGTTTGAACAAATGAATGTTAGGACGGCCGGTGTGTGTTTTTTCCGGTCTAAGCCTTGCGTGTGAAAACGAAGGGCACTAAAGATCGCTTGAACTGGACCAACATGAAAGAACCGCATTCAGGCTTTTATCCAGGCCAAACAGAGCACTGAAGGTGTGCATGTGTATGCTTGCCCATTTGTTAAGGTTACATGAACCTCACTGGTTCTATTAAAAAAAAGTGAGGCCACTTGTTGCCTTTGAGGGTTTCCAATCTCAAGACTCATCCTGCTCCAAGAACTCTTTCATGGGACAGGAGGGATAAACACCAGTCTGTCTCCCTGAAGATCTGAAGAAGAAAAGTGGATGAACCTGGATCAGAACTACACAATATTAGACACTAATGCAAGACAGCTCTGAGTGTCCAACGGGCCTGAAATTACTCACTGCTGTGCAACTGCTCAGTGAACTTCTCTTACTGGAGGGAAAAACAACAACACCTTTATGTTGTTAAAACTCTCCCCAGTGCTGAAGCAAATGAGATTATAATGTAAACAAGATACCTAAAAATACCTAGTAACAAAATAAAAACCTCTGGTGGCTTTCAGAGTTTACACTGCAAGGCATGCAGATCTATCCTCTCTAATTACCAATTACAACAAATTTTTCATTTCGTAGATTATTTCCAGTGCCTCACAGTACAGTACAATTATCACCAAGATGGGGGGAGAAGAAAAGACTCATGAATGCAACGGTTTCTCAAAACAGTTGTAATTTTGCATTATAGTAAAGACCTGTTCACATTTTGGATAGTTCACCAAAAAATGAAAACTCTGTCATTTACTCACCCTCATGTTGTTCCAAACCTACATGAGTTTCTTTCTTCTGTTGAACACAAAATAAGATATTTAGAGGAATATTGGAAACCAAACATTTGCTGGTAGCCACTGATTTCCAATGTATGGAAACAAATATTATGGAAGTCAAT
Organism: Schizothorax lantsangensis; assembly: GCA_027422415.1. Classification (NCBI taxonomy): domain Eukaryota; kingdom Metazoa; phylum Chordata; class Actinopteri; order Cypriniformes; family Cyprinidae; genus Schizothorax; species Schizothorax lantsangensis. The sequence continues at coordinate 16,848,331 of CM049855.1, forward strand.
GGCTACCAGCAACCTGTTTGATTACTAACATTTTTCAAAATATCGTCTTTTGTGTTCAACAGAAGACAGAAACTCACACAGGTTTGGAACAACATGAGGGTAGTAATGACAGCAGAAAAAAAAAGTTTTTGGTGAACTATCCCTTTAAGTTCAGTGATTGAAATTAATTTTTACTATGAACCAAAATCAAAATCAAAGTTTTCATTTAGCCAAAAACAGAAAATAAAGTTTCAGTTAATAAATTTGAGTAATTGAACTCTGTATTCTAGAGTTTTGCATTCACAGGTGATGAAACAGTCGTAGTACAGTCTAAAAAATCCTGGGTTATTTTTTCAGTGTTTGGGTAGTTTTTGTGTTACCCAGCCCCTGGGTCAAATGTAACAACCCAATGTTTGGGTAGTTTTTTAGTTTTACCCAGCTCCTGGTTCAGACATAAGCCAATGTTTGGGTAGTTTTTGTATTACTCAGATCCTGGGTCAGACGTAACCCAGCGGTTGGGTTATTTATCGCGGGGATTTTGCGTCGTCTTCTGGAGAGAGCAGTTCAAAGCGCCATCGAATTGAAGCATTTCTTCGGTAAATACAGGTTTGTGTACATTTTATTTTATATATAAAATCGTTACTGTGCTGTATATCTTTCAATTTTATGCAGAGCAGCATACAGGCGCGCGGTATGAATCACCTTTTAAAGAGTGTCGCAGTCTTTTCGCGTGATGGAAAAGCCTGATGCTTTGCATAAAATAAACGATTTTATCCATAAAGATACAGAATACAAATACTTTGGATGTTAAAATATGTCCTCAGAGCTGTTTACTTTTTGCTTTTGGGCAGGTTATGAAGGCAGTCGCAGTATATTTCGGCTATGAGTGAAACGCAGGGTGGCGGTCTCAGCCTTGAGCAGTTCCCGCCGAACACGACTCCAGCACGGGCACAAGAGCCAGCGCCGTTACGGTGGAAACGGAATAACAGAGACTGGACAATTACACGTGGATTACTTCTGTTTAATGTTTACTTTTAATGTTCGTTAAACAAGTTTAAATAGGCAATATGTATACATAAAATGAACAAGGCTGTAAATGATAAATAAAGGAAAATAAAGTTTTCATGCAAATGTTGTGTGGAATATTTTACAAAAGTTTAGAGGATTTAAGTTACTCTGTAAACATTATTTCATGTATACAGTAAAAAAAGAAGCTAGTATTATAATAAAAATGAATCAACCCATTAGCTGGGTTAAATCAACCCAATTATGTTGGGTTAAATAAACAACCCAATTTGCTGGGTAAAATCAACCCCATATGTGTTCTGTCCTATATTTACCCAGCCCTTGGGTTAAAACTACCCAAATTTAAAACTACCCAGTGTTTTTTAGAGTGTACTTAGGCAATGAGATGCCTTGAATTGAATCTTGAATCAAAACTCCTTAAAATCATGAAGTGCAAAAAATAATTTGCACCTCTTCTTGGTTAAATGTCTTGCTCAAGGGCACATTGGTAAATTGTAAAACTATTCATAGTGATACATTTAATAAAAACTGAGAACAAAAAAAAAAAAAAAAAACGAAATAAACAAGGGATTGGCTCTTAGATTCTATCACACAATTCGGCTGACAGCGATGTTTGACGTTTCTTAGCGGAGTGGAACCTTCCTATAATCTGTCAAAGCATGACAGCTAGATGTGCCTAATACAGCACTAATGAGAAATGTGTAATACAATACTAATGAGCTCTCCCAGTCACAAGCCATCAATCACAATTAAGGCTCTAATATCCACAAACATCCCTAACCATCTCTAATTCACTGTTAGAGGCTAACTAATGTCATATCATACAGCCTTTTAGCTCACTCAAAGAAGACTCTTTCCAGTCGCCTTCCTTGTTTCTCGTCTTTTCAATTCACACCTATCTCATCTGTGACCCATCAACGTCTAGATCATGTTTTGGACAGGTTGACAGGGCTCCAGACTAAAGAAACGACTAGGGAGCCACTAAAAATTAAACAGTCAAGGGTCAAATAAAATTTTTACTTCATAAATATGAAAATGTCTCATGACAAAGAAACATTTTAGTACACTGACAACAATTTAAAGGGATAGTTCACCCAAAAATGAAAATTCTGTTATTAAATTACTCACCCTCATGTCGTTCATCTTCAGAACACAAATTAAGATATTTTTTGATATAATCTGAAAGCTTTCTGACCCTGCGCAGATAGCAACACAACTGACACGTTCAAGGCCCAGAAAGGTAGTAAGGACATTGATAAAATAGTCCATGTGACAGCGGCTCAACCTTAATTTTATGAAGCTACAAGAATACTTTTGTGTGCAAAGAAAACACAAATAATGTATCAGATTATATGAACAACAAATCAGTAAACGGACTGATTTAAGTCTCACAAACCTTAAGTACTCACGAGTTCGACATTTCCAGACAGTAGATATCAGATGATCAAAAAGTTCATTTATACAATCACATTATATACAACTCCTAACTGCGTTTGTTGGTCCAATCTGAACATTAACGCATCAGTTTGATAAGAGATGGCTTTATATGTCGTAACTTTTGTGTGACTTTATAATTGACTTCATTAACAGGAATAGGGTTCATTCACTTGTACAATCGACTTGGAAGTCGGTTATCTGTCGTTCATCTTGTCTGTTTCATTGTTTTCATCCACAGCGGTTCGTACCCAACGTATCTCAGTTTTTAAGTGCTAAGTTCAAATCAGACGTGCTAAGATAGAAAGTCTTTATGATTGGCAGGTTACAACAGAGAAATAGTCGAAACTCTACATCCACACCAGCTGGGGTGCAATAGGAAACAGACACTCCACACATTAACTGAATGAATCAGTGCGTGTTTGGAGTATGCAAAGGGTGCATTAAAATGCTGTCAGTGCACAGAAGGGCAGTGCAATGCTTCCCTGATGGTTTTTACAAGAGCTGTTATAGGAGTCAGGGTGGGTGGGTCAGGCAGGAGACAGTCTGACCCCCATCTAGAATAATTTAGCTTAAGAAATCCCCGAACACACAGAGAGATGACAGGAAAAAGAGGACAACTCCCAAGAGGCACAAGCAATCAAGCCCATCAGAGTAGTGCTTACTTCGTAACCCTAACGCACTCAGATTCACCAAATGGAGATGACGTAGGTTTATTGACAGGAGTTTGTGTGTGTGTGGCAGCCATGTTGTTTTCATTACATCTATATTAACTGAAATGGGCTGCTAATGGCTCCGTTTACGACCACTGGGAAATGACCTGACCTGTCCCTCATCTGTGTCCTCTGCTAAAAATGGACTCCCACCTACAGCTGCTGCTGAAGCCTCATACTTCTTACCTCGAGAGTAACGGGCCTCCCTGCTGAAGCTTTAGTGGATAATTACTTTGTAAAGGATGATAGATCAGGTGTGGAGGATGCTGAGTGGGCATTTATGACCGAGGAAAGGAGGGAATTGATGCAGTCGATGCAGGGCTGAGGTCTGAATAACAAAACATCATGTTTGGCCAGGCAAGTGGGAACAGATATTTGTCTAAAGATATCATTTGAACACAATAAGAAGCAAAGGCTTATCAGACTGCAGCAAGATCTTGATGAGGAACAGAAAGAACGGTGTTTATGTTAGACACGAGAGAGAGAGAGAGAGAGAGAGAGAGAGAGAGAGAGAGAGAGGGAGGGAGAGGAAGAACAGTTAGAGAGCTAATCAGGTTATAGACATGTACTTGCTGTCCTGTCTTTCTACATTCAACCTTTGACCTTTATATCCAGCAAATGAGCAGTCTGCTCCCATGGTCAAAAGTGAAACGGGGTAGTTAAGGTTTCCATGGCAACATCTGCAGAAGATCCACAGTTCTTTCTGTCACCCTCACAGCAGAACACAGAAATGAGAGGAGGGGAGGTGGCGAGATGCAGAAGTTTCATGGCAGGATGCTAGAAAACAACACTTGATTTGACACACACTGAGAGGGAAAATGGGAAAACACTTAAATAATGGTATCTAAAAGCTTAATCCCCATTACAAAACAGATAAAACTAGATTTTGACCTTTAATCCATCTCAAATGGTACAGTGAAGGTTGCTTGGCCATTTTTAACTTAATTTTTTTTGAGTGATTTATTATATACAGGTGCAAAAATTTCAGGTTCCTAACTGGTCCCAACTAGATACTCAACCCGAAAGTGAGGGTATTTAAAAAAAACAAATACCTTCTCAGCTTCATAAAAAAAATAGGGTAAGCCATTTTAGGGCTGGGCGATATATCGCATGTGATATGCATGCGCATCTCGTCAGTAAAGCCGGCTCCTTGATTAGCAGTTAATCTCCATCACCTGTTTTCAAATGGAGTGACATTTAATTCACAGAGACGTAGAGCACTGACAAGCGACGCAATATCACGTTCATATCGAAGGCGATTCATCTGCGATAATGAAAGCGGTATTGCATCACTTGTCAGTGATCTACGGCTCTGTGTATTAAATGCCGCTCCATTTGAAAACAGGTGATGGAGATTAACCACTAATCAAGGAGCCGGCTTTACTGACGAGATGCGTATGCATATCACACGAGATATATTGCCCGGCCATACTACATGTGCACTATACCTACCTAAGTACTCCTAAATCATTTAGGACTGAGACACAAATCCTTCTCATTGTAAACTGACCCTAAAAACTGGAACCATGGCCAAGGAACAATAATGTGTAAAATATTTCTATATGGTCAAGTAAATGTGCTCTAGAGATTGGGTTTGTTCCAGGGACCTCAAACTATTCTGAGTTGAGATATTAAGGTGTAAATAAATGTCTGTAAAATAATCAAAATTTCTTGTGGGCCATGAGACAGAGAAGTAATAATAAAAAACTGGTGGTGTTGGGTAATTATTTAAAAAAAAAGGGGGAAAAAAGGAAAATAGGAAAAAAGAGAGGAAATTTAAAAATAGTCAAGAGACCACCTTTTTTTAATTTTTGGACTATATGTAATAGACCAGGGGTTTTCAAACCTGTCCTGGAGGCCCCCAGACCTGCACATTTTGTATGTCTCACTCATCTAGCACACCTGATTCAACTCATCAGCTCATTAGTAGAGACTGCAAGACCTGAATTGGGTGTGTCTGATAAGGGAGACATTCAAAATGTGCAGGGCTGGGGGGCCCTCCAGGACAGGTTTGAAAACCCCTGTAATAGACTAATGAAAAGGTCAATTCTCAATTTATTAATTAAAAAATAAAAATGTAAGTCAACCTTTTAAAAAAAATAAAAAACAGACCTTAAAAACTGTTTATTAAATTAATGTTAAAAGATGTAGTTTGATGCAACGGTAAAATAATTGAATAAATCAGTGCTCATTCATCTTAATATTCATCTTACAATTCACCGAAAGTTCATTGTTTGCACGAAAGTGTATTTAAAAATTAGTTATTAATGTATGATGTTTATTGTTAGAATTAACATTTGAAACATTTATTTTTAATTTATTTAGGCCTACATTTTTATTTTTCAGTTAATAAAAAGATAATTGATTCCTTTTTATATCTAAGTGTTACTTCCAGTCCTCCATAGTTTTACACTGCCTTTCAACCCTTTAGACAGAAACACTAAACACACAAATGCAATCTTGTCAACAACCTTGTTATTTTTATTTTATAGGATGCTGGAAAGAGTTGATTGCTTAAATTTACAGACATCACATTTTATCGTGACACAGCATGAATGCCTGTGAGATATTATCCCAACACCAATAAACCACAGAACAGAGGAAGAGAGAATCACAAAACCAGGAGGCAAAGTAAAGCTCTGAAAACACTAGGCTAGCTGTCTGGACCCCAGATGTGCATCTGGACCACGATCACAGATGAACCCGAGCAGAATGGCTTTCTCCTGATCCCTCTTTCCCAGCCCTCTCCATTTACCTTCTACCTTCGTTAGGGTCATCCAGTCATACACTTGTGACTATTTAAAGCCATGTGACCATCCCACCTCATTACAACCCGCACCTGTTCCACAGTCAGCGACCTCCATAAAACCTCTGCATTTCACCTTGCCATGGGGAACCAAACTACACTTTAGGGGCTCATGGGAACCACTGCCATTACAGCACGATTGAATCAATCTGCCACAGACCGGTGTGCAAAGTCTCACGGGAGTTGGAGTCCTTTCATGAGATCAAAGCTGCCCGGCCTAAATGTGTGGACAAATGAACCATGAAGCAAAAAACTAGAAGCAGAGGCCTATTTAAGAGGAGAAGAAAAGTCTTTCATTGAGTAAAACACTAAACATATGGGAGTACAGCAGAGACGTTGCTGAGGCAAGACTTTTCTGTAAGCTACAGATTAGTCATCAAAAAGAAACTGTTTAAACATGGAGGGGGTCTGGGCTTTATAGTGGAATTATGGGAAAGGAGCATGTGGTTTTCATGAAGGATGTGCTTAACTGTGTATGTGTAACTCTCTGGGAAAATAAAGCAAATTTGTGCTGTTATTTTGTAGGTGGCCACTTTTTCTCTCACTGTGTGTGTGTACACATTACCTGACCTCACTTACTACGGTAAAGACAGGTGTTTAGGGCTGTGCTGAGGATCACAGATTGTATATCTTAACACTGCATGGGTGGAATAACAACTCTCAATCTCCAGCACTGGGGGAAAAAGGCCACACAGACAGGCAAGAACTTATTTAACGTTCAGTTTTTAACCTCACCACATCTCCTTTTTTATTCATCTACCTGATTACATAAGCAGGTGCTTACGAACGAGAAGGCGCTATGTCAGAGAGCACTCAGAGGAAAAACACAAGGGTTTGCTAAAGTAGGGCTTCATCATGCAGAAAAGTTGAGACAATTTTAACTTTTGCTGCAGTGCACTCAAAGGGATTCGTTGACCAATGGCAATTTCAGACAGGCAGGTTCAGTGCTTTCAGAAATCCAAATTACCATATTCCCCACTTGATTTCAAACTAACCCAACTCCATTTACAACCTTAAAAGGATCATGTGTGTCATCAAACGCACCATCAGGCCCCTTTCTAGTGCGTACATTTCCTTTTGAAGCAATGTATTTGTTTTTTATGAAATTACTACTTTTATTCAGCAAGGATGCATTAAATTGATCAAAGTGACACCGAAGACATTAATAATGTTACAAAAGGTTTCTATTTCATATAAATGCTTTTTAAGACTTTCTATTCATCACAAAATCCTGAAAAACATGCATCACATTTACCACAACAAATAACTGTTTTCAACTGAGATAATGATAATGTTTGCGAGTGGGGCGTAGACATACAAGTCCCCCCCAAATTAGAAATGGCAGCATATTTGAAATTCTTGCAACTGCTGTCCTCCATTACGCAGCGCTCTTGTTAAGACAAAAAAAGCTTTAAAAGTAACATTTTCAGCCTGTGACACGCTGAAGAAAATAATTGAACTGGAATCAAATCAAAGTAGGCGGGGTTTAGCGTTGCTGCACGCCGCGAAAAAAAACACTGAAAGAGAGCAGGTAAGATGGAAGCTTTGTTTAGTCCTGTTTTAGGAAAGAAATGTTAAATGACACAGTTATATTCAGAACAAATTCTTTTTCAAAAATTGCCCATAAAATATGTGCGTGTGTTATTATCTGTTTGTCTGTCCCTAAATAAAAAACACAGCTTTTAAATTATAATAATATTTCACAATAATGTCTGTTCTAACTGTATTTCTGTCAAATAGCTATGCAGTCTTGGTGAGAATAAGTTAGAATAAAAAAAAAAAAAAAAAAAAAGTACCAACCCCAAACTTCTGAACGAATAGTGTTCCTAAGATGCTAATTTTGCAAATTTTTTGGATAGTATACCAGTATAAAGTGTAGATGCATATTGCTGAGACAATCTGCTGCATGTTTTGAACCTACAACCTTTCGCTCATGTGCCCAAACATTAACCACTAAGCCTCATCACCACCCAATTCCATTGCCCACAATCACTGCAGTATTCTGCATCTCTCAACCACTCTTTTCTCTCTCTCTTTTTGTTTCTGTCCATCTCCACACACTCATGTTCTCTCTCCTTCTTCTGTATCTCTCTCCTTACTTAGCTGACAACACTTCTGGTCTTTATGCACACACTCTCTCTTCACCGCAGCATGAAGCTGTTACGAATGCAGAAATAATGACGGAGGAAGCAGAGTGCTTGAAAGTCTGTGAAAGACAATGCAAAGATGCATATGTGTTTGTGTGTGTGTGTGTGTGTGTGTGTAAAATTTGTGGCAAGACAGACTGAGTGAAAAGAAGGAAAGAGATAGAGAAGTGATTAGCATCGGAGAGTGCACTCTTTTCTCTCTTTTTCCCTCTCACCAAAACGAAAGCTTTTGGTGCGGACCAGAGTTTCTTTGAGTTGGTGTGAAAATGGCCTGAAAAGATGTCTAGGGTACATTTCTCTGGTACGTTTTAAAGTTGAAATGAATGCAATTGGTTGTAAAAAGCTACTGATGACATATAATTTGCATCTTTCATGCTCCTGGTCATACTCATTCTATAAACACATTTCTCAAAGCGTTTTATCTCAGAATAAATTGTCTTCCGAGAGCAGCTCTCATTTTTCGCATCTCTTGCATCAGCGGCAGGGAAATGAAAGCGCTGTTCTGTGCATGCAAGTTTTGCTGGAAAATCCCATGTGACAAAAACATGAATAAAACAACTTCTCGGTTCTCAGTCATTTGGACGAAGCGACCAAACGAAACGTGAAAAAAAGCCTCACTCTGGGATGTTTTTCCGCCTGTGCTCCCTTTTTCCATCTATTCCTGCCAGTTCTCCCAATCCATGCAATTCATCTCTCCTTTTCCTACAGCTTTCCCTCAGAGACACAAACCCCCTCTCTATCTCTCACATGTCAAATCTCTCACCTAACTGTCAAGGCTTCGTTTCATTGGCTGGTATATGGAAGCACATTGAACCCAGAATGCAAAGCTCTGCAAGCTAGGTGACGATACAGCTAGAGCTCGGCTCAGTGTTAACACGAAACAAGCCGACCACCTGCTCTCATCTCTTCAAACAAACCCGAATAAGTCTGGATAACAGAAAATCCTGTTAAAAGTGTGCAACAGAGATTAGTAACTTGGCCTGTAATATCTCCTAAATCTCTTTCATAACCTGGTATAAAGTTTAAGTAGAGCAAAGTTACTTGGTTACATGGTCACATATCATATCGCACTTCCACATTCACCACAAACATTCAGCTATCAGAGGAAGAAAAAAACAAGAACAACAAGGAAAAACAGTGGGCTGGCTGCCATGGTGACAGGAAAAGGTCTAATGTAATTTGGCATAGTTAGAGGGGGAGGAGCCTGACAGAATGAGACTAATGAGGTTAGCGTAGCAAGCTTTATTAAAGTGCTAAACACACGCTTGTGCTTTAGTGCCAACAGCCAACGCTGAAGCTGTTCCAGGCCGAGTTCCACAGGCCCGATTAACACAACATTCAGAACCGATTCCTGCAGCTTCACGCCCATCCACAGAGCTGCCTCTCTAATCCACTTCAGTGATACAGTCACACAACCGCCACTTAATCACACTATCAGCTGAAAGAGAGATAGAGATGAAAAAAGAAGAGCAAGGACAGAAGCAAATAAGAGTCAGACAAAGAGCGAAAGAGTACAAGAAAGAGTGAAAACCGGTAAACAGAAGTGAAAAAAAAAAAAAAAAAGAAAGCAAGAACGAAATAGTGAAAGTCTAAAAAATGAAAATATAAACCACAAATAAATAAATAAAAAATAAATAAAAAGGATAGAGTGAAAAGGGAAAAAGCTAAATAAACAATAAGAGCAAAAAAAGAAAAATGAGCAAAAGAAAAAAATTGGCAAAAATAGAACAAAAGTGTAAAATAAAAAGAAAAAATGAGTAATAATGAAACAGTACAGTAAGTGCAAGAAAGATGGCAAAAGAGAGAAGAAAGAAAATTGATTGAAAGAAGGAAAGAATGAACGGGAAAGAGCGGAAGAAAAATGGTCAATAAAGAGATCAAAAAAGAAAAATAAAGAGCAAAAGAAAGGCAATAGCACAAGGAAGAACACCAGAAAGTATGAACATGAAAAAAACTGAGAAAAAAAAAGAAAAGGAAAGACCAAAGGACAGAAAAAAAATTAAGCAAGAAAGAGCAAAAAACTGTTGAAAAGGGTAAAGCGGGACACGAGTGAAGGAAGGAAGAAAACTAAGCAGGACAAATGAAGCAGAAGGGAGGTTAAAGAAACGTCACTCAAGGGACAAATGCAGATGAACTGAGATGTAGAGCCCCTGAGGACCCCAACAAAACTTTCACAGCCACAGAGGAGCGTGTGACAAAACAGAGGGACAGAAAAAATCCATAAGACACAAAACACGATCTCAGAGGAGCTGCCTCAGTTTGACCTGAGAATGCCACCACATCACAACCACTGCTCAATATTACAGAACCAGAGAGACGTGATGCAGCACAAATCTCACACACCACAAGATCTGAGCACTGTTGTTTAATACAACTTCTCATTTGAAATAATCACCATAATCATACAGCTCAAGGCTTATTTTTATTTATAAAACAAAAAGCCTATTCAGAATTGGTATAGATATGAAGCATATTTGGAATGTAGTTCATATAATTCAATGGGGGATTCCCTTTTTTATTAATTTTTTTTTGTCAGATGAACCCCTAAAATATTTACTTGAAGTAACCTCTGAGATTGTAAGTCAATATTTTCATAAACACATTTGCAGTTTCCTGGTTCTCTGATGTTGGTCAATTTATTATTTAGAAATATTTATTTATTTCAGCCATTTTTGTGGCCTGTTTTGCCCTCTGGGACAGTATAGAGAGCAAACAGAAAGCAAAGTCGGAGAGAGAGGCAGGACTCAAAACTCGGGTCCCCAAAGCTCAACTATATGTTACATAAAGTATATGTCAGAGCACTGCCCAAAAGCTATCATATCCAACTACATTCTTATGATTTAAATAATTAGTTGTTTCCTTCTTTCCTGCAGTTCCTTTACAAACTCTGCCCTACAGCAAACTCACGTCCATCCTTTACAGATTTAGGGAGGAGGAAGGGAATGTTTGGACACACACAACCACTGGAACTTCTCAACTATGTTCAGCTTATTCTTTTGGGTAGGGGTCAAAGGTCAAACCAAAAAAGAGCCCATCAATCAACATGAGGCAGAAGAACTGTCAATCAAGCACACTTAGCCATCAGCATCAAGACTGAGGGAGCATCTCAAAAACTAAACACGCCTCCAAGAATCAAACTCCTCAAATAGAGCTCTTATTTATAGACCATTTAAACTTCAGATCAAAATCAAAACAGACACACAAATGGTGTGATAAAGTGAATCAGAGTCGTGAGACCAAACACGGTGATGTATATATTTGTGTGTGTTGTTCAGTCCAGGTGGGCCATCGCAGGTGTGACAGATTTACTATAAAACAGCAGCACCAAAAGAAAACATTACAAACACAGCTGTCAGGAGAGCTCAGGTGTCTTACACATATGCCACACATCACACACACACACACAGAGTGGCGTGATGATATATGGATTGGTTAGCGCTTATTGATTGGTGAATAATGACCAGATGTGACTCAGCTGGGAAAGATGCAGATGGCAGCAATGAACGCAAGAAAGCATGTGTGTGTGTGCGTGGAGCAGATGTTAATATCAACAAATGAAATATTCAAGTCTAGTCTTAGCCTCATATAACAAACTTACAGATTAAGATTCCAAGTTTATGCAACTTTTGAGAGTAAGGGCATTAATAAGACCTCCCGAAAACATCTTTATACGATACTGATAGTAATACTTAAATATATAAATATTAGTAGAGATCAAAATTAGAGAACATTTTCCTAAATTTCGAGGTCAATGATTAGACCTATTTGAAGTTATCCTAACAGGAGTAAAAGTGCAGTTTTTAAAGCATATTTCATGAGTTAAATATATTCTGAAGCACTATAAAAACTTAAATGAGATATTTGAAAAAGCACACTGATTAAAATTAGAGAACATTTTTAGATACCTCCCAGTTATTGGTGTTAATCTGGCACCTCATGCTAATTTCCTTCATTATCCGACAAACCTTATTTAACTGGCAGCCTAACTTTCCAGTTTTCACTGACTTTGCAAGACGGTGAGCCAATCTCAAAGTGACTGAAACCCTCCGACAGCAGGTTGTCCAGATGAAGGCCACTAGCAGCCAAAGCAAGAGAAGTTTGTCATTCCAAATATGTGATTTCTATAATATTGCATCTTTACAATGTCACTAACTTATTCAAGTCCCCTAAAAAGGCTGGTCGTCCACAAAAGACAAATGCACGAGGGGACAGGATAATGCAGAGAATCTCAATGGGCAATCGGTTCAACACTGCAGCTAGAATTGCTCGTCAGTTAAGCAACGGACAAGGGCAAGGATCTATCTCGGCAAACAGTGTCTCGACATTTAAGAGAAGTCGGACTGAAAGCCCACACTGCAGTGTCCAAACCTCTCATCAGCAGAAAGAATCAAAAAGCTAGACTGACCTATGCTGAGGAGCATGTTATGTGGACAGAGGAGGTCCAAAATTCACTTTAGTGATGGGAGCAAGTTTAATTTATTTGGGTCCAATGGGGAAACATTATGTTCATCGTTAAACTGGGGAAAGACTGAACTCAAAGTGTGGCCAATCAGTGTACACGTACGTCACTGTTTTAGACCCTACTCTGAAGTAAGAGCTAATTTAGATCCCCCAAAATATGTTCCTAGTTCCTGCGGTGCGAACACGCCAAAAAGCAGGAACTTCCGCCAATACTTCTATGAACTATGAAAATGGTCCTCCGGTACAAATGCACCTTTATACAGCTACATGGCAGAGTGAATGCAAATGTTTATCTGAACCTCCTGCGGCAGTGTGCGGTTCCTTCCCTGCGTTCATCGCCCAATCAGCGAGCAATTTTCATGCAAGTCAATGTCCCCGTCACACAGAAAAAAAGGTAAAGCAGTTACTTGAAGCTGAAAACACTGAAATAATGAAATGGCCAGCCCAGAGTTCTTATCTAAACTCGATTGAGAATCTCTGGAAAATCTTTGGTGACAGAGTTATGGCTAAGAAAACCACTGCTGTCACCAAACTGTGGAAGAGACTAGAAGTAGAGTAGACCAAAATCACACCAGAGCAGTGTGAGAGACTAGTGATGTCCTGTGGTCCAGATGTGCTGAAGTTATTCAAAGCAAGGGCCTCTACACTTCCTACTAATGTTTGACTGCTGTAACCTTCAAAAATTGTAGTTGTAATCATGCAACAATCATTGCTGTTCTCTAATTTTGATCTCCACAGATCTCCACACTCCACTCTCAATTTTTTATTCTGTAAGAATAGGAAAGAACATGAGGTAAAAACAAAAACATTGGCTAAATGCTTTACATCAGATGTTGTTTTTCTGTCCAAGTGGGTGATTCTTGGCCAGAATAAGTTAAAAGTGGACCAGACAGTGAGCAAAAAGTCATCGTGAGAATAATATCAGTAATACGAACTTTAATACACTACACAAGTAATAAGACTGAGAAAACAAACACCATTTAAGCAAACCAGACAAATGTTGGAACTGAAACTTTAATTAATCCAGTTTCAGATGAAATTACATGAGTAATACCTAGGGTTGGGTATCGTTTGAATTTTATCGATTCGATTCCGTTTCCGATTCTTTTCGATTCCAATGTGATTAAATAATGATATCAAACATTTATCCTGTCTCTTTTTTTGCAAACCATTTATTGGAGCTGAATACCATGAACAAAAATCAACAGGCTACATAAAAACTGGACTCTTTAAGAGCTGTTTGTGTGCAAAATAGAACTGCATGATTCTGGATAAATTAAAAAAAAACAATTAAGGTTTTTTTTTTCTTCTTTTTTTCCCCAATGGAAGTTGTGCTTCTCTCATGATTCTGAAGAAAAAAACGTTAGACAACTAAACAAAATCACATGTAATTTATGAATGAATGATTCAGTGACTCACTCAAGATGTACTTGGTTCATTACTGGATGAATCAGCGTTCTTGAACGAATCTCTTGTGTGATTCAAACACAAATACATTTTAACAGCCCATTTTCGCCACCTACAGGCGTAACAATGTAATCGATAAATCTACATTTGAAGTGTCAAATTACTTTCTGAAGGTGATTTACTCTATTTTAATCGCTACCGTACACATCAGAACTATAAACTTTTCTCCCAGTACTTCTGTGATTTGAATGTTTGTAACACAGAAATAATGATACTGTGTGGTTGAAAAGACTGTGAGGCTGTTTCATTCCAGACAGATGACAGCTGCTCTCTTCAGGTCAGTGGCAGCGCGAACGCAGATTTAAATGTTCAGGTCACACTGATGTGATCGTACGCTGTACGTCAAAGGTTGAGGAATGAAACAGACGAATCTTTGTAATTTAGGAATAGAATCACATTGGTGTTTGAATCGTGTTCGCGATCTTTAATGATCTATTAAATTAAAGTGCTTTGTCATGTTGGTGGTGACATCTCTCTTGCAACATGTTTAGCTATCACAGATATTATACTTAACTTTTTTGGCTTCTGATGGCAAATGTAGCCAATCTTTGGAGCACTTACTAGCGAGCAAGGTCCTGGCAGATCACTGTAGGTCCGGTCCTCACAGATGAAGAAAAAAAAAAGCGCATGAATCGATAGGCGGAATCGAAATCTTAATTTGACAACAAGTATCCGATTCCTGACCTTAAGTATCCGATTCTGGAATCGGAATCGATTTTCGATTCCCAACCCTAGTAATACCTGACACAGAGGACACTTAAACAGAGACAGAGAAACTCACACACACACACACACCCTTCCCCAAGGGCCCACCGGCGTTCTCCACTAAACAGCAAGACAGTCTCCATGGTTACGCTTTTAACACCTGATTAGGTCTTTTGATCCCTACCCTGAAATTATGTAACCTCAGGGCAGAGAAATGGACAGTCACACCCAACAGAGCCACAGCATACACAAACACATCCAAAACACAACAAATCCAAAACACCTGCCTGCGCCGGCACGCTAACAGACGTCTGAGGGCACAAATACACCCAAACACACTCAAAACAACAGAAACGTGCACAAATAGCTGGCCAAACTGTGAAATACAACTCACATCAGCCTCGTTTATTGTTAATACACACATACACACGCAAATATAAACCATCTGGAGGCCTGTGGGAAACATTACGCTGTTGAGAGAACGACTTCCAGCTATCGGCTAGGAGAGAAATGATTGAACGTGAAAAAAACAAAAAAGATTAAAAGGCAGAGAACAAGAAAATGGAAGCGAGGGAGTAATGGGTAATAAAAGGAAGGGAGAGAGGGGGAAATGAGCTGATGTGCTTGCAGAGAGCACAGCAGGATGGAAAAGAGGAGACAAGACTGAGAAAAAGAGAGAGGGGGATCTGTGTGCACGTAGATCTTTAACTACAGTCTTGACTACAGGCCCTTAATGAAGGGGTTACATGACACAGGCACAGGTCAGCCAGAGTTTGCCGCAGCAACCATGATATCATCAAAAAAGGCCAGTGTGAGTCAACGCGGGCCGCTCGGCCACAGGGCAGCTGAGGGGCGGGTCAACGGAATGTCACTTTTATACATGCCAGGACGCAATAAACAGCATTCCTCATTCCTTGCGTAAAAACACCAAGTACCGCCAAAGAGACACAGAGAGGCAAACACAAGTAAACAGACTGCTGAGAGGAGGCAGGGAGGGAGGAAAAGCTTCACACATCAAAAGGGTGGCCTACAGAGTTTAGATTTTAGGGCTTTTGGGGTTTGGGGAGGTTTCCGTCAAGGAGGTCGATCTCACAAAACTCTGTCACTGACTGGACAAACGCTCAGGTTTGAAGTTAAATGTTCCCAAGCGGTGCATGTGGGTGTGCAACCGGGTGAAACGTTAAGGATTTCTCTTGTAATCTTTACGGGAAGTGGGGCAAGGAGAGAGAAAGTGAACTTTGTTCATAGCGAATGTTGTCCCGCTCTCAGACAAATGTTTTGTGCTGTTGTGATAGCATAGCTGTTTTTTTCCCTCAAGATTTCGCACCTGATCCACTACTTATTCACATTCTATTTAAAGGGTTAGTTCACCCAAAAATAAAAATTCTGTCAAATTAATTACTCGCCCTCATGTCGTTCCAAACCCATAAACCCACAAACATTCATCTTTGGAACACAAATTGAGATATTTTTGATGAAATCTGAGAGCTTTCTGACCCTGCACAGACAGCAACACAACAGACATGTTCAAGGCCCAGAAAGGTAGTAAGGACATTGATAAAATAGTCCATGTGACATAAGTGGTTCAACCTTAATTTTATGAAGCTACGAGAATAATAATAACAAAAATAACAACTTTATTCAACAATTTCTTCTCTTCTATGTCAGTCTCCGCCACGTGTTCGACAGAGTAAGAAACCGCATGCGTGTGATGCTGCTGTCGCAGGAGCCGGCGTTCTGACGTAGAGCATCCATCTGTCTTAGTTCATCGTCTGTATATGATGTTGCAGCTTCAGAAAAATTACGGTTTGAACCACTGATGTCAAATGGACTATTTTAACAATGCCCTTACTACCTTTCTGGGCCTTAAATGTGGTAGTTACATTGCTGTATATAGAAGATCAGAAATCTCTCGGATTTAATCAAAAATATCTTAATTTGTGTTCAGAAGATGAACAAAGGTCTTACGGGTTTGGAACGACATGAGGGTGAGTAAGTAATGACAATTTTCATTTTTGGGTTAACTATCCCTTTAAAGTCAAACATAACTCTGAAAACAAAGCTGAAAAACAATCAAAGAACTCTTTCTTATATTCAATGCTATGAATATCACAAATGCTGGCAAATCAAGCATCTATTATTGTTACTCTTCTGAAGTGGTCATTGCAGCAGTCTGGGAACACAATTTCTGTTGTAATAAAACAGAGCTTCTCGACTTCCATAGGTCCATGGGTGTTAGGCCAGCCAATCAGATCTGAGCTTGCTATTTTGAGAAACTCTATGCAATTTTTATGTACAAAGTGAACCAGATGCAACATGAATAGTCTGTAGACTGCACAATTACACAAGATTACAATTGAAAAAGCATACTTCACCAAAGAGAAGTCTAATGTTTTACTGGAAGATCAAAAATGTATTGCTTAAAATATATTTAAGGTAAAAAAATAAATAAATAAAAATTGATCAATTGTTTACAATTAGATCAATAATACACATATAGAAAACAGAGTGAGTTATCTCATGTCAACTAAGGTTTCTGTAAATAACTTATCATGAAAAATGTAAAAGGGTCATCGGATGCAAAATTCACTTTAACATGTTGTTTGAACTGAAATGTTTGTTGGCAGTGTGTGTACACAACCACCCTATAATGATAAAAATCCCAGTTTTTTTTTTTTTAATCCTCATAAATAATAACCCCTTTCTCAGATCAAGCCATTCACAGATTCTTGGCAGTGTGACGTCACACAGTCAGGCCCCTCCCACGAATATTGACTGACACTGCCGTTTTATCACAGACCTGCCCAGAGTAAGCTGTCAACAGTCCGCCATTGTTTTGACGCTGGAGCAGATGTAGACAAGAATGTCTTCTAAGCGATTGAGGCATTTTGTTGTTGGATGTAAAAATGAACATAGCAGTTATCATCTACTCCCGACATCTGAGCCGCTGAAGACGCAGCGGATTACTTGTGTTTTTAAAGGGAATGCGCCCCCGATCTACCTAAATGCGTCTATGTTCGCGCAAATCATTCGTGATCCAGCTTCACCTCCAAAAGAAGTGAGTATAAGTTTTTTTAATGAATCTTTGCAAATCGCCTTTCCTAATAATGTGCTAGATAGCAAGTTCCGTGACGAATGCGGCTAAAGTTAACAGTCTCACTCACCCCACGGAAGAGAGGGGCGGCGTGAGCAGAGCTCATTAGCATTTAAAGGGACATGCACCGGAACGGGTCGAACAGAGCTGTTTTTGACAAGGTAAAAAGGGTGTTTTACACTTCCATTGAGAAAACCAAAGTATGTTATAGACTTTTCATTAAGACCCTAAAGAATCATATCAACTTGTGAAAAATGGGCATCCGATGATGATCTGCTTTCACTGCATCAAAATGTTCTATTTACAATGTGTTTTCTGCAGCATTTAAGAAATTAGTCTTTGGGTTTGGTAACAATAACAACTATTTGGATTCAATTATTTAAGCTCTCTTTATAAACAGTTAAGTGTTCTGTGTTTAACTACTTTATTGGTGACACAATAGACATAGAAGTAAATCACCTGTGGATTCACCAGCTGATGTGCGACTTGTCTGCAACAAAAATAAAAACAACCATTACACTCAAGGCATAGATGCAGTGTAAATAGCTTTTATATAATAATATTAAACCTGATCACAATTTTGAGGGAAATAGCTGATAATTGTGCTCTATGTATACATGCCATCTTATAGAAGAGAGTCTCGACCAACAAGGCCATTAAACCAAGCACCCGCTCATCAATTAAACGTCAGGCCTTATCCATTCTGCCTCTCATAACGAGATATTAGATTTAAAATGTGCGCTCTGGGCTAACAACACAGCTGCTAACGCTCTCTCAATGCCAGATATGGAGATTCATTACATCATTCCCACATTCAAAGATGTTTTAGAATCTGATTAAATATTAATACCTTTCTGAATGTATGTGTGTGTGAGGAAGATCAAAGAGTAGCTGTGAATTATATTACTGCTCTCTGCCTCCTGCTCTGATGCTGACCCCAGTCACATGACCTCTCACATCTAACCTACGACCCGTGAGCTGTTTCTCTTTGTTTCATCTCTGACAACCAGCTGACCTGCTGGCCACAGAAAGCCAAGTCACGTCGTCTCAGAACGGGAGGAGAAAGTGATGAGGTTAAACCATCATTATGTTGGTGCTCAGCTCCCCAAGTCTTACAGAGAGGATCAAGACACCAGTGTTTCCTACTAAGATGTGTTTTTGCTGAATGTACACTACCGTTCAAAAATTAGAGGTCAGTAAGATTATTTTTGAAAATAATTAATTATTTGATACAGCAAGGACACCTTAAATTAATCAAAGGTGACAGTAAAGACATGTATAATGTTACAAAAAATATTTTAATATAAATTATGTTCTTTTAAATTTTCTATTCATCAAATAAACCTGAAGAAAAAAAAAAACGTATCATGGTTTCCACAAAAATATTAAGCATCACAATTTTTTTCAAAAACACCAAATCAGCATATTAGAATGATTTATGAAGAATCATGTGACACTGAAAACTGGAGTAACGGCTGCTGAAAATTCACAGGAATAAATTACATTTTAAAATATATTATTATTAATTATATTTCACAATACTACTGTGCTTTTACTTTTTTATTAAAAGAATGAAGCATTGGTGAGCATTAGAGATTTATCAAAAACTTAAAATAAAAACTTAATGACCCCACATTTTTGTATAACATATTTACACATTTTCAGTAAAAATTATTTTGTTTAGAAATGTTAATTATCATTACAAAGAAATATCTTTCCAACTAGTCAGTTTTTACAACCCATAACTATACAAAGCAGGCTTTGTTTCAATTGAGTCAGATATGACTGAAAGACTTTAATAACAGAATCAGACATGAACTGAGTAACCATTCTGACTGATTCAATGAGTTCATTCAGTGAATGATTCCTCTGACTGATGAGCAATTCATTAAAATAATCAGTTCATACGTCATTTGTCTTCACTAGTTGCGCTGTGTTTCTGATACATTATTTTAAATTGAATTAAGACTGCAAATTCACAATTTACAAGACATACAATTTCTTTTGCTTTAGATTCAGCAGCAGCAGAGTGATTCAGGAAACACTTCGAGACACAGATCCCATTCATTCAATCTAATAACCAGTTCAATGAACATTCTACCTCCTACACAAACTGAACACAAGCCTCATCTCAAAGTCTGCTCACAAAAAGTTGAACCCCGGGCGGCATTCAGGCAAGTCATTCACAAACACACAAATACATATGCATCACACGCACAATAAAACTGCTTGTGATTAGTCAGCAGGCGTCCCACTGAGTTGTTTCAGCGAAGTGGCTTTTGAACTCTGTGGTACGGAGATTTGCTATAAACAGCTGACATTCAGCCCATCACTGTGCATGTCCGCTGGTGCAGAGTGAACAGAGATGAGCAGGTCCCTTCAATTTATTATATCTATGGGAGCTGAGAGACAGACACGCACGGGGATTGTGGGATTGACAACAGATCGGAGCTAGCGGTAAGAGTGTCAAGAAGTTGAGAAATGTTCGACTTTATGCAAATGTCAAGCAAGAAAAGCAGACAGCTTATCGCTGTGAGGTGAACGCACTGACATCTATAATAATCTGCCGACTGTGGTAGAGTTATACCACAGGAATACATTACACTTTAAAATATATTAAAATAGTAAAAAAAAAAGTTATTTTAAATAGTAATAATGTTTAACAAAATTACACTTCTAGCTTTGGTTAATATAAGAGACTTAAAATCTTACTGACACAAAGTCCTATTCTAGTGTTCTTCCTTCGCTCTTTCTCACCTATTCAGTCTCTTTATTTCAATCTAAAAGACAGCTGTAGGGGTTTGTGCACCCCACGCAGACACACAGTGTATAGTGTTTGCCCCTTCACTGCCCTGAGTCTGTCAGATCAGAGGTGGCCGCTAACAATAAGCTGTTATGCATCTGTCTGCCCGACCGCACCTCCTGCTATTCTTCAGCACTGATAGAAATCGGAGGGAGAAAGACAGAGTCAAAAAGAGAGAGAGGTGAGAGGGAGCGGCACCCTTTGCCCACTGGGACTCATGGGTATCAGTGTGTTCTTTGATCATTGGCTTTTCAGCGGCTCATGGAGTCCACCTGCATGTTCCTGTGCCCCACCTCTTTCCCCTCAGAAACACTTGAACCCCCTGGATGAGGTCCAGAGATGGCATGGTTTCAGCTTCGGGCGGCACGCCCTCAGACCATCCCATGAATTTCACACAAAAGCATTCGGTGTTGTGTTGGAGACACTTTGGGGTATTTGGTCACTGATTAAATATATATATATATAAATTATACAAAGAAGTATTTTGGACTAGTTCAATCCAATTTTTAAACCAACCAATTCATAAGAATCATTCATTCAGAAATCGGACTACACTGGTCACATTTTATGTTTTTAATTCACCACAAAAAAACAGCTCAAAAGTAGTTTGTTTGTGAATCATAAAAAAATAGTCAGGTTATATGTTTGTGATTCCCTAAAAAGAACCAGCTCAATAAGAGTCATTTGTTTATGAATCAGACTACACTGGTCAGATTGTACGTTTCTGATACACTAAAAGAACCAGCCCATTAGACTCATTTATTTGTGAATGGACAACATTGGTTGCACAGAATGTTTCTGACTCACTAAAAAGAATTGGCTAATAGGAGTCATTTGTTGTTGAATCTGACAACACTTGTTGCTATGCATGTTTCTTACTCACTAAAAAGAACAAGCTGATAAAACTAATTTGTTCATGAATCTGACTACACTTGTCATACTGTATGTTTATGATTCACTAAAAAGAACCATCTTGTAAGAGTCATTTGTTTGTGAACCAGACTATACTGGTCGCTCTGTACATTTCTGATTCACTAAAAAGAATAGGCTCATTAAATTATTTTATTCAAGAATTCACTAAAAAGAAACGGGTCATACAAGTCATTTGTTTGTGAATTTAACTACATTTGTCACCCTGTACATGTCCGATTCACTAAAAAGAACAGGCTCATAACAGTTATTTGTTCTCAAGTGGCCAATACTGGCAGCGCTGCAAACTTACATTTACATCTCAGGTAAAATATGATTCCTTTTGCCATATACTTCCTGTACTCACTAGTACGCAGATGTTGAAATAGCTACAAAACACAACATCAGATCTCAGGGGTGTGGATGTATGGATGTGTGTATCCCTGAACTAGGTAGGAATTCTTCTTCTTAGCACTAGTTTTCTTCCATGCGTGAGTGCGTGTTTTGTGCATCTCCAAAGCACAGCATATCATGTGTCAGACTTAACAAAACCCCTCTGAAGACCTAAATAACAGACCTGCCACTCACACAACGCTCTGTTATCATGAAGTCTCAGATGCATTCCTGGTCCTTACACCACCTCTGAATCACAGGCTCTGTTTGAAGCTACAACCGCTGCAAAAAGCCCTTTCCACCGGCAACAAGGCTGTTTACACCACCTCACATACACCCTTAAATAGGCTGACATGTGAAAACACAGCGGGCACAAAGAGAGAGAAGATAAGAAGCAATCACTGCCAAGTTTGCTCATGCGAGAGTTGACTTTTTTCAATAACAGAGTTTTAGAGCTCACAGTGCTGATCAACCTTATATTACCTCACTTTACTGGATTCAGCCGGCTCTGGCAAACAGCCTAATGCTAATGACTGTGTTCTTAAAGCATGATATGTACACTGACGGGCTAATTAGAAAAGACTGTGCGGGGAGAGTTCATCAGATTTGATTATTTTCAGAAATGTAGTCTTGCTCTAAGGGCACTTTGGGATAGGGAGGTGTTATTGTGGTGATACCAACTAAAGGAAGAACAAGTGTAATCACTTAGAGGATTTAGTCATTCCAAACAAATGCAAATTTAAAACTGGTGGGTTTTGGTTTCTGGTCCAGAGAGTTTAAAGCAGACTGAAATATGAGCAGTGATGTTATCATCCGATAACTGAATGTACGCCATATAAAAAATATATATTTATTTATTTTTACACTTTTTAAAATTTTACATTTAAAGTTTTTAGTATTTGTTGTTTTAAATGTAAAACAGTATAGAATTTTAATAGTGGCCATTTATTTTGATCAACAAACAGAATTGTAATATCTGTCTATCCTTAAAGCTACATTTCAGCAACAGTAAAATGATCAAAATACAGTACACTACCATTCAAAAGTTTGGGGTTGGTAAGATTTTATAATGTTTATGAAATGTGTCTCTTATGCTCTCCAAGGCTGTATTTATTTGATTAAGAAATACAGTAAAAACAGATTTTTTAAAAATATTGCAAAAAAAAAAAAAAAAATTCTATTGTAATATATTTTAAAATGTAATTTATCCCTGCAACTTCATTACTCCAGTCGTCACATGATCCTACAGAAATCATTTTTATATATGCTGATTTGGTGCTGGAGAAACATTTCTTATTTTTATCAATGCCGAAAACAATTGTGCTTAATATTTTAATGGAAACTATG
Organism: Schizothorax lantsangensis; assembly: GCA_027422415.1. Classification (NCBI taxonomy): domain Eukaryota; kingdom Metazoa; phylum Chordata; class Actinopteri; order Cypriniformes; family Cyprinidae; genus Schizothorax; species Schizothorax lantsangensis. The sequence goes on from CM049855.1 coordinate 16,871,615, forward strand.
ACGCTTTTTACAGGATTCATTGATTAATAGACAGTTCAGAATAATTTATTTAAAACAGAAATGTTTTGTAACAAATGTCTTTAACACTTTTAATTTTTATGTAATATTTAAATACATAATGAATAAAATTCACATGAAAAACAGCATTACGATAGATTTTGTAGGAGACAAAAACAGTCAAACTTAGCGAGTCATCTTAGGGTAAAACCCCCAATGAGCTTCTTTTGAAGACAGGTGAATAAGATTATCTTTTAAACTCAAGTTAGTTGAATAGGAGAGAGACGGCTATCTTATTAGGCCAATCCAGGTGTCATTTCACAGCACTGATGTTTATGAACAACAAAAGAAGGATATTAAAAGATTATAGACCGGAGATGTCTGACTTAGAGCGTCGCCTCCCATCATGCTTTGGGTGGAGGCCTCTTTCTGTCCCACAAGTCTGTGTGGGAGAGATGACAGCGGGCTTGATTGTAGGGACACCTGTGTTTTGTTACCATGCAAAACCAAAAGGTGGAACACAACAAAACACACAATCACAAAACTGCTGCTATGACAACAATCCCGATCCGCCGGGACACTTTGTTTGAAAGTTATACTGGCAGAAACGTGTGCGCTCTCACTCAGACACAAACAGCCACAAAACACAATGGTGTCCACTTGCAACGTTTTTGCTTTTTTTCTCCCCTCTCACACAGAAAAAGAAATAAAAGACATCCAAATACACAACCACACCAAACAACTAAAATGTACTGGATAAGAGGCAGTTAATGCAGCTTTTTCTCAGCAGGGAAGGAGGCTTACCTCAGCTTCTTGAGTTGCTTTAGGAGAAGCACAATGGCCTGAGCTAATAAGATTCTCTCTAGTACCGTCTGCTAGGGCTAAGATTAATTGAAATAAACTGGAATTGCAATATGGCTTAATGTGATTATACAACTGCAAAATTTTTAATTTAATTAAATAACTATATGCGCTCTGTGTTTCAGAGTGAAGCACGGCACTGTGTTCAATTACACAAGAGCAACTCATGACCCGTCGAGTTTGTGTCGCTTTTAACATGCATTTGGAATGCAACATACATCAACCATATAACCACCAAAAATACCAAATCGAGAGTCTTATAAACGGACTGTTTTCTGACAAAATAAAAGCTTGATAGCTTTGAAAATTAAAAAATTAAATATCAGTAACGTAATTTTACAGTTGTACCACAAAACAATTTTTTTTCTTTAAATAGTCTTATTTTATAGTGAAATAATAAACAGTAATAAATAAAGTAAAAAAATATATTTTATTTAGTAATAATAATAATAATAGTTGTTATTATTTCTTTCTTATTATTTTAACAAATTTTAAATCATAATAAAAAAATTATAAAAAAAATGCAATTATATTTTTTTCCCTAAAACATGCAGATATACAAACTGCAAACAACATTTTTCTCCCTTTTGACTCTACTAAAGCATAAAAATACCATAATATGCTTGCAGATATTTAAGAAACATGCTAAGTTAACATACTTGTTTATGTGAAAAACAATGCTATAGTTAGTAATCCTTCTTTGAAAATGTGCGGTCCGGCCCGGAATGTCTGTGTTTGTTATGGTTTGTGAAACCCGCCCACTGCCAGTTTACCCAATTGTATTTCGGCACCCCGGGTTGCCAGTTGGCGGAAAACGCCGCGCATTTCATTTCATTCATCGTCATGTGCTCTCGTTCCTGTTGGTGTCGTTAATCTGGCAACCTGCGTGCCTCAAGTCTGAGGAGGAGGGGCTGGTGAAAAAAAACGTCTCCAATATTTTGAATTTGGACTGCAATATCTAGTTCAACCGCTGGGTGTCAATCCTACATACAGCACCTTTAAGTATATTTACATGTGCAGTTAAAATTGAGCTACAGCAGCTTTTTTGCATAGTCATGCTACAGTGGCATGAGCAAAACGTGAGACCATTCGTATTCCAAATAAACACATATACAAGCTAGGCAATTCCAGTCGGACTAAAGTGTTTACATGACATATAAAAGAATGTAAATGATTACTTTAGTCTGACTGAAATTGCATTTTAAAGCACATATAAATTAAATATGTTCCAACATCATAGAAAGCGTTTTAATTTTTTTTACTCCAAGAAACGTTCCTTCCTGTATTCATTTTCCTAATTAGACTCCTAAACAAACTCTTTATTTAGAGTTCATTAACCAAAATAATGATACAGATGACAGAGCGAATGAGAAAAAGCATCTCAAATTCCCTAAACATCCTAATTAATTCAGAAATGATTCTTCCTTTCATATCATGCCATGGCTTTGGAGCAAGTCTCCAAGGCCTGACCATGACCAGGCGAGATGGGGCCAGACAAGTTCTCCACCAATATAACCATCAGGCTAACAGAAACCCATCACTAGGTTTTTCTGCATGTAAAAACAGATGTTAATTGTACCTGTCCATATCTGTCTGATGTATGGGACTCACCCTAACTGGAGTGCTCTTGGCCTGGACCCTCTGAGACTGTCCCCCTGTGGGACCTGGATCCCTCTGGCCTCCTCCAGCACCCTGCGCTCGGACCCCTGCCACTGCAGATCCATTACTACACGTGCCGTGCATGCTTCCCGTCCTCCTCGGCCTCTGCTTGATACCGTCCAGTAGCCGTACCAGGAGGATGTTGCTAGGCAACTCATCCACGCCACTCTCCACTAGCGTGCGGCATTCCGGGCAGCGCAGTTCTCCACGCGACCCCACAATTCCAAGCAGGCAGCGCCGGCAAAACGTGTGCTGGCACGGCAACACCTTCGCCGTAGCGTCCAGCCGCTCCAAGCACACCGGACACTCCAACAGGTCCAGGAGCGCAGATTCGTCCATTTTCACACTCGCACAATCTTTCTCAGCGTAGTCGTTCATTCAGTCAGTTTTGCCTCTCCGAAGAGAGAAGCACATGGTGTGGGGGTGTGGATATAAGGTTGTTTGGAGGGAAAGTCCAATGCTGATGTCACGTCACTCCCATGCCGCAGTCATGATCATGTCTTTAGCATTCACTGCAGAGAATCAAAGAAAAAGAGATCATATGACACTTCTGTCTTATAGAGCATTACACATGTGACATTTTCGGTGGTTTCAATAGCAGGCACATGAGCACACAATGGAATGAGTATGTTCAAGGAGAGTTTCCCAAGAAAACTGACTCTTAAAATCCAGAATGTTCAAAAACAACTAAACTGGTTTTCAAATGCACAGTAAACTTGATTCAAATAGCAAAAACACTATGAACTGGAGCAGACAATAAGGTCCAAACATTGGGGATGGGAATAATAAGGAATTGAATGATTCTGGTTCCTCTTAAAGATTTTTGTTCCTTAACAGTTCTTTTTAATACTTTTGAGGAAGAAATATTTTAAAAATTGTAATTTAATTATTATTGCATTTACTTTTTGCCAATACAAATACTATCGCTATTAAACAGGTTAACAAATGTAATTAATTAATTCATTTTATTTTTATAAAATACCACTGACTGGTGCAAAATTCATGTAATATGTATTTTTAACCACATGTTGTCATACACAAAACACAATGAGATTAAAACAGTAACTGTAGAATGTTTTTTTGTTATTCACTAAATTGGACCTCACTTGCCACGTTGTGTGTTTTTGATTCACTAAAAAGAACTGATTCATAAGTCATTCATCCGGAAATCAGACAACACTGGTCACGCTGTCTGCTTAACGCTTTCCAATTCGCGTAGTATACACTTATGCCATTTTGTAATATAGTGCGTGTAGTGTGTTCACACGGACAATTCCAAGAAGAAATGTGCACTTCAAATACCCAGATGATGCACTTAATTAACCCAAAAAACAAAGTGTTTAATGTTGAACACTTCATGAACTCAAGTGTCGCAGTTTACCATACGCTTTATAACCTTATAAAGTGCATAGACTAGATGGGAGAGTACATAGTACATAGTATACAGTAGGTCATTTAGTACACAACTTGAATATTTTAGTACGGTATTCCGTCCGCCTTTTCAGAAAAATGCACGTTATATGGAACTGAACGGTATGAAAACCACTGGAGTCCGGTATTTCTTAAACGGTCCTGTTCTCTAGCCCCAGGCATATATAATACAGTCATCAATGGACTTGGCAACATGAATAACTCTGAAACAACTACAGAGAGTTTACCGTCACGTCTGGTCAGTTGGCGAGAGGAGACTTCGTGTCTAAACTGCAAATATGCGGCCAAACGAGGCTGTAGTGCTCGCGCCTGTGTCCCTCCTCGATCCCCATCCACTGTTCAACCGGTTATCCCGATTCAATCAAAAGACGAGGATATATAAACGCAAGCAGAACACTGAATAGAGACTAAATAAAAACTAACTGCAGACAGACATCTTTATGCAACTAGCTCATTGATATGAACCAAATTGTTGCGTACAGAAACGTTACAAAAATGTTATAAATCGAGGAAATGCAGTTAACATAAATACAATTAAAGGGTAGCTCCCCCCAAAAACACAAAAGATGATATTAGGCAACCTCGGTCACTATTCACTTATGTTGTAAAGGGGGGAAATGCAGTGATAGTGAATGGTGACTGAGGCTGTCAGTCCCTAACATCTCCTTTTGTGAAAGTCATATAGGTTTATAACAACATAAGGGTGAGTAAATTATGAAAAATGTACAGTTTTGGTTGAACCATCGCTTAATACCCTCAATGCAAACCCTCAACCTCGCCGGTAAAGTCCTGAATACAACCAACAACCTTGTATTTAATAACTACAAAGCCAACATTAGCCACATTGTTTCCGAATAGCGGTACAAATATATCGACTTTACACTGCTGTTTGTGAGTCTGTTTAGATAACTCCTTAAACTAACTAACCCATTACCAGTCGTGTTTTGAAAACTAACCAAGACACAATGAAAAAAAGCGTATAAAGTGTTGTGCGTGATGTGTCACAGTAAACAGTGAACGACAGACGCGTTTATCTACACGTCTGTCTGTAACTCGTGTTCACGTTGGTTGTAAGTAACCATGTAGCTTCACAAACTTTGATTCGATGTTTAAATTTAATTTAATATGTTATTACGGGGATATTTGTGAGAGCACAAAACGCTACCTTAAATAAGGGCCCCTTCTCACTCCTCCTCTTCTTCCAGAACAGTTTCTTTCCCGAGTTCCTCAAACTAGGGAATTCGCCCTGGAAAAGGGATCCTGCAATCTTGATCGCCCAGTTGGACACAAGTTTATCTATTCAGATCCGTATATCTCAGCAAGGAACAGGTCATCGCTCTTGAGTCGTTAAGTTGAAACAGCAAAAATCCGAGTCCGAGAGATTCAGGTATATTATATTTAGAAGAAAGCGAAGAAAAACAGGAGAAGCGAGTTCCTGCGTCCGAGCGCCATGACGAGCCCCGTGGATACTGTGGGACACTGCAGCGGACGTGTAGTCGGGAGGGAGGATTTTCAAAACGCACAGCTAGGAGAATGCATCAACCGTTTTGAGTTTAGACTTCGTCCTTACGAAATGTTAGATACACAACAACTGAAAAGCTGCGGTTTTGATCGTCACAAATAAGCAAAATGTATTTCTAAAGCTGATTTAGTCTATACGTAGTGGGCAACGTCGTTAATTGATGAATAGTTTGTTTATAATCTCCGCCTGCATCATATAGTGTCAAAAAGTCTCTGCAGGGGGATTTTTTTTTTTTTTTTTTACAAATTTCCTCTAGTAGCAGGTCTAAATGGAAAGAAAGATAAAATTTCACCAGATGAACGAGTAAGCCTATGTTTTCCATAACTCACTTTATACTACAGAGAACAGTGCAAGGAATACTACTGTACATCCCAGGGTTCAGCCTGCTCAACTTCACCTTCAATTACTGCTTCTGCAGTATATAGTAGCCTATGCATGTTGTGTGCTAATTATGTGTGCATAGGACACCCAGATTATCTAACTGCCAAAATGTGCAGTAACCAAGAACAATGCAACAATGCACCTGCTCAACTTCACCTTCCGTTTCCAGAACTGCAAGAAATATTAAACACAAATTATTTCAGAGATAACTTGGTTAATTAAATATGCACATATTTACATCATGTGACAACAATATAGCATACCATTCTTTGCATGATGCATACTGGTTAACATATTTGTAAAAATATCATAGGCAATATTCATATTCATAAATATTAGTGCTCTCAAACACATAATGTTCTCTCACACATCCCCTTGAAACCTTTAGGTTTGGCAGTATTATTTACCAAAGCTTTGCATCTCTCCTCCAGCTTGTGGCTCAAAGGTCAATTTTCCGCTACCTTCCACATGCACACTGGCACACACAAAGGTTAACACGGAGGTGAGGTTGTCGGAAGATCGACCCGTTACATCACCGGTGTAAACCGTGCAAGAGACCTTTTAACATGACACGTCACTCTCACACAGCCCCTCTTGTTCATCAGACACAAGCCCCCAAGGATTTGATCAAATCAGATCAAATGCGTCCTTGTTGCATGATTATAGTCAAATACCTCATGGTTTATAAATCAGGAAATGTTTTCCATTTTAAAAACACCCATTTTTGAATAACCCTCTGCTTCATTGCACAAAAGTGGGTTTCATTCTACAAAGAGAAGCATTTGCTTTGCAACGTTTAAGGATCTAAAGAACATTTCAGTGATTCATGATGGTTTGGCGAAGTTTTGCGAAAATTTTTCCACGTAAATTTCACTCATATTCAACTCATGTTACATTTTTATTAGGTGACTTCTGTGTTAAAGAGATAATTCACCCCAAAATGAAACTTTTGGCATCATTTAGTCACCCTCACGTTGTTCCAGACCGAACCTGTTACTTCTCTGGAACACAAAGGAAAAGTATTAAATGTTTCTGAACTTGTTTCAAATCCACATTAAACCCACTTCAATTTTCATTAAATGAACAAAAAATGTTGAAACATTCTTTAAAAAAATATTTTGTGTTTCAAAAAATGTTTAAAAAGAAATGGTGGAATTTTTATTTTTGGCATACTGTTATATTTTTTTGTTAATATTTTGAATCAGATTTTATTTTAATATTTTCTGTTTTCATTTTAAAGTTTTAGTATTTTTGTTTTGTTTTTTGTCATTTTAATATTTATTTTTAAAATGTCTATATTTAGCATTATACATTTTTCAAATATTTTATTTTGATTAATGTTTATTTTCAATAATAATTTTTTTCATGGTTTCAGTTTTTTTTGTTTTAACAATAACTCTGAATATTTACATTTGTTTCAATTAATGACCATACTACAGAAAATTCTCTTTAAACCACAATAATGAAAGCAATATGCTTTACAAAGTAAGTCACAGAGGGTCATTACTGAAAGGTGAGGCACAGAGTATCAAAGCATATTAAATGCATTTCACAAGCAACAGGGATGACCGCAAGCTGAAGGCAAAGTTCTCAAGCCCTAAAATCAACAGGAATTACATCATCAGGTTTCTACCTCACTGGCTCTTATCATGATGAAGTAATACTGTATATCTTGCAAGAATTTACTGCATACGGCATAAACAGAGTAAGTCAAAGGTAGTAAATGTAGTCTACTTGTTCAAAAGCTTAAGAGTGCCTTTTCAGTTAGGTTTATTTACAGTAGTGTATACACGCCATAAGCAAGAAGCTAACAATTTATGCATAGACTCATTTATTTCACAGAGCCCACAGAGAACGATAGTGCCTTGTTCAACAGAGTGCCTTTTCAAGGTTTACGTAGTGTATACACGCCATAAGCAAGAAGCTAACAATTTATGTATAGACTCATTTATTTCACAGAGCCCACAGAGAACGATAGTGCCAACAGAGAAACGCAAATGTGATGAATGTGCTACACTATGCTAGGCTTGATGTTGAAATTGCCTTTTATTAGTGTTTGGCTCGTCCTTTGTCTGCAGGAAAAATTACAACACATCGTTGTGAGCAATTTGCACCCTTAACTACATCGTGCCACGATAATAGCAACATTTGGTAAGCAAGTGTGTGTAATTGAGCTGAAACAGTTCATGAAGGGCTCATTTGAGTGCATATGCATGCGAGTGCAGTGTGTATTATCATGCCTTGGCTAATGAGGACAATACATCAGAAAGAGAAAATAAATACGGCAAATATGTATGGAACAGAAAAAAAGAGGTAAGAGAGGAACAGTATTGCGGACAGAGAGTGAGAGAGAATAATAAAGAAGTTAGATTTATGGTGGCACAGCTCTTGGATGTCAGAAGTGATCCCACCGGAGCTGGCAGCAGCCCTCCGGTCATATTTCACTGTTGCCGGGGGTCATTTAGCCCACCCCCTGAAGGGAGGGGTAGAGGCTGTAAAGCCTGGTGCAAATTTCTTGGATAACCCCGGAGGGAAGGCCTGCTTTGATTTATCACTGACCCAGTCATGGTCCAGTCTGAGGTGAGATTGTTCTGAGCTTGGAATAACAGTGCAGGTGATTCACAATTATTACAAGCATATACATGATTTCATAGAATTAATCATCTTCATTCTTCATGCTAAAGAAGAAAATATACCATTACAATCAAAGTGCCAGAAAAAGTTATATTAGCTTAATTTATTTTCCTTTAAGTTATCAGCAACTTGCAGCCACACGCATTAAAGCGCACACAATTCTGCCACATTTGAAGCGCCAGCTGTGTATTATATATTAGAAATACATATTAGAAAATATTATAATTTACAATTTTTATTACAATTTAGAACTAATTTATTTATTTTAATACATTTTAAAATATACTTTATTCCTGTGATGGCAAAGCTGAATTTTCAGCATCACTACTTCAGTCTTCAATATCACATGATCCTTCAGAAATCATTCTAATATGCTGATTTGATGCACAAAAACACATTTCTTAGCATTATCAGTGTTGTGCTGCTTAATATTTTTGTGAAAACTGTGATGCATTTTTTCAGGATTCTTAAAAAGCTCAGATGAATACAAAGTTCAAAAGAACAGCATTTATTTAAACTATAAATCTTTTGTAACAAATGTCTTTTTCTGTCACTTTTGATCGATTGAAAGTGTCCTTGATGCATAATTTATACCTACATACTGCTTTCATAGCCTTATGCACAATCATTCTTTATGCAAAAGTAGAAAATAATGACATTATACTGAAGTGCCAGAGCTGGAATGTTATTTTGGCTTTTATTTTTTCCCTTGAGTGAGTTTGTGATCAGCAATTTGCCTTCACGCACACATTAAAGTGCACACGATTCTGCCACGTCTGAGGCGACAGCTGTGTCACGGGTAATAAAAAAGCGAGGAGGGGTTGAGCGAGAGAAACAGATAGGAGAAAGAGAGAGAGAGGAGACGTGACAAATGCTTTTTCCTCAAAACATGAGAGCCAGTCCTGACAGACAGAATAATGGATTCAGGGATCTTTTGCAGCTTGAGCACATCTGTTTTCCAAGGCCATGACGATCTACCACGACCATCTAAATCTTCAAAACTGTGAATTCATGATCTAATGTTGGACACAGAATGAGGGCTAGTGTGAGCGAGGGCTGTATATTCTCTGGTTTCATTTTTAATAGTACAATAATTGATTCTTGGCTTGTTTGTAGCCATACAGTTGTTGCTCTCAATTAATAAGTAACAAAGCTTTTATATAACCTCCAAGTTCTTGGTCAACCATCTTCAACTTGACATGATATTATTACCACTGTTACTGATGTCCTTTGGTCAGTCCAGAGTTTAGTGCATTTGATAAAGGGATGATTCTTTCACCCCACTGTTTTAATGTTATGAGGGGCGTTGATGGGGGATGGAGAGGACGCCTCCTTTCAATCCCATCAGTTCAGTGCTAAGATCAATGTCAAATACAAAATTAATAATCAGGATCATATAGTTTTATCATTTAAAAAATATAATCAATGAGACAAATCGGAAAACATCAGAACCATATTATTGGTCAATATTAAAAAAGCATTAAGTTAAGAAATAATAGTTTATTAGTGTTGGTCAACACTATACACTAGTGTTCAAAAGTTAGGAGTTGGAGTTTTTTTATGTTTTTGAAAGTCTCTTATACTCATCAAGGCTGCATTTATTTGCAAAAAAATAAAAAGCTGTTTTTTTTTTCTTCAGTGACACATGATCCTTCAGAGATCATTCTAATATGCTGATTTGCTGCTCAGAAACATTTCTTATTATCACTGGTGTGTTGCTTAATATTTTTATGAAAACCATGATGACATTTTTCTCAGGTTTCTTAGAAAGTTCAGAATACAACGTTCAAAAGAACATAAAAATCTTTTGTAACATAATAAATATATTTACTGTCACTTTCGACCAATTCAATGCATCCTTGCTGAATAAAAGTATGAATTACTTAAAAAACAAAACAAAACAAAAAAAACTTAAACACTTCAAACTGAATGGTAATGTATTTATATAGTTTATAGATGTATTTATATATCATCGTCATCTAACACTCACTTAAAAAATCTAACAAAAAATATAAAAATTTTAAAAACACTATTAGAATAATGTGCCTAAATTCACTTGTGCCACAAATTTTAGTTTCATTTTTAATTAATTTAGACAAAATAGTACAGAATTTAGTATTAAAAAAAATGAGTCAAATTATGAATGATTTAGCAGGTTCTGAGGGGATTACATTATAACGTAACCTGTTTAAATTGTCCATGTTCTCTATCAGTGTTACACCCTATCCTGGTGGTGTTGTAGGTTATAACAACAGCACCCTTTGTACTTGACATTAATGTACACAATTTAGGGATAAATTGTAGATTTCATTCATTTCTAGGAGATAAATATGGGAACATTATATAAAGGGCTGACACATAGCACAAACACTGAGTTTCAGACTTTGAAGCAAAATGTGTGACAACACTCCCCGGTTTCCCCACATTAACACACTCTGCACCAAATGTTCTCTGCAGTTCATCATCTAACACATCCTGCTTTCTCTTTCCCTCTCTAACCCACTCCAATACAGCCCGCGCCATTGATAATCTCATGCTCCTGTCTCAGCAGGACTTCAACGGGATATTGAATGTCGGTTTCCACACCAGAGACGGTTAATAGTGCAGAGGTTAATGAAAGAGCAGTATTAATCTGCCTTCAGGTGGGGGAGGTTTTTAACACAATCTAACCTAGTTTAAGAAGCCCATAGAGAGACTGTACAAATAAACCAGATCTGCGTTTCAACTCCCATCGAGGGAAAAACTCTGCAAAATTAGACCTTCAGGCAAAACACTTGTCAGATTAGGCACAAAGCCATCGATTAAATTACTGAGGTCAGATTCGAGGCAAAAACTATTCAATCATGTGTGTGCATGACAAACGGAGCGTGAATATGTATGTATTGTATATATACATAGGAGATCGTCCTCATATCGCCTTTTGGGAACTGAAACAGGAAGTCAATTAACTCAACCCTTGGGATTTGATAAATGGGTAAAAGATTTTAGAGGAACGGAGGGTGAGACGAGGATAACAGCTTTTTCTTGCTCAATCCATTCTGCTGTCTTATTGCCCTCACCCCATCCGTCATGAACATATTAAACATTCCCAGTGTCCACAGGCCTTGATTAACAATCCTCCCGAACTCCATGACTCCTGACCAGGAATATTGAACATTATATCAATGCAATGAATCACTGAAATGGTTATATCATGAGCCCAAGTTTCTCTTGAAATGGTAAATGAGTATCCTCCTATCTGCAAGTAGTCGTTTAGATGATAAATAGTTAATTACATTGGCTTTTTTAATTGCAAGCATTTCAGAAGCATTAACCGTATCGATATGATTAATGACGCTCTGGCGTTTCTAAAATTGAGGGACAATATATACATCTTGCTTGAAATTAAAAGGCACTCAAATGAGAGTAAAACGCTGCCATGATAAGGAGAATAAAAATACATTTTTTCATCCATCAGTGCTTCCTTGTATGGCGTAATTTATTCTCCCACAGGATCAGGTAGATGTATTTTGCATAGCACAGAGCTGAAGCACAAATAGGCATAATTAACTGTGACAATGGCTATAATACAACACACAACTGAGTTTATGCCAAACAAAGCACAAAATAGAGTGAGAAATTAAAGGCTAGTGGTGGTAGTTGAGGGCAAAATGTTTTACTGCTACTACAAACTGTTTTTTGCTAAATAAAGAAGACATTAAATAGTATAATGATTGATGATGCTGTTCAGGTGCAAAGAGAAATTGTGAAATGTTATTACAATTTAAAATACGTTTTCTATTTGTACATATTTTAAAATGTAATTTATTCCTGTGGTGGAAAAGCTGAATTTTCAGCATCATTACTCTAATCTTCAGTGTCCAGTGTCACATGATCCTTCAGAAATCATGCTAATTTGCCACTCAAGAAACATTTATTATCAATGTTGAAAATAGTTTTGCGGCTTCATATTTTTGTGGAAACTGTGATACGAAATTATCAAGTTTGATGAATAGAAAGTTGAAAAGAACAGCATTTATTGAAATTGAAATCTTTTGTGACATTATACAGGTCTTTACTGTCATATTTGATCAATTTTAAGTCTCCTTGCTGAATAAACAGTTTGAACAGAGTATTTTATTCAGTTACAATCTTTTGTGGATGCTCTATTATCTTGGTGGAAATACACATGAATGAATTTGTAGAGGCTTGCAACTACGTGACTCAAGATATCTGGCAAGGACACAACTTGCACACACATCCACCATAGTTTGTGGTTGTCTGAGAATGTAGGGGTGTTCTGTGATAAGGGGAAACCCCTATATGCTTCCAGCCAATTCTTATGACAGCTGTACGGTTGTTGCTGACTGACAGCTCACTGGACCAGTCAGGTTACAGATAGGTGAAGAAATACACCCCACCCGCCCCATCTAGGTAGCTGAAAATAGATATTGGCAACTGATTTCAGCTCAGCTGTTTCACATCCAAAGCTGACTGTTTTATTGCCAAATAACCACACAGACACATTCTTTAAAAAAAAAAAAAAAGACGTTTATTTCTCAGTACAAAGATATACATATTCTGACATGCAAACAAACAGTAATGCTTGCAAATTATTAAATTTTCTGTACACTTTCAAGTAGCACATTTTGCCAGCAACTAAAACAAAGGTAATTTACTACAACCCACTGGAGGTACAGCTGCAAACAACATGCATAAAGCATGTGCACAGCATTTATAAATGCTCTTATAGTGACCGTTCACCAAGAATGAAAATTCTATCATCATTTACTCACACTCATGTAATTCTAAACCTGTATGACTTTCTTCACAATGAAAGTCAAATGGGGTCCAATGTTGTTGTGGCCCCCATTCATTTCATGTGATCAACAAAAAAACATGAGGGGGAGTAAATGATGACAAAATATTAATTTTGGGTGAACTATCATGTTAAAAACCCAGATTCATCTGCATAGTAACTTCCTAAATAACAGTTTCGTCAAATCCTGAAATAATGCTTTAAGATTTACCGGTAAGAAATCTTGAAAGAGGCTAAATTATTTGAGCGTGTTATGCAAACGATGTGTAAAAAGTAGAAAAAGAGGTTCCGAAATTGAGAAGACTGGTATTTTTTAGACAAGACGTTTAGACTGATCTGTTGTCTGAGGTAGACAGCTGGTTAGAACCCGCTGCCTGTTGTGTGCGAGCACCTGATATTGGGCAGATAATTGACCTCTGACCACTGAACTAGACCTCCCTGGCCAGTCTAGAGCCTTAAAAAGCAGTTTCCATGGCTTCAGCTGTTGTGAATACAGCACGAGCAGCATTTTCACATACAGTCTGTCATCAGCTAGGAGGACACACATGTACATCTCTGTCGGAGACTTATTTCTCGCCTGCTAACACTCGGCTACGCTTTGGTTAAATATTACTATCCACAGCACATTTATATGCACAAAATTTACAAAGTAGTGCTTCAGTGACCTGGGATATGGAAGTAGAACTACAGTCAACCGTAGACTTTAAACTGCCCATGCTTGAGTGGCCCATTTCCCTTTTTTACCCCCTCTCTCTCAAACCCCCCTTCCCCCACATGCACCTCCTCAGCCTGTCAGAGTGCATCATGGGAACACTTCAGCCTGCCAGCAGATTGTCCAAGGCTGCCAAGGGCATGGATGAATAACTTCTATTCATCATTATCTGAGAGAGAGAGAGAGAGAGAGAGAGAGAGAGAGAGAGAGAGAGAGAGAGAGAGAGAGAGAGAGAGAGAGAGAGAGAGAGAGAGAGAGAGAGAGAGAGAGAGAGAGAGAGAGAGAGAGAAGAGAGAAGAGAAAGAGAACAGAGAAAGAAAAGAGTTTTAGGATAATCAACTCACTTACGAGACCGAGATCTGAAGAAAACTTTCAGGCTATATTCCTGATGTCAGAGGTCACATTAAAGTCCATAATCAGGAGTTAGCCTTGAACACACAGTGTAAATGCCAGAAATACCCTCACATCAATCAGAGGCTGCTACATACACAAGCAGACACATGTATGCGTCTTAACCCAAATGATGTGACCTGACCCAAACGCCCTGGAACTGCTCAGACTTACGCAGCATGTCTTGTGCTGCATACATCTGCTACAAGAGCAGGCACTGCTTGTCTGAACAGTTCATCTATTTCACTCTTACTAAGTCTGTTTGGACTAGAGAATGAACTGTACACATTAAAGGGAAAGTTCACCTAAAAATGAAAATTCTGTCATTAAGGTCCGTTGTGCCGTTGCTGTCTATGCAGGGTCAGAAATCTCTCGGATTTCATCAAAAATATCTTAATTTGTGAAGATGAACGAAGGTCTTACGGCTTTGGAATGACATGAGGGTAATTATTAATGACAATATTTTTACTTTTGTGTGAATTATCCCTTTAAGAGCTGAACAGTACATTGTGTCATGTTTTCTTATTGTATTACTATTATTATTATTATTATTATTATTATTATAAGCAATAATAATAATAAAATTATATATAAATACATTTATATTATGGAAATAATATATAAATATCATAAATCATTTTATTATAATTTTGGCAATTTTTTGTTATTGGCTTGTATCGGTAAGTCTAGGGACTAAAAACTGGAAAAATAGCTGGGGAAGGTAGACATATGAGCAGAGCTGGGTAGATTACTTACAAATTGTAATCCGTTACTGATTCCAAATTACATCACAAAAATTGTAGTCAGTAACGTTATCCATTACATTACACATTTTAGGTAATATAATCAGATTACTTTTGACCTAACTCGTTTATCACATTGATTTAAACAGGATAATCTTGTACCATAATGATGTAAAAATACAAAGAGTGAGAAAATGTATTCATTGTAACAACATGAAGAGCATTAAACATTATATCAAGGTTTCCCAAACTGCATAAACAACATCTGAAAAGTTACAACGCTCAAAGTTCAATGCGAAGGACGATATTGTCTTTTACAGAATTGCTGATTGACCACCCCTTTAAAGTAAATACAGTGCCCTCCATATTATTGGCACCCTTGTAAATATGAAAGGCAGGTGAAAATAAATCGGCAGTTTATCCTTTTGATCTTTCCCTCAAAAAATTCACAAAATTCTAACCTATCATTGAATAAAACAATTGAAAGTCTGATGAAATAAATGCTTTTCTCCAAATGTTGGCCAAATTATTGACCCCTAATTCTTGTGAGTAAAATATCTCTGAGAATTCCATTCATATTTAAATTTTTTAGCACACCAGGGTGCAGGAGCATGAAATTTCCAACGACTTCCTGTTCCACAGCATTTAAATACGAAACACAAAGACAAAAATCATCCATCACAATGAGAAAAACCAAAGAATTTTTATGATGTGCAAAAAGATAATACTTCACAAATAGTGATGGCTTTAAGAAAAGAGCAGAGCAGTGAAAAATCCCATTTCCCATCAGGGCAATTAAATAACCAGAAAATACGAAACTGCCTGGAGAGGACGTGTGTCTATATCGTCCTATGCACGGTGAGGAAGGGAGTTTGAGTGGCAAAGACTCTCCAAAAATGAATGTGTTCTCGGGGTCAGAAAACATTAGAAAAAAAATTTGTCAGTCCCTAACATCACCACATGTTGAAGGTTTCAAGAAAAAATCAATCCAAAAACAAACTCCAGTTTCAGAAACTGACTGGAACTTAAATGGGACTGGCTTCTATGAAATGAAACTAAAAAATTTTTGAAGCAAACACTAAATCCAGTGTACCCCATGTCAAATGCTGTGTTGCCACCTGACTAATGCCTAGTCTATGTGTGAATGTCCACAAAACTGGAAGCACAAAACCAAGCTTTCTGAGTGTATATAAGCGGTAGACTATTTTAGAAAGGAAAATTTAAAAGATACAAAAAGGAATTAATTGAGAGAATTAATAAATTTTCAATTGATGAATAATTTATTGCTATTGTGTGAATAATATGTAATCATGTAATCCATAAAAAAGTAATTGTAGTCTGATTAAGAGTATTTTAAAATGTAACTGGACAAATGCTGTGTTGCCGCCTGACTAATGCTAGTCTGTGTGTGATTACAAGTACTTAATTTTTGGAATTAATAAATGATGAATAATTTATTGCTGATTACGTAATCCAGATTACATGTAATCAGTTACTACCCAGCTCTGCATACGAGTATATGGTGTTATTATTAATAATAATAATAATAATAATAATAATAATAATACTACTGTCAAACGATTAATCGCTTCCAAAATAAAAGTTGTTTACATAATATATGTACATAATATATGTACTGTGTATATTTATGTATATATAAATGCGCGCACATGCATGTATATATTTTAAGAAAAATATGTTATATTTGTATATTAAATATATTTATATATAATAAATTATATAAACAAATATATACATGTAAATATTTTCAAAATATATACTATACGAGTGTGTATTTATATATACACATCATGAATATACACAGTAGACACGCATAAACAAACTTTTATTTTAGATGCGATTAATCGTTTGACAGCACTAAATAATGAAAGTGATAAATGAGATAATACATAATAATAATACATTTTACTTTATTGTTTGCAATGTACATAAGTATATTGTTATTATTAGTAATAAAAACAATATTTTGTTGTAATTTAATAAAAAAGTCATTATTATTATTATTATTAACAATAAATTATACATATTTACACACACACATATACATACATACATACATACAGGCTATGTAATATGGTGCTAAGAATATAGTGAGATGAAACCCAAAATATTAACCTGCATTTTGAATAATGAAAAAGTGCACCTTGAATTCATTAAGTCATATTCTGACTTTTACGTCTTGTACAATAAATGGATTTTAATTAAATTATTAATTTTCTATTATAAAAAAAAAAATTAAAATAGGGGCAAAAGTCTGGAAACACAAATACTTTTCCAAACCCCGTAGGAACCCTGAATTATATACTGTATGTGTGTCTTTATATATAAATAATAAATATACACAGTTCACACACACACACACACACACACACGTATGGCTGGGTATGGAGATCGATACTTTTTAGGCACCGACCGAATTTCCTCGATACCACCGAGTATCGAAAAGCATCTTGTCGTTCAGTACGGAATTTAATAACATTAAACATATGGTGAAAGAAAATAAAACACCCTCTTATGAAAGTAGATAAAGATTTTCAATTTCTTGAAGTCTTTAACCTAGAATAAATGAATAGAAATGATGATTATGTCTGAGCTATGAGTTTTAAAACGAACACGCACTAGTGTAAACGGAAAACTATTTGAGCTTTATTAAAATTATTTGCACTGATTTATTGTGTTGGATATATTTTGTTTCTTTGTGCAGTGGCTCAGGAGATGAGTCTGTATAAATGTCAACAAGCTGAAAAAAATAAAACCAAAGTGTGAGATAATGTAATCTTGTTAAAATGGATTTCATAAAATTGGTATCGAAAAAAGTATCGTTCAGGAACGGTATCGAACTCAATACTCAACTCATCGGTATCGAAAATTTTATGAACGATACCCCGCCCTAATTATGTACACAAAAACATTTATTTTGGATGTGATTAATCGTTGCCCAGCACTAATATATACACATACATACACACAGACGCTTACACAAACATACTATACATACACCATTACACACACATATACATACACACACATATATATATATATATAACACTGTATATACACACACACACAGGCTATGCCTGAATAAAAACTCAGTCTCTTTATGAATGTGTGTGTATGTGTGTTTTCAGGGCATTCTCTAAAGTGCTTGATTCACACTGCACTGAATGACATAATTGCTCTCTTTTATACCCATTCATGTTATATTGCTCCATTTCTGCAAATATCTGACTGACTGAACTAGTGCAACTGTATGAAGAACATCAGATGAAATGGTGCATGAATGGATCAGAGAGTGAGAATGTGTGTGTGTAAACACTTTACCTTCCTGGTAAGCTCCATCTGCCATCACCAAATGGAGGATTTTAGGATACAAGTGTTGGTGCTCAGTTCCCAAAATGCTTTGCACCATGCTGGAGCCCATTGCAATATTCTCATCTTCATCCTCATGAATAGCCTAAACAAACAAAAAACTCATACAAATAACAATCTGGATATGCTGGATAAAGTCAAGTAAACCAATTAAAAGTCCAGTGCCAGGTGCAACCACCTTCTAAAAGGGATAATTTACCCAAAGATAAAAGATCCTTTCATCATTTACTCATCTCATGGTGTTACAAACCTACATGACTGACAGAAAACTGGACAAAAAAAGAAAGATACTAGACAAAAAAATACCATGAAAGTCAAAAGGGTTTTGAAACTTTTTGGTCACCAATATTACCCAAAATAACTTTTGTGTTCCACAGTAGAAAGTCAGGTTTGGAACAACATGAGGGTGAGTAAATAGAATAATTTTTATTTTCAGGTGAACTATTGCTTTAAGTTAGCAATTGTGAAGTCATTATCACTACAGGGTTTCTTAACTGAAGGTTTTTTTTGTAACCGGCAGCAAAAATTACAGCAAATCACAGCAGTTTACTGCACTTCCAGTGTGACAAACTATATAAAAAGCATCATAAGGCAGCACATTTAACATTCTTAAAGGTTAAGGATAACATCTGTATCTAATTCCCAGAATGAAGCTGACGGCTAAAAACAAAACTTGGTGTTTAAAAATGTATGAGTGTCCTCATCTAAGAAGTACATAGCTGCATTGTTATTGGTGGTGTTTGACCACTAAAGACCTCTTAGTTATGCAGTATTTCCGCAATGCATTCACCCGGGCACAAAACCACTGAATCTCACTGGAGACATGGTGAGAGTTGACATTTAATGCAAAACCAAGGAACTCAGACCTTGATCTTATTGTAGGCTTGAATGAAGTTCTCAAAGCCCATGGCCTGCTCTAGATGGAACCGCAGCTCCTCCAGACGACTGAAGATACTGTCCTGTTGCTCTAGGTCTTCGTCGTCCTCTTCCTCGCTGTCATCTGCATTCATACACAAGCACAGAAATAAAGATATACTACAATCTATCAAAGTTCACAAAGTGAGAGTGTATTGTTGTGGAATATTGCTAATACTATGCTGACCTATGTCAGTATTGAAAGTGTTATTTGCCAATGTCATTCCACACCGTAGTCATACAAAGCCAATCAATCATAAAATTTAATTAGCCAGAACAATATCTTTAGCTCAAACGCAGTACTTGTTTTCATTTTTAGAGAGCTTAGCAAAAGTTAAACGATGTTTGTTTGTTGCATTTAGGTTATAGTTCCATTGAGTTGTGCTTGATGTAGACAGTAATTGTTTAGTTGTGTTTGTGGATGGTGTCAACATTTGTGTTCACAGTTGAGGTTAGCTGTTGTTTTTATGAACATGATTAGCTATTGTGGTGCATTTAAAGTGTTTGTTAGCTGTTGACCCGTGCCAAAGACTATAGAATACCCAAGACATGTCACTCGTATAGTTTTGAATGGGGAAAAATGCAACGCTTAATATGGCCGCTCAATCGCAGGAAGCCCCACCTTCTGAATGAAAGAGCCAATCGGTAAAGTCAGCGCGTCACTGCAGCTGCCGTTAGAAGTCCCGGTTGCTATAGAAACAGTCAGTGCTCTGAGACGCGCGCTCAGGACTGCGCATGCGCACTAGCTGATCTAGCCTGAGAAATAAGCTTTTTATAACGCTATTTGAGCAAAAGAAACAACATTTATGACACAGTTGTTGTCCGATTTCATTGGTGATTTCAAATATGAAATTTAACCGTAAGCTTAGTGAACAGTTTTGGAGAATTTGACGTTTCCCCATACAAAGTGATAGGAGCTGCACTTGGATGCCCGAGAGGCGTTTCAAAGATGGCTGCCGAGTGACATGACTTGTCTTAAAGAGACTTTGCCCGTGCTTGCAGATGCAGATAGCAATTGTTAGCCGTGTTGTAGTTTGCAGTTGCGCTATGTTAGCGCAAGTGGCTTGCAGTTGTTAGCCTAGTTAGCACATGGGGTTAACTGTTGTTCTATGTTAACGATTACGGTAAGCTGTTGTCGTGTGTTTGCAGATGAAGTTAGCTGTTGTGGTCTGTTAGCAGATGTGACTAGATGCTGAGCTGTGCTAACGGATGTGGTTAGCTGCTGAGCTATGCTATCGAATATAGTTAGCTTTTCAGTTGTGCTAGTGGATTTGGTTAGCTTTTAAGCTGTGCTAACAGATGTGGTTAGATGCTGTGCTGTGCTAGCAGTTGTTATGGTAGATGCGTTTAGCTTTGCACTGTGTTAGCAGATGTGGTTAGCTGTTGTACTGTGCTAACAGAAGAGGTTAGTTGTTTCACTGTGGTTACAGTTAGCTATTGGCCTGTGTTGAAAGATACAGTAAGATGTTGCTTTGTGTTCACGGATGTATTTGCGGATATTAAGCTTAGCTGTTGTGTTATGCTGTGTGCACGGACATGTTTGTGGATCTTAGCCGTAATGCTGCATTTGTGGATGCAGTTGTTCTGTCCTGTTTTTGGGCATACGTTCAGCCTTTGTGCTCCGTTTGTGGATATGGTTAGTATTTGCAGCTGTTTATGGATGCAGTCGTGATTGCATTACCAGACTGCCACTCCTCATTGAGCTGGCCTTCACTACTGTTCTGCTCTTCATCCTCCTCAAACTCCATTCCGTTAGTAACTGGCCCTCCTGGCTCTTCTTCACCATGGCTAACAACATCCTCCTCCTCAGCCATTCCATTAAAACACTCCTCCTCTGGACTGTGTTTGTCAACACCAGCACTAGCCAACCCATTAAGACCAGCTGCCTCTTCATCAGCCGGACTACTGTTAGATCCACTGCCATCGTCCTCCTCTTCGTCATCATCGTCTTCATCATCACTGTGCTGCTCCTGGAGAAGCCTCTCCATAGATGCTCTGAGCTCCCTCAAATCATCATCCTCATACACACTGAGAGAGATACAGTCATAAGTGAATGTGTGTGTGTGAGAGAGAGAGAGAGAGAGAGAGAGAGAGAGAGAGAGAGAGAGAGAGAGAGAGAGAGAGAGAGAGAGAGAGAGAGAGAGAGAGAGAGAGAGAGAAGGTACACATGCATGCAAATTTTGTGTGTCTTACTCCTCAGGTTCAGACTGCTCATCCGCTTTATCCTCCAGATCTTCAATCTCCAAGTTGTTGTCAGGAGCGACTGCAACTTCAGGTTCTGCAGCATCACTGAACACTTTACTGAGGTCTGGTAAGGAGCACGTCCTCAGCATCTGATAGATCACACACAAGTGATATCAAACATCACAGATCAGAAATATTCATGTTCTTTTGAAGCAAATTCTATATGCGAATACTCAAGTGCAAAACTCCCTCCTCCGTTTTCTCAGACTATTTATGAAAGTAAGCTGCAAAAATGGCTCAACCTGTAAGCAAGGTTGTGTTGTCACAGCCATGAGCATGTAAATAACAAATGGATTTTTTTAAATGCGTCCTGTTATCTAGAGGTGCAGGAAGTTCAGCAAACATTGTGCTGTGGGGTAGCACCTGTGTCTCGGCATAGACAGAAGGGTCCTAATGTTAGAAATAAGCATTTGAAGTTTATTTTTAACAACAGCCCTGATTATTTCAGTCTGACCTTCACAGTTTGTGCAGCACATTTCAGTGTGGATTGTTTTGTGAACCTGTCACAATGTAATGCAGGCTGTGCAAAGAGGTTGTCATTGAAGGATGAGGCAGAGCCAACTATATTGCACCCGACAGCAAACTTAAATAAGTAGGGCCCTATGATTTCCACGATGCAGAAAACGTGGACGGAATCGCGGAATCCAGTCATAAAAACAGAATTTACAGTTTAACGCGGAATGTAACGGAATTTGTCAAACTTTGGATGAATTAATCAAAAGTAGGTCATTACACTTAAATCAAATCGCGATAAGGACTAGTATCTGTAAATATTAAGCCGCAAAATTCAATTTAAATATGAATCCTGCATGTTCTGCACGTCTCTGTATGAATGGAGCAGACGCGTGTTTTTTTTTTTTTTTGTGCTCGCGATGATTTCAGCGTCTGCCGTCTCAATGAGGACATAAATACATGAACAATATCTACAAAACTGATCTGAGAGTCACTTCACGAGCATTTTACCATTTCATTTGAGTAAAACTAGCTTAATATCATATACACACAGAACTTTAAAAAGGTATTCACGGCAACCCGTCAAAATAAAAGTCCGGTTTAACTTACATGTATTAAAGACATTGTGCCAGAAATAGGCTATATTACTATTATTTAGTAGAATGTACATAATACTACTAATACTACTACGGTTGTAAAATAATAAAACTTTATTTAAAGAAATAATCACAAAATATTTTTATTTTAATAGTAAATCCACTTTATTTGCCAAAAATGTAAATGTTTATTTTTCATTAATTAAAATATAAATTAAATCAATGTTTTATGCCTTCATCTGATAACCAGTAAAATTTAAATGCACAACAGAATTTCTGAGGGGGAAAAAAAATTCATTAGGCTACTGTAAGAATAAATAAAAATTGTATGCATTCAAATAATTAGACATGCTAAAACAAAGAATTTGGTAGCAATAAAACATAAGGTGAGAAAAAAATAAAACATTTCATACGGCCCTAAACATGTCATTTTTGTTACACTTTTAATAAATTAATGTTAAATTGTATAAGTTTCATGATTTTAATTAATTAGACATGCTTTTTGATTAATACAATTTAGTTTGACCATTAAAAAGGAGTCCAGAAAAAAAAAAACAATCCAGAAAAATTAAAACTGAATTTGGGAAAAAATAAAACTGATTTCATAGGGCCCTAAATAAGCACTGTTTTTCAGTTCATCTCACAAGTGAAGAGGGTGTTTACATGGAAGTCTTAGAGGCACAGAAGCAAAACGCATCTCAATTAAAGCTTAAGTGCAAAATGAAGTGCATAGTTTTAAAAAGATTTCCAAACATACTGTATAGTCTCATCCCAAACTTGCAATATTGCTTTAACCAATGCTTTTGGCCTGGTCAGGATGTTCAAACAGAGCAATGTTTTTATACTGCCACACAGCCAGTGTTAACACTTTTAAAAGTCATGATGTAACCGAATTAGCATCAGATTCTTTCAAGTGAAACTTAGTGAGATGTGCTTCAATTCATGGTTGACTGAATGGAGGCAGATCTAAATGCACGCTTGCACTCAATTGTAAGAATTAGAAGAGGTTTAAGCTGATTAAATGATTGGAGAAGTCCAACATATGTCACCAGAGAGAAGTCTGTTATTTCACCGGAAGATTGACATTATAGAATAAAGACAGGGTGAATTTCCATTTCACAACGACTTTAACACTAGTAAATCAATTTACATAGTTGATTTTGCATATTAAGCTAGGATAGGAGAAAATATTGTAACATCAGAAAAAAGTAACACTTTTATTATACATCTTTAGTTCTAAAGGTCAGGGAGAGGTGAGAATGGTCACAAAAATTAGTTTACAACTTTTTTTTGTGAAAGAAACCTTGACATTTTAAAGGTCCCATATTGTACACCTTTCTGGAGTTTTATTTTAGGTTTTGATGTCCTTAAGAATATATATTTGCGGTATAAGTACCAAAAACCATCTCAATATATTTTTACAGCTCTTCTCTCAGGAGCTCTTCTAAGAACAGGTCGATTTTGGCCTGTTTAATTAATATTCATGAGCCTCTCTTCTGACTGGCCTGTTGTTTTCTGAGTGACGCACGGCTAGGCCAACCAAAGGTAACTAGGGTCATGTAGGGCCGACGTCACAATTACGTCACAGCGCTAGCTGGAAGTAAAACAAAGGAAAAACTGGAGGCGTCCCATTCAAACCAGCGCAGATTCGGCTAAGTTACATAAGGAGCTTAAAATATCATCTTGTTGTGATATTGGGTGCCAGAATCGACATAATACAGCCTCAAATTAGAAATTTGATCGCATACTTGCTGCCACTGCCAGACAAAAAAAAAAAAATAAAAAAATAAAGACGACAGCTGTGGTTAAACGCGATAAAACGAGTGGTCTGGACAGAAATGGTCGTCAAAAATACTCGTGTTTGCAGCGCACACTTCTTATCAGAAAAGGTTCAATAAAGTATTGTCTTTTGTTGTTATGGGCGCGTCTGAAGATTTCTTGCATCTCACAACTTTCGTGTATGACAATGGGTCTCATTCACTAATAATTGCGTACGTTTTTCGTATTTACAATTGGTTGTGATTAATTGTGGCTGGAATAATAATGTAGCTGTAAAAATAGTTGCCTGCTGAAATTGAAATGTATTTACATCATCATGACTAGATAGACACGGTGAGTTTGTCTTTACTATACATATTAGACGTGATCCACCTCATAGTAACTTAACAGTCCTGTCAGATCATCCATCCTTTGAGTGAGAGTGTAACGTTACAGGTCGACCGATCTGGTTTCGTCCGTTAAAGTTAACCTTTTCGACATGTTTCCGTGTTGTTGTTGCTCAGCAATGGCACGGACGCGATGCTGTCTGGGGGTTTGGCAAAAGGATGGTGGCCGGTGCTCGGGATGGTGACTGAAGGCGGTGACTGAGTAGTTCGGACGTCACATTTTTACGGAAATCACAAGGGCTTGTGAAAAGGCACAGCTACTTTATGCAGGCTGTGTGCACTTTACTGTGGATTGACTGTTTTGAAACTTATATGGTTGTTACATAGCCCCTAGACCTCAGTTATCATGAAAAAAGCCAGGAAATTTCAGTTTTGACAATATGGAACCTTTAATTGGACTATAAAAGTATAGAAAATGGCTCTTTAATCAATATGAATTGGAACAAGAAATGCACAAGCACAATCTTTAAGCTGCAGTTCGAACTTATTAAATCTGAATCGTGTGCAGGAATAAAACGACTTGGCTATTTAACACCCAGCATGGACTTAAAATCGTCTCCACAGAGCAGAGGAGGGCTTTAATATCGGCGCAGTCATCCATCTCCACCACAGCCGTTGGTACAGAGACGCACGGTGTTCTCGCACTTGCACAGTGGAGAGGAGTGCTAAACTACTGATTAAACAGACTGACAGCCTGCGCTGAGAAAGACGGCATTTAGTGTGTGTGTGATCTGACTGTCCAGTTGTCCAGAGGGTTGGGTGCAAGCAAGCCAAAAGGCCAAATGTGTGGGCGTGTTTGCAAAAGTGTGGGCGTGGGTGTGAATGTTAATGTGCTTTTGTAAGGGCAAAGAAAAGTATGTGTGTATGTGCGCCTGTGGGGTGGGCGAAAAAGTACACAGGCCAGCGCAAAGTCCTTTGGTTTACTTTACTGGCACATCAAGGATGTGGAAGAATCGCATTAATAACGCTCCACTCAGGAGCTCAAACACACACACATGCAGCAGTCCTTCCAGCACAGCAATGGCCCGAGGCACATCCACACTCGTACATATGCCTATCCTCGTATGCACACACCATTATGTGCGCACAAAAACAAATTTCAGTCTATGGAAAACAAATCACCCCAAACAAAAAATTCTATGAGATGTACAAATCTGAGCCCCTCTATCATTCTATGCAAAGTGCTACACATTACCGAAGGCTGCCATCTGTTTCTCCTGCTATAGTGCCATCTCTTTCTTTCTCTTGCTCTTTTTAGTGCTCTCTTCCTCTCTTGCCTTGTAGTGTAATCAGTGTGATAAATGGCAGCAGTGGGGTCCTCCATTACTATGCTTTGTAATAGTCTTATATCTTTCGATTAAGACACACACACACCTGAATTTCTTCAGTGTTGTTTTTGTAAAGTAAAATTATAACTATTAAACTGAAAACCCCCCCCCAAAAAACTAATAAAATATTTTTATATTAGTTTTTCTAATATATTTATATGAACATTAGATGAAAAACTTGATCAACAGATATTAGAAAAAGAACATTGAAGAAATACTGCTTTGTTAATTAACTGAAATAAGTTTGAGTTAAAGTACTAAAACTGAAAAAACAAATTAACGGGAAAAAAAAAAAAATTCCAAAAGCGCATTAAATTACCAAAGCTAAACTAAAATTAAACTTAAGTCTCAAAACATAAAAATAAAAGCAAATATTAATAAATAATATATTAGTATATAAATAATACTTCAATAACACTAGTTCTTCTTAAGGTAGAACTATGCATTTTTAAAGATCATTACAGGCCTTTGTAGTTTATCTTCTGGTACTTCTGATGTTACACCAAGCTGTGCGATTTATAAGGCCAATTACTCTGACTGACTTTACCTAAGAAAAAAAAAGTGTCAGTTCTTTACACCACGCATTCATGAACAACCACCACCCACCCACAATGCTCCACTCTCCAGGCTAAGGTCTCCCAACTTTCTTGAACCATCCTACAACCTGCCCCTATGACCCTATTCCCACTAGCATAACATCAAAAAAAGGCTTGGGTAACCCTCAGGTCTTTCTTCTCCTCTTCAGGTTTCTTCTTTCCTCTCACAGAACAACTTCCCAGACAGTAATCAGTCAGGTTTTAAGAGCTGATATTCACAGACTTGCTATCTGTCACTGAAATCCTGTGGCTGGTGGGAGATCATCCATCTTCATTTGGCTGGACTTCTCTGCAGAATTCAACACTGATAACCACAAAACCTTACTGTCTCTCAATCCTGGTAATCACAGGAACTGTACTTTGCTAGTTTCAGTCCTACTTCACAAGGAGGGGAGAAGGGTCATGTCAGCTAACTATCGGGGTACCTCAGGGTTCAGTGCTCTACCCCCTCCTCTTTATGAGACATCAGCACAGATTTCGGCCTGCCCAACAGACATTTCAGCCCGAATGAAAGAACACCAACTTTAACTTAACTCCTTGTCTAACCTGGGAATACTATTTGCGATATTGTTTGTGAAGTTCATTTGGTCGTCAAAGCCCACTTCTGAAAGTGGGCTTTGAAGATCAAGCAAATCAGACCCTTAAATATTTGAGCATGCTACACCACTCCTTGTTCTGACGGATCATTTCTAGACTGGATTGTAATGCTTTTAGCTGGCCTTCCTGCATGTGCAATCAAAACTCTCCAAATGATCCAGAATGCAGCGGCACGTCTGGTCTTCAATGAACCCAAGAGAGCGGACATTACGCCCCTTTTTGTCTCACTCCACTGGCTGCCAGTTGCTGCCCTCATCAAGTTCAAGGCACAGAGGCTTGTGCACAGAAGAGTCACTGGATCTGCACCCTTGTAACTACACTTCCTTTTGTAAATGTACATTACCTCTACAAATCTGTGCTTCTGTTAACTCTTTCACAAAGTGTCTCATCTACATTTCTGTAGTAGTTAAGGCTGCAATACACTACGCAACAATAAGATTTTTTCAGATTTAAATGTGATGTTTGTGCCAGTTTGACCCTAGTTGTAAATTTTGGGCAGTTTAAGTTGACAGATTTCACAGAAAAATCACACTGTGTTTGATGGGCACAAACTTTGATTTTTATTTATTTTTTGTTATGATTCTATCCGGTTTCATAGGATATCAAACAAGTTTGATATTTGAGCTGATATTACAACAGCCCCGTTTCCACCACAGGAACTTTCCCCAGGAACTAGGGACTTTGGGCCGGTACTTGGTGTGTTTCCACCACAGGAACCAGGATCTAAATAAAGTTCCGGGTAAAAATTTGCCCCTCAGATAGTCCCTGCTCGCAAGGTAGTACTTTTTCAAAGGTCCGGAACTTTCGGGGGCGGGACTTGGGGGCTGAACATGCTGATTGGTTGAGTTCACGCAGCATTGTATTTCAACCACAATATATTAGCATAATTTTTTTTAAATATTACTGTTATTGTGTCATTAAATGTAGTTTTAAAAGTATTTCAGGCGAGAATGTAGTTGTTTAAAACTCAAATCTGCGGATTATTTATAAAGACAGCGCCTATTTGAAAATGTGCTTCGCCGATTTCGGAGACGTGAGGTCCACGTGATCAGCGGGAGATCACACTTCCGAGTCGAACATGCAAAGTCCGAACTACCAAGGATGCAAGTCTGAAATTTGCGTACTTGGTATTGAGAAACCCACGTAGACCTACATCACCAGACTATTAGCCTAATCTTCTCGGTACTTTAGACCGCGATGGAAATGCAGACAGCAACCGGTCTGGGGGGAAAAAAGTTCCTGGGGCAAATTGTTCCAGGTAATTTCGGGGAAAAGAGGCTATTGTTTACATTTGTCAAGTGTTACCTAGCAACAAGGTCCATGTTTCTGTGAGACAGCAATTACAAAGTTGGCAAGTGTGTGTATGATGCCTAGATCTTTTCAGTTGTTCAGATTCTAAAAGTCATGTAGTCTATTACTGCCTTTAGCATTTGAAGATCTGGCCAGAGTTTAGTGTCATTGATTTACAGTCTGAACTAACATGCGAAAGAAAGAAAACAAATATAGACTCACACTTGTTACAGTGAGGTTCTAGTGCTCACCTTTGGGTTGTTTGTGTCAAAGAGGCCAGTGGAGAGGCCAATGAGAAGTGTGTCGCCATGCCTTTGGGAGCGCAGTGGAGAGACAGAGCGGGAACGTGAGGCGATGGAGGAAGAGTCTTCCAATGAGGACTGAGCAGACAGGATGGCCAACGCTACTGTTCGCCTGTGAGCTGGACTACTGCTTAGCTTCACAAACAAAGGCTCATCTACTGAAAAAAAGAAGAGGCCAACAAAAACTTCATTTGTTTTTTGTTTTTGACAGTGGAGATTCTTTCAAACTGACATTCTTTAAGCTTCTGAGGATCAACATAGTTAGAAAGTAAATGAATTTTAAAGGGGATACTGGAGCGCTTTGATATGGTGCATAATGAGAGGGAGAGAAGGTGTCTTAATATTGCATTTGAGACTACCTGCAGGTTCAGGGTGTTTCTCTTCTGTTTGTGTTATCTCTGTGCACTCTGCTTGTATTACTCTGCCCTCTGCTGGCCTAAAATAAAAATAAAAACACAATGATTAAAGGAATAGTTAATTGAAAATAAGTTGTCATTTTGTCCACTACTGTAAGATTTTAGTTTAGTTTTTGTGAAGATATCAATATTTCAGCATTAATTAAATTGATCAGAAAATACAGTAAATACATTTATAATGTTACAAAAGATATCAAATAAATGCTGTTCTTTTGAACTTTCTATTTATTAAAGAATCCTGTTTTTTTTTTTATCACTGATTCAGTAAAAATATTACACCGACAACTGTTTTCAACACTGATAATAGTAAGCAATGTTTCTTGAGCACCAAATCAGCATATTAGAATAATTTCTGAAAGATCATGTGACACTGAAGACTAAAGTAATGGCTGCTAAAAATGTCATTTGAAAAATAATATAGGAATAAATTTCACATTATTACTATTTCAATATTTATTAAATAAGAAAAAACACTGACCATAAAAAAAAAAAAAAAAACCCAAACAAAAAAATCCTACCAACCCCAAACTTTTGAATGGTAGTGAACGTTCTAAACCTGTGCGCTGTTACTCTCTTTAGAACACAAAATGTAAGCCAACTGTTACATAATTCTTGTCCTTCAACAACTGTTCTGTGACAGTGACTAGGTCTGAGTGAGTGATTAATCAAAATCGGATTGCAATCGCGATTTAAGATGTTGCAATTTGCTAATCGCAAAGCCTGTGATGTGGATGCTATATGACTCCGTTCCAGAGCAAATGCATGACTGCCAGCCTTGAGTGACAGTCTTACTAACCAACTGAGTGAGCGCACCTCCCTTCTCCCCAATCAGCACTGCTCTAGCCAACTGTGTAAATGCCCACCATAAAAAAACAAAAACAAACAGAAAGCGGGAGAGAGAGTGGGATAATGGTGTCTACAGGGTCAGATTGATAGTTGGGCAAATTAATATTAAAGAAAAACGTATGTAATATGAGATTACCGAACAAAAAAGGTAATTTGCAAGAGCTGTGTCACAACACATATCAAAAGCTCCCTTATCGGTTCTGCTTTCAGTATTGGAGAGTAAAAAATACATTCTTAGATGTTTCTATTAGTACGTTTCTTCAAATATTTCTACTTGTGTCAGGCTGTTTAGGTGAACTTTCTGTTTAAATGATAACACATAAATATTTAAAATGTAGTACTTTAAATGATAATTTGATTTTGAGAAAAAAAAAAAAAAAAAGTCAACATTATTGAGATGGATATATAGATCAGCCATGCATCAACATTGCAGTAACACTGCAAATAAAACCTTTCACAGGTTTGAAATAAATTAGAAAAAAATCTGTATTCATTTTAACAGCGATACAGATATTAATGCCAAAATTATGCTACCAGCTGTCAAATGCTTACGGAGACACTGGAGTGTCATTTGTCCATGCTTGCATTACATCTGCTGGGGGCGGCTTTGAGGGTTGCTGAGAGGCTTCATCCAGAACTACTGACTCCATATCATCCACCACTGGAAGGACAGAAAATGTTTGTTACAAACAGTAACAAGTGCAAAAGGTCTCACTATGATCTGAATTTCTACACATTTCAATCTTGAATAATAAGGTATCTCGCTAAGTGTAATGCATTCATTTTCAGTGTAACACTATTCTCACCCTCTGTCTCACTTTCTCCAGACGGAGTCTTTTGTATCTCTTCTGTTGTTTGTGGGATTAGTTCCTGACTTTTAACCTCTGCTGTGATTGGCACTGTCTCCTGACATGTCACTTCTTGTATGGCAAGGCCAATGGCAGGCAGGCACGGCTGACGAAGAGGCACTTGTTTGGTTTCATGAGTGACATCTAAAGACTCTTCAATAAGATTAAGGCTTTCTGGGTGGGAAAAAAAACACAAATAGAAACTCAGGATTAACAGGAAGCTATTGTCAGTAAGACTGAACACATCACTAGATGAAAAAGACTCTGATCAAAGACTCACCAGTCAGTGTGTGGTCACAAGTGCTGGCGGGATCTAGTTTCTGAGTAAAGGGCTGGAGCTCTGCCTCTTCCAACACCTTCAGAACCTCTGAGTCTGGACTCCGCCCCCAAGCCTTCCTTAGCCCCTCCCCCTGCCAATCATCCATGCAAATGACTTCACCTGCTGTTTTTTCTGAAACAAGTTTAAAAAAAATATAATAATGTTACTGCATATAAATAAGCCAACCATTTTATTATATAAAAATGAAACATGATTATACTCTCCGGGCACAGAATACTACAGATCTAGCAAATAACCTAATGCCTTGTTTGTTATTAATCCAGTTGCTATAGAGCGGCTGGAGTCCCAGTGCAAGTAACAACACACCATCCATGGTTACAAAACAAAACACTCTCTAATACATAATCTATTCACTCTGGAAGTAATAGGGATGTGTATAATTAATTGACTACTTTTATTCAAATTATTCAAATGTGCACCTCAGCCTGCTGTAGCCATTAATTTCTCACTGTAGCTCATCTAAATGTTGCCTTCATAACTGAACGCACTATGAATACGTGATGCTGATGTAATGAGAGCTGATGGTGTGTGCTTTTCACTGCTGCAATATTTTGATTCTTGTTGACACAATCACTTCTCATTAGAGCCTTGCAAATGTGCTACAAGAAACTTGGTCACTTGTCAGGTTGGTATCTGTGAGTCTATGCAACCAGTGCCGCAGAACACATTTTCTTAGTAGGCTAAGACAACCTCCACCATTTGTTTTTCCACAAGTGTTCTGTGTTTTATCAAACACAAACTATAAATTTGATAAAATAAAGTGTTTAATCAGTTGCAAAAACTGCATAAACTACAGAATCTCAGGACGAGGACGTTTACCCGTTAGATGACCTGCTGTTGTAAGGCTAGTTTCTTCCAGAGTCTGCTGAGCCACAGACAGAAGAGGGGCACCATCAGTCTGCCACTTCTTCCTGTCTCCACCAGAGGGAGCATTCGTCTCTGGAGATGCCACCTGAGACACTGAGATAGGACAAGAGAGGGGAAACGAAGAGAATGTGTATAGTACTCGTATGACATGAATATCTAAAAGATATGAATTGTATCTTTTATTACTGACCTACAAAACACACAAAAAAAAAAGCTAATAAAACTAAGTCTGTTCTGATCTGACTGGTCTTTAGTAATTTAAACGTCAAATAGTTTTATCAAATTTAAGATCATAAATCATGGTATAATAAAGCCTTAATTAACAATGCAAGGGGTCTTACATTTGAGGATGGAAAAACAGGAATTGTGATACGGCCTAATGTGATTATTATAAAATTCAAAATATTTAAATGTGATCGCTGCACATTTCAAAGTAAAAAATAATAGTCAACCTATAATTCATATGTGTTGATATATTTGTACATAAAACAATTTCAAAACATTTGTATAATGAATAAAACACATCTTGAGCATTTTACACTTGCAGTTATCCTATTTTGTTGATAAACAAATCAGCAGCCTGTTTAATCAAGTAAAACGTGAATTTGTGTCACAGCCTGTTTAATTATGTAAAGGAATCGGAGACACATGATTTACTTTCAGATTGTATGGAATTTTTCTGCATGTACATAAGGTGCAAATGTGCAGGTCTTAAAAAGTCTCAGGTTTGACTTTAGATATCCTATAAAGAAATGCATGTAGTCACACGTGGTTTTTCAGCAATAATAATAATAAGAACATATCGATGAAATTATTGTGTTTATACCTGCCAGAGTTGCACAGGTCTCCTCCAGAGTTTGTTCGGCTGCAGACAATATGGGTGGAGTTACAGCTTCCCATTTCCTCCTATCACCAGCTGTAGGAGGTCTTTCTTCTGTGATGGAAGGCTGGATCTGTTGAGGAGTTGGGCATGGTGCACTGCTGCAAGGTGTGGCATCTTTCACAGCGTCTTCCTCAGTGGTCTGGACCTTCTGATTAAGTCTGCGAAGAATCTCCTTCTTGTCACTCTTAATAAAAAAAAAAAAAATAAAAAAAAAATTATAGTGATAAATTATTCAATAAACTGCTCTCTTATATTAATGGTATTTCACACATCCAAATATGCATTTCCCACCTGTACACCTGATGTTTCTGCTTTAAGGAAGTCCTCTTTCATAGGAGAACTCGGTCCTGATGAAATCTACCAAAAAAGAAAATATATAAGCATCGCATGGCCATTTAAACAAACACAGCAAAGGTGATTTAATCAGTGTGATGGGTGACTAACCGCGCCCACATCCTTCAGAGCAGCAGTCATGGAGATGGCTGGAGTGGCGGGTCTAGAGGAGGGTGTGGCTTTGGAAGCATCTTCCTGAGGGGTGGAGTCAGATGGCTGAGTGGCAGGGGCTGCAGGAGGTGGAGCTCCGCCCACAGCTCCAACAGCAACCTTCACTCCTCGTGCAACAAGCTGCTTTGTCAAAAAAGATGAGACAAAACAAAAAGGCACAATAAAATACATGAGATGGATGAGGAGAAACGAGGAAAGAGGAGGAGTTTGGGAAAGAAATATGACATACATGATCCTCCCATGCTTTCTTCTCTCTCTCATATGCTTCTCTTCTCTTCTTCTCCAGCTGTTCTTTAATTACAGCAGCACGAGCCTTTGACTGGGCCTTACATAAAAGCACACATTCTTGATAATTGTTTTACTCAATTAACAGTCCGGTTGCTTTTGCATTCTGATACTAACACAATTATACTTTTATACATTTAAGACCATTTAAAAATCATCCAAGAATCCTGATTTTTTTTTTTAGCATGGTTTCCACAAAAATATTAAAGCAACAACTGATTTCAACATTGATTATAATAAGAAATGTTTCTTGAGCACCAAATCAGCATATCAGAATGTTTTCTGAAGTATCATGTGACACTGAAGACTAAAGTAATGGCTGCTGAAAATTCAGCTTTGCCATTACAGGAATTTTAAAATATACTGAAATAGAAAACAGTTATTTAAAATAGTAATATTTTACGATATTAAGGCTTTTACTGTATTTTTGATCAAACTAATCATAAGAGACTTCTTTTAAAAAAAAAAAAAAATATATATATATATATATATATACCTACCAACACCAAACATTTGAATGGTAGTGTATATAAATACATCTTCAATTCAAATTATTATGCTGATAATTTATTTTGAAATAATATATATTAAAATGCAAAACCTTTAAAGCCTCGATCTTCTTCCTCCTGAGTACTGCCTCTTCACATGTCTCCTGACTGTCTGAGCCATCGCTGTCATACTGAGATAGATGGTCCAAATATAACAAATTAATACATTTAAAAATCTATTTAATGTGTAAAAGCACCGCAAGTGATGCGAATAAATAATAGTAAACATTAAAATATGTATAATGATGCAGCTGACAACATTATCAACAATAAATCTACAGTTGAAAGTAATGTCAAATGGGCCTAAACGTGGGTACATATACCTTCTCTCCTCTGAGGCGAGCTTTGATCTGCTGGCGTTCATTAAAGTTCTGTAGTCGGATCTGTCGTAATCTCGCCAAGTACTCCTGAGAAAAACAGTTCACAGTTATCTCTTTGTTCTCTTCCTATTTTCTCCTTCCGACAAACATAAGAACAGGGGCAAGACACTTACTGTATTATTGAACATGAAATATAATTGTTGAAATACATTGGAAAAGAAATACAGCATTAAACATTTACACTGTATTGTGGGAACAGCAAACTTAAAGTTACAGCAGAATCAAAGCCATTCATTGAGGAGGACCATAAAAAGCAGCAGTTAGTCTTCAGCTGGGATCCTGCAGATACACTGAATACTCTTTAAAAATAGAAAAAATGATGAGGGACCCAAAACAAGGAGTGTTGAAGCAGAATAACATCCACACACACACAAACAAAGATAAAAACAGCATTGGGGAATTTTGCCAGAATGTGGTATTGGATGAAATGAAATAATAAGCTATAACATTTTCAGTGTATTTCACAGCCACATTCAACAAACATACACTGTGCAGGTACTGGACATCAGATGGCGCTGGTGAGCAGATGCAGCAACATCAGGTGGGCATTTACAACTTAAAATAAGGAACCGAACAATGAAGGGTTTAAGTGACTTGATGGATTGAGGAGTGTTGTTTGGTCCCAGACAGGACTCCTACCTCCTCCTCTTTGTTGACTTGGGGTCTCCTGCATCGGGAGGAGTTTGTCCAGCTTGCAAAGATGGCGGCCAGGTTTTGCCGGGCCCCCTATTCACCCATTGGTTAATCCGATATTACAAAAGCCACATAATTAAATGTATTATCAATTCCATCACTGACTTCAACACCTTATTTCTATACATCAGTTGTTAACTGAATGAAGACAGATCTGAATGTGAGCTTGTGGTTGATTGTAAGAAAGGGGCAGGGTTTAAGCGGAGTAAATAATTGGAGATGTCCAGCATACGTCACCAGAGAGAAGTCTATCATTTTAGCAGAAAATCAAGTTATGACATATTAATTAACATTTGCATGGATTAATAGTTCACAATAAGATCAGTAAGATGAATGTACAAAATAGTTGGGGTGTTTTTTTTCATATCACGTTGACCTTAAAACCTATAGTGAAAATAATGTTCTGTGGAAATTTACTTTATGCCATAAACATTGTAGATAAAGAGTGTACTGAAACCAGAACATTAATTTAACCAGAAGAGGCCAAGGTAAAAAAAATAAATAAAAAAAAACTCGTACCAGCTGTCCTTCCGCACGGACTTTATTCAGCATGGCTTCTCTTTTCCGCTGTAGAAACTCTTCCACCTGCTTAGCCCTCTCTGCCGCCAGCTGACCTCGAAACCTAGAGACAGAGAGATAAAAGAGGTGATCTTAGATCTGCTTGACAGACCGGCAGACTGAAGACAGACTGAATATCTGACAAACATTACTGATGAATACACATAGCCACCTGACCTATTGGCATAGTCGTTCTTTGAAATCTGCTCGCTTTGGAGACTTGCTTTACGTGGTTCTTTCCTGACAACATCCTTAACAGGGATGCAGGCATGACCATTCAGCAACCCTGAGTCTGTAGCGGTGCTTTAATGATAATAACATATGCACATTAAATCAAAAATTATTCAAAGACAGGAATACAAAAACACTTGTGAACTAGTCTTGAATGACAGTTTCTTTCTCATTCATCATTCACCTGCCATTGTCTCCTGAAGACTTGGCTCCTTCCCCAGCACCATCTTTAGGTGTAGGTTTGGATGGTTTTTCAGCTGCTGTGTGGACATGGTCAAATGGAGCTCTGCTTGGAGCTAAAGCAGGAACAGGAGCAGGAGTAGGGGTGGGGCCAGGCACAGGGGATGGGCCCATTCCAGGGGAATGTGGTGCTCCAATGCCGCCACCACCACCTCCATAAAACTATGCAAAAATATGCACTGAATGAGAAACCTTAACAATATTAGCAGCTTTTATTGACTAATCTGCAGCAAACAAGGAAAACTATTGTACCTTTCGCTCAGGACTGCTGCCTCCACTGGAACTGAGCACATGTCTCCACCCCTGCTCCCGAGCCCGGTTTATCCGGTTCACCTAAAATAAAAAGGTCCAAGTTAAAGTTAATATAAACAAATGAAACCAACGTCAATTTATTGTAAATAACCATTTGCAGAAGGGCAGTGATCAGTTCACCTTTTCCCTCTCAAACCTCTTCATCTGAGCAGCCTTCAGTAACAACATCTACAGAGAGAAACACAATTACTAAGGGGTCACTAACTCAATCAACAGGCTTTTAAATGTCTTTCTACCCAAGAGACACATTACAAATAGCATCCATCCATATAATGAAACTAGAACATCCAACATCTGCTGAACTTGATGTGAACTCATTCAATCACCACACTACAGGCACAAAACAAAATAAACATAACTTACAATTTAGTATGTATGCATGCATGCGTGCGTATATATATATATATATATATATTTATTAGTGCTGTCAATCGATTAAAAAATTTAATTACGTATCACGATACAGAGGCCACGATACGATACACATCACGATACGGGACTGCACTGAATTTCACCTCAGAAAAATTTTGTAAAACAGCCGTTTATTAAACACTGCATACTATAGGGCCATTGCTAACTATAGGCAGAGCAGCAGTTGACCTCTGCATTATGAATGGCCTCCATAACTGTACCACAGTACAATATAGGTAATGGCATATGTTTCATGTTTACATTGGGCACTCCCTACCAGGTAAAATATTCTGATTGCTTGCATCTTGTTTTTAAGCCCATAAATAATAATGTACTCTTCTAATAAATTTATATTGTAATGTACGCACACACACACACACACAGATCACGTTGCGGTGCACACAGACATTCAGCAACAATGTTTTTAGCGCTGCCCCGCAATTTTATCAATAAAATAGCTTAATCGCTCAAGAGCTACATTATATTTCTCAACAAGGAGCTGGTAACATCGCTTCTGAAGGAATTAAAGCCACAGCTTTACGGTTGCGGTGGTCATTCATACATACACAGCATTGTTTCTGAAGGAATTAAAGCCACAGCTTTACTGTTGCGGTGGTCATTTATACATACACAGCATTGTTTCTGAAGGAATTAAAGCCACAGCTTTACTGTTGCGGTGGTCATTCATACATACACAGCATCTCTCTCTCTATTTCTCTCTCTCTCTCATAAGTGAACACTTGATGAATTTCACTTTTCTGATAATAGAATATTGAAGTGGAGATCGCTAAACTGCAAGCTAGCCGGTGTTTTCAGAAAGCAAGCGCGTTTATCCACAATGGAGAGAGCGCGTGTACACATGGTTGCCAGGTTGATAAAAATAAGTATCACACTTAGTAGATATTTTCGTATTGCGCAAGTGGGTAGCTCTATTTCGGGGATTACGTCTCTTTATATCAGGCAACCCAGTTGTGTTCCTCTGCGGTCAGATTAAACATTGTTGTTAAACATTTTAAACTGTGTTCTTGTATTCAAATTAAGCACGGTCCACACTGCTGCACACACGCCACAATATCTATACAGGGCCAGCTGTATCGATACACGTATCGTCAAATCTCTGTGACGATACATCGTTGTATCGATATTTCGAACACAGCACTATTTCTTACTATTATTAATATTGAAAACAGTTGTTCTGCATTTTCTCAGGATTCTTTAATGAATAGAAAGTACAAAAGAACAATGATCTGAAATAATAATCTGTATCACTGTAAAAGAAGATTCAGGATAGCAAAAAAAAAAAAAAGAAAAAGAAAAATTTCTCACCTGTTCTCTTTGCTTCCTTTCCCTCTCAATCATCTCCATCCGTTTCTTCCTCAAAACTTCCTGAAACAGAACATGGCCCTGATGCTTTTAGACATGATGCAAACAGTATTTCTCATTACTTGTTTGCAATAGTGATGACACAGAAAAATTTGTTTGTACAACTCCATGTGGCAAAGTGAGGCAAGAGCAGTCAAACATCCATGTATGATCTTGAAAGAATATTTGTTCCAAAAATGGATCAGTCATTGAACAATAACGGTTTAGCATCTTGTGACTCAGAAGGTAGAGTAGGTCTAGACACATTTATAGAATGAACACTGGACTGATGAAAGGGTTAATAAAGAAAGGGGTGGAAAAGAAAACAAAAATGTAGATGTCCACCATATGAATGACAGCAGTTGGAGAGAAGCAGAAGGACACCAACAAAAAAAAGAGGGGAAAGAAAGTGTCACTGAAGGAAAAAAAAAGACAAAAAAAAACAGATGTGCGTGTTTAGAATATTAGATTGTGATACTACAGCAGCAGGTGATAACTTAACCTAAATCTAATCTCTTTATCATTTTATTTAAATAATTAGAAACGGTCACTTTGCTTACAATTTTATCCAGAGTAACTATAAGTACACCTATCACTTTGATAGTGCTGCTGGACCAACCTAAATCTAATCTCTTTATCATTTTATTTAAATAATTAGAAACGGTCACTTTGCTTACAATTTTATCCAGAGTAACTATAAGTACACCTATCACTTTGATAGTGCTGCTGGACCAACCTGTGGATAAGTGTCCTGCTCAAAGGCACAATACGGAACAATTACTAATTCTTTCCAAAAAGATTACAATATTTCTGATAGCAGCTCAGATCTTTAACCACTAGAGAAGACCAATAAATGGAACACATTAGTGATATAAAGGGCAAACCTATTTGAGGCTTACAGGGCAAAAGATTTTGGTGGAGGACAAAGTGTATTTGCACAGGGGTAAGTGGATTAAAAAGGAGGATCAGGTTTGGGTGTTAGTAGAAGGGTCTGTAGATAGTGGGCACTCTCTAATGTACCTCATGCTTCCTCCTTTCCTCCTCCACTCGACTCACTCTCCTCTGAGCTGCTGCAGGAGGGGGAGCCTGGACAACACATGACACCGAGGGGCGAGGATCAGAGGTCTCTCGCTCTCATTTATAGCACACAGCGGGACAACATCAACAAATGTCTGAATGTTACACAAGTGCACCTCAGTGCCCCTCCTAACATACCGAGTGATAATGTATGGGCAAAACATAGGAGTGGATTAGCCAATGACATACATGTGGTCTTTATTTCCCATGGTTCTCACCTGCTTGAGTTTGACTAGTTTCTTTGCTGCATCCGGGACCTTTCTGATGGCATCAGATGGTCTTCGGACTGTTAAAGGCACTCCATATTTGGCTGCTGGCTTTGTGATTTTCTGAGCTGGGGAGATGGGGATGGGGCCTGGGGCAGGGCGTTTGGCTAGGGAGTGAAGAGGAACAGAACAAATGGATTTCTGGTATGTGGAGATCAAGAGAACAATTTAAAAATATACTCCAGGCACATCTCAATAAGTGACTACTGCTCATCCGTCAGTGGATACCATGATTCGCAAGTAATTTTTTCCCCCTAAATTTAGGATAATAGAATAATCCAGATATACAACAACATCAACAGAGGGTAACAAATGTATTAGTTATTAATGCATGTTTACCTGGTGCTCCCTGGGCCACACTCATTTTAGGCTGATTAAGGTGAAGTGAGTGGCTGAATTCCTGAGCAATAATCTGCAACATACAAGGAAACATACTAAACAAAAAAATTCTCCAACACATGCGGGATTGGGTCTGGAATTAGACCTGAGCGTTATATAACATCCGAGTTATTTCTGAGTCACAACGCACAGACCGATTCATCATCACACTGCTATAAATGTCTGTTTGTATGCGTCACCTGGGGGCTGAGAAAGTTGTGAATCCTGCGAGCAAGAAAAGGCTTGTCCAAAATGGCTGAGACGGAGGGTCTCTCCCGGGGGTTGCGCTTGAACAGCTTGGCCAGGAGAGAGCGCAAGTCTTGGGAGTAATGAACGGAAACAGGTGGGTATGAGCCACGGATGATTTTTAACACCAGGTTCTTCATGTTTCCGGCCTCAAACTGAGAGAAAGACATCATATAATTGGTCCAACTTGAAAATAAAATGATAATACCACCTTCACTCAAGTCATAAATCACGTAAACCTACAATAATAGCAAAGAATACAGAAAAAAAGACTTTCAAATGAATCAACAGTGAATTTTCTCTTCAGCAGGAAAGAGTCTCTCTCCACACAGCTAATCATCTCAATTTAAAAGCTGAATAAAGCTGCTGCAGTTTCACTTGCCACTCCACTATAAAATATTAGTCTCTTCAGAACATTCATGGTGTAAATAATGAAAGGAATGAAGTGGGAGAGGAAGAGGGAGAGAAAATGAGTCCTACATACAGAGACAGATTAAAAAGATATGAAAGAGATAGTTCTGTTTTATCGTTCACATCAAAAGATAAGCACAAAAACTCCCTTGCACACAAAAGCTACTATTGAGAACATGAGGTACTTACTGCATGCTTAAGCGTGCACATTTCATACAGGACACATCCCAGGGCCCAGATATCACTAGGGTCAGACCCGACAGAACAACGCAGAAAGAAAGAGAGAGAAGACAAAAAACAAAACAGACAGACAGGGAGAAAGTGGGACAAATGGGTAAATTTTGGGGTGGCACATGTGGATTACTCACACGTGCACATGCAAATATATACACGCAAACAAACAGCATATAAAATCTAAAGTGATTTGAATATCAAACAACATGGCTTTGCACAATATCTGATTTTTTTTTTGCAAAGGACTACACGAAATCTAATGTTTACAATCCAAACCAATGCACATCGATATGTGGCTTAAAATCCAATTAATGCATCACAGTCTGAATGTTCATATTATATTTCATCATTCAGGATGTGATGGAATTGAAAGGATCAGGATTGAAAACCAATTAAGATTTGTGTGCAGTGCATGGTGAACAAAGTCATTTAAAGTCTATATCTCAGTACACACTCTGATACCAAGAAACTTTTAAAATTCATACTCTACCAACAATCAAACATTTGGGATCAGTAAGATTTTATTTTTTCAAGAAATCAATACTTGTATTCAGTAAGGACGCATTAAATTGATCAAAACTTACAGTAAATACATTTATAATATTACAAAAAAAAAAACTTCCATTATTCATTATTTTTTTACTTCATATTTGTCGAAGAATTCTGGGAACAAAAATAAACATGGTTTTACAAAAAATATAAAGCAGCATAAATGTTTTCAATACTGATGTTTCTTAAGCACAAAATCAGAATGATTTCTGGAGGATCATGTGACACTGAAGACTGGAGTAATGGTGGATATAAATTTAGCTTTGCCAACACAGGAATAAATTACATTTTAAAATATGTACAAATAGAATGCAGTTTTTAACTTGTAATAAATATTTCACAATATTATTATTTTTACTATATTTTTGATCAGATAAATGCAGATTTGGTGAGCTTAAAGGATTTTTATATACACACACTAATTAAAAAAAATCTTACAGACCCTAATCCTTTAAACAGTAATGTAATACAGCTGGTGTTCATTAATACTGGCTAAAAATATTCAGACTGATTAAGTTACAAACAGTCCAGGAACAAATGACTTGGGATCAATATGTAGCTGCTGGGATCAGATAAACTCATAAACTTACATCACCACTAATGATTCAGCAAACTGTACATGAGTCAGGGAGTGCTCTGTAGCTAGTGTACTGCTCATATATACCCCCTCTGGCTCAGAACAGGAAGTACTTTACCTCTTGTTGTTGTATGGTTTATTTTCACATATCTCTGGTGACAGGTAGTAAGGTGTGCCGATACATGTCCTCGCCAACTCCACAGTGCTGCACACACAACCACATTACCTATGAAGGTCATTCTCACCGGCACATTCCTTATGATGTTTTGAAATCAAATTGAAATTGCTTGCCTATTCAAAACTCTAGCGATTCCAAAGTCACCCAGCTGAATGGTACCATCTTTGGTCAGAAAAATATTCTTGATAGAAAACAAAAGCAGAAACCATATAAGGCATATGTACACCAAGTCGTAGTATATTGTACATTATGCTGTAGTTCCACAGAAATGTTGGTACAAG
Source organism: Schizothorax lantsangensis (assembly GCA_027422415.1). NCBI lineage: Eukaryota > Metazoa > Chordata > Actinopteri > Cypriniformes > Cyprinidae > Schizothorax > Schizothorax lantsangensis. The sequence continues at coordinate 16,914,540 of CM049855.1, forward strand.
TGTGTGTGTGAGAGAGAGACAGCCGTACCTGTGATTTGATGTCCCTGTGTAGGATTTTGCGGTCATGTACGTGTTTCAGAGCCAGGCAGATCTGCACAAACCAGTCAAGAATCTTCCAGAAAACAACAGACAGTGTTCAGTATTTCAGACAATAACATTGCAAGACTATTCTTGCAAAAAAATTGGCCTTTTGCTAACATTCAACTAAGAATATTTTATTTTATGATAAAATAAATCTTTTTTTATTTAATGGTATATCCAAGTAGCATTTGACTGGTCCAACAATGCCACCCCTGTGGGGCGACCCAGTCTATATACTGTGCAGAATAAAATAGATTAGCAGCTGATGTGACTGTTCTTCATTCCATATGAGTGCATATGACTTTAAATAGATACCATTTACTTTTGTAGGAGTGAGAATTTTTTTTTTTTTAAAGCTTTGATAATTTGCAGCCTGTTGTAAGGTGCAGAGCTTAACTGACATTGTATTGTTCCTCCTACCTGTTCCTCAGGGAATATAGTCCCTCTCTGATTATTGATCTTCTTAAACAGGTCTCCTCCCTCACAGTAGTCCATTACTATGTACAAACAACCACTCTCTGAAGAAAAAGAGAAAAATTATTGTACTTCAATGACAAAGTAACAGCAATGTTTCAGATCACAGCCTGGGTGGCTTCTTGAGATTTAAACAATAAGATTTATTTTAAATCATAAAAAATAATGCATTTAATTGATCAAAAGTGACAGAAAACATTTATAATGTTATAGGAGAATTTTTTTTTTTTACAATAAATCAGCATATTAGAATGATTTATTGAGGGTCATAACAGTGAAGACTGGAGTAATGACTTAAAATATATTAAAATGAATTAAAAAATTTACAATACATTAAAACAAAAATCATTTATTTATACTTATAAAAATATTTTACAATATTACTGTTTTTACAATGTTTTGATGAAAAAAGTAGAGCATAAGAGACTTCTTTCAAATACATTAAAGTTACAAACTTTTGGATATTAGTGTATCTGTACATGTGATATAATCAGATTTAAACTCTTAGGTTTCGCTGTATATTTAAAATGGAATTAAGCTGACATAATCCCCTCCATTGCTAATATCATTAACATTCATATACCACCCCGGTTTTATGTCATTAATTAGCCTGCCATCCGGATGTCAGAGATACTGCTGCTGCATGACTTCATGTAGAAAAACTATCATTAGCTCAACGACATCCTCTCTATAATTTAATTCAAGAGCTTGGAGCTCCTCCAGATCATGCAGACTGCCTGATATATCAACCAGACACAAGCCTTTAGAACAGAAATGCAGTGGGTCTGGTCTGTGCCGGAACTAATGTTCTCAGATTAAATCAATATCGGTCAACTAAAGACCAAAGACCTCATAGACACTCGTTTGTCATGCCTGTCGACACAATGGCAGAGCTGGGCAACGAAGCATCATATTCCAACATCACTTAATACACATTTCAGAATATGGATGTCTTCACGTATGAGTGGGCTTTACCTTCAAATGATTCCTTGTACTGGACGATGTTTGGATGGCTCATGTTAGCCAGAACTGCCACCTCTTTACGCGATTCTTGCCTTTCTTTGTTCGACATCTGATGAGATAAAGAATACTACATGTGTATATGAAGGCAGATATGGAACAAGTATCATCTTATTAAAATAATTAGTTTTTTAATAACTGAAATACTTATTAAATTCATCAAAAGATGTCTAATAGAAAGAAATGAACTCACCCTGGAGATGCCAATCTCCTTGATAACATATTGTCGGCCGTCTGTCCTTGACTTGACCAGGATGGCTTTCCCAAAGGATCCCTCCCCAATTTTCTTCAATCTCTCATATTTATCCATGTCTGTGCAAATGACTTCTCATGCTGAGGCAAAGGGAACAAAATACATAAAATTAGGATCACCAGTAAACCAATACTAGGATTTTTGTAAAGTTATAGCATAAAATATGATCTCTCTCTCTTTCTAGATATGTAGCCTAGATATACAGGTGCATTTCAATAAATTAGAATGTCGTGAAAAAGCTCATTTTTTCTTGCAAGTTATTTCAAAAAGTGAAACTTTCATATATTTTAGATTCATTGCATGTAAAGTAAAACATTTCAAGTTTTTGTTTTAATTTTGATGATTAGAGCTTACAGCTCATGAAAGTCAAAAATCAGTATCTCAAAATATTAGAATATTTACATTTGAGTTTCAATTAATGACCATCCCTACAGTATAAATTCTGGGCATCTCGTTCTTTGAAACCACAATAATGGGGAAGACTGCTGACTTGGCAATGTCCAGAAGACGAACATTGACGCCCTCCACAAAGAGGGTATGTCATTGCTACGCCGATGACACGCAGCTCTATCTCTCTTTTCAACCTGATGATCCAACGGTAACTGCACGGATCTCAGGCTGCCTGGCGGACATCTCGGCATGGATGAAAGAACATCACCTACAGCTCAACCTGGCAAAGACTGAGCTTCTTGTCGTCCCTGCCACTCCGACTCTACAGCATGACTTCACGATTCAGTTAGGCTCATCAATAATTACCCCATCAACTTCGGTCAGAAATCTTGGTGTAATCTTTGATGACCAGCTGACCTTCAAAGAGCACATTGCAAAGACTGCTCGATCTTGCAGGTTTGCGCTACACAACATCAGAAAGATCAGGCCCTTTCTGACAGAGCATGCTGCGCAACTTCTTGTCCAGGCCCTTGTCGTTTCTAGGCTGGACTACTGCAATGCTTGTCTGGCTGGACTTCCATCAAACACAATCAAACCTCTACAAATGATTCAGAATACAGCGGCACGACTGGTCTTCAACGAGCCAAAAAGAGCCCATGTTACACCTCTCTTCATCTCCTTGCACTGGCTACCAGTTGCAGCTCGCATCAAGTTTAAGACACTGATGCTTGCATACAGAACGACCACAGGCTCAGCACCCTCCTACTTCCACTAACTATTACGAATCTACATCCCCTCCAGAAGTCTGAGATCTGCTAGTGAGCAACGCCTTGTGGTACCATCACAGAGAGGCTCAAAATAACTCTCCAGAACATTCTCGTTCACCATTCCTGGCTGGTGGAATAATCTTCCCACCCCTATCCGGAATGCTGGATCCTTGTCAATCTTCAAGCAACAACTGAAAACTCATCTCTTTCGGCACTACTTGACTTCATCCTAAAAAAAAAAAAATATATATATATATATATTCTTTCGCTTTATCTTTCTCTCCTTCCCTTGCTAGCTTGTACTTATTTGAACAATGACAGACTTGGTGTTACGAGCACTTCCTCTGTCTGATTGCCTCTTCAAGATGAATCGCTTTATGTATTCCCCAATTGTAAGTCGCTTTGGATAAAAGCGTCTGCCAAATGACTAAATGTAAATGTAAGTCACAGAGGGTCATTACTGAAAAGTGTGGCTGTTTACAGAGTGCTGTATCAAAGCATATTAAATGCAAAGTTGACTGGAAGGAAGAATTTGGGTAGGAAAAGGTGCACAAGCAACAGGGATGACTGCAAGCTTGAGAATACTGTCAAGCAAAGCTGATTCAAACACTTGGGAGAGCTTCACAAGGAGTGGACTGAAGCTGGAGTCAGTGCATCAAGAGTCACCACGCTCAGACATCTTCGGGAAAAGGGCTACCAAGCCACTTCTGAACCAGAGACAACGTCAGAACCGTCTTACCTGGGCTGTGGAGAAAAAGAACTCCGTGGTCCAAAGTCCTCTTTTCAGATGAAAGTAAATTTTGCATTTCATTTGGAAACAAGGTCCCAGAGTCTGGAGGAAGAGTGGAGAGGCACAGATTCCATGTTGCTTGAAGTCCAGTGTGAAGTTTCCACAGTCGGTGATGATTTGGGCTGCCATGTCATCTGCTGGTGTTGGTCCACAGTGTTTTCTGAAGTCCACAGTCAACGCAGCCATCTACCAGGAAATTTTAGAGCACTTCATGCTTCCTTCTGCTGACAAGCTTTATGGAGATGCTGATTTCATTTTCCAGCAGGACTTGGCACCTGCCCACACTGCCAAAGGTACCAAAAGCTGGTTCAATGACCATGGTGTTACTGTGCTTGATTGGCCAGCAAACTCGCCTGACCTGAACCCCATAGAGAATCTATGGGGTATTGTCAAGAGGAAGATGAGAGACACCAGACCCAACAATGCAGATGACCTGAAGGCCACTGTCAAAGCAACCTGGGTTTCCATACCACCTCAGCAGTGCCACAAACTGATCACCTCCATGCCACGCCGAATTGAGGCAGTAATTAAAGCAAAAGGAGCCCCTACCAAGTATTGAGTACATATACAGTAAATTAACAATTTCCAGAAGGCCAACAATTCACTAAAAATGTTTTTTTTTATTGGTCTTATGAAGTATTCTAATTTGTTGAGATAGTGAATTGGTGGGTTTTTGTTAAATGTGAGCCTAAAACATCACAATTAAAAGAACCAAAGACTTAAACTACTTCAGTCTGTGTGCATTGAATTTATTTAATACACGAGTTTCACAATTTGAGTTGAATTACTGAAATAAATGAACTTTTCCACGACATTCTAATTTATTGAGATGCACCTGTAAGTATATAGATACTAAAATAGACATACATTTTTTAACTCAACCAAATATATTGTCTGATGGCATTGGAGCAACCAGATGGCATATTCCTTTATAGGTGTGGCATTTTAAAAGCCACATTCAGCTGTCATCTATTCACAATGCCAGCAGGAATTATTAAACCGACTCGAGCGAGCAGGCACCTCCTGACGAGTGAAAGGTTAATATTTTTTTCCACACAGAATCCAGCTGCATGCTGGGAATCACTATAACTGCCACCTGGCCTAGATGAGGCAAACATAGACATGCATTTTTTTAGACAAACTAGTAGGACACTAAAATAAAAACAAATAAAGCCTAAAAGCAATAGAGCCTTGAACGAATGCAAAAACTGAGCCAAACTAAAAGCAAAAGCCAGACAGTGTACAAGAGCTTATGAATTAAATATGATATGTCAGGAGGAATTACCCACCACTCTTTAAAAGAGGTAAAACGGGTACAAACGGAGAGGTTAAAAAAAGAATCAGAGATGGAGAAAGGGACCTTAAGACAGCAATAAATTAGACTAACAATCTGATGAAAGCGCTGTTGTCCAATAATATTGAATCACAAAGCTGACAATACATAGAAACTTACTAGCTCTAACTTACATTTTAATAACAGACCACGGATTGACTTACATATGTCTAATATCTACAACATTAGCTCTTTACAAACAAGATTTGTTATGCTGCTTTATGTTATACGGATAAAAGCATCATCACATGAACATTGCGTTGCAAAGTTTGAAAAGCATCAGCTGATGTCTAATTTAGCGGGGCCTTGAACGGGTCTGCCCAAACTAATGATAATACGCTACTAAATACACGCTAATGAAAACCGCGAAAATAAATTAACGTTAACGTTACCAGTCTTATTGGCATCCCGCGAAATGACACTGGCATGCTCTTTAAAGCAGAGTTCTGCGATATATTGCATCATTTTGGAAATAAAATCAGTTCTTACCTTATATATTCAGAATAATCAGCGAACATTGGCAGCATCAGGGAAGCTCACATGAAGATTTTCTGATGTGGGAAGACTGTGCACGCTGACTAAGAGGAGCGATTTGATTGGTCCGCGCTCATGTTGAGTCTCATGTGATAGGGTGAAAAACATGTCAGTCAAAACCCATAGCCGTTAGGTTTGTCTGTCAATGTTTGGTGCAAAATTTCCCCCTAGCAACCGTCACCGGTTGGTACACGGTCATGGAGCCACTACAGAGAGTCTTTGGCCAGTATCTGCTTTCATGGCCTTAAACTGAAGAGCTTTTGAAAATGAAAAGACTAAAGGATTAACGGATCCTGGCACTGCATTTGTGAAGTACAAAGCATGTTGTATTTTATATATATATATATATATATATATATATATATATATATATATTTTAATCATTTAATATTTTTGTATGTTTTTTATATATTTATATTATTTATATTAGTATTTATAATAATAATTATTATTATTATTATTTATATTATTTTATATTTTAATACTTATTCCATATATTTTCAAATTATTTATTATTTGTTAATTGTTTTATTATTTATATATATATATATATATACTAATTTGTCAGTGTTTTGAGATTTTGTAAACTTACTATTTTATCATTACAGCCTCTGTTATTCAGAAGCAAAAACAATCTCGAAGGGGTTTTCGTTTTTCCTTAAACCGATTTCTTTACTATAAAAGTAATTTGCTGCTTTCTGATTCCAAGGGATAAAGTGATGTGTGTAGCTGTTAGAGTCAGGCTAATAAATACATTAAAATGCGTTACTACTTGGACAATACATTTAGTAAATAAATACATTAAAATGCGTTAGTCCGCTGCCTCGATTTTCCTTTTCGAGATATATTGCTGTTATTTCTCTCAATAAGGTCTTTGAGTTCATATTAATTTACCGATTCGTTTGGCTCCGCCTATCGGGCACCACGCGCAGTTCACTCAACATGGCGGCACCCGTTCCATCTATACCACAAGTTCACATTTAGCGACAACAACGAACGGTGGATGATATTACCGATATTTACCGTGAGTTCGATATCTTGTCGTCTAAAAACCTAAATCCCGTGCTGTTAGACCAACTATAATTGTGCAGAGTCAAAGAATCTCTGAGGGATGTTGCTCATTGTCAGTGGCAATTGTAACTTTTGAGTGAACATTCAATAACCTCTGCTCTACAGTTTGCTGTATTAATAACTTTAATGTAAGCTATTACCAACAGTAATGTGGCACATCTAAGAATTACCTTTCAGAATACCTTGGTAGTAACAAACTACATGTCCAACGTGATAGTTCTAGATAATAATACAATAGTATAGTGCACAATGGTTATCATATTAATATACATATTTACAAATATTTACATGGCACTCCAAGGTACTATACATTATAACATTTCTTGGCACAGCAGTAATCAAATGTCAATCAAAAATGCATTGTTTCTTTATAAGCACTACTTTTTTCTAAAGATACAGGTACTATTTTCAGGTGCACTTTCACCTTTACTCACTCAATATCTGATTGCTGGCCAGCAGTGTTCATTCTGTGCTGTTTATTCTCTTTTAGGGTCGTGATGTCCAGACTGGCTGTAGTGTTCGGGGGTTCGCGTGGCATTGGGCGAGCAGTTTCTCAGCTGTTAGCACAGAGGGGTCATAGGGTTGTGGTGTTGTCTAGGAATAAGGAGGCTGCACAGGTTACAGCTGAATCTCTCCCTGGAGGTGAATCAGTGAATCACCATGAATCAGTCTCAATTACTTTGCATTGCTTCACTGATGAAAAGTCTAACACTTTGATTTGACGATGCAGACATCATACACTTCAGGCCTTTATTTTTTTACCTAAATTGGAGTTTTGCATATAGTATTTATCTAGCCAACAGCACAAAGAAAAACATTTTGTTACCAGGTTGGGTAATGAATGCAATTAAAAAGTCTTAATCTTAAATTGTGTTAAAATAGATGTTATAATTCTGGAGTATACATTTAATTTCAGAAAAACATTTGGGTCTAAGCTGTGATGTCTCTAAAGAAGAAGATGTTCAGAGGGCATTTGAGACCATCAGTAAGACCTGTGGCACTGTGGGATACCTGGTTAACGCAGCTGGCATCAACAGGTCAGGCAGTGATGCAGAAAATGTGATATTGAATAAATATATCAGATACCATGGCCAAAAAAATGATTATAATAAAAACAGCAGATTTTGATATTATGAATAAAAAAACTACTGCATTCTAATATATATTGAACGTGTGTTTATCTTAAAGAGATGCATTGTTATTGAGGAGTAAATCTGAAGACATGCTGTCTGTTCTTCACACCAACCTGCTGGGCTCAATGCTGACCTGCAGAGGCGCTCTACGGAGCATGCTCAGTCATGGAGGAGCTATTGTCAACATAGGTGAGTCTTATTTCTGTATGTCCCACTACCTTATGATCTTCTTTATCTTCTATAGTATTTCAATTCAGTGTCACTAAGTTCAAGCTGGAGAAAAGTCTCCCTGCATCAGCAGCTGGGCAGTTTGGGTTCATTTAATCAACACTAGATGGCGCAGAAGCTTTAGATTTTAAATTGTTTCACTGTCTTTGTCTGTATCATAATGTAGTTCTTACACTTGTAAAATTAAAAAAAAGTTTGCATGTGTGTTGTTGAGTTTGACATATTTGATATGTCAAGCTTTTATTGCTTATATTATGATATGTATATAATACTGGATGTACTTGAGAAGGGAAAATACATTACAATTTTATTATGAGGCCTAGGCTGAGCAAAATATGCCATTTGGAGCACTTGCTGATAATTACTGTATATGGCAAAAATAAGATATAATTCTGATAGCTTAGAATGTAAATATACAACATATAATGTAATGTAATACAGTGATGACAGAGATGGACAAATAAACATTCCTCAAAAGCCTGATGTATGTATATTTGATACTCACATTTTAACATGAATTGATTTTTTTTTTTTTTTTCAAAAAAATAAAGTATAGATAATCTAAATTTCTTCAGTCTAATGTGTTTATTTTGAAATATTTGTAACAATATAATATAACAATAAAACAATTTATTCTTACTGTTACTTCATAAAATCATTTAAGATTTCAATAAGATGCTGAAGAGGGACATTTTTAGAATTACACAAAGGGATTTTACGTTCTAAAAAAGTATCACCTATCAATCAGACGACAGATGGATTGTAGTAGATTGTGTACAACAGGTTTTCCATCAAAGTTTTATCATGTTTTAATTTAGAGGCCTTAGAAATTTGCGTATCAAATATGATACAGTAGGACTTATACTGTAGGTTTAATCACGTGTTTCCTCAGGCTCTGTGGTGGGTGTGAAGGGTAACTCTGGTCAGTGTGTGTACAGTGCCAGTAAAGCCGGACTGGAAGGATTCACACGCTCACTGGCGAAGGAAGTTGCTACCCGGAATATACGAGTTAACTTGGTGGCTCCAGGTTTTGTCCTCTCTTTTTCTGCTATTACTTCTTTTGCCTATTAATCTGCATATTAGTTGTCATCTGAGTAACAATGAAAATTCTTTTCACTCTCCCCTCTTAGGATTTATTCAGACGGACATGACGGCAGGGCTGGAGCAGGAAGATGTGGTGAGAAGAATTCCACTGGGACGTTTTGGGGAACCTGCAGAGGTGGCCCACGCGGTCCTTTTCCTCCTGGAGTCTCCTTATATCACAGGACAGCTTCTGCTCGTGGATGGAGGACTACAGCTGGTATTGTGATGATTTCTGCCAGCAAAGCATACGAGCCAATTGCATATGTTTGTTGTGCTGATAATATACAATAACTGTTTACAGACCGCATCAAATCTTGATATTGTTAATCACCTCCTCATCACTCTGTGTCATCGGAGTCACACATATCATTGTGTAAGAGCTGGATTGGATTAAGGTTATTTTTAGTTCACTGGAGTTTTTGGGTTATGGCTCATGTTTCATACTTGGGATGACAGAGGTCACAAGTCAACATGTGGAGGATATGACTCGCTTTGTGATGTCATTTCAGCATTTAAATAGGCTGTGCAACATTACACTTACAGAACCCCCAACTCGTATTAAATCCTGGCCTTTTCACCATCATAAAAATACAGATTACCAAGAAAACCAAGTCAGCTTTGAGAGATGTTTTTGCCAAGAGCAACTGGACTCAACCCAGACTCAATTTCAGAGACGTTTATTTATTGTACTATTCATAAACCAAAAGAGAATAAGGAGAACAGTCCGTATACAGGCACAGGTTGGCTTGGAAAACAGGAAATATTGCAAAGTAAGAACCTCCTAAAATCTGTCTATTTGTAGGATAAACAGCTGTGCAAGAAAAAAAACATATGCAGATCACAGGCTTATATGTGTATATTGTTATGCTATATTGTTTTGTATATACGTTGCAAATGTGTGCGAGATGATGGCTAAACTATTTGAACTGAGTATTTGATACTCGACTGATCAAAGCTAATATCATTACGAATGCGTTACGAAGGAATATGTTTGAGTTGCTTAAAAAGCCAATGAAATAGAATTTATAAAAACAGTATCACATTTTTGCATGTTTCTGTAATTCCAAACCTGAAAACTGAAGCCTACCTGTCAAAGCATTACCATCTCGTCATTCCATGCACCATCATCATTAAAATCAATAATACTCGTATAAATCTCGCCGCCTTCCACAATCAGCCCATCCTCCACAAATATGCATGCGTCAATTCTGTTTCCTGTACTTCCATCATAGGCATTCCTCATTACTCTCACTTCCATGGAAACACAACAAACTGTCCAAACCTGTCAGTCAGCCAAAACTTACAAAAATCTCATCACTCATGTTAATGACATATCAGTCTCCGCTTTTAATCTCTCCTAAAAAAAGACAGGGTGGGAAAAGATCATTAAGGCCCGGCCTTGTGCGACATCTCTGGACTGGAGCCGAGATCCAGACGCGCCGTCTATCTATGGCAGTGTGCGTCTGATCATTTGCTGGATCTCAAGGACCCTGAAGCTCCAGGGACGATGAGGTCCATGGAGTTTTAGGGGTGTCCATCTTTCCACAGCCCTGTTCCCTACATCCAGAGAACCAGCCCCCCCAACCACCCAAAAAAGTCCTATTTCCTGTGCTTGAGAGGAAGACATTTCCTCCAGCGTTTCATAAATATATCTAATCTAAGGCATTATAACTAAATACATAAAAAGTGTTACATTTTGGCACCGTAGTAACATGCACAGCTAGATGCTAGTTATTTGAATAGATTTTTTTATTATTTGTATTTTAAAATTAAATATTTCTTAGGCACTTGTGAAATCTAGAGATGAAAAACAAGGTGATCATCGGTATACTACCTCCTTCCTCAAAGCATGTGCTGGTGTGTGTGTGCGTGTGTGTGTGTTAAGTGCGCCAGCGAACCATCAAGTCTGTTTACAAGCAGGATATGACCTCACTTAAGCACCCACATCACTTCCCCTCAGAAAACAACTGAAATAAAAGTAAAGCAAATGGTCCTCCTCAGGTGGAGAAGAAGTGATAATACCAAGAATCAAAATCTCTGAGGAAATGCTTTGCAGCTTCCTCCATCACTATTCAAAGTCAATCGATCACTTTTTCATCCGACCCCAGCAAGAGGGTTTTGTTGGGAAATGGGTGGGGATTATGGAGTACGCTGGATCAAGGGATTGGGGTTTGAAGGTCAGATCCTCCATGCTAGTCTCTACAGGTCGTCACTCTCCACTAGGGTGCCGGGAAGAAGAGGATTGGAGTCTGGGAAGAAGGCTGCCTTCACGTCCAGACCCCGTTCTGTCAGAGCGGCGTAGCGGCTCGCTGATGGACGCACCTTCTTGGGCTTCGGGGTGTGAGTCTGCTGCCACTGGGCTGAGGGAAGGAAAGGGCGAGGATGAACATGGTTTCTCACTTTGAACAATTCACAGGATGTAATATTGATGTCTAGATAATGACTGTAGTTCCTCAATTATGAAAACATATAGAGACTTTCCTGTATAGCTTGGAATGTTTCATTTAGGGTTACACAATATACCAGAAAAAAGTCAAATAAATAAATATATTTTAATAATATATTATAATAAATATAAAAGGGTGGGTTTTACTGAACTCACCCTTATCTGAAGAGGAGTTCAGATAATTCCATTATAATAACAATAAATTATGCATAATTACATGCAAGTATCTCTAAGCCAACCCCTACTCCTAAACATATAGTAAGTACATGTAGTTAATTAATAATACTCAATACTTAAATGTATAATTAAATTACATTGTAACAAGGACACCTTAAAATAAAGTGTTACCTTACATTTGTATTTTTACATTTAGTTTACCTTTGGCATCTTTTTTTGCCATCAGCTCATTTACATGTAATATTTAACAAATTTCTAAATGAATATGAATTTTTCATACTAAACATCATAATACTATGATGCCTAAATTCACTTGTAGCATTAAAACTTAATTTTAGCTTTTAGTGTTTTATTTTTAACATATTTTAAGACAACAGTGTGGATCTTTTAAAAATATATAGCTTTTATTAAATAATCATTGACTTATTGGTATCAGCCAGAGTTTTAATATTGGTAAATCAATTTAATATCAATATTGGGGTATCAAAGCTGATATTGTACTAAAGCCAAAAATGTTAGTGTTGAGCAAACTCTAGTTCTGATTCATTCCAGACTGGATGTGTCGAGCTTTAATCATTTAATGACAGATTAAAACTACTTTCATAAGACTCCAGTACACAGGCTGCCAGTCCATTGTTGGTTTAACCTTAGGTAATGCATCCGTATTGTGAACCCTGTTGTTGATGGCAAACACACAGCACTGGCTGATGGGATTGCTATGGGAACAACATTGGGCTGAGGAAGGGAGTGTGCTTTTATTGGACAGATTAAATACGGGTTTGTTCTTAGTCTGAAGCAATTTATGAAAGCACATTGATCAGATAAACCACTTAAGCTGCTTAGTCTGTATTTAGTGTACTTTGGTCTTTCACCAATCATAACTCAGCATTGTTGCATGCATTCTTAAGATCCGTTTCTGTTGTGTGTTTGACTAACCGTGTACGTCGAGACGTGCCGTACTGGAGATGATGCCAGCTTCGTTCTTAGCTGAAACCGTGTACCAGCCTGCGTCTTCCTTCAGAGCCGGCTGGATGATCATACAGAGGTAACCAAAGTTGTCCTGGTGCATGCTGGGAAATAGAATTGAACATCAGAATGATTAAGTAGCAACATTGTTTGCCTTGAAACAAAGGATTTTAAAGAGATGCCAGGATTGTTTATTTAGGTTGCACAGCCATATTACTTTGATTTGAATCCTTATGAGCAAACCATGTCCACAAACAATGACTGGAGACTTTACAGCTTGTGACTAACTGCTCTCGTCTCTCTGAGGTGGCGTAGACCGTAGCGCCTGCGGTGAGGTTACTGTGTGTGTGTGTGTATGTTTCTTTTACAAGGGTCTTTTCATCAGTATACACAGACATGTAGGCACTTTAAATACCAGCCTTCCAACAGCTGCCATATACAGGCTAGTAGTGCACAGTAAGTTTTTAAATGCATCTATGGGGTAAATAGTATTTAACATTATAAAATATAATATATCATAACATAATAGTACTCATTTAGCTAAACTGTAGTTTGGAATGGCTGTAGGAGGGCGTTGATTTGCCCAAGGTCTCCTACAGTACCTTATCCTGTCGGTGTTATGAGTGAAGGACTCGTTCTCTCTCTTCCAGAAGATCTGTGGGAACGGGACTCCAGACACACGGCACTCTAGACGCACTGGGTGACCCTCAGGCACACTTGTGTTCTGGAGTTTCTCAATGAAACATGGTGCTTTATGCATCTCTTTGGCTAAAGAAAAAGAAAAAATTAACAAGATAAAAAAAATGAATAAAAAAAAATCTAAACTACTACGTATTGATGTACACAAATATACATAAAATTTAACTTGTAAAAAAAAAAAACAAAAAAAAAAACATTAGTTTGAAAATATTTCCTATACAAATATATTTATACATATTAAAAGGATACAAATAAATTTTGACCTGCATTTTATATAGATATTTTATAGTTTTTTTTTTTTTTTTTTTTTTTTAAAATAAATACTTGTATTCAATAAGGACACATTTAAAAAAAAAATTAAAATAGATTTCCATTTCAAATAAATGCTTTTTTGCAAAATAAATAAATAAAATACATAAAGCAGCACAACTTTTTCAACATTGATGATTAAAGTGTTTTTTGAGCAGCAAATCAGCATATTAGAGTGATTTCTGAAGGATCATGTGACACTGAAGACTGGAGAAACGGCTGCTGAAAAAAATCAGCTTAGCCATCACAGGAAAAAAACAAACAAAAAAAACAATAAAATAGATAAGTTAATTTAAATTGTAATAATATTTCTCAATATTACCGATTTGTTACTGTATTTTTGATCAAATAAATGCAGCCTAGGTAAACAAAAAAGACTTAAAAAAATAATCTTACCAACCCCAACCTTTTGTTCCCTAATGTACATTTTATTTATTTTTTCATCAGAATGGCATCTTATCCTTTCTCTCTCATTATTTTTATTTACACTTTAATGTAATTTACACTACATCTTAGTACAGTGTCTTTTATTACAAGCTGAACTCTATGGTTGTGCAGATGATAATGATTGTGTACCTGCAACGATGAGCTCTAGGTTGAATGAGTTCTGTCCAGCTCTGTTGCTGGCGATGCAAGTGTAAACTCCTGCATCTCTACTAGTGACAGGCTCGATGACCAATGAGTGAACACCGTTCTCCCTCACCAGCATCTTGTGGGAGGAGTCTGGACGGATGGTCTGGCCATTCAGCTGCCAGATGAGGTCAGGAGTTGGCAGGCCACTTACCTATGTTCGAAAGACAAGTCAATCAATTGTTTTCAGCATAATTTATTCTTTCCCACTCTTCTATAAAATGTAAATTATGGTGCAATTGCCTTTTTAAAGTATCGTCAACCCTAATACTAGTGTTTATATCTGGTGTGGGGTATCTGGTGGCTGTATGCGTGCGGTTCTCATGGGAAATCAGTCTGTGCACAATGCCTGGGCTCTATTTTCAACAACTCTCACATTCCTGAGGAACACAACACCTGCTCCACCCGAAGGTGTGTCAGCAACAGACCACCAGTCAATGTGTCTGTGTGTTTATATTTGTTAATGAATGTGTGCATGTGTTTGTGTGTTTATGCATGGGGCCGAGAGGGACTGAGATGCTTGTTTATCCATCTGCATTTGTTGTGATGTTCCTGAGAGTGTTCATGACGTTTGTGAACACACTGCTCAAGTGCCATTCCCCTGGGTGTGCATATTCCCTGCGTGATGCTTACAACATCCATCACACATCTCACTACAGCCAACTTGAGAGCGTTCATGACTCGAATTGAAAGAACAGGCTGTTTAAGTGAAAAAGCAGAGAACTCGAACTGAAAAAAGCACTTTGATTTTAGACCTCCTGAACTGCATCTAGGGACATTTGTGGCCTGGAAAGTTTGGAAAGCCTCAAAGCCAGAGGAAATAAATCGGTTCTATAAATACCATTGACATTAAGGGCGCTGTGCATGAGTGCATTACTAATCAGGGTCTTTTTATAGCGTGTGAATCCCTCTATGGCACAGCGAGCCTTTATTCTGACATGCACAGATCACAGCCAGACATGGGCAGTGGGACAGAGCCAGAATGTAAAACTACAGTTAGACAACAACCTGAGAGAGAGAAAAAGGACAGATAAAAAGGGAACAGGTAGAATAAATTTGAACTGAGGGGAATTTTTTTTTAATGTTGAAGTAACAGGAAAAGTGAGAAACTGACAGAAACCAAAAGGCATTTTCCACAAACAAATGATTTAAAACTGAAGTTTGATTACCTTTAACAAATGATCACTGAAAAAGCCTTAAGAAAATGTTGACTGCCAAACTGAGTTGCTAAATATTATATGTATAGTTATAGTTAAGTCTATAGACAGATAGATGACAAATTTAAGGAAAGTTCTAAAACAGAAAAATATGAAAGGGTGGTGTGGGTGTCATGAGAAATGCGGCAAATGAAGGGAAACAAAGAAATATGGGACAGACAAAACAGCAGCAGAGACAGAGGGAGGAACAGAGGATAGAGATGACAGTCTTCAGAGACAGCGGTAAGCCAATGGAAACACATCTGACAGAAGGAAGAAAACTCAATAATATGAGAAAGAGAGAGAAAACGGAGGATAATTCCAGCTTTTCACTCAAGTCCATTCATCATTTTAGAAGTGATGAAAAACTTTAAGATTTGTTTTTCCCTTTTCTTCACAATGCAGAGGGAGAAAACTTTTCCCATATTTCACACAAAGGATGTTTCCTCTAGCCTCTGAAAAGCCCATGTGTTTATTTACTTGTTAAAGGAACATGTCACCTAAAAAAGAAACTGTCATTATTTACTCACCCTCAAGTTTTTTTGTATGAAATTCTTTTTTCAAGAATATTGGTAACCAAAGACCTGTTGGTCCCCAATGTTTTCCACACTACAGATAATTAAATACTATGGAAGTAGATGGGGACCAGCAACTGTTTGCTTTCCCACATTCTTCAAAATATTTTCTTTTGGGTTCAGCAGAAGAAAGTCAGTCACACAGGTCTGGAACATCTTGAGGGTGAGTAAATGATTATAGGGTTTTCAGTTTTGGGTGAAATATGCCTTTAAGTAACCATGTAATAAGCGTCAGCATGGTCACACATTTATGGTGTTATAAGTAAGGCAGTGCTTGTGTGGTCACCTTGCAGTCCATGCGGCAGAGTTTACCCTCCTGGACAATAAGGTCACCGGGGGCCTGCACAAAATGAGGGCGGAAGTGACGTTCCTGAATATTCTCATTCTCATCACCGCTGTCTCTGGACCTTGAACGTGGTCTGAAAAAAAAAAAAAAGTTAATTCTGTTCACGGTTTCATTGTGAATAATCAAATAAATGTTTGTATGCAAGTAAGTAAAAAAAAATAATTAAAAAAAAATTATATATATATATATATAAATAAAACTATCAGATTTGGTAACAGGGTTGGCATATTAATGTTTTTGGTAATTAAAGGATTTTGCTTCAATAAATTTAATATCAATTAAACATTGTCAAAATAATTACATGTTGAATCATTTTAAAGTAGTCAAGAGGGTAAAGACGGTATAGGATAAAAATCTAAAAAAAAAAAAATACTGAGAAAAAAAATTTGTGCATGTAATGTATTAGAAGAAAAAACAAAAAAAACAAGACCAAAAAAAAATGAAACGTCAAAGAGCACCACATTTGTGGTGAAAAAAAAGGTTTTATTTTATTTTCTTAATTTTTTTTATTTTATTTTTTTTATGAAGAGCTATCTAGGTTTTACAACTATTGATAAGTTGGCACAGAGCTTTGCCCTCAGAGACTATTGGTACTGTCAATCAAACATTTAAAAACCTCAAAGACCTGAACGGCCAGATATATTATATCTAATCCAGAGGAAACCCCACCCATTCAAAAAGATTCACATATTCTATTCTGCACAAAAGACATCTTAACATGGTCCTTGCATCATTGTCCAAAATATACAGGTGTTCTTTACATGGGACACACCCTCTATTAGAGCTAGTCCCACAGAGCAAACCTGATCCTAGACCTACTGTTTAGAAACAGCAGTGCTTATATACCTGCGGATGTGTCCAGGTGTGGAGCGCTGACTTCTACCCCTTTGGTTCACAGCCTGGACCATCATCCTTCCAGTACAGCTCACTCTCCCCTAAGACAGAAAGACAGAAGACATAGAGAGAAACATCTGAGTAAAGAAACTGACAGTATATGCTTTTCTTAGGGATAGTAAGATGAAAGAAAAGTGACATGCATGACACATAACTAAGTATACAGTTGTCTGGGTTGGATTGTGGTCAATTTAAGCTGGAATGTGTATGAACTTCTAACCCTTCCAAAGGCTGTAGATTTTTTTCTTGCTTCTGGTCAGTCACTTCCCCCTGACTACCAATGTTTATCCGTCTCCACCACAACACTGGTCATGCTGACTAGCTACTTGAGAAAGTGTGTATGTGTGTGTGTGTGTACGTGAATGTGAGAAAAAAAACAATCAAATGAGATCAAACTCTGATAAAAGGTATTGTATATTTTCCGTAGCTAACATGTTAACACAAAATAACTATTGTGAAATTATCGCCTTCTGCAAATTGGGTGTATGGCCTGTCTCCAATTTTTTGAGACATGCATGTTATACGAGGGAATTTTGTGTTGCATGTGTAAAAATACAGAGAATTGATCAGTTTGAATCCATTGTTGCCACCTGTAATAAAACTATATAGTAAAATAAAAACACAAAATAAAATAAAACACACAAAAAAAATCTCATCTCACCGCTGGGTTGCCTGCCATAATGGTGTAGTTCCCATCATCATCTAGCGAGGCAGCCGCTGTGTGCAGGGAACATGTGCCGTCTGGATCACGACTGATACGGTAGTGTTCACTGCGCTTTGAGATCTGCTTTCCGTCCTTAAACCAGTACACCTTTAAACACACAGATATATACATGGTTATGCAACACTCCAAAGCTTACACCGTTGTTGTTTTTTTTCCTCTTCTTCATCACTTCTGTTATTAAGTCTTCTGTCATCACACAGTCATTACTGTGGTCTCATGGTAGTCAGAGAGAGACACAATGAAAGCGAGACAGCCATATATGGCTGGAATTTTAGAAGGGAAGCAGAGCAGAGCTTCTGATGAAACCAGCCTAGTCACAGATGATAAACCACCAATCCCATCATTCCAGTCACCTCTCTAACAATCCCTTAGAACAACAACAAAATAACCTCCATGCTGTGAACCACTAAAGTATCTCCAGAACAATATGCAGTATAAAACTACAGACTGTAATAAAAATGATATATTATAAAAATAAACTAAGTAACTGGTGTTTAACAGCTGATAAAAGCATCACAAGTAAAACGCATGTTAAATCCATCAGTTAATATCTTGTGAAGTGAAAAGCTATGTGTTTGTAAGAAACAAATCTATCGAGGCGTTTTAACTTTAAACCATCACTTCTGGCAAAAATACCAGTCCATTATCCATAACACTTCCTCCAGTGAAAAAGCTCATCCCCTGTTGCCCTCTCACATCCAGATCCACCAACATATTTATTTAGAACCATTTTGGATTTGGTTTTCACTTGTAAATGGCGTGTGATCTGTGCATATTTCTCTCCTGATTCAGAAAAGACAACTTTTACATTGGAGAAAGCAATATTATAGATGGAGGACTTGGGTTTTAGCTGGATGCAATGGTTTACACTTAAAAGAAAATATTGATGAATTTATTACAAAAAGCTTTTGGCTTCACAATACGTTAATTGATTGATTAGAGTTGTGTGGATTACTTGTGGATTATTGTGATTTTTTAATCAGCTGTTTGGACTCCCATTCTGACGGCACCCATTCACTGCAGAGGATCCATTGGTGGCCAAATAATCTAAATGTAAATTTCTCCATATCTGTTCTAGAAGAAATGAAATGAATGAAGAAACAAACGCATCTACATCTTGGATAGCCTGAGGGTAACTAGATTTTCATTTCTGGGTGAACTATTCTTTAATAATTAACTACCTGCTGAGTAGTGTTGTTTTTGGCGGCCTGTTTTAATTTTAGTTTTAGTCTAGTCTTTGTGTGAAGCTGTCATTTTAGTTTTTATTAGTTTTAGTCACGTTCATACTCTTTTTAGTCTAGTCAAGTTTTAGTCAACTAAAAGTCTGAGCATTTTAGTCTTATTTTAGTCAGAATTATCCATGACTATTTTTGTCTAGTTTTAGTCGACGAAAGCTGATGACATTTAGTCTAGTTTTAGTCAATGAAAATTGTATTTTAGTCTCTTTTTAGTAATGCAATTCTATTTAACCCAGTCAATATAGTATAAGTACCTAGCAGTACAGACGAAACCAAAATTTTCTTTTAGCCAAACCCATTTCAAACAAGGTTATCTTATTATATTATTGTTACCTTATAGACTCAAGAATACATCCAAAGACACTCTGATTTGAATTTACAACATTTATTTTACCAACCAAACATATTAGAAGTACACACACATAAATTTAAATAAATAAAAACAATAAATAAAATAAAATAGCATCACAACAATGCCAGAAAAAAATATATAACGTTACATTCAAGTTTAACAAAGAGAAAATAGGTGCTTGAATGCTCGAGCTACAATAACATACTAAAAAGTGCAAATAAAATGTGTGTGTCTGTTACTTGTATTGATTGTAAACTGAAGTCAGATGAAGCCGGCCATCGGTCTCTTTCTCTGTGTCAGACTTAACTTTGTTTGTTGTTATCTTCTAAATAATGCCGCGAGTGGAGCTTGAGGAAGTGACGTCGCCTGCGTCTGCGCAGAGTGTTGCCAAGTCCCCAAATATTTAGACCCTGGAACTTTACCGGGGAACCCCCCTCGAAATGCGATTGGGCTAGTTTTGAGTAGCAATTGGGCGGGTTTTGTTGCGAAAACCTGGCAACCCTGACAGCCCCTGAAGTAACGTTAAGTCACATGAAACAGAAATACTGCAAAATAATAACGCGACTAAACGAGACGAAATAACGTTATAACATTTCGTTTCGTCTCGTTTTGGTCAACGAAAATGAAGAGACATTTTAGCATAGTTTTTATTTTGTAAACCACATTTAGTCTCGTTTTTATTCGTCAACGATATTGCATTATACATTTAATTATCGTCATCGTCACATGACCAGCATTTACGTTGCGTCTCGTCTCGTTTTCGTCACGTGATAAAGGTTCGTTGACGACGATATTTCGTCATAATTTTCGTTGACGAAAGCAACACTACTGCTGAGATTACAGTCATAAACACAAAATTTGCCTTTTCGTGGAAGTCACTGACAAGCATCTGATTACAAGCAACATGAACGTAAATATGCTATAAGAGCTAAACCGCATGGGTGATGACCTCTCACCTTTGGCTTTGGGTCTCCGATGACCTTGCAGCTGAAGGTCACAGGCATTCCCTCGAAGACCTTGTAATGCTTGAGCTTCTGATCGAAGAACGGTGCGTCCTCTCCGGGAGTATCTTCATCATGCTGAACATCATCGTCAGATTCCTCCACAGGTGAGCGCTCCAGACGGAACTCGATCTCGCTGATCAACCGCTGCTCGAAACTGGACACTTTATACTCCTGTCACACAAACAAACACAAAGACTTTAACTTATGACCTTCTCCTCAACTTACTAACTCATTCAATCACTCATTGTATTCATTCAAGCACACATCCTCTCATCACTGTGTCCTATAATCTATTCAGTCATGTATCCAACTCTTATTGCTCTTTCATCTGGTCTGTTTCTAGTCTTTTGTTTCTTTTTATTTCACTCTGCAGGCAGAGGGAACATCTGGGGAAAAGTGTGTGCTGATGACACATCACAACAGTAATTGCAGGTTTAAGACACAGCTGCAGCAAGAAAAACACACACACACACCATCATAACTACATATGTAGACAACGAACGCAGCCTCTCCATCTTGTTCTCTTGCACGTCCAGCCACATCCTCCCAAAAACACACACACATGCACATTTCCTATGCAAACACACAGCCAACCGCTATTTGCCCAAGGATGTGTGTGGAGCGCTAAGCACACTTTAAATTTATGGCACAACATTACAGCATATCCACTTCCCACAGTTCAGAAGAAGAGAAGCATGTGCATTTTAGTGTCTCCACTCGAGGGCAGGAAATGTGTGAAGCAGACGCATGCGGTCTCTGATCAGTTAGCAATAACAAGACACATGATGTTAGGCACCCAGCCCAGTTTTTTCACATTTTGTATTTTCATATGATGTTGTTTGGCCATTTCGGTTTTTGTATAACGATTGCTAAACTGCATAATCGACTGCTGTCCAAGGGAAATCACTGGATTATTTTTATGAAATGTAGAAATTGTTTTATTTTGTTTCTTCTTACATAAAATAATTTCAACTCACATTCTATTTCATGTCCAATTAACTTTTTGGCAAGTATCCGTGTAATAAATTGGGTAATGTGCAGTCAGTCATCGTCACAAAATAAGCCCCCTCCATCGTCATCAGTAATTTGTTACAACAGCTAAAATACCATGAAGCATGATGTGAATAACATATTTCATTACATAACAAATAGCTGAGAGATATATATATAAAACATATGTTTGAAGTCAGTAAGATAATCTTTTTTTTTTTTTTAAGTCTCCTTTTTTGCTGTTATTTTTAGCTGTATTCACAGGCTGAATTTATTTGATTAAAAAAAAATAAAAAATAAAACAGCAATATTGTGAAATATTATTAGAATTTAAAATAAAAAAAATATTCTATTTGAATATATTTTAAATTTCACCCAAAATTAAAGTATTTCTTTCTTTCAAAAAAAGAAAATCTTACTGAGCCCAAACTTTTAAGCAGTACTGTACTTTCCTCCAAATATTGGACCCCCCAGGAGTTTTGATTCAATACAAACACTGAACACACTGCTTATTTGATCAGCAAGATTGCAGTGTAAATCTCTGTATTTGATGATTTTCCCAGAGCGTACAATAGTAATCACTATCGCTGTCAAGGACTTAATCAAAACGCAAATATTCCATAAACAGAGACACAGAAGAAAACACAGTGGATAGAGTAAACACACAATCACATACAGTAGTGACTGGCCAAAACATGAGGATGACCACACACAGAGGGGGTGAGAGAATTAAACAACTGGGGGTGGTCTCATGAGGTGAAGCAAAGGGAAATACAGCGGTGAGGCAGACTGAGAGAAGAACAAAATATAAGGAGGACAGACAGGCCGCTGCTTGATGTTTGTAATAGACGGGAAGAGTATGAATAACCTTTTGAGGGACAGACTCTGAGTCAGCTGAGCTGCCTTCCTGTAGAGAGATCAGAAAACAGGCAGGGGGGTTGAGGATGATGTCACATCCTGCATAGATTACACACCTATTGCACAAAAGTGCACAATCACACACATTACTGTCAATGTGTGTTTGTGTTGGGCTGCTAATCCTGCTTTTATGAACTTACCTGCTCACACACCTTCAAAACGCCTCGCTGGCACGCTCTCCTTGCCAAAATGACATCACTTTACAATGTACCCAATGCATATGTGCAAGCACATGCGGGAGCTCGCTGCTATTAGCCGAATTAAGATGCATTTACAAGCACGCAGGCAAACCACAAACTACTTCAAACAGCTTGCCGTACACTGGTAGTCATTGGAAAAAGTGTGTGGACCGATTTGAAATGGATGCATTTTGTTTATAACCCATGTTTAAAAAACCAGCCAATTACATACAACTGCTTTGTTTACTGTGACACAATGGGGACGTTGTGTAGGTGGGTTTGTGTGTTGTGTTTATACCTGTGTGACTGGCTCCTCCTCCACCTGCTGTGTGTTAAACACTGTGGCAGCATTGTCAGCACCCAGCAGTCTGCGAGCCATCTTCTCCTCATAGGTTAACCTCTGAAAGCAAGCAGGATTAATCTGTCAGAGCCTGGGTTAGTGTGTGAGAAAACACACTCACACGCGCGAAAGCATTGCGATTATTTGGTGGCCTGTACTAGTGAATTCAAAGCTATTAGTCGTGCTGAACATGTGGTGGGTTTTGCTATGCATTGTGGGTTGATTTTAGGGCTCCTATAGTGATTGACCATTTCAGTTGGAGTAGCTTGTGGTGGAGGGTAATTTTCTCCATTTATTGGCTGTATTTTGTAAGAATGAAAAGTTACAGTGAATATTGAAAACAATAATTGAAAAAATTATACTCAACTGAACAGTTCACCCTGCACATTTACCCTTGTACATATTTGAGCTTAGCATGATATTTAACATTAGGTTTAACATCAAGTGTCACTAATTCTTGTGTCTATTCCCTCATCTTTCATATTTGTATATGATTTATATAAATAAATACGTGTATGTGTGTATTTATATATACATATACACAGTACATAAATATATATTCTGCAAACACAAACTTTTATTTTGGATGCGATTAATTGAGATTAATCAATTTGATATCAATACTTTTATACCCACATTTTTGGAGGTCGATAGCATCCATTCCCTTCAATTTTATTAATGTTAACTAACAGTATTAAAAATCATTTTGATAACTAAAAACTGAAAAAAAAGTTTAATATTAAACTAAATTAGAAATGAAAAACTAAAAATTAACTTAAAATATAAAATATCAGCTAATTCAAAATATTAATACATACAGTAACAGTATGTACATGGTTCTAAAATATAATTGGCTCCAATTTACTTCCATTGTATTGCACAGAACAGTTTTATTTTTCTTTTGTTTTCACTCCACAGAAATGAGTCGTGTGCATTTTAGAACAACATGTGGGTGGGTTATGATATTTTTTTTTTTTTTTGGGGGGGGGGGGGGGGGGGGGGGTGAACTATGCCTTTAAAAGAAAATGAATGACCAAATATACTCAAACATGACTGCATGTGTTATTGGTTAGACAACATTATATTCAAGATGGTAATGCTAGTATGGTAGTACTATTAACGATGTACTGTAATTCTTTAGTAATGCAAACATAAGACCTCTCACACACATACCTGCTGTCCATTGCTGAGTCTCTCCTCTTTGAAGCGTAGTTTTCTCTCCAGGTCTTGTATGACAGCATCTTTGGAGCCCTGGATGTCTGAATCAGAGATGGTGCGTTGTGTGCGGGGTGTAGTCTTACGTGGCAAAGCCCTGTTAAAACACAATCAGAAAATGAAAAAAGACTTTAAAGCAACTGATAGCAGACTAAGCATTTTACTAAGTACATAATCTGTAGCTGTTGACTTCCTAAACACAGAAAACAAGTGGGAAACTGTTGCTACAGAGTTATATTTCCCTGTCCATAAAACCTTTCCAGATAAGAGGCTAGAATTAACACACATACACAAATGAACAGAACCGCAGCTTTTATAATACACTGCAATGCGAAATTTGGCATTGACGAGAAGATTGTGGGACATATTTTTCGCATCTACACTTGGAAGCAAGAATAAATTTCGTTATCTGTTTGTGTGCGTTTTAAAATTCCACAGCGGTTATCTTTCCCCCTCTGGCTCTGGAATGCCAAAAAGAAAGAAAGAGAGAAAGAGATAAAGAGAAAAAAAAGAGAGAGAGAGAGAAATGAACTAGTGGAAGATAATGGAGAAAACGGAGATGAAGAGGTGGATGATAGGAGCAGCAGCTTTGAAGACAAAAATTCTGGAAGTGTGTTTT
The DNA here is from genome assembly GCA_027422415.1 of Schizothorax lantsangensis. Lineage (NCBI taxonomy): Eukaryota > Metazoa > Chordata > Actinopteri > Cypriniformes > Cyprinidae > Schizothorax > Schizothorax lantsangensis. Next base: position 16,939,514 of record CM049855.1, read on the forward strand.
AAACTCAAGTTCTACCAAAAAGACCATCTTCACTGAAGATCCTAATCATAAATAATGAGCAACATCAAATTTGTATTTGCAATCACTTGCAGTTTTAGAAAATGGTTGAGTATGTTTATATGAAGGAGAGAGGGACATTATTGTGAGATGTAACAGATTAAATACCTTTCAAATAAACAGCTTAAATAAACATTTTGTCATTGTTTACCCAGCACATCTTGAATGACACACCTTTCATTAATGAAAGTGTACAACGACCAGGTTGTCTGTCCCGGTGTTATTTTAATATTATTTATAAACTATTATAGCATTTATTAATATTTTGGATTTGCTTTTATTTTATATTTTGTTTTAAATTTAATTTTAGTAATTTTGTTGTGCTATGTGCTTTTGATTTTATTTCAGTTTTAGTCATTTTAGTGCTTAAACAACAAATTTTTGAATTACAAAAGGTAACTTTTTTAGTTCAGCTTTATTTCAATTAGTGAAATTATTTTTTAAATATTTTTAGTTACAATAACAATTCTGCTCTGGCAAGCTCCAAAATGACAATAAATAAATAAAAGTAGAAACCATTCGATAACTTTGAGAGGAACATACAAGTCCTTAAAATCTCAATTGTCTCTACCATATTTATCTGGTGCATTGTGATGCATACAAAACACAAGAATCAATGTTTTTGGATCTTTTTGGAGCTTAATGGTCACTGGTTGTCTCCTAGCATTTGGGATCTTCAGTAAAAATTCTCCTTTTGTGTTCAACAGAATAAAGAAGGTCAAACAGGTTTTAAATATTTAAGTGAGCAGATTATTATTATTTTTTTGATTATCCCTTTAAAAACACTCACTCTCAACTAAACCTGTGCGCTTTACATTTCTGTAGGCTTGAGAATGAGAGAGGAAATCTCTATAATACACAGTACTTACCCTCAAGGTTCCTCAGCTCCTATTGATCCTAGTGTCTCCATAAACATGCCATGTAAGAATGCATACAGTACATGTCTTCCATGCAGCTGGAAAGCAGGAGCTGCACTCCAAATTAATCATCAACCCATGTGTTCACTCTATATGCCCATGGTAGTGTTATACTTTAGCTCATGATGAAGCGTTCTGTCTTTATATAGTATAGAAAAGTCTTGACGCAAGGAATACAATTTCTGGGTCCAAGGCGCTACTCAATTGTGCTTTCAATTAGCGACTAAGCTCATGGCATCCCAGATTCAAATATTTTAATGATTCATAAAAGACGAATCACTGCCTGGCCATCTGAGATTTTTAGGTGGTACCATTTGTTTCTGTGTTGTTTGCTTTTGGCATCTGATACAGCATTTGGACTCAGAAACTGTAATATTTGACATATCAGACTTAAGCAGATGACTGCACACCTTCAAGAGGCATTTGGGATGCGTTTCAAACAGATGATTGTGGATACTCACACTGTGCCATTACCCTTGGGCAGCCCCAATGCATTCACTGGTGGTGGAGGTGGTGTGGTCGGAAGCACCGACACCAGAAACCCAGCTGGTGACTGGGGAGTGGACGTGAAGGGCGAGGAGTTGTCTGAGCGAGTGGGGCTCGACGTGACAGGTGGAGGAGGCGGTGGAGGTGGAGGAGGGAAGTCTTGTGCCAAGCCAGCAGGAGAGGATAGAGTGCTGGAGCTGAGAAAGGGCGGAGGGGGCGGCGGGAAAGATGGCGAGCAGGGAGACTCCACGCTGCTTCCCTTGGACAGTGACGGCTGCTGCTGGAAGAGCGGAAGGGTGACGCGGCTGAAGGATCTGTGGGACGTTGTGGGGGACAGCGGACTGGAGCTCGAGGAGGTCGAGGACTGCGTGCTGTATCCGATCGGTCCCCCGCTTGTTGTGGGACTCTGAGCAGCGATGAACTGCTTGGGCCGGGCGTAGTTGAAGGTGCTTGTCTGCATGGTGCTACTCTCCAGCTCCTGGAAGGAGGGAGGAGGTGGGAGAGGCGGAGACGGAGGCGGGACTTCCTGAGGAGGGGGAAGCTGCTGTTGCTGCTCGAGAAGGATCTGATCTTGAAGTTGCTTCAGTTGTGCCGCGTTTCTGCAAGGAAGAAAATTAAACAAATGGAGTGTTTAGCATCACTAACTATACACATTTTACTGCAAAAGTCAGATAATGCATCCATCTAAATAGAATAGCACAACCTGACAAACATTAACTGAACTAATGTCAACATCTTCAGATAAACCTGGCTAAATATAACTGTGTACACAATTATAAAACTGATAGTTCCGGTCCTGATTACTCAATACAGCATTCCTGCCAAAACCCATGACAGAAAAAAGATGCTCACCATATGATAAATCTGAATCTGCTTATTAAAATGTGGGTTTTATGGACATTTTTGTCCTTTATATTTTTAGTAACCTTTTTTATGAAAGCATAGCTTTTCAAATATGATAGCTGTTTTTTAGTAGCTGGTTAGGCTGGTCAACAAACTAATGACCATGTTCCAAAACCCAGCTTCACCTTCACCTTTGTTTCTGGTCCAACATGGTCTACCAGGTTGCATGAGCTAAATGACCAACCTGGAGCAGTAGCCCCCCCCCAAAAAGCTATATTGTCAAAAACAGTTACTAGCCAAGTTGAATGGGTTTGCAGACACTCCACGGCATTTTAGGCTCTCATACCTTATTGCTTAAATTTATGTTAAAATATATTATATTTAAATACAATTATAGCAAAATAAATTGGACAAAATGCAAATTTTATAAACAGTTTTGTCCATTCAAAAAGTACATTTAATTTAATTCATGTTTTAAAATGTAGTTAAATAAATAAATGCAAATAAAATTACTTTTAATTGGATGAAACCGTTTAATTCATGTTTAACCATGCAATTAAATAACAAAAACACCACAAAAAAGGAAAAAAAGAAAAGAATGAAACAAAAAAAACTTTGTACTCTAAAGACTATTCTGATCATGTAGCACTTTATATATTTCCATCTTTATTGATTTATTAGAGACGGAAAGCCACACACAAAGTTCAGCGAGTGATGTCATAAAAGGCCCTCTCAGGGTCAGTGTATCATTCTCACAGAATAGATGGCCCATCACATGGGAGGAAATGAACTCAAGAGCCTGCAGTGGTGTAGTGTGTGTAATTATAAAGGACATGTATGAATGCACATACAAGTGCGTCTGTACAGCTGCATATGGGCAGAAGATTTCATGCCTAGTTGTTTGTGCAGTTATGCATGTATGTGTGTATTTGTGCTGGGAGTTTCTGGGAAGGAAACGACAGCCCACTGAAAAGCGAGTGATATGCTATCTTGGGTAAAGTTTAAACTACACTGTCAACAGCATGTAAACAGCATGGAAAAGGATGAGATGAAGATCTCAGCGATGTGTTGTGTTAATATGGGTGTGGGCTGATGATTGAGCGTTATCTGTCCAATGTTTGGCCTCATGGTTCACCCTTATACACAACAACACTGACGTCCACATTGTCCTTTTCTCTGCTAAACATGAGATATTTGCTGCCTACAGTCATAGTTTTCCATCATCTGAATTCTTGTGTCCCTGGAAGACGTTTTGTTCGAAATGCAATTTGTCTCTCTTCTTCTGCAGACTCAGCCCCACTCTCCCGCTGCCTTATTTTTTGGCAACTTCTAGACACTTTCTGTGAGCCTCAACAAACGGATAACTTTAAACAAACCGATAACCAAGTCCAGATGCTTTTCATTGAAATTGTATCATTGGTCTCCTATAGGCACATTCAACATTTTTCTGCTAGTCGCTCTGTAAAGAAACCCAAAACTTGAATTAAATGCGGAATTTCAATGTGTGTGTTTCACAAGGGGATCGGAGTGGTAGGCCAGCCACACTCCAAACTCCATTTAATCTAATTATTTCCAGATGTTGACTAATGAGTCACTGTGTTTTCCCTCCTTCTCTCCATTTTTTTGTAATGGAGGTGGAAGCCCTCCCTCCAGCCAACTGATAAATCCTCAGAGTTTGGGTCAAGAAAAAGAGAAAGGGAGTAATTCAGTTTGTGTTGGTAATACTTCAAGCCTTAACCTAAAACCTAGAGTGCAAGTTTATCAAATAAAAGGATTCATTGAAGAAAAGAAGAGATTAAATGATGTAACTTTGTTTTGGCAGCACAAATGGTGATTTGGACCACATTAAAGGCATAAATGACCACCTAAAACCTTGCCTTTTCCCTTTTTCTCTTTTTTCCCTGTCCGTATGTTCAAGTATCCATCAAAAGAGCACTTTTACAGGAATACTTTGGCAGCTGGTGAAAGGCTCTTGGACTCAACCGCCTGTGCTGCTTTGCTTTCATTCCTTTTTTGGCTCGGTTATGAGTCCGAAGCACCAGCGGCTAGACTCTACTTCTCTACTTCTCTACCTTCTTGTCTTTGGGTCTTGCTTTCTCTCCATCCCTTTCTTTAAATCCCTTTTTAAAATTCCACAATAATGTCTCCCTCTTTATTCCCTCACTTTTTAACATCAGAAAGAACAAGAATTGCCAGTCTAATCTGTCTTTTTCTCCATCCTTTTGCTTTTCTCTTCTCCTCCTCCCCCCCGAGTGAAAGCTGCTGGTTAACGGCCGGCAAAGGTCTGGCGTTATGAGCCCCTCCAGTAATACCGCTCCGACTCTTAATATCCCACTTAATAGTTTCCAGCATTCAAGGAATATCATCAGGTTCAAACACAGGCAGCCATTTTCTAAAAATAGCTCTTGCAGGTTTCTCCACTTATTTTTTTTCCTTTGGCATTACTGGAATTCCTGACCAGTAAACCTGGGTTGATGAAGGAAGGTCGGCCGGTGCTGACCTAATCAGATTGCCTTAAAAGGCACTGAGTCTGCAAATAGAAAATGCTATGGTACCTTCCTGCTTAAAATCATGTTCATTCATTAGAGAAATCTCAGACACCGGTATACGGATACAGATTCAACAATCTGCAGTGCATTTCTTGAATATTTACTGAAGCGATGAGTTCAAATAAGCAGGAAGCAAAGCGTAACATTAGTTCAGCTTTTTCCAGTAACATGGCACTTGAACAAAATAGTGGTGAAAAACACTACATCACAATCTTCATTTCCATCAATCAGTCAACCATGTTTTCCTAAACATGGAACTGTTTTGTTTCATGTAAATGAACCGATTCAAAAACAATTCGGTCATTCTGTGGATTTTTTTTAATATTGAATTCATTAGTTCATTAAATTATTTAGCAGTTATAAAATTATTTTTTATGCATTACATTTTTTTTGTAGTATGCATCTTAAAGTTCTATGTTCAAGTATAATGGTAAACCTCAAATTATAATTATTATTTTTTATATTGTGAAAGCAAATACAGTGTAGCAAAAGGTTAGTTTGACTTGGAAAGCTACTGTAAAGTTTCAAAGTAGGTTCTCCAACAATATAAATAAATTATGGCAGGTCTACACAAGACATTTAGGCTTTTTTTTGGAATGGAAGGGAAGGAATGGGATCAATTGTGACTCAAACTCACATCGCCCACATGATCACGGCTCCAGCCACATTCCCAGTTATACAGCCGAGTCTGCTGTATTCAGGGTCAGTTCTGTCACAGTTTGAGTGATTTAGAGATACTAATGGGAGAGAGGTGCATATGGCTCTGCGTCCATATGCTGATAGCACACAGCACTGCTTAAATAATCACAGCCTTCTGTCAAAGGTTGCATGAAGTAACCCATTCAATTTTCTGCCAAATTACAAGGTTTGTTACTAGTGGAGATGAAGCAGACCCCTCAGCAGACACAAAACACACTCTCATATTCCTGCACTTACACACATTCCTGTCTAATTTAGCTACATGTCTATAAAATGCACTTACACAAATCTAGCTCCTACTGTTTTATGGGAACCCCAGAGAAGTACTTGAACCTTGCATAAAACACACACGCACACAATCGTCAAAGTCGTCTGTTTTGAATCAGAGAACTGTTCAGACATCACTGCTACAGAAACGGTCTAAACACAGAGGTTATTTAAAAAATATATAATTTAATTAACCTTGATTAAATTTAAATTAAACTAAAACAAGTAAATACAAAAAGTAAAATAGCAGGGAGGGCTTTCTAAAATTACAGATACTAATACCAGAACGCATGAAAAAAAAATCATGCAATATTTAAATTAAGCATATAAAAAACAAGCTGTATGCTGACATGTGGTAGAGTGATTTTATAAGCTAATCTTTTACTAAATGATGTTTGTTTATTATTAAAGTCTATATTGCCTATTCTATTATAATGCCTTTGTTCTTTTCTTCAGAATCCACTTCATACAAGTCATAAAAAGCATCCGCATAACAGTGCACATATTTTTCTGTTCTTATCTTCCTCTGAAGCCTGTTGCATTGTATTTGAATCATATGCAGACATGACAGGAAGCTGTTGAGCTAGTCTTTCTTTCTCTCCTCCACACCATAATTTAAAACCCAGAGCTGATGTTCACACTGCATTAAACACAATTTGTTGTACCATTAAAACACAATCGTGACATGAGGTCAGACATGTGCTCATTAGCTTTGAAGTGGTGACATTTGTCAGTGGCATTTGTGCCCCTATAAAACAGTGAAAAAAAAACTCAGTTGTTTACCACTGTGCCCTTTACAAAATAACGGTAAGATACGGGTCAGTGCAGATTAGAGTTTAATTAGACCACCAATCAGCTTCTATCCAGACTTTTAAAATCACTGCATAAGACACGGGCTGGTGTTAGTTAGTCTCACTAAACAAAGTCAGTGTGTATTTTTCGCTCTTTTTTTTTTACTCTTTCATCGCACAATGTCCTACTGGAATATCTTCTGAGTATTTCATATGTACTTCTCTACACATTGTTTAAAATCACTGCTGAAGAAAATCACTCCTGTAAACTGATTTTCAGGTGTTTACATTCACCAAAAGTATGTTAAATATGCGTTGAAGAATAATACAAGTGATTTTATGGTAATAATGTGTGCCTTGCAGTCAGGTTAACCATCTTTGTTTTGGCTGTGCACGTGAGTGGAGTTAACCAGCTGCTATCACAGGAAAAAGCTTCAAGATGACAGGAAGTTGTTGAGTTTAAATAGTTTGCAATTAGAAGACTCCCTGTGTTTACAGAGCATGTCCTGCATTGTGTGTGTGTGTGTGTGTGCGTGCATGTGTCTGTGCGCAAGACAAGCGAACAGAAAATATAGAATAGTAATGAGCAAAACAAGTTTATAAACTTCATTCTGTATTAAATTGTATTAGACTATAAAAGTGGACGGTCCTTTCAAATAAAAGAAGATTTATCCTAAAACAGCTGACTACAACAAGAGGCCAGAACAAACACAAATGTTTTCTGCTACTATAGTAACAAAACCTTCTTCACCGAAGAAGTGCCAATGTTCTAGAACTGAAATGTGTTTATCCAATAGTGTACACAAACTGAGATCAAGAAACATCTGGGAAGAGACCAAGACATTACAGAAAAACATGCGGACACACACACACACACACACACACACACTACACAATGCAGAGCAGCACACCTGGATCCAACTGTAACCACACCCGTCATGTCATCATCACTGCATCATCATGCCCCTGGATGATTAGTTCTAGTTAACCAACTGATTCAATGCTGAAATACGATTGATTCAGGTGATTGATTCCATGTCAGTGAATGAAGAAATAAGTGATTCATAGACTGTCTGACTACATGGAAATTTATCAAACTGGCAGTCAACGAGACAGCTGCAGGACGGATGGATGAACGTCTGAGACGCACAGACTGAAACATCCTCCCATTGTCATTTTTGAATAAGAAATTCTGTGTAGTCTGCAACAAAAACAACTAGGCTATCTGTATTTCAACAAAAGTATAAAGGTTACACTACTTTTCATAAGTTCGGGGTCAATAAGTTTTTTTTAAAGAAAGAAATACTTTTATTCAGCAAGGATGCATTAAATTGTAAATCACAAAAAGATTAATTTCAAATAAATGCTTTTCTTTTGAAATTTCAATTCATCAAAATAATCCTTAATATTAGGCATCATCTTTCAACATTGATAATAAGAATGTTTCTTGATCACCAAATTCTTTACAGTTTTTTTGTTCAAATAAATGCAGCTTTGTGAGCATAAGAGACCTTTCTTTAAAAAAAAAAAAAAAACCTGAATGCTTTGGTTAAAGAAATTGGGCCTGTGTTTGCATGGTATGTTCCTCACTCAACAGTTAAACCTCTCCAAAAATGTAGCATCTCATTTAGATCCTTCCTGTTACAGCCATCAAAACAGCACTTTTGAAACAAATTCATAACTTTTAAAATTACATTTAGACAATTATTGTCAGAGTTTAATATGTAGCCTGTTTATTTGTCAGTCTATGATAGCCAAATGAGACTCAACATTTCAAACTTTCACTCTTTAAATGCACTTTTATACACATTAACATCTGAATTATAACCACACCCAAACCCTCTCAGCTAAGTGACTTCAGCTTCTTTTATAGTTCCACTTCACTGTGATCCAAATACACCCTATATACCGTCACGCTAACCATTCAAACAGCAACAGATCTTGTCCTTTTTAACTGCAATTTACAGTCCAGCCCTACAATACCCCAGAGATTTGAGTTCTTAGATTGCAACAAGACTCATGAAGAAAAGAAAAAGTATCTCTGTCAGTTGCGGTATCGGACTAGTGTCTCTTTTATTCCCTGCAGACGCACGCACACACACAAAACACCCTTCGAGAGACAGTCTATTCATCAAACAGCATACAGACTGAGAGCAGGAGACTGCATCTGATCCTTCCATTATATCTGAACGTAATAGCAGTGCTGTCACTCACACAACCAAACCGGACACACATTCTCTCGCCACTAATGTGCATAAAATCATCTGGATTATTGCCATGTTAGTGAACAAAACTTCCAGAAATCTCCTACAGCAATTTTGGTCCTTAGCTTTCTAGAGGTCAACGGAGTACATAAAGTGGACCGCATATGCACACGCACACAAGGTCTGGAAATGCAAGTTTTCAAGCCCTTTCTCAGGTTACATTGGAATTGGTTGAGTGTGTTCCTGCTTTAGGAGCAGTTTGACCCAGATCTGATCTCACAATGCGGCTCCCACCCAAGCCAAGCGGCTCTACACGCTCTACACTCCCTACAAGACTCCTAGAGGAAATGTCCAACTTTCCATAAAGACGCCAGGCCAAAATAAAAAAGGCTCTTTCTCTTCTCCAGCTCCCACACTCTCACTTTCATGCTTTCTCTTTCCTCCTCTTCTCTTTTTCTATTCTATAATTTCGCCTTCTTGCATTCTCCAAATCTCAGACTTTTTCTGTCAGCTCTGCATCCTTTCAACTCTGTCTCCATCCCTCCTGTCCACCCACAGTCTGTTCTTTGACCTGAAATGTACAAAACTGGAAAGCACTTTCTCAAACTGGCAAGCTCTAATCTGATTGGCTAACATAATCCACACAGGGTTTTTTGTCAGTCCGCCTGAAACAAAGTCGTGTTTACAAGACATTGAGTTGATACAATAAATGCTTTTGAGGAAATAATCACTGGATTTGCCAAAGTTTGCAAGATTACTGCCTTAATGACTAAAAACATTTCATTTTAAATGCTACAAGGAATTTAGGCATCACACAGTTTACTTTTAACATTGTTATTCAACTATTAGTATTTTTAAAGATTAACTAAGTGATTTTAAGATGACAGCAGGGTAATATATACACTACCGGTCAAATGTTTGAGGTCAGAAAGATGTTTTTAAAAGACGTTTATAATGCTAACTAAGGCTGCATTTATCTGATCAAACATACAGTAAAAACAGTAAATTGTGAAATACTATTACAATTTGAAACAGCTGTTGTCTATTTTGATATATCTTAAAATTGTACTTATTTCTGTGAAGGCAAAGCTGAATTTTCAGCAGCCATTACTCTAGTCATCAGTGTCACATGATCCTTATTATTATTATTATCAATACAGAAAACCAATTTACTTCTTAATATTTTCACGAAAATGTGATACTTTTTTCAGGATTCTTTGATGAATAGAAAAAAAGAACAGCATTTATTTAAAAAAATAAGTTTTTGTAACAAGTTTTTTCATTTTGATCAATTAAATGCATCCTCGCTCAATAACATTTATATCTTTTAAAAATATATACATCTTGCCCATCTCCAACTTTTGATCTGTAGTTTATTATACATCCACATTTTATTATAACCATATTTTTTTATATATATATATATATATATATATATATAAGAAACCACAACCAACAAACATTAAGCAATATATTGTGCATACTGAAACTTTTAAACAGACAGAAATTTGTTTCCTGACCATTTAATCAGAGGTGTGTTTGAAAAACTATTTTAAAAAGCATGAATAAAACCTTCAGTCATGGCAGTTGCAGTAAAAGTTAAAGCGCTTCATTTTTTCAGCCCCATTCTCTGTTGTTTCGTTCTCTTCCACTCCATTTATCTTTAGTCCCAAAGTCTTGACCTACACAGTCCATTATTCTCTTTTGCTTTCACCATCTCTCTCTCTCAGACCCTCCCCCATCTGTTTCTCTCTAATTGCATGCACAGCACATAAAACAGAACCAGACTGTTTTCTTTTCACATAGAATGTCTCATTGCATCCCTCTTGCTCTTGCTCGCTCTCTCACAAAGTGTGTATATGTCTGGATTGTAGGAATGTGAACTGAAGAAATTCCTCTCCGGATTGGCCAAAAGACATCACCCATTACCATCAAATTGGATTACCAGCAGGGAAAGTGAGAGAGAGAGAGACGGGAGGGGAATGAGCAGAAGAGAAATAAGCTCTAAACAAGGCACACTGAGCAACAAAGAGAGGTAGTGTCCAAACCAGTCTCTGCTGGCAATAAAACGGTTAGTACAATGGACTTTATGAACCAAAACTCCACTAAGCAAACCATCAATTAATGGTGTTACTGCTGACTTGAGTGAAATGCTAACCCATACACATTAAAGTGCTAAACATTCAACCGTTTAAACTTGGAACGCAAGTGCAAAAGACAAAGCCACTAACATAACATCTTTTCCAGATTTTGGAGGCTTTGAGTTTGAATAACCTACTTTTCTTGCCAAAGCCCTGTGCAAAACTGTGCTGACTAACAGTATTTTCACTGAGCAGAGCATTTCAGATTTGTTTTCTCTACCTCTTTTAATGTTTTCTATTCTTGTAACTCTTTTTTTGTCTTCATCACTAACCTATCAGATATACATCCTCTATTTTTTTTATTCTCGTATACTGTATATATATATATATATATACACACACACACACACATCACATCAGTAGATTAGATTGTTCTCTTTATTCTTTTCAGTTGTTTTCAACCTTGATTCATAACTTTTATGAATCAAGTTTTTCCAATTAAATTCTGTTGCAAGTAAAACTTTCTGCCCTAAATATTAAATAAAGACAAAAAGTCTGCACAATAAAAAGGTAATGCACAAAAAAGAAAAAACTCCATAAGTGTTAAATGGCTACATGTTCTCTCACATATATCAGATTTGCATCAATGAACAGAAATAAGTTACTTATTCATTAAATGACCAACATTGAGCCACGAAAGTTACTCCAAATATAGAAGAAAGGTTTGTACCTTGTATTTCACCTTGTTAAAGTTATTCCCGTCGCTAGTTGATAATTCCTTACAGGTGTGTATGAGGACTGCGACGCTCACTCAGCGGCTCTTGTCTTTATATTGAACGCGCAGACACGCGCTGAGTGACGCGGTGTCTCGCTGCAGCGCTCTGCTCTGACTCACCGACGGCAGTCTGCGTGCTCCGACTGACACAATAAAAGTCCGGCAACTCAAGAACTTACACAATAAAAGTCCCCTTGCTCAACTTTATTTAAGCTCAGCTATAATAATAATAATAATAATGTGTATAATATTTATTTTTTTAAATATATTATTTGAGCTAGGACATGTTTTACAGTTATTTAACATTTGACAACACAAGCAAATGATGGGGAGTTTCAGTGTTGAGAGATGTTAATCAAAATTGCAAACAAATAATACATATTTTTGGAAAATAAGAACAAATAAAAATGAAAACAAATGCAAACTAAAATAACATTTTGTGGATGTTATATATGAAATAAAAGAGAAACCAAATCAAATCATAAACTAGACAAAATAAATTATTATGTCCTGTAATCTTTTTTATTTTTTTATTTTTTTTTATATTTTTATACACAGGTTCTACAGTCACTTCAGGAGGGGGTGCTTTTTCATTTTAATTGGTAGATTTACAGACAGACAAGTTTTTTTTACAAAACCAGCTATAAAAAACTAAACAAACTATTCATGCCACAATGTAGCACATTATAATAAAATAAATCCAGATTGTTTAATATAAAACATCCAGAAAGAGCGAAATTTAAGCCACTTACATCACTCCTAATCCATGAGCTTGTGTTATTCCTCCGCTGTTTAAACCTTCAAATCTAAACCGTAGATAACATCTCGCTCTTGGAAATGATATGAGTTTGTTTTAAAAACATCCTCTAAAGCATGTAAACTGAACACGCACACAATTGGAAGACTAGAAGTAAATATTTCATAATTTCACGCTATTTTTGTTATACACTTCAAATTAAACAAAGTTAGAGTAAAGAACAAAAACACTGCCTAAACCTTGTAATTATTGTTGTTGTTTTTTAATCTTTGATCATCATCAAGGCTTACTTTCTCCCATCAGTCATTCATTCTGTTTGAATTTCAAAAGATAGTTTTAATCTAAGACTGTTTATTCAGATAAATCTGTATATCTTTCACTGTAGACACAGATTACTGACAATTCTTGGATAATTTCTACATCTGCAGTAGATAAAATGTTCTGGAACTCTTTATCCCCACCGTTAATTTTCTGTTCTTGACAGTTGTGTTCTGCTGTTATTTGTGTATGTGTGAACGCATTCTAACTTATTTTAGACTAATGGGAGTATGGGTGCAGTTATCATTTCTCTCTGGATGTGTAATGTCTATTTTAAGCAGTGCTCTGTATTCTTCTATGTTCCTCTCCTGGCCGGCGTGTGTGCTTGTGTCGGGGTGCAGATGAGTCGCCCCCATGACTCGCTCCTACGGCTGGCAGAGAGGATCGGTCTGTTTAGCGCTCATGCTAATTCTCAGGAATGACTCATAACAGCCAGTAAATAGCAAGTCGATATCTGCTGGTGTCAATCACTACAATAGCTTTTAGAATAAAAGCCTAATACTGTACATATTCATATCCGACTCATTTCAAAACACACTGATAAAGGTTCACACTTATATATATATGAACATACAGTATAAGACTGAAAAGTATTTAAAAGTATAGAAATACCTGAAGTGATAGTTCATCCAAAAAATACAAATATTCTGTTTACTCGCCCTCATGTTGTTCCAATAATCTATGACTATCGTCTTCTGCTGAACACAAAAGATTTTGAAGAATGTTGGTAACCAAACCATGCTGATTAATTTCCATTGTATAGACAAAAAACACAAAGACATTTCTCAAAATATCTTTTATGCTCCACAGAAGAAAAGGACATACAGGTTTAAAATGACTTGAGGGTGAGTACATGCATTTTAGAATTTAGTGAACTATCCCTTTAAGTAATTTTCATTTGACAAAAATTACACACTTCAACTTAAACCGTCAAGCTGCCCACAATAATCCTAAATAACCCAATCTGCAAACAATGCAATTCCCAGAGTACCAGAGACTGTGAGAATGTGTCTCTCTCTCCCAAACACTATCTATATGTCTAATATGACAAACATCTCTGTCCGCTGTCCAAGACCTTTAAGCTCTTGACCAGACCATTGGTTAAGACATAACTTTCCATCCTGTCAACACACAAGTGCCCCGCTCTCTCATTACAACATCACCCTCATTCTCATACAAGGAATAGTTTATCCAAATATGAAAATAACACCATCTTTTGTGTTCTGCAAAAAGTCAGTCATACAGTTTTGGAATGACATGAGGGTGAGTAAATGGATTTTCTTTTTTTGGGTGAACTATTCCTAACTAAATCTATTCTGTTTTACATCAAACATCTATAAATATGGTCTTTTTATCTATGAATGTGAACTCCCACTCTGTATTTCCAAACCAGCATCTGAAAAATTCCCTAATTTCTAAATGACTCATTTTTCTACTCTTAAACCACTTTTGCTTCTCTCTTTCACTTTTTCTCTCTTTCTCCAGCCTTCCAGTAAAATATTTTTTGATGGCCTGTTCTGGACTCTCTCCTCCATATTTGGAAAGCTGCTCTATTCCCAGTGGGTCACTTTAACACCACTATCCAATACAGCACAGAGCCTCGGATCCCCCAGCCAATCCCCCCCCCCTGTCTCCTTATAAGGACTGTACACAGTCAACAGTGTTTGTCTTCACTCTGGACTTCTTGGCCACACTGTGCTGCTCAATCATTCTAAAGTAAACTGGCTGAATTGGTCAAAAACAAAGCTAATGTTTTTACTCTGCAAGTTCACTGTGATGAATTTGTTAGCCTTTTTTCATGCTGGGGTTATTAAAATGTGTATTTTATATTATAACCACATATAAGCATCAGCAGTACCTACTTTCAGGCCAGAAATGAACACTTTTGTTTTGAAAGGACGTATTAAATTGATCAAAAGTGACACTAAAGACGTTTATAATGTTACAAAAGACTTACATTTCCAATAAATGCTGCTCTTCTTAACTTTTTATTCATTAAAGTATACTGAAAAAAATCAGTAATATGGTTTCCACAAAAATATTAAGTAGTACAACTGTTTTCAACATCAATACCAATAAGAAATATTTATTGAGCACAAAATCAGCATATTAGAATGATTTCTGAAGAATCATGTGACACTGAAGACTGGAATAATGATGCTGAAAATTCAGAATAAATTATACTTTAAATATATTAATAAAATGAATCAATAAACTAATACATTAATAATATTACAGTTTTTACTGTATATTTGATCAAATAAATGCAGCCTTAATGAGCATATAAGAGACTTCTTTCTGAAACATTAAAAAATCTTACGACCTCAAACTTTTGAACGGTATTGTACCTACTTTCAGGCTACTTACCAATTACCTACCTTGCCAATTAGTAATTATCTACAGTATTTTTATGAACCTCAGTTGCATCATATATAAATAAACACAAAATAAAAGTCACAGTCCATAGTGGAAACTCTGGGTTCATTTCTAAAAATGAGGCTCGCAAGTCCAAGAAAAACCTATTTGTGCATTTTATCTGCAGAGGTGCAAGAATGATAGGAAAATGTTCGGGGAGCTGTGTCGCTCAACTAAATTGCCTGCAATAAACCATTTTTTCTAGCATTTAAACTGAATTTTCCTGTAGAAAGCGTCTCTATATGCTTGTTTTCTTTTGGATGTGCTTCTAAACCACACGCAACGCCTGTGCAAGAAAACGATTGTTAATACACCATTTGGGTCTTTACGAGCAACACCTCATAAACAAACCAGCTTTGAGAAACAGCGCTGAGTCACACGCCAGAAATGCAACCGGCTGACCAGTGCGCAGCGGATTTAACCGTAATGCTGGGCATAACAGTATGGTTTTAGCAGTACACCGTGACCTCAGCTTTATCTGTGTTCACTAAAATGACAATTTGAATTGAAAAACTGACTGGAGAACCTGACTGAAATGGTGAAATACAGAGCAACTGCCATTGAGATGACTGGGAAGCTGAGTTAGGTTTTTCAAGCTGTTAGACCTCCTTCACTGGAACTAAACTGTTCAGAATAAAACAGACACACTACCGCAATAACCACATCAGCACTGTAAAATCAAGCACGACATCTGAAACTAAAAAACCCATTCGTTTGAGAGAAAGCTGGTGCGGTTGCGGTCAAGAATAAGAGAGCTCACTGAAATGTGACCAGATTGTTTGAGAACAGTCCTCAGTTTGCTGCAGTTGTCTCTAGTGTCCATGACAACAACCCCACAGTGGCTCATGGAGGTTTGTGGCAGGCGGTGCGGTATGGCAGCAATGCAGTCGGCATGAAGACAGCAATACAAGCACTTCAGCCAGGATTAAAGACTTCCTTTCTCATCTGTTATTCTCTCTGTCTCGCTCTTTATCTCTGTCTCTCATCTACTTTTGCCACCATGGCGATCCACTAATCCAGAATAAACAAAAATCCTCACAGTTTCGGTGAGTAATCGTTTAAATATAAACATAATGAATAAGGAGGTAAATTATTGCATTATTTACTTCAAAGAGACTTCCTAGGAGACATTCTGCATCTGTCTGGCTCACAGACATCTGATGAAGTAGGGTGTGCAATTCTGGCTCATCAGGTCATGACCTCTGAGACAATATGGTGCATTTATACATCACAGGCTGGTCCTTTTGTCACAGGAAGGGAAGGATTATTGTCTGTCTTGGCTGACTTTGGTGCGGCTCTGACAGAAGTAGACACCATTTACTTCCTGCTGTACCCCTCACCTCACCCTTCATTCGTCTCTAACACTGATTCAGAAAATAAAGTTAGCAAAAAAATGATTCACCGTCACAGATGTTTGATCTCAAATCTCATGAGAGTAACATGACGTAATATATCTTACATTTCTCAAATCTCAAAAAAAGAGTTATTATTTATAGTGATTGTGTATAGCAAAAGCATTGTGCTGATTTAAACTACAAATATGTGCCTCTTAATATTTTTGAAAATATTTAAATTGACTGCTTGTAGAATGCAATTTCCACAAAAAGTATTGTATATGAAGTAGTATATAAGGTACTGTATTTCATGGTGATCACTGACTAAATTCAGGGGTAATTATATAAAATTAATAATTAAACAATCAATTAGTTAAAAATGATTTAAAAAATAGGTCACACTTTATAATAACTGCACACTATGAATCATTACTATGAAGCATGAAGCATTGGTAAATAGTCAATTCATCCTTTATAAAGCATTGTTCCAACATTAATAGACATTAGTAAGCAGTTTATAAATACAGCTATAAATGCCTTGTTCTTGAGCATATCTATAATGTTTAATAATTGTATTTTCATACTTTATTAATGATCAATTTATCATTTCTAAATTATTACATTATTTACAAACCAGTTATTTAGGAGTTGTCAGTGGTTCATAAGATCATTTAAAAATAATAAATAAATTAATAAATGCTTTATTAACACATATTCCTGCTGTAATTCATGATTAAATCAGGTAGTTATAAAACATTTAGCAGTTGCCAGCCATGTATTTGTGTGAGCTCATCTAAAGTGAGGACTATTTATATCTTATAAAGCATTTACAAAGCAGATTTAAAGACTCATTTATCTCCCAAACAGAAAAGTTAAACAAACACAACACAGAGGGATACAGAACACAGAAATGTTTTTTCAAGATGCAAAAAATGAAACCGTACAACTGTACACTTGATAAATTAAAACTAAACCTCTGCAATTTCATAGAAAAAAAATTATAAAATAAAAATTCAAGTGTACAGTTGTACAGTTTAATTATTTTTTATTTATTTTTTTGCATCTTGAAATAAATATTTCTTAGTTCTGTATCCCTCTGTATTGTGTTTGTTTATTTTTATTTTTTTCTGTTAGGAAGATAACTGAGCCTTTCATTTGTAATAGATATGCTTATAAATCAAGAACAAGGCATTTATAGCTGTATTTATAAACTGCTTACTAATGACTAATAATGTTGGGACAATGCTTTATAAAGGATGAACTGACTATTTACTAATGCTTACCTAATGATTCATAGCGTGCAGTTATTATAAAGTGTTACCAAAAATATTTGTTTGTTTTATTCACTACAATTCAAAAATTTAGGGTGGGTAAGATTTTTACAGTTTTATAAAAATAAAAAAAAACAGTAAAAACAGCAATTTTATGAAATATTATTGCAATTTGAATCATATTCAAATAGAAAACTGTTATTTTAAAATGTAATTTATTCCTTTGATGGCAAAGCTGAATTTTCAGTCCAGTATTCAGTATCACAAAAATCAATATGCTGATTTGGTGCTTCAGTAAAATTTCTCATTATAATCATCAAAACTGCTTAATATTATAAAGTGTTTTTTTATAATATTTTTTTGTCAGGATTCCTTGATAAATAGAAAGTTCAAAAGAACAGCTTTTATTTGAATTTTTTTAAATAATGTAAAAGTATAATTTTTGATCAATTTAATGTGTCTTTGCTGAATAAAAGCATTAATTTCTTTGGATTAAAAAAATAAAGAAAGAAAAGAAAACTTTATATAATATAACTTTATATAGTATAGTATATAGTTATATATAATATATAAATCTGGGATTTGAACCAGAGGCCCCTTGCACATTAACCATCTTTTTTCTTCAGTCATGTCTTATCACGCCTAGTATAGTCTTTGCCAGCTGGTATCAGAACACTGTAGGTGCTTGCTTACTTCTCAAAAATCTTCAGATATTGTGAGTGGTGATATCACATAACCACTACCATGCTGATGCCAAGAAAAGAATCCAAAACCAAACAGACAGTACATTTACAAAAACATATCCTGTGTTCTCATAAAGGAAGAATTAATGTTAATTTGATCCACTGAAAAGAAGATCTTCCGAAGGCACTCACACAAACCTACAGCACAAATATATTATAATCCAGCTTTAATTCAAAGGGGCTTTGTGAAATGTCTCACTATGATAGCACACACATTCATCAACCTGTACAGCTGATATCAGACACCACCTGCTGAGTATCTTTAATTCATCACACACACAAAAATACATACTGAAAATGTACATACGTGACAGCTCGTATACCCTAGAGCATAACGCAGACAGTCTTCTCACTTTCTCTCTCTGTGTCTCTTTACAGGCTCCAGGTGTTATCATTTCAGTGTGGTATGGACTTTACACACTGTGAAGCATGTTCTCATAAAACCCCTGTGATTTCAGCCCACCAAGCTCGTAAATCAGAGGTGCACATAACCATCTCTCGCTTACACAGATGCTCCTCTGAAAATAAAACCTCAGCTGTAACAGGGATTTAGTTGTTCAGATAAATGTCACAAATTGAGTAATGTGCCTTCATTATAAGTTTAATTTTTATATGCCATAATCTCCTCAAAATTGACCCATAGCCTTTCCTCTGGGTTGACTGCAGGTTGACGCCCACCAAACACCCTGTTCGTTCACACCTTCCTCTGTTTCTGTCTATCTCTCTGTCCCTTTCCTGTGCTGAAGGACATTGGGCCCTGTCTATATCACAAGAGCCCTCCTGCTGTCACCAAAGTCTGCCAAAACACACTGCGCAGTTTCCTGTATGGCGTGTATTGCTGCAGGGTGTAGCGTCAGAGGCATGGAGAGCGAACAAGGGATCAAGTGTGAAAAGATTTGAACATGTTAATCAAACAGCACAGTGCAAAGGTGTTAAACGATGAAGGATGTTCACTCAACACTTGGTTAGAACAATGAACAAGCACCCACCAAATGCCCCACCAACATAAATAAGTTCAAATAAGTTTTATGAATGTCAGCTGAGTTGGTTTCTTTCTGTGAGTCTTGAATTTAGTTTGGCACTGAATGTCTTAAAACGCCTAAATTTGGGTGAAAGTTCACTTTTTAGTAGGAGATCTCTTCAAATCTTCAAATTATGAAAATTAAAGGATGGTTCACCCAAAATGAAAATTCTGTCATCATATACTCACAAAATGTTCAAGACAAGATATATAAAGCGAGGAAAGGCTGAGAAAAGAAAAACATATTTGCAAGCAAGCAATTGTTCCAACATAAAGACCTTTAGTAGGCAGCAACAGATTGATTTTATTTTATATGACATGCATCGTATCAAAACAATGCTGTAGTGCCAGCAAAAGCCCAAGCCCCATCGCTGAAACATGAAACATGAGACCAGGTGAAGTTTATCACCCTTTTACTAGTGTACCCAAAGAACATGACCGGAGCTGTACACTCATACTTTCCACTCATTCTCTAATTACTTTTCAGCAAACAACATAATCACAGATG
The DNA here is from genome assembly GCA_027422415.1 of Schizothorax lantsangensis. Lineage (NCBI taxonomy): Eukaryota > Metazoa > Chordata > Actinopteri > Cypriniformes > Cyprinidae > Schizothorax > Schizothorax lantsangensis. Next base: position 16,959,550 of record CM049855.1, read on the forward strand.
TAATTGATAAATCACCGTAACGCTGAAATAAAGTTAAACTAAAGGAGAATTCAGATCACAGGGGACCTGTAAAAGATAAATGTCAGCAGCTACAACGTGACCTTAAATTCCCACTTCATCATTTTATTAAAAGCACTGATGTGAACAGCGAGTTATGGGAATATCCAAAGGAAATCAGCTGGAATGTGTAAACGGGATTGGAGGGTCAGAAGGCAGGGTTCAGGTCTGGTTGTACCTGGAGGATGCAGAGGGACGATAACCTGCCACACAGCATGCAGAAATGACCCCTGGGTAATTGTACAATTATGAAATTCCTGTTTTTACAACCAAATGACAAGGTGAAGTGACTAGCTCTGGGTAGAAAGCAGTGGGGTGGTGTGTTTTTCGATGGTGGAGGAGGGTCTTTCTACCTGCTCCCTGCTGTGTTGTTTCTAGCGGTTGATTTGTGACGTTACAGTGGAAAATCTTTTGGGGAAGCAGCTTTTTATGGCAATAATTTGCAAAAGCTCAAGCAAAGACAGTGTTTTGCCAAACGGCATGCCATTTAAACCTCAACTTGGACCTCATCCATGACAAGAAACAATTTTCCTTTCATAGCTATCACATGCCCGTCAAACCCACGCACATATGCGTTATTCACTCAGGTTGCATTAACCTATTCTTTGTTTTACCTTTCATTTGAGAGGTCGTCTGCTTGCTCATTTGATCTGGAATCAAAGAACGAATGGGGAAATGTATGGAGAAAAGTCACGGATAAAACCACAAAGTACTAAATGTTGCCCTGTATTCCTGGTACATAATGTATACAATGCAAAGCTTTCCATTTACATGATTCATTATGTACACTAACTAGAATGCACACAATTGACTTTTTTCTCATTCTTCCCAACATCCACCCACTAAACACACACATGCTACTTTTCCAGGGTTGTAAAGAAGGCAAGGCATCTGAATCAAACGGAAATCAGAGAAAAACAGCTTGAATAGTTTTTTCAAACAAATAAGTAGGCCTATGTAAAGGAATGTGACCACAAGAGCCTAATGTCACATTCACACACACAAACTTCAATGCCACGCATAATCCAGACAAGATTACAGAGCTAAACTACATTTATATATGAGACTGACTCTGCCTAGAGTCAACAAAGAGTCCCTCCCTCTTAGACCACTTTTGCTTTTATGTTGCTGCAATTCACATGTTTATGAATCTGCAATTTCATCCTTTGATCGCAGCCAGAATAAAAGCTCATATAACAATTCTTGTTTACTTTGCTGTAGACAAAAACTATTGATTAAAATGTTAAATGTTATGACGCATTAAGGTTCCCTTTTATAAAGGTGTTCTTAAATGACTAATTACTCATTTTCAAATAATAAGCAGTTATAACTGCGTGAATAAAAAGGGTGATTTCAACGCAATACCTGCCAAATAGTGAGCCATTTTTAACTCACATGTTATAAATGCTTAATAAATATATTTGTTCATACTTCACTCGAATTCACATTTCATCAGAGTGACCGTTTCAGCCAGATTAATTTGAATCAGAAATAACAAAAAAATGGACTTGTCGTTTAGTTGTGATCTGAGCAGCGGTTCTGAACAATTCACTAAGTGAGTCTAATTCAAATCACTAATGCCAGGTACACAGTGCATGATTTTCAAAGTCATAAGATTACTGTTCTTCTCACTACACAACTGTCTGAAGTACCATAGTTGCTGTTGTGTGCATACTACAGATACTTTTTTTTCCTTCTTTAAAAAAAATAAATAAATAAAACTGTTGGTGAGTGAAAATTGGGGCTAAAGTCATGCAGTCTGTACCCAGGCAGAGGTTGTTTTGTGAAACTTTTGCACTGATTCATTAAAAAGAATCTGTTCATAAGAGTCATTTGTTCGCAAATCAAACATCAAGGCTCACACTGTTTGCTGCTGAATGAATGAATGAATGAATGATGCATTTATATAGCGCTTTTATTGTGTATTGCCATACACCCAAAGCGCTTTACAATCATGTGGGGGGTCTCTCCTCAACTACCACCAGTGTGCAGCATCCACTTGGTGGATCCACCTTCAGGAAACACCGGCGCACACTTTAACGAGATGAAATCTGACAAACTCGTATATGGATCTTTTCCTGTCGATTGTAGTCATAGTCTGGAGCTCTTAGAACTAGTACATCTTGGAGAGTCACTGTAACTAATCGCAGGCATGTAGGTACTGGCTTGCCCTGCATGTTAATGTTGTGCCCTTGGGCAGTGTACTTAACCTTATCTTGACCCTAAACTTAGGGATGCTGTCTTTAAAAACTGTAACGGTTCTAGTTAGAGTCAAATTTCACCTAGTGAGTAATCTACAGCCAACTACCTTCAGGCATTGAACAGAACACCTAAATCCACAGTCAGATCAGTGCTGACACGAAACATTTCACTACAACTGATGATAAATGATAGTGTAGTATATCGGATACATCCAATACTAAAGCAAATGATCCCTCTGAAATCCGACTGAAGTCATAGCACAACTGCTAACACATATGCAAACACACATACCACACACATCACCCAATGATTTATGGCACGCAGCAATGCCCGGCCTCTGACATGGTGATAAAGGGACGGAATGCATTTGTTCTCTAAGTGGGGCTTTCCCATTAAACCACCTACTGACATACGCAGGCAGCTGGGGGTTGTACTGTACATCACCACAGAAACACTGGTAAACTTTACCCCTTTAGATTACACCCTAGTTCAATGCTGGTAGGGTATAATAAAAATATGACTACTTTTATATTATATAATATGCTGAAAGCTGCACGTCAAATAGATAGTATGTCTGAATATGCAGTGTTCATGAAGAAATACCCACATGATGTACTCTTCATCTGATGGACATTATACTATCCCATGAGGCCACAGAACAGGAGTCATCACATTTGTAAATGGCAGAGAACAGCAAGACATCCTAACGTCATAGGTCACATAACAATGGCATTATGGTAGATTGTTTTCATAATAAACACCTGCATACTTACATACTGTACAGTACACCACCATTTAAAAAGTTTGGGTTCAGATTCTTAATGTTTTTGAAAGAAGTCTCTTCTGCTCACCAAAGCTGCATTTATTCTAAAATATAGTAAAACAGTAATATTGTGAAATCTTTTTACAGTTTAAAATAACTGTTTTCTATTTTAATAAAACGTAATTTATTTTCTGTGATGGTAAAGCTGAATTTTCACAATCTCACATAATCCTTCAGAAATCATTCTAATATCCTGATTTTTATTATTATCAAAACTCTACTGTACTGCTTAATATTTTTGTGTAAACTGTGATAAAAAAAATTCTGGATTCTTTGATGAATAAAAAGTTCAAAAGAACAGCATTTATTTGTTGTAACATTGTAAATGTCTTTACTGTCACTTTTGATCAATTAATTGTGTCCTCATTGAATAACCATTAATTTCTTAAAAAAATCTATCTTGACCCCAACATTTTGAAAGGTAGTGTACTTTTATTTCATTGAATGCAGTACAAACTGAAAGTCAGTTCATAGAGGAATCTTTTTTCACCCATTAGGCAGTAGCAGTGTTAGTGGGAGGGACATTCTCATTCTAGAAAGCATTTGATTGGATGAAAATCTGTCTAGTGCAGGATGAGTCACCAGCAATTTGGTCCATTTTCCCTGAAAAACACTGTATATTTATAATGCATTTATCTGCAAAATGTGAACCCTTGCACTAGCATATGGACAGATTCAAAGCTAAAAGACTTCATAAATACTGTCACAGTGCACACACGAGGGAGGAACAGGAACACGCAGACGAGGACTTAAACTCAAATAATAGTCTTTAATGAAGACATCAGGGCAGGGCAAGACAAGGCAAGGCTGACATAGACAGGAAACACCGGGGAGTAACGAGTAGACCAGACCAAATCAAACTGAACAGACAGGACTATAAATACACAGGTAAATCATAGATAATTAGACAAACAGGGCTGGACAAGGATTAACTCATAATGACACTTAACGAGGACAGGAAACAAACCAAATATGGACACAAGAGGTGGGAACACATGACACACACACGACAGAGGACTGACATAACTCCCCCCTCCCGAAAGGCTCGTCCCGAGCCTTAACAGTTCCATCGGGGAGGGGGGGTGGGCGCTCTGGAGGCCCCTCAAGACAGACACGGACAGGAACACAGGACGGGGACCTCCAGAGTGGAACAGACAATTCGGAGGCCATGGCGGAGCTGGCAGCTTTGGAGGCCATGGCGGTGCAGGGAGCTCAGGAGGCCATGATGGAGCTGGGAGCTCTGGAGGCCATGGCGGAGCTGGGAGCTCTGGAGGCCATGGCGGATGGTCTTCGGGGCCTTGGCCTCGGTCCTCTCGGCCCGTCCCCCACAGCCGGAACTCTTATACCCCCCCCAAAAAAATTTCCCTGGGGAAGTCAGGGGGTATCAGGAGCCCTCCGGGGCTAAACACACAACATGACAGTACAAAACACGACAGGAACGCCCTCCAGGGCCAGACAGACAGGACAGGACAGCCCACAGGAACCAGAAGCCCTCCTGGGCTGGCTAGGAAGCTGAGGCTTCCTTTGGGCATGACGAGTCGGGGGCCCATACAGGGTCCCTCAGCTTCCGCTTCCACCTCCACGACAAGGGGGCAGGCGGCTAGAATGGCCTCCATGGCCACAGCAAGAGGAGCCGCCTGCCCCAGACGAGTCTCCGTGGACAAGACAAGGTTCTTTAAAATGTTCCTGTGGGCACAACAAGACAGACACACGGCACTCCTGGCCGTGACATGTGGACTTGATCCACGGGGCTAGGGATAGCGGCGGCCAGCGGGCATGAGTCAGCGCCAATCCGGTGGGTTTGAGTCAGCGGCAATCCGGCGGGCATGAGTCAGCGGCGATCCGGCGGGCATGAGTCAGCGGCGATCCGGCGGGCATGAGTCAGCGGCGATCTGGCGGGCATTGAGTCAGAGGCGAGCCGGCGAGCATTGAGTCAGAGGCGGGCCGGCGGGCATTGAGTCAGAGGCGGGCCGGCGGTCATTGAGTCAGAGGCGGGCCGGCGGGCATTGAGTCAGCGGCGATCCGGTGGTGTGATCTCCCGCGAATGGCGCGCCTGGGGGAGCGGCAACCCGGGAACTAGGCAACCAGCCGGCGGGCTTGGGATAGCCACAGCCGGAGGCGGATATCTCCCGCGATCGGCGGGCATGAGGGCTCGCGGCCAGAGGACTCGCGGCACTCGCGGCGATCCCGCCGAACTCCCACGCCGTCCTGCAGTGGGCTAAGGCGGGAGGACGAGTGGCGACTTCCTTGCCACGGGACAGACAAACAGGAACAAATAAAAACTTTTAAAAAAACGAACAAAACAAAACGAGGTGAAGGGGCGCCGCTTACGGTTAGGTCTGGTCTTCTGTCACGGTGCACACACGAGGGAGGAACAGGAACACGCAGACGAGGACTTAAACTCAAATAATAGTCTTTAATGAAGACATCAGGGCAGGGCAAGACAAGGCAAGGCTGACATAGACAGGAAACACCGGGGAGTAACGAGTAGACCAGACCAAATCAAACTGAACAGACAGGACTATAAATACACAGGTAAATCATAGATAATTAGACAAACAGGGCTGGACAAGGATTAACTCATAATGACACTTAACGAGGACAGGAAACAAACCAAATATGGACACAAGAGGTGGGAACACATGACACACACACGACAGAGGACTGACAAATACAAGGTTGTGATGATGTACAGGATTCAGCTGCAGTACTCACAGTTTAGGTTTGGGTTTGGTGGGGAGAGGTGGAGCCTTAACTGCTGAAGGCGATGGAGGCGAAGCCGCTGTTTCCTTCACACTTGAAGGTGACTGTAGACTCTCATCTGGTGGCTTGTTTAAGGCCTGACCATTTTGTAGAGGTTTGTCAGGAACACCTTCCTGAGGCTCTTTATCTGCGGAGACCTGAACAGGCAGCGCGGTGACGCTGGGCCAGATGTCCAGCTCATTGATCTGGAAGGCCTCAGCACTCGGAGGCGTTTTGGGCGGGACTTCCAACAAACTAATCTCAGTTGGTGGAGGAGGTGGAGGCAGGAATGATTGGTTGTCCTCAAACACACTGTCATCCCCAGATACGCCATTGCTGGGCAACTCTTCAGCAACTAGAAATCCAAGATAACAGAAGACATTGTACAGTTAATTATAGGGTGAGAACAGATTTCTTTTCCTATTAAGTGGGTGATGAAATCCAGTTGGTCCACGTCACAGTGCACTTCAGTGGAATACAGAAGGAAATATCAGGTCTATGAGTAACTAAGTTCATAATTTCATCATTGTTGAACAATGCTGAAACACACCTGCAATGGAAGAAAACTTATTATAACTACCCATAATCCTGGATAAACTGTTAATCCGCAACCAAAACCTAATCCAAACCTCTATCAGACATGAAATCTGGCTGAGATTGTCTCAGATTTACTTAAATGGCTCTATAGTAAACTTAAGGCTTAAGGACTCCTGGAAATATAAGTACACCCACTCCATCATGCAGTATAAACATTCATGTCTCTCCTGTCTATGCCATGTGACACACAGCTATCAGCACATACTGTATCCTCTCTCCTCACCCACACTCCGATCCTGGAGTGTTGTGGATAGGATGTGGCTGGTCGGCCTTATGCAATTTACATGTTTTCAAGATGAACCACAGTGGGCCCCATAAAATGTCATCGATCGATCACAGATGGAGTTGCTATGCCTTTTTTGGAAAGGGCATTTTAGTTTTTTGTTACTACTTTGTAAATAAAGTCATTACGATTCTTGAATGTTGAAACATCAGCTGACTGTTTACTGTGCTTAATTTTGTTGTTTTCAGAGGTTTATCCTTTGGCCTTCTTTCAACTAATGTCATATTACATATTACACTCAAACAAAAGAATACTGGACTCAGGTCATAAACAGGAGCCATTCATTTTTGTGTAAAACACTTTATGTAAACATCAATACAAGATATATTCTTTGAAAGTCTTTATTTAAAAAAATATTCTTTCTTCATTATGAAAATTCTGTAAAATTATATATATACTACTGCTCAGAAGTTTGGGGTTAGTAAGATTATTTGTACATTTATTCACTGATCACTGTTTTTTACTTTCTATTTATCAAAGAATCCTGAAAAACAAGTATCAAATTTTCCACAAAATTGTTAAGCTGTACAATATTTTTGCAAAATTACTACTAATAAGAAATGTTTCTTAATATCCACATTAGGATATTAGAATGATTTCTGAAGATTTCTGAGACACTGAAGACTGAAAGTTTAGCTTTGCCATAACAATAAAACTATTTATTGATTGATTAATTGAGAGAGACTTCTTTGGAAAACATAAAAAAAATAAACTCACTGACCCCAAACATTTGATTGGTTAAGACAGACGTTTGCTATATATTATAGCAAATTGATAATTGATTTTTGATAATTGATTTTTTACATGAACATGTTTCTTTAAATGTGAACCTCTTTATGCACCAATATATCACCAGGAAACTTACATATTTACATTACCATGAACTTTGATCTCAGATATAGTTATTGTAGATACAGTGTAAACACACCTGGGTTAACAGTGAGTTGTGCCGTGCTATTATCCGAGCCGTATTGGTTGGTTGCAGTGCAGCAAATCAGACCTCCGTCTTCAGGGAATGCCTCTGCAATCACCAACGTACAGATTTCCTCTGCAAGACCAATCACATGAGCCGTCAATTACAGAGTCATCAATATCACAAGCAAAACCAGACTAGAAATTAATTTAATCAATTACACAGTGACACACACATAAGCTTAAACCATTCAAATTAATTGGCTATATAAGCTACTATAACTGCCCAGTTTTACAACATAATCTATTGCTGCAATGAAGCATCCAACAATGCTTTTTCCAGAGATATGATAATCACATAAATATTTCCTGTAATGAGGGAGGGATGTAGACAGGTTATAGACAATTAGATAGACAGGTGTGGTGAATCTAGACAGGTAATTGATGGTTACAGAGATGATTCAATAGCAGAGAGAAGTCTACTGCAGCAGACAGAGGCTGTGTCTCATTCCTTTTCCATGTTTCCTACGAGGTGATTCAGTAAATTGTGAACACCAATTCAGTCACTAGCAAGGGCCTTGACCACTAAACATTGAGACAGTGATGACTCAATTACCTGCGACACCATTACAAATGGCAAGGCTCATATTAAAATGTAGGTGGTATTTGTCAACAAATATTGTTTTATTACTTTCATTAGTTTATCATGCATATTCGCTGTCAGTGTTAAAATAAAAAAAAAACATTATATGAACTACTGAACTAGTGAACAGACTGAGACATATCCAACGATAGAGGTGAGATTTAGAAGGTGAGCCATAAACATGTACCGATAAGTGAAGTATGTGACTCATAAGCGGTGTTGACATGCATGTATCCTGTTCATTTGTTTTGTTAATCAGAGATTTTCCAGTCATATCTCGTCCAAACTGCATATTGCATTGTGATGATGTCACAAATGTTGGGCTTACAGAGAATTATTATCTTGATAAATCCATATGTACACATGTATCTGGAGGAAAGTGTTTTATGAATAAGAGGAGTGGAAAGAGGGGAAAGTGGAAGCAGGAGTTAAAAACTCACCGGGTTCTGCTGCTGATCTTGGCTCTGATGAAAAAGTGATATGGGAATTAAGAGAGAAACACAAACACTATAACAAATCACTAGTTATTATCAGTCTACCAATAAACCAAACATAGTTTCTCAAATAGTTTAAATAGTTACCCAAAAAAGGAAAATTCAACATTTATTCATTTTGTTTCAAACCCAGATGACTTACTTTTTTCCCTTAAACACAAAAGGAATATGATGGTCACTCTGAGGTTTTCAAGTATAAAATAAGCATGTAAATGTATCATACAAGTATTAGAAACTTGTTTCATATGACAGTTGCACAGAAAAAAAAATCAAGTCATACAAGGGTGAGTAAATTATGAAAGAATTTTTTGGGTGACCTCTTCAATTTAAAGGTGCATTCAGTAGTTTGGTGCTAATTTAAACACATTAAGAAATTAATTGTGTTTTTATGAGTCATCTGAATGGTGTACACGCACACGAGATGATGACTGAACTCATAATAGCCAACTCCGTCCACATATTTTTATACATAATTTTGGGTTATCGCATACAAAAAATAAAAATAAAAATAAAAACGCTGACCAAAAATGTCAAGACACACATAAAATCTTAAAATGTGAATAAAAAACTTTTAACAAATAAATTCCCTGATGCAAGGAAAAAAATTGACTTTGCTCTGGAATATCTGAGCAATAGTCTGTCATCAATCTGATTTGGTATAATTACCTCCCAGAATTGGCTCTCACGATTACGTTCCCACACATCAGGTACTGCCAGGAAATTATGTTGTTCACATCAGACTAAATTTGTGCTTTATTCGCAAATATTCCACATTTTCACATAAGTTAAATTCACAAATTTGGATGAAAAAAGCAGCGTGTTATCCCTGTCGGCATCTGTTGGCTTTGTTCAGCGCTTGTCTTTGCCAATTAAATGCAATGCATTTGTTGGATCTTGGAATGTCTGAAAAAGTGGAATCTGCTGATTGTCATGGTTTGTCTATGTCTGTTGGTGTAGTGTGAATTAGCCTTAAAAAGCACTAGTATACACGTAAAACTCAATGTCGATATATGACAGCCCAGCATTTAACAATATTGTGGTAATTAAAATACATGAAGAACAGCAATTCTAACACTTGCTAAAGAACTACTGAATGCCTCTTTAAATTGCTCTCTGAGTTTCTCTTACTCTTCTGCAGGATGCGGAAGTCAGGGGAGTCCTGGATCTCCTGGCCCTCTCGAAACCACTGAACCTGCAGAGGAAGACTACCTCTCACACGGCACTCCAGAACCACCACCTGACCTTCAGATGCCTGCGCGTCCTGCAACATCTACAGAGCAAGAGCAAAAACAGACTGAGAGGTAAACAAAGGGAATGAGAACAGACAGATGAATGGAAAAACTGAAGAGACAGATGAAAAGGTGTACAACCACTAATTCTGCTCTTTCTTCATCACCTCTTTCATTCTCAAGTACATGCTCTTTCAGACTGACGACATAACAGACATAGAAGCAAGAAGCTGTCAGCAAGCCATAAAAGTAAAAAGGCGAAGAGTAGTTTGTTTATAGATGTGCGCGTGAGTTGCTTTCTGTTGTGTGTTCGTTCTCTTTGAAGCTTTGTGTAAGTGTGTGTAGCATGCTTGTGGTTACACGAGACGTGTTATAGGTTTATTTAAAGTTCAAGTCAAGAAGTATGTCTATACAAACTAGCCATTTTATTTGTGTGCCTGTTTGTTTAGGACTATGAGGATGACACGAAACCATCTATTATAAAAAAGGCACATCTTCTCATTAGGAAGATTAAAGTCTCTCAGATGAAAGACAGAGTGGGATAATGGAGAGAAGGGGGGTAGGGCTAAAAAACTTTTTTCTTTAAGGAGGTGGTAAATGATTTAGCACACTAAGCAAACATAGCATTTGGCATTGAACTCTGAACCTCTGCCTAGGCCTGCACAGAGAGTCACATGACAAATCACACACACACACACACACACACACACACACACAGAGAGAGAGAGAGAAAGCCCAGAATGATTTGGAAAAGCTCATATAGTGATTAATCCATCCATTTCTCAAAATATGTGTGTGTTTTTGAATGCTGCTAGAGATGATTGTATCTCTGTGTGTGTGTGTGTGTGTGTGTGTGTGTGTGTGTGTGTGTGTGTGTGTGTGTGTGTGTGTGTGTGTGTGTGTGTGTGTGTGTGTGTGTGTGTGCGTGTGTGGCCGTGTCATTACCTTAGTAAAGGTAGGGGGCGCATTAACAGGAGCATCACCAGCATAGAGTGAAGAAACTGGACTCTGGACCTGACAGAGAGAGAGAGAGAGAGAGAGAGAGAGAGAGAGACAATGTGTGGTTATTATGGATCTTTCCAGAGAGCGGGAGTTTTTATAAGTCCATCTGCTGTTGTCATTCCTGATGAGTCTTGCAGACATATTTGTGCATGTGTCTATTTCTCTGTCATTGTTGTAGATAACTTATTACTAGCTTACTAACTTTACTAACTTATTTCTCGGTTTTAGGATTTATTCTTGCAGCACTCTAAAGTATGTTTCAGTGCCAAAAACGAGGTATAGTCTGTGTGTATTTCTTACTCTCTGTGGTGTGGTAGAAAGCAGCTGGACTAGTGTGGAGCGATGAGGTTGGGCCTCTGGGCTCTTTGGTGACGATGTGTGTATCGTCAAAGACACTGAGCTGGTTTTCCTCTGAGCCCTGCATGAGAGAAAATATTAGCAACACTAAATCAAACCTCATTCAGACCTGAGAGAACAAATCATCAACACATAGTCATCCTTTAAGAAAACATTTAGCTATAAAGTAAAGAACACTTCTCTCATCTTGCAATATTCATGTACATTTGAAGCAAAATAAAAAAGAGCTTGTGACTGAAAGAAACGGGTATTTTGAGTCATCCTGGCTGAAAGTTGAAAACATTTTGTCAAGCAATGACAAGTGAATCAATCTTTTTGCTCTGTCACAGTCCATTAAAATTTCTTCAAGTGAAGTTACATTTTTATTATATGTGACCCAGTTTAGGGTCACATGTAACAAACCAAGCAAAAAATATAGAAACAGCTGGGTTATATTTTGCCTCAGAATAAATCAGTGGTCAGAATTTGTTTCAGTGCTGGTCAGGGTTATTATATTTCACTAAAACTAAAACCCATTCATCTATCCATCCATCCATTTCCAAACTACTTTATCCTCTGCAGGGTCACGTGAGCCTGGAGCCTATTTCAGAGTTTTGGGCCACAGGCATCTCAGGCCATCCTGAATGAATGGCCAGTCCATCTCAGGGCCCACACACAGACACACACACATTCACACACTCACATACAGGCAATTTAGAGTGTTCAATTCACCTATGCTGCATGTGTTTGGATTGTGGGGGAAACCGAGATAAAGCTAAAACCATAAAAGCATTTTTGTTACTTATAAATAAATAAAAATGAATGTTAGCTGAATTAAAATAAAATAAAATAAAAAACAACTTAAATGTTTTATTTCAACTAGTTGCCAAGGCAACATTTCTCATTTTTTCAGTTTAATTTTTAGCTTAAATGTATCAGATTTAGTTTAACTTGATGTACTATAATATCTAAAACAAAAACTAAAATTAAAAAAAAAGAAAATCTAAACAGACTTAAAAATAACACAAATACAACAAAGTTACAAAAACTTTAACTAAAATTAAAATTAAATTGGAAAATATAAAAATAAAAACATTCAAAATATTAATTAAAACTATAATAATATCTCAATAATTCTAAAAACACTAGTGTTAGTAAAAAAATATGTCTACTGTAATGTTTCTGATGCCTATGGGCAGATATTTTTATAGTCCAGTGATTTTAATAAAAAATAAACATTTTGGAATTTTTGCCAGACTGAAAATGAGAGTGATATCCTATTTGAGCACATTAAAAAAGCTATATCCACCTCTATTGGGCGGATACAGGTTCATTTAAAGCCTTAACAGTGTTTGTCTGATTTTTAAAACATTAGGTAATTTAATTTAAAGTGAAAGTTTCCAACAGCAAATATATAGAAACATAAGTTAAGACAAGTTAATAGATGGTATAATGTTGCAAATTGTTTACATGCTCTCTGTGTGGGGTAATTCCTCTCTAACACAGACCAAATCACACACACACACACACATGGTGAAGTAATATCCACTCCACAGTGTGAATTTTCACTATGCAGTTTGCACCTTATAAATGACTTTGGAGCCAGTGAAAGAGTAATCCCAAATGGGTGTGATGATGTCACAGGAAACCAGAGCCAAGCTCTTAATAATTTGTGTAAACAGAGAGGAAAGACTGATAGGCCAGTTGAGGCAAGAGATGACAGGAAGAGAAATAAGCGGATGAGTTCAGAGGTGACTGAAAAGAGTTCAAGCGATCACACAAATTAAGAAGATTAGGCAACATGATTCATAAATTCTTGATTGATTATTGGCCTTCTAAGACTGCTTTGGCTGTTCTTTAAGGTCACTTCATTCCCAAACAACCTGCCATGTTCTTCAGGAGGAGCAATACAAACTTTCATGGCAGAGGATAAATTAGGGGCTATTAGATAATACATAGTCAGGGCCAGTTAAACTGAGGCCTGAGGTCAAAGGGTTAAAGGTCATGCGAGGAAGAAACACACATACTGTGGCATGGCTCCGGACCTAGACTTCGACACGGATCCTTCACCTTCTGAGTCTGAAGAAGAAGCACCTTTACAGAGAGAAACATAATGAGAAAATGGAAGAGAAAAACATTCATTCCTGGTTAAAACATTGCATGCTGCCTTCCTTTTACAGCAAAATAGCATGAACGAAATCCAGTCATTTTTAATAGGAATCCACATGAACAGGAGTTTTGTATAAAGGTGAAAGAGTTCACTGAGCAGATTTCGCTCATGTTCACGTTAGTCACATGAACTGACCCCGCTGAACAACAGAAACCTGCTTGGTTTGAAAGTGACTTCTGTGTGAGCTGTAAATTCTTGATGGATTATTGGCCTTCAAAGACAGCCTAATGGCCTTGGCTATTAAGGTCAGTTCACACCCAAACAACCTGCCACGTGCTTCAGGTTAGATAATAGGAACTTTTATGGCTCTTGCTGAATTAGGGGCTATTAGATAATACATAGTTAGGGCCGGTTAAACTGTCAGCTGAGGTCTAAGGTCAAAGGGTCAAAGGCCATATGAAGAAGAACCTGCAAGGATCCTTCACCTTATGAGTTTGACGATAAAGCATCTTTAAAGATTTTGTTACTGCACCTTAATACTATTAAACATCATCTAATTTGAAAAATTAAATTATTTTGTGGTACAGCAAGTATTTTTTTATGTTTCATTTTAATTGCATGTAAAGTGTTGCTAAATATTAATTGTTCATATTTATACACATTATAATACACATTATTTTTCTATTTCTAAACATTTATCCATTTACTACTCTGCCAAAACCTTTTTTAATCAGTATTGTTCCCAAGGTACTTTGACTACAAAATTGTGTAAGATAATTCTTAGCAGACAAAATATCTTGACTGAATATCTTGACTTATTTTTATACCCTATTGATAAAACTTTCAAGGATACTTTCAAGGATGATTATATGTTTTATTACTTGGAAAAAAAGACAAAAATATTGATCAAAAATTGATTTAACTATGACCTCACCTTCAATATAGACCTCTGCAGAGGTGTTGTCTGCTCCCAGTGCGTTGGAAGCTACACAGGTGTACCTGCCGGTGTCGTCTTCAAATGCTTCAGTTATCACCAGAGTGTGCAGGTCACCATCACGACAGATCTGGATATCAGGGCAGTGGTGCAGCTCCCGCCCCTCACAAAACCACCTGTCCAGTGGAAGAGAGAGGACGGCATGTCAATCAATGGGAGTACCCAATTATAGAGCTAATTGTTAACAATTTATCTCTCAAAATATGAATATTGCAATTGGGAGGAAGCAATTGCACAATGTATGTGTGAGAAAGAGGCAAAATAAATGTAAATGAAAGACTGAGGTCATGTTTACTGTAAATCTACCAGCCACTTAGATGTCTGCAATCAATTTTCTCTTCCAGTATCTGATTGTGTTTAAATCTGGTATTACTAATCCCTGCCAAATCTCTCATCTGAGGGTGAGTCAGCTCTACAGAGACTGAGTGCAGATTTCCCTCATTAGAGTGATATTTCCCAGCTCATCAACACTGCAGTGCTGTTTAAACCATAGGATTCATCAAAAAGAGTTTTATCAAAGCTTAAATACTGTGCTGGCAGTCAAACTTTTCAGTGTTATCTGAAAATGCATAGTATACACAAAAATTAGGCAGTATAGTATTTTTTTAGATTGTTGACTATTGCTAACTATTTTAGCCATTTAGCATTTTCCAGTGTTAAATGAATTGCAAGTAGTCTATATTTTCAGAATTCAGAAACCCCTACAGATGGCTGTACCCTCAAATAGTGCACTATACGTATACGTAAAGGTTATACGGGGTGATTTTGAAAAAGCCTGCATAATTGCTGAATTTGTATACTTTGCTACTATATAATAGGTGACAAATACTATATGAAAAAAGTAGTATGTCCAAATTCACAGTTTTCATAAAACAGTAGGCAAAAAGTATGCGGGTGACCTAACTTCGGCAGGATTTTGAAGTGAACATTCAATGGACACTTTCTATCCATGAGGGATTGTTTTCTCTTGGATCTCTTGGATAGTTTTTAAACAGGTTTTCAGCTGCCATTGGTTGGCCAATCAAATAGCCAAACCCCCAATCCATGCCATTGGTTGCTGCGCATTGGTTGCATGTCAGCATTGCTATGTAGGATTGAATGCTCAAATAAACAGTTTAATTAGTGCCACATTATTTATTTATTTATTTATTAGATAAAAAGTCACTATTACCTTTAATTAAAAAAAAATGAATTGTGAGATGTAATCTCAGAAACTCAGAGAAAAAGTCAGTTGCAAGGTTTAAACCCGCAGTTCTGAGAAAAGTACTCAGCATTACAACATATAAATTTGTGTTTTGTGAAATTTAAACTGGGAAAAAAATCAACAGAAAAAATGTATATCTCACAAATCTGACTTTTTTTCTCAGAATTGAGAGAAACAAAGTCAGATTTGTGAAATATAAACTCAGAATTGCAAGGAACAAAACATAATTATGTAATAAAAACTCTCAATTACCTTTTTTAAAAAATAAATAATCTGTGGCAGAAATAGTTTTCTATAAATATGGTAGGGTATTGTAATGTTAAAAATAAACAAATATAAAATAAAAACATTATACATATTTCCATCTTATCTGTGCTTTTCAAATAGTTCTGACAAAGCAAAGTCCTGACAATTGATGTCAAATACTGAGCAGAATCTCTAAAATAGCTGAACACAGAAATGTAAATCAGTGTCTCTGACAAGTTTTGTTGCTTAGTCATGACATTAAGCGATTCTCAGACAGAGAGGAATGTTTAGATTGATGTGTGTGCACAGCTGGAATATGACACATCAAACACTCAAACACCTACAGAAGAGACACCACACTTCACTGTGACACACAGGTCTGGGAATCGAAAAGTCTGCAGGGAAAGTCCTTTACTTACCACACACACACACACACATACACACCAAATGCAATTTCTGTTTCTATAAATCAGTTACTTGAGATGTTAGTGTGTGTTCTAACCCCCCGAGGCATGAATATGAAAACTAGTATACCTGTCTCGAGCACCTGTGAGTGTATGTTACGGGAAGCAACGGCACACACACACACACACACACACATAAACACAGAGTCTGGGTCACAGCAACTCTAAACCAAGCCTCCACAATAATACATCATATTGTGCAATTCATTGAAGTTTTCTTTGTACTCCAGGTGTCCCAAACCACTTTCATCCATTCATTCACCCTCACAGACACACACACACACACACACATATACACACACACACTTTAAAATGTGTCTGAAGTTGTCTGGAATGAATTCTGGTTTAGGCGCACAGCTGTTCATTCAGCTCGTCTCCGGATCTTAAAATACTCTGGGACATCATTAAGACTTCTATAAAGAATCCCAGCATTCCGGAGCCTGCTGAGTCCGTTTCATTCCATCCTGGCAGTCGAAGGCTTTATCCATTTTCTGCTTCGTTCTCGTTACCAAATCAAGTTCCTTTGTCCAGTAAAGGGATAGTTGATGAACCCAAAAATGAAAATTCAACCTCATCCTCATCTCATGTTGTTCCAAAGACTTTGGTTAATCTTTGAAACACAAATTAAGATATTTTAATGAAACCTTAAAAGGTTCAGGACAGGTAACCACAACTTAAAAATCCAAAGAGGTTATAAAGCCACCTTAAAAATGAATCCATATAAATGCAATTTAATCTTGTGAAGTGATACAGTGACTTCATATGATGAACAGGTTTAATTTAGGCTTTTTTTTTTACGTCTAATCAGTGATCGACATATACACACTGTATAGTGCATATATAGTAAACACAGAAGCATGACACACTAACAAACCTCACTGGTTCTGAAGCATCATCATATAAAGCAATCATATCTCTGCAGAAAAGTTTGGATCAGCCAGTTTGGATCAGTTCAAACTGTTTTGGTTACCTGTACTTTCAGTGGAGGGACTGAAACCTCTCAGGTTGTGTTTTGTGTTTCAAAGATTAACCAAAGTCTTATGTGTACGACATGAGGGTGAGTAAATTGTAGAATATTCATTTTGGGGTTAAATATTCCTTTAAATTTCTATCTGTGTGAGATCTGCTTCTTTTGTCTCTGAATTTGAAATCAGATCCCAAATATTGTTTCTTTCTCCAAGGCTATAAAAGTGAAGGATGTCTGTTACATTACAACTGAAATGTCTGTTCTGTGTGCTTTTGTAAATGTTTAAAACTGTTAGAGTCACTTTAGAACACCTTTGTGAATCCTGGAAAGATTCCAAGACATTCCAAGGTTTGGCGGCTCCGTTTCTCACCCCTCTGCTGTTCATGGCTCGGACAGCAGCACCTAATCTATCACTCATCCTCTTTGACTCGTCAGTACACACAGAAAGAACAGACAAGCTGCTCAAGCAAGTAAGTCAACACATTATATCATATTTATGGATTAAAATGTTATTAACCATGTTCAGAACTGAGGGTTAACGCCTGATTTAATGGCATCAGAAGAAACACATTAAGTGTGCAGTGTTCAGTTCTCTATATTCATTTTTCTTGAGAGGTCTCTCCACCTCTCTACAGGCTCATGCAAGCCTAAGACACTCATTTATCTAGAGAGCGAGAGTTATGGCTGATTTTACGGTGCCAGGACAGGTGTGTGTGTCTGATTCACCACAGCATCAAACTAGCTTTTTGGTTCTGTGAGGGGGATTTTTCCCCTTAAGGATTATTGGTGGTTTAGATTCAATTCCAAAAACACAAAACACTTAATAAAACTAATTAAAGTTTTAGAAAATTGATGTCACAAGAACATGTCTATGGCTGGTGATTACATGTTAACTATAGGGTAGAGTCTGGAGCAACTTTACCACTCACAAGGTGCATGAGAACAACTAAATACAGGAATGTGGGAAAAAACTTGTGATAAGGATATATTTATTATAACAGTACCAACACGTTTCAGCCTAAGAGCCTTCCTCAGGGTATTATACACACATTCTATACAAGCATTTAAAATTACATGTTGTAGAAAGTATATCTAACGGCTATAGTTTTCAGTAAACTGTATAATAATTATAATCAAGGTACAAGGTTCTATTTTACTGGCAACAGGAATGTGATTTTTTTATTTTATTTTTATCTATATTATTTTAAGGTAAATTGCTTGGGAAACACTTTAGTATAGGGACCAATTCTCACTATTAACTAGTTGCTTATTAGCATGCCTATTATTAACAAACTGGCTGTTTATTAGTGCTTATAAAGCACATATTCTGCATGCCCATATTCTACATCCCAAATCCTATCTAATACCTAAACTTAACAACTACCTTACTAACTATTAATAAGCAGCAAATTATTTGTTGTAGAGTTTATTGAGGCAAAAGTCATAGTTAATGGTTTGTTAATAGCGAGAATTGGACCTTAAAATAAAGTGTGACCATTGCTTGAGTTTTTCCTACCTTAAATTACAGTTGCTAAATGAAATGAGTGTGTCCCATGTGTTAAGGGGGAAGCTCATGACAGGACACGAGAGTGAACAGAGGCTCAGGTCATCTATGTCTGACAGCTGGAATTTGTCACATAAATCACAGTGACAGGCAGACATGTTGTGTTTGTTATGTGGTGAAATCAGTCTACTTTCATTCTAAGACATTCTGCTTGTAAGACATCACTGTCATTGAGGTCAGGAAGCAGATTGAAACGTGCATTAGCTTGAGTCTGCGTGATCGCATTCAGATGGAGAAGCTTCTAATTGCTCGACTAAAGCATCATGTCCATGTGTTTCAGATCCTGCGTGAAGGCAAAAGTTTTTGTGTGCTTTACCGCAACTACAGCAAAATTAAGCCCAGATCTGGCATCAAGGGCATCTGTAGTCTTCACTCCTTCCTCACTCAATCTACAGCTATTCCCCCTCATTTGTCTTCATTATTAATTCTCTCCTCTCTTTTCTCGAGTTACCACTTTGTAAGCATATTTCAAGAACCGAGACTGGCTTTGAAACACTTTTGATGAACTGCCTGACAACTCAAACCCACAGCACATATTGCCATCTGGACCAAACACATCACTATACATACAATATACTGTACATGTGCGTTCACTAAACTGCAAACTAGCGACTTACAACTTTCAGGAACACAGCTAATTTATCTCTGTGCAGCTTTTCAGTTGAAATTAGTCAAACCAACATGCACTGGCCTGCACTGAAACAAAGATTTTCGGGTTCAGTCCCATTCGCCTTCTTCCCAGAATGCACTGGGACAGAATAATTATTAATGTTGCATTGCTTAATCAATTACCAACATTAGATTTAGTTGTAATGAAGTACTTAATATTGAATAATTCAAAATCATATACAATTTTGATGTTTTAAAAGTGAAATTATGACTATAAAAATGGACTAAAAATGTGTAAATATTTAAATAATAAGAATTCAAAAATATACTTCTACTACAATACATACATGAAATACATATGAAGTATAAAATACATACAGCTTAAGAAATTCATGCAGTTTGTTACAAACCAGTCAAAGCAACTCAACATTTTAACATTTAATTAATGCTCTTTTTTACTATGCACTGAAACAAATCTAGACTTTAAGATAAAGCCTGACTTAGTGCCTTGTGCATGGATGCTAAACCTGCCTCAAAACACCCAATTCCATCTCTTATGGACTCAAATATGTTCTGAAATAAAGGTCTCACTGCATTGCTTCATGACTACTTCATTGTGTCTGTCTACATCTCCGACCACAACTCACAAACAGACTGGAGAACCAGCTCATGAGCAGTCAGCCTCAGTGCCCTACAGGGAATTCTCCCCATCATCACATGGAATGACAAATGTGG
Source organism: Schizothorax lantsangensis (assembly GCA_027422415.1). Lineage (NCBI taxonomy): Eukaryota > Metazoa > Chordata > Actinopteri > Cypriniformes > Cyprinidae > Schizothorax > Schizothorax lantsangensis. Next base: position 16,979,763 of record CM049855.1, read on the forward strand.
CATATTTATTAAACCTTTTATGATTGAAAACAACTGAATGTCTTTTCAGCGTCTCATGCCATGAGCGCCACGTTTAGGATGGCGTGTGTTGAGACCTGTGTACGGCATCTAGCTGTTTTTGAATTCAAAAAAGTAAAAAGGTAAAAAGACCCACTGAAGCAGTTAGACCAGCTTAGTTCTGATCTCGTCATCTGTTACGAAACAGGTTAGGCTATCACAATAAACCATTAAATAACCAAAGAACAGTTTCAGAAAAACTATCCATGGGCTAAAACGCAGCTTGTCATGGTAATGGAACTAAACAAACAATGTGTTTGCCATAAACACCTGAACGTGTTCCACAAGACGTCCCTGTTTAGGGATCTAGTTTAGTTTTCCACTGGAGTTCTGCTGCATGCTTCACACTAATTAGATGTGGGTGGATTGGGTTTAAAGGCTTACAGGCAGTGGTGGAGCTTGCCATTTTGGTATGTGGCTGCAAGTGAGAAAGCCTGTTAGTTTCAATCAATAGAAGTTGCCTATCAACCAGCTGCAAAGAGGAAATGGCCTGAAACAGTTCATAGTGTATTAATCTAATAAGTAGCTATTAATAATAAATTTAATAAAGTATATCATCTATCTATCTATTTTGTATAATTATTGAGTTCAGTATAAGTTTGTTGTAGTTTGTTGTACTTTGCTCATTTATTGATATACACTACATTTTTGTCATCAAGCAATCAAAATTATATACATGTTTAATTTACAAAGCATACGGGAGGTGGAAGTATTAAGGAGTAGAAAGTATGACAAGTTTTGCTAGTGTTGCCACAGTAACATGTCGGTCATATCCACAAACCGGACCTAATGAACAATAATTATGGGTAATTACTAAACCATATAAACCAATTAATCAGCATCCATCACAGCCAAACCCTGTGTGTGTGAGAGAGAGAAAGAGAGGGACTGGTACAAACTCCTTCTCTGCTTCGTGTGGTTTGGTCATTATGTGGCCGGTGTAACACAGCTTCCCTATTTAAACTTTCCATCTGCAACTGCAAATAACAACAAGTTACAGAGTATGTGTGTGTGGATACTGCCTTCATTCACTCTCTCTTCATTCACTCATTCACATTCTCACACACTTCTCAGTCAAACTTACTGTCCTGCCAAGTAAGAGGAAATTGCATCTCTCTTGCACTGTCAAGTTTGTCGCTACTCTCACACTTTCGTAATCATGTCAGATACATGTAAATTGAAATGATCTTTGTGTGCACTACTGGAAGTGATCACAGGCATAGAGACACACAAGGGACTGGACAGAAATAAGAAAACGCCACTCACTGCTTCCATAATTATAAGCCACCTTCAAAACCAGGGCATATTGATCTTCTGGCAAGAGTCAAACAAGTGAAAACCCCAAAAGTACAGACCAAGGGAGTTTGATGGTCAGGGTTAAACACTACTGAGGCTTTCAAGGAAACCGGTGCTGGTCTTATTCTGAAAAGTAAGAGCTTTCTGACAAGAAACATTTGGTTTCCAATACAAAAATACATATATAGCAGCATAGACAGTGCAGAAGTGGCGATTTATACAGAAACTACAATTACAGAAATCATGCCATAAAGTTTGTGATGTTTTATGAAATACTATAAAAACATGAAATGATGGATGAAAATATGAGATATAAATAAATTACATATTTATTCTGAAAAAAATAAGCTGTTTTCGAACAAGGAACACTGGATTGCTCTGTAAAAATACATGTATAGCCTCATTCACAGAGCAGAAGGGATTTACAGAGGCGGCCAATTACTATTAATGATAATTAATACAGGGCTCCAGACGAAATATTTTTACTAGGAGCACTGTAGCCCCTGACTGAAAATATTTAGGAGCACAAGCAGAATATTTAGGGGCACACCTTAAATCAGCCTGCAATGCAATCGTTCACATATTTTCCCCATTTTAACTGTATTACTGACAAATGCTTTGATAATAAATAGACTCATAGAGATTACAATATGCAGTATTCTTTTAATTTCAGAGAGATATGACAAAAATGACTGTTGTTTCGCATTAATAAGTGCAGTTACTAATAATATTACGTTCATTTCTTGTTTATTTCATGTTTTACCCATTTGACAGTAAAGCACTCAGCTTGAGTTGGGAAGCTTACAAAATGTATTTTATTAACAACAGGAACATGTGCAAAATCTCATTTTTATGTAGATATATATTGTACTCTTATTAAATGTACCATTATTCTTCTATAATCTTATATGAAACTGACCAACAACTTGACCAACAAGTGATTATGTGTGATTTAGTCACAAATTGAAGAAAAGTTTGTTTTTCAAAGCACTTTGTGACGTTTTTTACTTCATACACAAAAAAGAGCGAAACTCTGACAAAATCGAATTTCTTAATGATTTAATATTTTATAATAGTGATTTTTAATTGTTATTTTATCATTTCAAAATATAAAGGAAAATGTATAAATGGATGAATAATAAGCCAATAAGCGCTCCTCTATTGCCATCTACATGTTATAATGATGATTTGATGTAGTTTTTAATTTTACATAAGTGTTTGTTCACCACAGTATATTTTGGTCATCCCATTGAAAATAATATTCAAATTGGATCATTTAGAAGCTTTAAAGTGCTGGAAACAGTTGTGTGAAATGCTTGTAAGTCATTGAAAATTGCTTGAATTTCTCTCTCAAAAGGCTGTACAAACCCTGGAATGAATAATGTAATAATATTCGACTATTTCTGCCACAACACCATGGTTACAGTTAGCGTTACTTCTGGTTTTCTATGTCAGCGCCGTTTGATCTGTTTATAACAGAGATTTCTGTGCAGAATTTGAATGCTTCTCAGTAGATCTCGCAGCAACCTTTATTCATTCTGTGGTGATTATATATATATATATATATATATATATATGACAAGGAACATTTGATTAACCCTAAAAAATAATTATATTAAAAACAGTGCAGAAATGATCGCATAAAATAAATAATGCATAATATGCCCCATTTGCACTTCATCTTTTGAAAGGTGCTGGATAAATCCACTTTTTTTCTTTTTCACTTGCTCTCTTTTCATGCATGAAGGCCTGAAATAATCCGATTTGGCTCTCCCTGAACTTGGCATATCAAGAGACCTGAAATTCAACCGGATCCGTTTATGTATCTGTTGGAGGTGTTTTGAAAGAATATGCTTCATGTCAATGACATCAGTCCAGACAACACCTCAGAAACACAGGAAACAAATTAATTCTGGAGCCAGAATTAAACACTGACCAGCTTTGGGAGACAGTCCGAGAAAATGGGGGTGGGTTGGGGGTCACAAGCTTACAATGAAAGTTTAAAAAGAAAAGACAACTATGGAAACTTTCAGAACAATTTAATCGAGATAAATTATAGTATGTGCATGTGTGCAAGCCGATTCCCGAAGTTCATGACAAATGCTGAAGTCTCTGAATGTAATCACTGGAGTCATTTTGCGCCTGGTTACAATTGACATCACAGGTCAGATGCTAAAGGTCAGAGGCCAGGAAGGGAACACAGGGAAGAAGACAGGAATGGAGAGAAGATTGCAAGAGATGCCCCAAATAGAAATACTGATAGATGCATCTGCAGCAGCTGAATTATGAAGTGCTTGTAAACACACACACACACACACACACAGATACCATGCCAGCAACCCACCGTATTCATGACAATTACCAGCCTGTGTCGGACAAAATCTCCACACACTCACACTGTATTATAAACAGTATGAATAATGAATATGTGGCACAGAAGCTGCATCTGAAGTTAAATATATACCAGAAAAATATGTTATGAAATATTTTAAATTGTTTAAGTATTCATTTTTGTAATATTTTATATAAAAAAATTAATGTAAAGAGAAAAAAAATTGTGAATAAAATTATGGAATACTGAATTAATAAATATTTACTCTGTCATGACAACGAACAGCTGATGCTGCATCAAGATCTATAAGACCATATTCTACAAAATAATTCATTGCATTGCTCAGCACATCATATTGCATTTAATAACACATCTAATTTAGAGATCTCTTGACAAATCAACTTTATCTTCACTGATAAATATGATATAGTCAATAAATAGTCTCAGATAAAAAACATAATATAGAAGATAAGATTTTAAAGTATCAGATAAACAGTTTTATAACACTTGTTTACATAAATATTTTAAACATTCAACAATTATTTGTCAAAATGTTAAATATCAAATATAAATGCTTTGTATTAATTTAAGGTATAAAATAAAATAAAATATTTTGACAGAATTGATTCTAAAATGCAGTAGTTTTTTAAGCTGATGGAAGCAGAGGGAGGTAATGCATAACTAAAGCAACTTCTCAGAGTTCAAAAGTTCAGTTGAACTTACCTAAGCTCTGTTTCACTTGCTTCTTAAAGTATATCCAAAAATGCCATTAAACATGCAGATTTTGTCTGTCTGAAATGCTCACACACTCCCTTTGAATGCCTACACAAGTCTGAGAGCTCCTTCAATCACTCACACATGTACACACTCTCTGCCACTGTGGGTAGAGCTGTGACTGAAGCACACATACAGCTGAAGAGAGAGAGAGAGAGAGAGAGAGAGGGAGGGAGCAGGAGGCTGTAATGCAAGAGTATGAGGAGAGAGAGAAAGACACGGTGTAACTGAGAATAAAGACTCAATGGGACTCTAACCCTTTGGCATACGTCCAGCCCACTCATTATTTTTCTCTGATTCATTCTCTCTTTTGTAAATCGCTTCAATCTTTAACATCAACTTCACCCTGCATCTCTTCAAATTAACATTCCCATGTCACAGGAACTATTTGACTTCGGTCTGCCATTTGAATTGGTCTTGAATTGAATTCAAGGTTTCTTAGAAATTGGGAAACAACTCAAATTTGAGTATACGGCTTTCAGGGGTGAATGGAGGACATCTCTTAAAGGGGCAGTATGATCGGTCTCATTGACCACACTTACATGCCACCGTTCAGTATAACAAAGAACATACTGCGATCAGTGTTACATGCACATCATTTTGCAATTAAAATCCAAATTAAGACTTTATTCCAAAAAATGAAATTTAGGTTCTTCACAGCTATTGGATATTCCTGTGTACATGAAAACAGCATTTTTCAAATAGACTAAGACAAATATATTCTCTTTCCTGCTATTGATCTTGCCATTTATTGGAATGCATTTTAAATCATTTTGGACCATAATTTAATTGACTCATGAATTCTCATTCACATCCTTAACAATAAAACACAAAAGCATGATAAATCATAAAATGAAGGCCATGACGGTTTTATTGTTTATAAAAAGCTTCTTATGTTTAAACAAGTGCCTGTACATTGTAATCTATGTACTGTACAATACCATTCAAAAGTTATTATTTTTATTATTAAAGTAATTAACACTTTTATTCAGCAAGAATGCATTAAATTAATCAAAATTGGCAATCTGTCACTGTTTCCACAAATTTTTTAAGCAGAACAACTGTTTAATTGTGTTCAACATCAATAATAAGAAATGTTTCTTGAGCAGCAAATGAGAATATTAAAATGATTGCTGAAGAATCATGTGACTCTGAAGACTGCAGCTTTGCCGAATAAATTACATTTTAAAATGTATTTAAATACAAAACAATGATTTAAATCATAAAATATTTTTCAATGCTACTGTTCTTCTGTATTTTTGATAAATGCGGCCTTGGTGAGAATAATATACTTTTTTAAAAAACAATAAAATATCTTACTGACCCTAAACTTTTGAATCATACTCTGAACAAACTGTTTACATGACCCAAAACTCATATTAAATCAGGCATATGCCATCTTATTTGGTCTTGTTTTTTTGGTATGCTAGGCCCAGTGTATTCTGGGTATTATTCTAGAACTCTATTGAGCTCACACAATAGCCAAACACAGAAAAACAATTTCTTGCTGCTTCAGCTCTGCTATTGCCCATGCCAGCATGTCCAGGTCACAGTCCAACGGGCACCTCACCAACACTCTCTCATTGACACATTAACACAATGAAACAGGTTGCAAACATTGTTATGGTCTGCAAACAGTGATTATGCTCAGTTTGAAATGTTGTATTGCAATAATTGTTGTCATGTTTCTTTTTTTAATTATTAATATTATTATTAATCAAATGCTGAACAATTCATTTAGGTATCAGATTAAAAGAATATACAAAACAAAACAAAACAAAATTATAGTATTGTGTCAGTTGCATGGGACGCATTCAGTGTTTCAATAATCTTAAGGCCTAGACAGAAATAGCACGTTTTAGTATTGGATAGAAGAGCCCACTTAGCATTGAGCTAAAAACAGAGCTAACAGCACCTGGTCTCAGTCAAACAGATGGCTCTCACCTGTTTCATCTATGCATTCTGGGACAGTGAGACACAAGATACATAAGCAGGCAGGCCATCTTATCACTGATAACTTTTTTTGGAACCGGCAGAGGCATGTTATATTTGCACAATAACACAATTGTGTTGTATACAGTACAGTTAATCCTTTATTTGGGGTGAGGTTTAAACGTGTTGTGGCATATTGAGATTGTAACATTTCACAGACCTTCAGAGAGTTAGTAACTCTGAGTCTTTCAGTCCATAAACAGGTGGAACATTTGGGTGGAGTATTTATGGAGCTTGTTACATAGAGCTCAGAAAGTACACATACCCCCAGAAACACACACACACACACACACACACACACACACAAACAAACACAAACACAAACACACAAAGAGACGCGCACTCATATCTGTGCATCAAAGCATTTGTAAACCAGCACACAGTACAGAATGATGCACAGACACACCCACTTTTATTAGAAAGAAGTCTAGCATTAAAGTGTAGTTGCATGATTACTTTCTCCTTTACAAACACATTCGCATGTACACACTCTGCGTCCCACACCTCAACAGTGCTCTGTGTTTATTCATCTGACCAAGGAGGTGCTCATGTTTCACAGCCATTCCTTAGAAACAGGACAAAGTGATACAAATAGAGGAAACACAAAAATGTTTTGCTTTATTTATGAATAATTATTACCTTTGATGACACCAAAGTATGGAAGACAATTAAGCCTCAGAGTAAAAAACAAATAATAATATAAAAAGTCAATTGTGAAATGTTTAAACTAAGAAATAAAGCTCACTGTCAGATATAGAAAGCTGCCTCTGCAGGCAGCATATGGAAGTAGGGTTCAAAGTCAACTTTATAGTCATTTTTAGCATGTGGCATGGCAAATGGATAAAAACAAAACACAGTTCACTTTTAGACACACTAGATGCTGCTTCTGTGCCGTGAAGTTGACTTTCCTATGATCGCTTCACATCCCGTCTATTGATATAGACTGAAGGATTTTTGAAGGCAGCATAGATGTATACTTCACAGCCTATATGATATCTCACTATCCTGTGTGTTCATTTCCATGACAGTTGAGCTAAAAAATAAATAAATAAATTGCAATCGGTGGTTGTTTATGTGTAAAAGTATGTTTTTGTCAACTTTTTTTTTAAGTAATGTAGTAACGTCCCTTTAGTTATCAACAAGAATTTCTCTTTTTTTTGTTGCAGATCATTAAACCATTATGCTGCCTCAGAATTTTGTCCAAAATCTGAATTGGGAGGTACCTTTCTGCACAAACGCTAAGCTTTCAGACACAGCCATAAAGAAGTAATGAAAAATAAAGTCACATATGAGAAATAAAGTCACATTTGCAAGACAAAAGTCATGTTGGATACAAAGATGTGGTTACGAAAAACTTGCCAGATATAGTCATACTGCAAGTTACGCAATTACTTTTTCTTTTGCTCTGAGGCAGAAACAGGCTTTCATACCTAAAGGATGTTTTAACAGATTTAACTAACTTCTGGGAACGATTTTGTCCCCAAAGTAAACACAATAAAGCTCTGTGTGAACCAAGCCACCAAAAGAACAAAGAGAACCAAACCTCTGTTGACTTTCAATAAGCTCTGGATCTTCTGTGCATCCACTCACAAAACGTATGGCATAATGATTGTCTTTACAATGCAAAGACGGCACAGAAGCAGCATCTAGAACTTTGTTTAGTTTTTATCCATTTGCTGTACTAAAATGTAATGTACTATAAATGACAATAAAGTTGACTTTAATAGTGTAAAGATGCCTTATGAGCACATAAAAATCTATAAAATATTATTTTTTTCAGACATATCATAGCACCTTAAAAAAAAGCAATATTGCAAGTTATGTTTTTCTATCCATCTGACTCTCATCCTTCTGTTCCAGAGGTTTTCCAAAGTTCATCTGAGCATCATCTCAAGATGCTTTTTCCAATCACCATGGCAAACTTTACATTTCCCCAAGAAAAGAACACCAATTAAAACAAACTTTAGTCCTGTCCGGATGCACTAAGATGCTTAAGCAAACACTCTAACATTGTACTCTAAATAAACAAACCGTTAATCTGACAAATGAATCCAAACACAAGGATTAATGAGGACTAATATCTATTGAGTGAAGTCAGTGATGGTGAAATACATACACAACACTGAGAAAGACAAAGACTGTGTTCAAAGACCAGCACTGAAGTTCAGATTAAATGTACAAAAGGTTTCTTTGGATTTGAGCTGGTAAAAAGTTTCCTTTGAGTTTATATAGCAGATACATTGTGTATTTTATACTGTAGTTTCCCTCCCAATTCTCTTGTCCTATATTAATGTGTTGCACACACAAAACGCCATCCTTCATCCTGTACTGAGTGTGTTGGGGTTGAAATATGGATTTAATTTGTTTGTAAATCAAAAGCTGAAGAAAACAATAAAACTAGATCAACTGCAGAGACACGGTCACAAACTCTCACTGACATCTGCCTCAAACTCACATTCATTTCATCTGTCTTTTGAAATAGGTAATGCTTCCAACAAACACAAATCAATGTATGCCCAAAGGCACGAATGAGCTACAAAGTTGGCATGCTCTCCATTTTACAGTACACAGTCAATGTACAAATTATACAGATCCAAATCTGATGGAGGTCTTCTAACGGCTGTTAAACAGACCCGTTCAAGGACAGAGACGCAACTGATGTCATTTCTCATGCAGGAAGCCCTTTCTGGCTTTGTTTTGCCTCATTTTGCTTCTGGACATCTGTTGAACTGTATCTGTTAAACGGTTCAGGGCTTTCCAGAACATTCTCTAACAATAGCCTAATGTGTGTCTTTACATCGTGTTCACAAATATGAAACATAAGTTTGAGTCTTTCTCAGGCTCCAGAAGGAGTTCACTATGAATGAATCGCACATGATAGCGTTGTTTATTTGCACATGTGAGATATAAAGTCACACTGAGAGATATAATGTCAAACTGAGAGATATAAAGTCACACTGCAGAGATACAAAGTCACACTGAGAGATATAATGTGAAACTGAGATATATAACGTCAACCTGAGATATAAAATCATACTGCAAAATAAAGTCACACTGCGCAATATAAAGTCAGAAAGAGAAGTAGAAGGTCACACTGCAAGATATAAGGTCACACTGGAGACAAAGTCATACTTCGAGATACAAAGCCACATTGCAAGATATAAAGTCACACTATGAGATAAAAAAAAAGTCACACTGCAAGTGTGATTATTATTGATCATTGTGATTATTGTGGTCACATTGCAAATACAACTTACTCCTTAAAATGTCAAAAAAAAAAAGAATGCCCGGTAATAATGCTCCTCTCGATTTTTCCTATCTTTTTTTTCTGTCTTCATTTACCCTGAAGTCTTTCCAAACCTATTTGGCTTTCTTTCTGAACACAAAAGAAGATATTCTGAACTGTCTTTGTCCATACAATGAAAGTCAATGGAGTTCAAAACAACAATGGACCCAACTGACTTTCATTGTGTGAACGAAAAACACTGTGGCATCTTTTGTGGTCTACATTCCTCATTATTGTATGAACTATCCCTTTAAATTCTCAGACAAATTGGGTTTAAAGCTTAGTTTCTGGTTTGTGTTGGGCTTGTCTCGTAAACTGCTAAAACCATCAGTGATATTCACCAGCATACGCGGCACTCCACATCTAAATCAACTTTATATTTAATGGCCTTTCTTCAAAAGACGCACTCAGGTTTATATTAGATCACATATCGTACTTTAAAAACAGCTCAGTTTCATGAATGAGCAAAAGTACAATCATCTACAGTTACACTATTAAACATGACACCATTCAATGTGAAATGGAAAAATTTTCACATTGATAAATGCCAAAATACATTAATCTTCATGTACACTCTCAGCTGTCATAATCGGACCACTGCCAATACAGACTCTTTCTGTCTGGGCACGTGCAAGTGTGGCCTACTTTAGACTCCAGTAAGTTCCTGCACAGCGAGCGAATGCATTATATAAGTGAATGATTCAGTTGACCCCGACCCTTGCCTCCCTCGATGCAGACGTTTATAGAGTCGGTAATATCACAAGGGTCAGTTTAACAGGCGAAACCAAATGCTCGGAGACACAACTCCCTGAGACTGTGACATCAGCAGCAGAACTCCGGCGCCTCACGGAACTCCACAGAACCGAAGAGATGGACGGAGATGAGAAAGAGGATTAGAAGAGGAGGGGAGGAATTATGAGCAGCGTGGAAAGAATTTTCTTAAGGGACAGTTAAAACAAGAAAGAGCCGGATGGGGACGTGATAAGAGCGTGTGATAAAAAGAAAAATGAGGAAAGAAAGACGAATGAGTGCTGTGATATGCTACACAGATTTATATAAAGAGATTAAAGAGAGAATGAGAGAGAGAAATGACCAGATGTGGAGTTGGACAGATGAAGAGGTCTGTGTCTTTTGACAGTTTAATAGGCAGACTGTAATCCTGTCACAATCTGCAGGGTGACATATTCTGTTAAAATATTTCTGCATGACCTGAAGACATATAAACACACTTTCATAAACTAATTTCCATATACACAATCTTTAACACAGGGTTTTTCAAACTTTTTGATTCCTCAGACCCCCAAATATATGATATTTACTTGTATAACTATATATGAATATACTGTATAATGAATATGTATATTATAGAAATAAATAAAAAGATGGTAATTAAATATTTACTAGTCAGAATATAATATAAATATAAATATGTATATTAGGGTTCAAGGTTCAAGGTTCTTTATTATTCGTCACATACACAATCGTACAGGGTATAATCAGTAGTGAAATGTAGGTCAGGACAGGTCCGCTCAATGGACAGTGCAAAAAAATAAAAAATAAAAAATGAAACATAACACAAGAGAATATATATAAATATAGGTAAGGATAAGATAAAAAAAATAAGAAAAAAAATAAATAAAATAAAATAAGGAGTAAAATGTGCAATGAAATAAAATGTGCAATACAGTCTACTGTGGATTTAATAAATATTAATATAAGAGGAATGTGCAAACAGGTTGTACCGGGTATGTACACATAGCAGCAATGCGGATGATGGAGAATAATGAATGTTTTTACAGTTTATTAAATTGAGTCCTGTAGATGTTATGAGACTGAGTATTACAGAAACTGTATAAGGATATACTATAAATATGTATATTATATTATAGTATTCTGGCAAATAAATATTCATATATATATTATAGAATGAATGTAAATATATATATATATATAACAAAATTAACATAAATATAAAAAATCGCCACCATTAATCAGTATATTGTCTTCTATATTATCTATATTATTATAATTATGTCAATATTCTGATAACTGCAGTCCATGTATCTGTAGCTAAAGTGTATGTGCTTGCTGTCCTTTCTAATGAACTATCATACACTGAGTTTAAATATAAATGTAAAATATTATATGTAATATATTTAATTTTGTTAACACTGTAATATATAGAAATTTAAATCTACCTGTCAGTCCAATAAAATATTTGATTAATCGCATGATTTCTAAGCACTGTTTAGAAAGCAAATATAACTGAAAAAATAGACTTTTGTTTTACATTTTATTTTATTTTATTTTTAAATTAAATTAAATTAAATTAAATTAATTTTTATTTTATTAAATTTTAGTTCATTTTATTTTACTTTACTTTACTTTACTTTACTTTACTTTACTTTACTTTACTTTACTTTACTTTAGACCTGACAGTGACATGCGTCGTAAATGCATCAGTGACCCTTGATTTCAGATTTTGTCTAGGGAGGATCTCTAATGCCATGACTCAGTCACACAAGTGTTCTTGCATGTTACTAAAATAAAACAAAACATTCTGAACCCCATAACACCTGTATTTACGGCTTACCACTAGTGATCGGATCACCGAGACAGATGTTAATACCAGGTGTAAGCAGGGTCATTGATTCACAGACATGCACACACCCACGTACACTTGCGTGCATCCACATGCACACACAAACACATACAATAAACCAGTCATAAACACAAACACCTGCTCTTCACACCAACGAATCTGAATGCAAAAGTCATAATACAATTACACCACAAACACAAACGCAAACTATTTCAGATACGAGAGATACTAAGCTACGTAATTGATAGCAGGTTAAGGTTCAAAGGCTGTAGTCTCTTGGCCCAAACTCAAGAATTCAGGCACATTCAGGCCTAACAGCCATATCAAGCCCTGCATCACGGTACACCCATGAATCCACCTGACATGCTGCTACCAAAGTGTGTGTGAACATCTTTATTCCATACATGGTAGGGTCCACATGCCCTGACCATCAGCCAAGATAACGCTGAATATTTTCGGACGTCTGTGTGCGTATGTGTGCGCTAGCAAACAGACTATAGCATGCCAAAGTGACAGAGTCCTCGTTAACACCACCCTGTTCTTTACGTCGTCCGTGTGGGTGTGCCCTTGAGTAAGAAGTAAGCAAGTGTGTGAAGTTAGCTGACAAGTGTGTGCTGTTTCACACAGCTCTGTGAGTACGGAACCTTTAGTGGCTTTTCGGTCTTGTTACGTGACCTATGACCTCTCCCCACGTCTTCACCTCATTCGCTCCTCTGCAGCTGTCTTTGGATATTGCTGTTTTATCAGGACTGTCCTCATGACATCATTGCTGTCATCATTATTATGCAGTATTCTGGCTGCAGTATTTACTCTTATCAGTTGTGCACACAAGCTGCTGATTTAGCCTGTCAGCTTACAGGGCTTTAATTGCTCTTCCTATCAGCAGGAAATTGTTCTCACAGTGGAAGGAAAGAGAGAGTAAAATATACACTTGATGATTAGTTATTGACTATTTACTGCAATTTTTTTTATTTGCAGGTTTTGACAGCAGGGTTTACACACAACGAAAACATAAATACAAATTATAGAAGTTGCATACATTCAGATGTTCAGCAGGATTAATACATAAATAATATGAACTTGAACTATTAAAAATACAATATATAATACAACATATATATACACACACATATACATATATATATATATATATATATATATACATACATATATATATACACACACACATGTATGTGTGTGTGTGTGTGTGTGTGTGTGTGTATATATATATATATATATTTCTACATATAAATACATATTTGTTAAAAAATAAAATTATGAGAATGGAACTGCCATTTAAACATGTTCTAAAACATTTCTATGAAATGTTTAGTGAATTTAAATATTAAAATAAAGAAAGAATAAGACAAATAGTAAAGCATATAAAATAAATGATAAATAAACATTTATTAGTCAAACTATTATATAAATATGTATATTATAGAAATAATATAAAGATAGAAAAAAATATACACACTAGTCAAAATATAATATATATTTTATATATAAAGATATATTAATATAATTATTAGCGAGAGTATAATATAAATATACATTTTTGCATATTATAGAAATAATATAAAAATGTAATATAATTATATATTTAATTCTGACTAATAAAATATATGTATATTATAGAAATAATATTAAGGTAGAAAATAAATATATATGTTTATTAGTCAGAATATAAGTATATAATAGAAGTAATATAAAGATAGAATATAAATGTAATTATTAGTCATATTTAATATAAATATACAGAAATAATAACAAAGAAGGAATATAATGTTTATATTACACTGTGACTAATAAATATTTATATGCATTCTATACAAAATATAATATTAATATGTATATTACAGAAATAACAAAGGTAAAAAATAAATATACATATTTATTAGTCAGAATGTAAGTATATTACAGAAACAATATAAAGATCAAATATAAATATAACTATAATTTGTTATTTATTATTAAATAAAATAAATAAATAAATAAATTCAAACAAAGAGCCACATCTCAAGTCATAGTACCCCATGGCCATTATTTAGTATATTGTCTTTTTCATGTAACTATAGCTAACGCGTACACGCGTGCTGTCCTCTCAAATGAGCTCTCTTACAATGATTGTTTGTGTTTGTGTTTCTCTGTAATCAAGTGTTTTTTTTTTTTATTGTTTTTAGTCCCAGGTGGCTGCTGTACACTGCACTGTCATCTTGGCATAAACAAAACACAACAGCACTTCATGGGAACACCGTTGCTAAGGGTTACGTCATACAGTAATGCTAATCTCTCACTGTCGAAGTGCCCTGTGCCGAACACAGATACTGTTCTGAACTTCAGTCTATACCCGTTGCAGCAGGCTAAAGATCATCATACACAAAAGACAGCTTAAGCTTTGTTTAAAATATATGATTGGATGGGGCTGCACCAGATGTAAACCTTGTAAACATATACAAAGCATATGAACAAAGCAAGCTTATGTAAAAATAAACATGCAGGGAAAAAAACATAAAACAAGAAATTATATAAGAGAGAAGAAAGATCTCTGCAGATCTTATAATAAACCATTACTTATGGCGAAAATGTGTCTTCAGCGCAGATCTTGATGTTAGTCTATGGCAAAAATCTGTAATGTGGCAAATGACACCAAGTACAGGTCAAACAGAAACATTGTAAGCACATGACATGGTTCAAACACATCACAGGGTTATAACAAAGCCAATGTTAAGTCATAATCATTTGGGATTTAGGCCAAAATTCAAGTCAGCATTTCCATTATGGAGACGTGTTGAGACTCCTCGTTTAAAGCCTGGAGATCATGACAGCGATTAACTCACATAACACAGATACAGGGTCAGAGGTCAGTATGAGAGAAGATTTTTCATCCCTGACTCATCTCTGAACTATATGTTTCAAATGCATCACACAAACACACTTGAGTAACCCACTGCAGTTTTAGACTCATGTTTATGAGATCACATCATAATTCCAAGCTACCGCGAACCAAACAGGTATGAAACCTGAGAACCTTTCCCACAGATCAAATAGCAATATTGTGATACTTTTAAAGCAGAATAATCACTTCTTTATATTCATATATACACACTACTGTTCAAAAGTGTGGGGTTCTTTTTAATGTTTTTGAAAGAAGTCCCTTATGCTCATCACAGTTGTATTTATTTGATCAAAAATATATTAAAAACAGTAATGTATTCCTGTGATGGCAAAGCTGAATTTTCAGTAGTCATTACTCCAGTCTTAAATGTCACATGATCTTTCTGAAATCATTCTAATAATCTGATTCGTTGCGCAAATTATCAGTGTTGAAAATAGCTAATGTTTTTGTGGAAACAGTGACTAATTTTTTCAGGATTCTTTGATGAATAGAGAACAGCTATAAGTTGAAATATATATATTTTGTGTTACAGTATAAATAATAATCACTCTTCACTGGTGCCTTTATGACCTCACACCATTTAACAGCTATGAGAGTGTCTTTTAGTATTTTAGCATCAAGTGCTGGTTGGTCTGTTAACGCCAAAGCAAAGCCTGCATGTTTGTTCAGTGTAGCACAGTGACACACTTGTGGTTCTTCTAGCTGCCAACCAAAATGTTTCAGAGCAAGAATTCCTCACTCTCAACCTTCTTTCCCAAGCAATATTCTTCCTTACATATCCACGCTTCTCCATCTCTCTCCTCCCTTCGCTCTTTTTCGGCCCCTCTTAAATTCCAGCTCTAGTCGGAAAATGCTCTATTTGCATGACAAGTCCTCTTGTGGTTCATTCCAAGAATGTTGGCACAAGGAAAAACATCCTTATTCACTCTTATGTTGGTCTCCCTCTAGCTTCTGCTTATGTCTCGCTCTGTGTAACAGAACATGTAACAATGATTCTTCACCTCAGGTATGTTCTGATGCACTTCCTTTTGAGGAATTTTCCAACTGTGGCCGATTAAGCCTGGACATTTCGTACAAATAAACACACCAATAATGCATTACTATGCTGTTCTGTCCCGTTAGCATTTGAAGAAACAATGTAAACAAGGAGAGTACCAGGTGTTCAAGGTTTAACAACACAATTAAAAGGCTCTTCAAACACAATACACTACCATTCAAAAGTCTGGGCTCGGTAAGACTTTATATTAAAAAAAAATTATACTTTTATTCAGCAAAGATGCACTAAATTTATCAAAAGTGTCAGTAAAACATAGATTACTATTTCAGATAAATGCTGCTCCTTTGAACTTTCTATTCATCAAAGATTCCTCAAAAAAAAATGTTACATGGGTTCCACAAAAATATTAGGCAGTTCAAATGTTTTCATCATTGATAATAATAAGAAATGTTCCTTGAGCACCAAATCCGCATATTTAAATGATTTCTGAAGGATCATAAAGACAGGACTAATGGCTGCTGAAAATTCTGCTTTGCCACCACATGAATAAATTACATTTTGAAATTACACAAGAATTTTTTTTTTAAATTGTAATATTATTTCAAAATGTTGGTGTTTTACGGTATTTTGATTAGATAAATGTGAAAGTGAAAGTGACCTGACATGTGGCCAAGTATGGTAACCCATACTTGGAATTTGTGCTCTGCAATTAACCCATCCAAAGTGCACACACACAGCAGTGAACACACACACAGCAGTGAACACACACACACCGTGAACACACACCCGGAGCAGCGGGCAGCCATTTATGCTGCGGCGCCCGGGGAGCAGTTGGGGGTTCGGTGCCTTGCTCAAGGGCACCTCAGTCGTGGTATTGAGGGTGGAGCGAGCGCTGTACATTCACTCCCCCCACCTACAATCCGTGCCGGCCCGAGACTCGTACCTGCAACCTTTAGGTTACGAGTCCGACTCTCTAACCATTAGGCCACGACTGCGGCTCCCCAAATGCAGCCTTGGTGAGCATAAGTGGCTTGACCCCAAATATCCATTATAACAAGGATTGATTCACTTCTGCTGAAAGCAAAAATAAATCAATAAATATATGTATGTTTTCATCTTAAATATCTTCTACTGTTAAAAGCATACAACAGCAAAAAGTGCTACAATGCCTCATGTAGTAAATGTTATAAGAATGAGCTAAAGGAAACATAATAACATTGAGGTATTAGGAAAGAAAACAGAACAATCACCAGGAAATGTTGTTTCTGTTTAAAAGTTTAGATGTTGAGCTTTCATATTCATTTACAGTCTTTCTCTTGAGGATGGGGTGAAGGGGGGAATGCTGGCACGGAAACCCGAGCTTGTTATTGAGAGCGACTGCAAGGGGCATTTTTAGAAGTACGAGGGAGGATCTCCTGCTAAGATCTGGCAACCTCATCAAAGAGCATGCCCAAGGGAAACAAGTGATAAAATGTGAAAGAGCCATTAACCGGAGAAGTAATGAATACACACACATGCTCACACACTCATTGTGAGGCTGCTCCCATGGGTGAACATAACTTCCACATCACTTTGTTTCCAATTAGTTTTATTAAAATGAGAACCTCGTCCTCCTGCTGTGTGTGTGTATATATATGTTTGTGTGCACCTCATGGTGTTTGTTATATCCTGTATTTGTTTACTCTTTCCACAAAAATTTCCTGCAATAATGTTCTTTAAAAAAATCAAGGTGTGGAGTGTACACATGCTCACAAACAAGTGATATTATATTTGCTATCATCAGATAAACATGCAGTCATGTTGACAGTTATGCACGCCACCTTGGCTGATAACATTAAGTCTCAGTGTTGACATCCTGTGATACATAAATATATGCCTGGCAACCAGGGGCGGACTGGGACAAAATTTCAGGCCGGGAAATCTCACACGCATCCAGGCCATCCCATACACCCACAACAAATTTTGAAACCACGGACAACAATATTTTTTGTATGGCCATCATCATCATCACATAAAAGTTTAAATCCCTAGGCTGGGGCCGCACAAAATAATTAAAGGTTATCTCTTGACCTTCCATTTTAATTTTTAGTCTCTTCATTTTCTCTGACATCTCTCTGTCTCTCATGTGTGTGTTTTTCTTGTACCTGTCACTTTTTCATCAACACGTCTCCACCTTGTTGCAAAACAACCACCTCATTGTAATTTGTTTGCACATAGTATACATTTATTTGAGAAAAAAATATTACATTAGGACCATGTGTTATTGTTTTATCTTTCCTAAATTTCAAAATTAGTACAATAATAGCTACATCTTGAATATACCTGTATAGAAAAATCTTAATACTTAATATGTTTTTGCATTATCACGAGTTTTGTCCTAAGGAAAATTAACCATGGTTTTATTAGGCCTATGGTAAAAGTATAGTAACCATGTTTTTTTGGTGGATTGATTACCATTTGTAACCAGAGTTTTACTCCAAATACCACAGTGAAGCTATATAGTGTAGCAAAACCATTGTTTAACTATAGTAACCATGGTTTTTGGTTTTATTTTAAGTGAAACCACTGTTAATTTTCGTAAGGGTTGTGTTGTTGTCTGCCTTAGCTCCCTCTAAACCTGTTATAAATCATGAATATTTGTCTGCTAAATTCCTACTCTTTACAATAGTAATTGTCATTTTGGTAATTTTGCATCAATTGACTGCTACTGCTAACATTTGCTAGCAGTTTAACTAAGTAAACTAAGACAAAACTACAATAGTCTGTCTATTTACAGATGTAACTGACCTGCACTTGAAGTCATAAACAGGACAGTTTTGCCTCTCTGCTCCACCTGGGCGCTTCTACTACATTCTCGAGTCTCGCGAGTCTTATGCGCGGAGCGTGCGCGAGGCAAATCTCGTTGCCAGCCAAGAAGACTAGCCGATTCATGATTTATTGGAGTTTTATTATTGAATGGCGAATTCGGAAATAATCACTTTAGTATACATTCGGCAGGCAAAAACAACAACATAAAAAAAAAAAGTAGGGTAGCGGGCCAAATTGGCTGCCAGGCCACCGGGAATTCTCCCGGTTCTCCCGATGGCCAGTCCGCCCCTGCTGGCAACATTTATGATCCATTGCAAAAGATAGTGTTAAACAACAGTTTAGATAACAAGAATGACAAATGAAGCCATGCACACCATTGACAATAACCCAGACTCAGAAACATAATAACCTACACAAAAATTCACATACTCAAAATCCAAATTAGTTTTATGAAAACAGAATGCACTGTATTTATAATCTTAAATTTAAAAATAGAAATTATTTAAATGAACGAATAAATTCACCTATACTAAATTATGAATTTGTATGGTTTTTAGTTGGCAAGATATTTGATAGGCCTTTTTAACCCTCAGAGACCCATGAATTGATATTAATGGTGTATGTCTATTGTTCTTCCCTCTTAAATGTGTTTTAGGAAGCTGCTTATTATAAAAGTCATTTATGCACATTTTTAGGGTGGTGATTTTTAGAAATTTTTAGATTTTAGATGTTTAGAAATTGCATTTCTGGACTTTCGAGGTTGCCTCCTGTAAATGACGTTAAAATGCAGACTGTGAGTCCTAAAGCACAGTTACATTGACCTAAAAACTTCCCATTAAACTAGCAGATTAAAATTTCATCTAAAAAATGTTCATCTCAAAACAGCCCAGGCTACATTATGGTACACTGAATATCATTTGGAGTAGGTTTTTTTTTTTTATATAATTTACTGAATAGGCTGTGTTGTGTGAATTCAAACTTTTCCACAACTAAGATATTTTGAAAAAAAAAATATCATATTTACAAAGCTTATACTGTATGTCCATCCAAGACGAGTAATCTTCCCAGGCAGACACTGTGATCAACCAGACCAATAATTAAATGGGTAAATGAAAAATGAGATGAAAATGAAGAATGAAGTCTCAATATGATTATAAATACCAAAGTGATTGTGTAACATCTCATATGACTGTACTGCCCTAAAGACAATACTGAGAAACAGATGTGAAATTCTGTGGCAGAAACACACACACACACACACAACGAAATGAAAGAATCACCTAAATGTCTATGTGCAAAGATAAAGGCTTCATGACACATGTGCTGATTCTCACCTGCACATACACATAAACAAACGCATATGCTCTACTCTGAGAGCTCTCTGGGCTTCATTCCTTAGATGCATAAATCTAGGCACCTCTATAAGCCTGGGTACTATTTACCTCTCTGCCAAAGCCAATGTTTATCTAACACCTTGCCTCTCCACACCTGCAAATGATTGGGGCTAATGGTTTAAATGAAAGAATGTGAACGAGGAAGATACACTCCTCTCTACCAGAGATAATGTCACCCGGTCACTATCCTGGTCAGGAAGGATCACTAAAAGACAAGTCGAGCAAGCAGTCAGCCATACTAACTTCCCGTGAAGGTAGATTTCACATAAGCATAAGCCTTAAAGTTGAAAAATCAAGTGTATTCTGAAGGAAATTTTCCTATACAATAGGTCTATATTGTAGGCTTGTTTATCCTTACTGTCACAAAAAAGCAAGCTTTATGTTTGGATCAGTCAGTCAGTCAGTCATGGATCAATTATGTTTCACAGTAAAAGATGAAAGCTTAATGCTCAACATTAGCTCACTGACGCAAAATGTTGTCAGTCAACTCAGCTTGACACAAGTTGATGATCTCATTTACACGTTCAGTAGACGCAAAAGAAACTGGCGCTGTTTTGTCACACACGATTTAATTCCAAAAGGGTGCGTGAGAATGTCTTCACACCCATGACTGTGTGAAAATGATCAGGAGCTAAAAAAAATAAATGTATTACGCACATAAAATTCATATTTGATGTCTGTATCAGCCAGAAGACACTATATAGTAATTATTAAAGTAATATAATACAGTACTCAGTGTAACAGTATTGTTGTAAGTATATTATCAGGTTACACAGATATCCATTCAGTGTGATTCATTGCCATTTGCCCTTCAAGAAGCAAATCAAAAGACAGAGGCAAGAATATGCATGTATCTGATGCAGTAGTTGCAATAGATACACTGGAATTCAGTGTAGGCCTACATATTAAACAACTGTCTACTGTTTTAAGGTGGAAACTAGTGACACACTCTATTTTCTCTGTCACAATTTCCATTTTTACACAATACGTGTAAAGAAAAGGAATTGTGAGATCATTCTCACAATCCATTCCAGAGATGGACCCAACAAAAAGACTATCCCAACTGTAATGTCCCCTTCAACTCCTTATGGACAAAAAAAAAATAAATCTTTATCAGTATTTTAATCTTGTTGCCCAGTACAGAACATCCCTAAAACAAGATAAAATGTGTAAAAAAAAAAAAAGTAAGCATGAATTTAATTCAGTTTAGCTTCTCAGGTAAACTGATATTTGTTTAAAAGTTGTTTACTGAAAAACAAGACAAAAACAATAATCAATACCCAAGTAAAAAAGTAATATATTTAAAATACTTTATTTATTTATTTATTTTATACTAAGTATAGTTCAAATCTATATTAACATATTTACTGACATATTGCTGGAGACTTACTGATATAAAAATTATATTTGGAGTATAGCCCACTTGTGCACAATGCACATTTTTTTAATATTAAGCCTAGAATGTGTTTTAATGTCACTATTGATGAGGAATGTATGATTTTTGAATAATATTATAAATTGGGAAATGGCTCACATTTGTTATACTGCAGGTAAACTTAAAGGGATAGTTCACCCAAAAATGAAAATTCTGTCATCATTTACTCACTCTCAAGTTCCAAACCTGTATGAATGTGTTTGTTCTGCTGAACACAAAGGAAGATATTTTGAAGAAAGTTAGTAACCAGGCTGAACACATTCATACAGGTTTGGAACTACTTGAGGGTGAGTAAATGATGACAGAATTTTCATTTTTGGGTGAACTATCCCTTTAAGTGTTTAAACAAACAATAACTATGAAGATAACTATATGGATAAAGATATTACTGTCCACACCAACAGACAATAATGTTTTGTTTTCTTTAAAGTCAAGTGGATTCTGATTGGCTGTTAAAATTTGTATTTTCATAAAAATTTATTTTTATAAAATTTTTATTTCATTTCCATTCATCAACTGGATCTATCATTCCTCTGTGTTGTTATTGTTATAGTTGTGATGTGAACTTTATTATTCACATAGAATTAGAATGATTTATCTTTAATTATCTTTTTTTATATATAGATGATTTTATCTACAGTACTGTACATCTCCTTAGTGTGAACAGGCCTTTAGTATTTTCCACAGGGAAATTGAAGTCTCCCTCATGTTTCCAGAAACCTCAAGCTGCTCTCTCTACCTCCTGTCCATGCAAACTATGAAAAACATGTCTCAATAAATATAACCCTGGGTTATGTAACACCTGTATGTGATCACTATAGTATTTATACCAAGGGTCTCTGTAGTGTCTGCTATGAGATTAGTCTATAAACTATATCTTGTCTTGTGCTATCTGACTCGAACCTGAGATGCAACACTTCCACCTAGAGGCCGAAAACCACACCGTCAGTCAATCTTAGATAAATGGCAGGTCACATGCTATATCTCCATGTGGAGCTATTCGATGTGCTCTCTCTCTCTCTCTTTCCAACACTTACATATTCCCTAAGAAGGTGTAGAAAGGTGGAGAAAGTAAAGCCATATGGAAAGTGTCAAGTCATGGCATGGATAGCATTCCAGAGCCGGCTCCTCCATGCCGGCCGGAGGCCTATTTATATTGACAGGATGAGGCCCGGTTGCAGTGGCAGAGGGAGAAGGATGAGGCATAGCATTTCCAGTGTGCAACCACCACATCCGTGGAGTCCAAGTGTGTGTCCGTCCCCTTTCATTATGCAACCCCATGTGGGCAGAAATCCCCGTTTACTGTTGCCCCTCTCCAGCTCTACGTCAAACCTCCTGTTGCTGGGGTGGAAAACAGTGTGTGTTGTACAGATCAGAGCACGCAGTGTTCTGTGTTTATGCACTCAAACTAACAGAACATTAAACATCTGAAGCCAGCCTATAAACCTCAAAAGTACCTTAACTTGAAAATTTGACCCTGCTTTTACACTGGGTTAAATTATTGCTATACTTTTTCCCTCAGTTCATCATCATTTCTAAAATAACAACTGGTAAGAGCAGGCTAAACTGACCTTCCATGCTGATCCAGACTGGTTTATTCTGGATAGAGCTGGATTACAGCTAGTGAACTATGCTGTTTACTACAGCAAAACTAAAACCAGTTTCATACCACATATCATCGACGCATAATCAAATTAACATTTAGTATATCACATGTTTTACATTTGTTAATTGTCACCAGGTTTGTGTGTCAAGTGCATGTGTGTGTGTGTGTGTGTGTGTGTGTGTGTGTGTGTGTGTGTGTGTGTGTGTGTGTGTGTGTGTGTTTTTGACATATGAGGACACTAATTTGTATAATGACATGGGTATGACATAGGTATTACAAGGAGAAGGTGATTATGAGGACATTTCCACATGTCCCCATATTCCAAAAGGCTTATAGATCATACAGAATGAGTTTTGTTGAGAAAGTAAAACTGCACAAAGTTTCCTGTAAGGGGAAGGTTTAGGTGTAGGGTTGGTGTAGGACGATAGAAAATACGGTTTGTACATTATAAAAAACCATTACACCTATGGAATGTCCCCACAATTCACAAAAACAAATGTGTGTGTGTGTGTGTGTGTGTGTGTGTGTGTGTGTGTGTGTGTGTTATTGAGTTACTAATTGAAAATCTGAAATTTGTTGAAAAAGAAATCTAGTTGCCTGATGAATAATGTTTTTGAAGTCTCACCAATTATTTTGTATAATGAGTCTCAGTGACTCACTCAGGTTCAGCTGAAGATGTAAAACAGTTTGTGTCATTAGTCATGTTTGCAATGTTATATGTAACTTTCTTGTTTCATAGTTTTTTCATGACATAATTTTATTGATACATAATTTAGATAATTTAATTTACATACATTCATAATTTCATTGATACATCATCCAAATGAAAATTCAGTTTACTCATCATTTAGTGTTCCACAGAAGAAATAAAGTAGGCTAATACAAATTTGGAATGACATGAGGATATATATACAAAATTGGAATGAACTCACATTATTTCATTTACATTATACGCTCACAAGCAGCACTTTCTGTCTGAGAAATATTATTGAATTCAGATCATTTAAGCAGTTTATGACTACACTTGGTCATGATTAGTATAGATTAATAACTATTTGTATATCTGAGTTTTTATATTTTATTTAAAGATTCTATTTTAAAAGCTGGTCAGCCACTGCTCACTCCACAAGGCTTTTGTAAGTATCTGTTTATTTCCACTTCTGAATATCCACGGGGATTTTGGACAATGGAAACCACAACAACAGACTTGTATGCGAGTTGAAAAAATGCCAATAGGCATTACATTAAGGAAACCATCTGACTGATAGCGACTGGTTGTTCTAAGAATATTTCCTCAGTGTTATCAATGGAGTGGAGGGATCAGCTATAATGAAAATGACCTTTTAAAACCACTAAGGGAAGGTGTTGAGTTGCACTTTTAATTTTAATGAGAGGGATAGGGCTAGCAGATTAACAAAAGAGCTGGAGAGTTCACAGTCCTCATTACTTCTTTGCAAGACACACTGAGCTCCAAGACACCAGCAGTTACTGGAATGAAAACGTCTACTAAATGCAAGTAAACATCCCCACTCAAACAGCAGCTGCACCAACATGATTCTTAAGGTGGGTAATGGGACCACACAGACATTCTGTGATCTGTCTTCCACCACTAATTTCCACATTGGACACTATGCCCACACACAATGTGGAACATCCCTCTCAAGTAGCAGTTCACCATCAAGAATATATCTGAAACATCTGCACACACATAACACGCTCTCTCAGATGATCTCCGCTGATCTCTGCTTAGTGCAACCATCTCAATAATGTGTGCACTGGAAGCATATAGGTCAGGGGTCGGCAAGTAAGTTTGGCATCGGGCCCAAAAAAAAAATCGCTACTAGATGGTGGGCCAAAACATAGTCAAAGGATAATTTAAGAAATTAATTGATTAAAAAATACAACTATAATTGCCTGACAGGCTGTTACAGTGTCTTTTGTAACTGGTAGTGAGCTGTTACTCTGTGTTAAATCCTGTAGTAGGACAGTCATTAACAAAAAGCCACATTTGTGTGGCGGTGTCCGGCAGAGTAGCCTATGTGAGCGGAGTGGAGCGCCAACAATTTCCCCTCCGCGCTCCGAGCATTTAATCACTCCGCTCCGGGTTCACCATTTCCCGCTCCTCTCCTCGCTCACGGATACCAGAGACACCGCTCTGCCTTCGCTATCTCATGAAAAGTATTTCAGTAGGTTTGAAATATCACAGTTCTGTTCATAACGTATATTAAAAAATAAAGTAACAGGAGAGTTTCAACGTGGCTTATTGGAACACTATAGTGTGCAAACTTTTTTTCCTACCACATGAGCTAATAACATGGTTGTCAGCATTAAAAGGTATAATTGCTGCTTTTTGCAGTGCAAATTTTGTTTGTGATGAAAATAACAGTAGGCCTACGTTTTCGTCAGTTATTTTACCTACGGTTCGATGCATTTCTTACAGATTTCTGCTTATTCGAAATCAGATACAGATGAAGTAGCACTGTAAGATTACATTTGTTTGAATGCATTATTGAGAGAGCGATTGCGTGTGAACAGAGCCGGATTTATGCACAGGCATTCTAGGCACGTGCCTATGCTCGCTCGTCCAGGGGGGGGCCTAACACAATGAAGAGATATACTATTTTTGTTATACTATGGGCTATCTACAAGAGTAAAAGAACCAAAACCCCATAAGACATTGAGCAAATAAATATAACAACCAATAGGGTAAAAAGTGACAAACTATTTCCATGTCTTGCACCTTTTTTATGTAGGCTACGAAAATCATGCTTTCTTTCTCCCGTTCGCTCACAGACGCGCACACACGCGGAGACACGGACAGAAACGTGTTGTCAGTGCTGCCCCTCGAATTTATCAATAAAATAGTTTTGCAGCTGAAAAGCTACATGACATTTCTCAGTAGCGAGGTTCTTGAAGCAGTTCAACTTAAAGGGGACCTATTATGCAAAAATCACTTTTATAAGGTGTTTGAACACAGTTGTATGGCTGCAGTGTGTGAAAACAACCAGACTATAATGGTAAAAATCCACCAACTCATTTTTTTATAAAACCAATAAATCATAAACAGCCTCTCCAAAAGAGCTGTTTCAGATTCTCCCTCTGTTCATGTCACCGAGGGGAAAGGTCCCGCCCATTTGTGATGCTCTCTGCCCTATTAGCATAAACACAGCCCTGAGTGAGAAGCTGCGGTCTGCCATTACTGGAGTTATATACACTGTCAGCACCAAAGAGGCTTTACAAATGTTGTGTTTTGGGATGCACTAATGAACATAGGAGTCTCCATAATCTCCCCTCATCTGAGCCGAGGACACTGTGGTTAAATTTCATTTTCGAAGGAAATATCCCAGAAAAAACGGTAACGTCCCCTATATGTTTAGGAATAAATACCAACGCTTCGTGTGCGAACGTCAGCTCCAGACAACGTAAGTATCATGCATTGGTTTTCCAAATTGCCCTTCTGAAAGAGATTCTTGGCACTCTGTAAGGCTTATTGCTAAAGCTATCATTGTCTCTGTGTTTTCACTGATGCTGCCTTCAAGTGCTATCAGAATGATCGTGAATAGGAATGTGGTAGTTAAAAGTTGAGTATGAAAGCCATGTGAGTTAATCGCTTGAAGTTGTCGAGCTCATAATCAGAAGTGGGACTTAAAGTTTGTGATAGCCTGAGACCAGCTATGTTAAATAATTGCCCAGATAACAGGCTTGTACTAATAGTGGAATGTTTATTTGCAAAGGCTAGCACTGCTAATGCCAGCTTGAGCTCTTGAAGCTCCGCCCTCTTCTCCGAGAGCAACAGCTCATTCGCATTTAAAGCAGCATACTCAAATTCAGCGCAGTTTGTCTCATACCCTAAAAGTGGCTATTTTAACAAGCTATAAAAATTTATCTGAGGGGTATATTGAGCTAAAACTTCACATATACGCTCTGGGGACATCAGAGACTTATTTTATATCTTGTAAAAATGGGCATAATAGGTCCCCTTTAAATTCACACACGCTTAATCTCTCTCTCTCTCTCTCTCTCTCTAATAACTGCATTAGCCTGCATATTAATGGCTCAAGCCTCTGTTATTAACTATAAAATTACATTTTGGAATTTGCAACGGAAGGTTTGGGATGAGGTGCGTAAAAAATTAGTTCAACACACACGAGATTTCAGGATGGAAACATGACAGATGTCTTGAAACAAATCATCTATGTCTTGATGTGTGATTGTGACTCCAGGCCGTTAAAATTATTAGAGAAATAATGCACTCCCACGCGGTAATGTGGCCACGACGCTGGAGCCTATTAATGGAATGGTCTTTCTCAGTTCTCAAACAAATTAAGAACTATGACATTTGATTTTTATTGACTGAACGCAAGCACTTATTGCGATAGAAAACACTGTAACGGGTTCCATTGATTACGAAATATTTTTGTTTGGTGGGGTGGTAATATTAGGCCTATATATTAATAGGGAATGGGGGCCCAAAAATTTGCTTTGCCTATGTCACGGAAAGAGGTAAATCCCGCCCTGCGTGTGAATAAGTGTTTTAGTACTTGTTTAAATTATGCCTTCAGCTGAAAAATTCAGTATAGGAAAAAACTAATTCCTTGAACTATAATAGCCTTCACATTCTTTCTGATTTGAGTGATCCTTCTCAATTCAATTCAATTCAATATGTGCTTTATTGGCATGACAATTGTTACAATGTATTGCCAAAGCATAGTGTTTACATTAAATATAGAACATAGTGTTTACATTAAACTTACATTAAATCTCCATCAAGCTAGCTAAATATGTTTAACATGTGAATTCTTGCTAAATATGCAGTTATATTACAGGCTGTTGGCATGAATTGTACTCGGGATGGAGCGGTGGTGGAGCGAGTGAAAACCACAACGCTCTGATTTTTAAAAATCTGCTCCTCGCTCCTGTCAAAATCACACCGCTCTACTCCGCGCTCCGCTCCGCTCCCGTA
The DNA here is from genome assembly GCA_027422415.1 of Schizothorax lantsangensis. NCBI lineage: Eukaryota > Metazoa > Chordata > Actinopteri > Cypriniformes > Cyprinidae > Schizothorax > Schizothorax lantsangensis. The sequence goes on from CM049855.1 coordinate 17,008,204, forward strand.
CTCTGATTGTGAGTAACTGTTGCTGTCATGACAGATCTATTTCAGAACCAGCCGCTATCAAAATAATCTGGCTGCGGGCGCGGGCCAGATATTATTGCTGGCGGGCCAGTTTTGCCGACCACTGATATAGGTAAACAATTATGAATTTCAATAATTCAATGCCCAAATGGAGAAAATCTGGTAGATCTAGTATGATATCTGAGTTGTTTAGAGCATCAACAAATAAATGGTAAGTTGCCTAGTGAGCTTAAATTTATAGAAAGTAGAGACATTGATAAGTTTATGCTCAGTGCCTGAATTATGGGGGGTTTGGAAGGGCTCTGATTCCACTAATTAACACTTGAACCCCCCAAAGGATGTCAAAACAAAAGGTCTTATATGTTTTATTATATGTAGGCTACTGGACAGTAAATCTACAAAATTGTCATTGTCACTTTAGTTTTATACCGCACAAACGTGCATAAAAGTCAACTCTCCTGAATGTCATTGAATAATTCACACACTCCCTTTGTGTGTGTGTTCCTCTGGAACATTTGCAGGAATTATTCTGAGGTTACACGGCATTGAGGAATCACTTGCAGGAGGGACTGAGTTTGGCGCCGCACCAGCAAGACTGCAGTGGTATCACTAAAAATAGCATCTGTTTGTTTGTTAACTTTCCAGTGCTGGCAGGATAAAATATCAAATTCCTGAATCACCAAGCAGAAGTGCCCTCATAACTGTCTTGCTTACTGTAAGATCTCATTCACACAGTAAACAACACAGTTTATTATAATAGCAAGCAATCTATGACAGGAACAGCAAGTTTCTCCCTTACACAGGCCAAAGGTTCCTAAAGTTTTCCTCATATGACACAATTTAGTTATATTTTATACCCAGCATGTTTCGTCAGTGCAGCAAAGCTGAGAATAGAGAGAATGGCATTTACAAGCCATAGATTCCCCTGAGAATTTTTTATTATTATTTTTTTTTCATATTAATGTTACTTCAAGAAACTTTCAAATTACAGAAATTACACACAATTACCACAATAAGTACCACAACAAATTACCACAAACAAGAATTTTGAAACCACTTTGTGCTTTAAAAAGGTCCTAACAAGTTGCTACATAAATTAGCATTCTGGGTCAGCCTACGAATTGACATCATGACAGTCGCGTTCCAGTAGTAAAGATCCCGTTCATATTCTCTAGGGGAATTGATATTGAACAGTTACTTATAAACCTTTAGATAGACCTATAAGCTACGAGGTTGTTAATTGTTGGTATGCTTTTGTTGAAGAAATTCTTCAACAATCAAAGAATCGCAACAAGCAAATTATGCCAGAAGAACACTTTAGTGTCCACCCACTCCCATGAAGCACTGCAAATGATCATTCACTATTTCCAATTCCAATAATATAGTCCACTGATTGCTGTGAATGCCATCTTCTGGTAGACACGGGAAAATGTGACTTGACATTTTCAAATACTTTTTTGCTTCAAATCAAAATGTGTAATGTTGTGATTCACCTTGTAGCTGGTTGATTTGGTTCATGGCTATTAATTAATTCACAAATACTTTTTTTTTTTTTTAAATACCTATGAAAAAATTAACGGCAAAAACACTTCTGTAAAAGTGGGCAGGCACTGTTGCACTCTTTAGTAAACTAAGCTACACCTAAACTTCAATACTGATATTCCACAATGTCCTCTTTCATAGAACCTATTAGGTACGTTTTAGACAACAACACAAGCCAATGTTAAGGGGTACTGGCAATAGTAGCATAAACCAGGTTATCCTACCTGACTAGTGGAAGGGGGTTTCCATTCACTCTGCATTCAAGGCGGATAGGGCTTCCTTCTGCCACCTCCTGGCTCTTCAGTTTCTGGGTGAAGCATGGAGGACTCATGGGTCCATCTAGACTAACTCCTCGGCCCTGATGCTCATCTGACCCAACATCAGCCCGAACCTGGTGCGTACCTTTCTGCTGGGGCTCAGAGGAAGATGAAGAGGATGAAGGTGGCTGAGCCTGCTGCATGGCCAGCCGCTGGCTCCTTGGAGACAAGTAGCCACTGTCGGGTGAAGAGGAGTCTTCATCACCTTGCTGATCCACACGTGTGGAGCCTTTAAAGATGGAAGAGAGCTCCTCAATGAAGGTAGCAGCTCGGCTGCAGAACTCAGTAGCTGAAGCAGCTCGTTCATTGAGCTCCAGGCCTCCGTGGACCAGCCGGGGGCGGTCCTGCTTATATACTGGTGTGATGGATTTTTGGCAGACAAACTTTTCGGGTGATTCAGGAGCAGTGCAGGGCTGGTTAGGCCTGCTGAGCGGCCTGCTCTGATTGGATGTGACTTTACCTGATGTGGCGTCAGTTGACTGAGATGCTGAATCTGGGAGAGGGGGGTCTTTGGTTTCTGAGTAAAGAGGCAGGTGCTCTGTGGGAACGGGGGGTTCATCTTGGTCATTTGGGTCACCTGCGTCACTCATGGCTTCTCGAGCCAGGTCCAGACTGAGGCTGATCTCGTCCTGGCTCAGGAAAGCAGAAAGTTCTGGAAAGTCCCCATCCCCACTCTCTAGCTCAGCCATTGAGTCCAAGTAAACCTCACCATCAAGAGGTGGCAACGAAAGCATGCCCCCATCCCCCTCCAAGGACATGCCCCCTGGAGGACATGCCTCTTTCATCAGCAGAGAGAGGGGGAGTGTGTCATTCCAGCTCCCGTCCTGCATCCTGCAATACACAAATCACCAAAGAGAAAGGTGAGAAAAAATTGCGGACCCTTTTTTTTTATATAAAAATCAGGAATATCAGAATCATAGTCCTAAAGACAAGCAATTTCTGCAATATATACCACATTCATGCACTTAAATTAGTGTAAACACTCACACCGGAGACTGATCATGGGCAGTTGTCGTATGATGACTCAGGCTGGCATACTTTGGGCACAGCTGTCCGGCATTAACAAAGGCTCGTCATGAGGCCCAACAAGGCATGAGTGCCATTTAACACTCATGCTGACTTTATCTCTTTTATTCCCTTGTCTATCATCTACTCTTCACTGTCCCTACATCAATCTATATCTATTTTTCCAGTGCCTTCACCCCGCACTGGAGTAATGATTGCTGAAAATTCAGCTTTGCCGCCACAGGAATAAATTACATTTTAAAACATATTAAAATAGGAAGCTGTTATTTTTATTTTTGCTGTACATTGGTCAAATAAATGCAGCCTCGGTGAGCATGAAAAACTTATTTCAAAAACATCAAAAAGTCTTACAGACCACTTTTGAACGGTTTTGTATATGAATAAAAATAATGACATTACTTATTTATATGTACAAAATTTGTATGTAAACATAAATAAAATATTGTGTATTAATATATAACAGTATTTTGTGTATGATGGTAGGTTGTTCATGGTTATCAAGGATATCATAGACACCGAAGGATGCATCTACGCTGCCTTCCAAACCCAATCAGATGAAGGGATCTTAATAGGCAGGATGTTGCACAACAGGTAAACTTAAAAAGAGGGAACTTATTAAATATATAACATCCTGAACCTCACAAGTACAGATGTTGATGAATAGATGTAAATTAATGTTTTAGAACTTATAGAAAGTTGTTGTTTTAATTTATAAATGACTTCATGACCCTATTGGTGGATTTGACTTTTGCGAAAAACACATTTAAATCTGACAGTGAATGATGGTATCCTCAATAACCTGTGGAGAGGATCCTTCGCCATAATTCAGGGAAAGTGTTTGGTCTGACATACCACACATTGGTGAAACATTAATATGAGACAGTGTCTGCAGCATAGCGAAACCCTTCAACCAACAGATCAGGTCTCTGAGAAAACACACCTCAGCTCTGAATACGTGCAGAACTGGGAACTGGCTGGTGTGTGTGAACGCTCCATGCACATGTCTGAGACACATTAATGTGTCCCTGCTAACTTTATGACTACATTTCCACTGTAAATGTTTGTTTACACATGTATATTTATTATTTATGGCCTATTAATTGATGTCATGCAGTGCTGTATAATAACCCTGAATCCAGGTTTTGTTACAGCCGACTTTGTTTACACAATGTTTATGTAAAGTGACCAGGTGTTGTATGTAAAGGTGTGCGGGCATGTGTGTATTTGAAGGGACGTGACAGTGTGACTTTCTCCAGTCATGGCGTCCTGAAGGCCAGCTGTTGTTATTTTTAATCCTCAAGGGCTGCATTTCACAGCAGCAACCACCTCCCCACCAAGAGTCCTTTTTTTACATATAAGCGCGCACACACACACGCTGCTTCTACATTATTCATGTGGAAATGATGGCCTCTTTATTCTGTATTGATGAATTATAGATAGCGGAATATGAATGTGACATGCCAAACAATTGTGAAAGCCAAGACTGACAGACTGACATGCTTGTTTTTCCATCTCTGACACAAACAGTAGAATGCTCCTTATCAGAATTATTAGTAAAAATGTAGAATTAATCTAATGCTGGATGAAATTGAATGAAATAGTGAAGTTAATGTAAAGCTGAAACCAAATATCTCAGATGACCATTCATTGAGAGCAGTTCTGAATCTAATAATATAATTTACTTGAATTTATAGTTTCAGAATGAAACAACTCACATGAAATCTTCTACTTACAGACAAAAGCAAAAAGTCAATGACATTATGTATATATATATATATATATATATATATAATAAAACAGCCATTTACCTTAAGTCAGTTTTTGCAAATATCCGTCCCCGTCAGGTTCCAGTTTTTCTGAAGTCCTCTATGCCAGAAAATTACAAAAGATGTGTTTCTTTCTTCAGGGAGTTGTGGGTCTTTTCTCTGTCCTATGTTTCTTTTGTCTTGTTTTGCCGAGTGCTCTGAGGTGAGCCGGTTAGAGTGGCTGCAGAGTGGCCTGCTGTCCCATCTGTCTCGGGCCCTGACCGCTTACTGAGCACTACTAAATTTGGCCCCTAGCTCAGGTTACACAGCAAGAGAGAGAGAGACGGTGAGCGAGAGAGAGAGAGCTCTGGGGTGTGTAGCATCTATGTGCCCACACCACATCAAAGACACACATACATCATTTTCATATCCACAAAGGCATGTAAATGCATTTAACAGACACACACTTGACTGTTTGGTTCAAAACAAGCCACCAAAGCACTGTCTGACAATTATACAAATCTATAGGGCACCTAATAAGCACTTACAGTGCAGGTAAGCAAATAAACAACTGACTTTTTATTTATTTGCCTCACAATTTATTTAATGTCTTTATTTTTGTCAGCTTTTTTAAGAACTTACGAATTACATAGTAAAATGTGTCCAATAAATTTTATATTCTCAATGAATGAATCTCAATTCAGTCACAGTTTTGACTATATGTTAGAACCCCAAAGTACACTCTAAAAAATACTGGGTTGTTTCAACCCAACTTTGGGTCAAATATGGACTAACCCAACTTTTGGGTTAAAAATTTAATGTAAAAATTTAACCCAACAGCTGGGTTAGTCCATATTTGGCCCAAAGTTGGGTTGAAACAACCCAGTATTTTTTAGAGTGTAGATTCATATTACTCAGTAAATTCTTTCATAGTGCACAAATTTGGTGTATAGTACTATTACATTTTAAGTAATATTCACTATTACAAATCCATTTATGGTCGTAGACATGACACTTTCAAAACCAATGTGTGTCAGTCACCAAGACTCTTAAATTAACCTCATATCAATAGCTCACTCCCTAAATACACTGTTATCCCATTAAGACACCCTGCTATTAACAGAGTACTTTATATATAGGAATGAGGACACAACAAACTGTAACATCCTGCCACAAAGTTTACAAGCTCAAAAGCTACATTGGTAGACTATTAACGCTGCTTACTGTCTATACTTGATGATATAGCAAGATCATATTCTTTGGATTTGTGACACCCTGTCTGGATGACTAAGATGTAAATTTAAGTTGTTATTCACCAATAATATTTCTGGAGCTGTTAACTGTTATATATTGAGAGTTCTCAAGAACTGCATGCTCCTGATAGATAGATAGATAGATAGATAGATAGATAGATAGATAGATAGATAGATAGATAGGGAATAGCATAACAATGAGTAAATAATAACATAATTTAATTTTGGGTGGATCGTTTCTTTATCATGAAAAAACGAGAGGCACTTATGGTTTAAGAGAGGTGTTTGAGACGGACGGCAGATGTGGTCGTGAGTGGTGCAGTAGGAGTCTATTTCAGGACACTTATCACATTCACTTCATAAACACCGACAGCACAGAGCTATTCCTGTTTCTCAACAATCAATGCACTGATTACAGTTGAGCCTCAATGACAGGAACAAGAAGATCTATCACTCAAAGTGCTGTCACAGAACAAACATACAGACCACTGACTGATTCACAGCATTACTCTACAATCAGTCACACCAGTGAGTGAAAGATTATACTAGAAAGATTCTCTACCTGTGACGCTTCAGATTGGCAGAATACCCCATGCATTTTAGAACTTTAATTTTCAAATGTGTTACTGAACATCTAATTTAAAATCATTTAGAATATTTTTTTTTAAACTTAGCTACTAATCTCACAAATGTACAATTAAGAAAACATGATGAACCTTTTATAAAAACTGTTTTATGTATGTATGTATGTATGTATGTACAGTATGTATGGATGTAGGATATATTAAAAAACTTGCAAACGTTCTGAGTAAATCGTGTATATCCAGACCTTAGACTGGACAATCAACAGTCTGGTCCATATTGTAGGATTATTTAGGCCAACAATTTCTCCATTTCTAGTCAGATCAATTAAAAAAAAAATCAACCATGTTATTCTCGGAAAATGTATAAACTAGGAAAGTGGTCACTGGTTTCTTTGCAATAAACTCATACAGCTATGAAAGGAATATGAAAATCTGATTAAGTCATATACATTTAAAACTACAAAAGTTCAACCAACAGGAACTCTTCAAAATGCCAACATAACAAAATATTATGTTCCCTCCATTATTTCACCTTGTGCAAAAAACCTTTTCAAAATGTACTCCCTCCCAGTCAGTAGCATACAAAGCATGCTGGGAACTGGAGAACTCCTGCCCAGTTTCAGCAATGCTGTGCCAACAAAACACAAATGGATTAAGTAAACTTCTATAGTGTTTTCCACCAATAGTTTTGCCTTAGAAATCTATTATTAATTATAAATATGTGATATAGGTAGAAAGGGAAAAAAAAATATTACTTGTGTAAAATTATCATAATGAGTCATTCCCAGTCTGTAATTTTGTCAAATTATACAAAAAGTGTGAAAATATTGTGTATTTAGGATATGTGCTTGCCATTTCATTCCTTTCACTTGCCTTTTTTTTGGTCCTGATGTTGATCCTTCCACACCACCATCATTTCCATTACACATATTATTTGTATAATAAATTATTTCCCATTCATAATTTGATATACTGGAAATGAAACTTTAGTGGAAATGTTAATGACAGAAAAAAACACTGTCTGTGATGCATTTATATCCAGTGTTAGGGATTAGTAGATCAGCTAAGTGAAACGTGTTTTAAAAAGCTATTAAGACAGTTTATTAAAAAATAAAATAGCGAATTTTTTCATATTTATTTTGCTGTTAAACCGAACCGAACTCGTCGTAATTGACCAGTTTCGTGACGTTCACTCTTGCTAATAGAAACTCGTTTCGCGTTTTTTAAATGTATTTTGACACATTTGTTGTTCCGTAGTTATCATTTCATTGGCGGTCAGAATCACGTTTCATTGGTCGCACTGCTATACTCTATCTTTATGAACATGAATGTGTTTACAGTACAAATAAGAATATATTAACGTTTTAATTCAATTTCTCTGTGCGTATAACATTTAGAAGACGAGCTTGATTGTGGAGTTTATCATTAGTCGTCGTTTATCTAGTAAGTGCGTGAAGTCTAAAATCAAGCTAATGTTGTGCAGCATTAGAGGAATAGTAGTCACTCTAGTTAGCTGTTTTTGTCATAAACGACTGTAGTGCATGGAAAGCTTCAGTTTACTGTAGATTGATCTGTCACTCATAGCAGCAGATTACAGCAGTCTGTGATCCTGAACTGATCAATGCTAAGACTATGATACAAGTTATCAGTACTGATGGTGTCTGTACTCATGGAGCTCTTTCCTTCTGCAGGGTTCAGCAATGCCTGCTTTTCACCAGGTCGGGGAGAAACAGCTCCCCAACCCCATTCTGTACATGGCCTGGTCTCCTAACAGAGATCTGATCGCCCTGGCTAACACTTCAGGAGAGGTTGGGTGTTTTATACATATACACATAGCTGTCTTCTGTTAAACCAGACTCTCAGTTGATCCTTACCTGTAGGATTGTAATGGAGGTTCATTACACTATTGTCATTACAGCTTCTCCTGCATCGGCTTGCCAACTTTCAGCGGGTGTGGAGTTTACTGCCCAATGAGAACACCGGAAAAGAGATCACATCACTGGCCTGGAGACCTGATGGGAAAGGTAAACTCAAATTAAATTCCATTGCCTTATTTGTATTTGTATTTGTATCAGGGTTATGGTAGTTACCTAAACCATTAAAAATGTTACTTGAAATAAAATAAATGTTTACTCAAAGAGATAGATAGATAGATAAATCCTATTTTATTTCATCCAAGGAACTAAACTATAGTACTAAAATAAGTAAAACTGAAACAAATATTTGGAAAAATTTGGACATATAAGAAAAACTAATAAAATGACAAAACAGTGAAATTACTAAACTTAGTTGAAAAATTAAAATGAAATGGAAAATACAAATATTAATAAAAACTATTACTATTAATAGATAAATAATATCTATTGATACTAAAATAACATTGAGACATATCACTGCAGTCTTACTGAAGTGTACTTTACTTGTATTAATTTGTTCATGAATACAGCATTCATACAATTTATTCATCTTATGGCTTCTTCTAATATCAATTCTAATTTATAAAATGTCCAGGTCTTAATTACCCAAATGTGTTCAAAATATGCACTTTTCTTATTGCTATTTAGTATTATATATTAGTTGTATTTATTTTTTCTTAATAAATGTACATACAACTATGTTGTCTTGTGCTTGTTATTATTTTTCTTTCTTTTTTTTTTACTATTTTTACATTAATATTTATGTATATATTTCTATCTAAGCTTTTATGATCTCTTGTAGAACCAATTTCATTGTCAGAAAAGTGCTGCTGCTGATTCATTGCATATTTGACAAATAAAAACCTAGCTTTTAAGCAATATTTAATGTCCTATTGTTTATATTACATAACTAAAAAAACTAAAATTAAATTTCAGCCATATTCTGAGGTATCTACAAAGCTACCATTGTCATGTTATATTATTGTTGTCTGTAGTCCTGGCATTCAGTGTGGGAGACACAAAGCAGGTGGTGCTGTGTGATGCAGAGAAGGCAGAAATCCTCCACCTGTTCCCTGTTGAATACCCAGCATCCTGCATGCACTGGATGGAGGTGCAAGATGACAGCAGGTGGGAGTTTTTATATAAAGAGGATCCATTTTCTTTCTCTATTGATGACTTGGTTTCATTCATCTAGTTGATTTTTTTCTCTCTAGCACATTGTCCTCATTCAGCGAGTCCGAAGATGAGTCCAGCCGTTTTCTTCCAAAGTTACCCTCTTTACCTAAGAGGTGAGACTCTGAGCTTTGGTTTGTCTGTCAGACGACTGAATGAGAAGTACTTGGGTCACTCTTTAGTTTTTATATTTGTAATTGTTTTTATTGCTTTTCCATTTTCCTTTGTGCTGTGTTTGTGTTCAGCTACAGCACAACATCAAAGATATTTAGGTAAGAGGACATTTTATGTGCTTCATATGCTGATTATTTGTCTTTTTCTTTGTCATACTCTTTATGATTGGTCATCTGCATGCGGTATGTGTCAGTTTGACTGTGTATCTGCTCTGGTTGATTATTGTGTTATGTTTTTCTCTTGCAGTGAAGAGAAATCAGATGAAGTCACAAACCTTTTGGGGGAAGTGAGGTCAGTGTTGTATTTGTTGACCTGCTTGGTTAAGCTTGATACTTTTCTAAAGCTGTATTGTGCCTGATAATGTGTGATGTATCTTTCCAGGCTCAATATTCTGGTGGTGGGAGGACCGTCTGGATTTGTGGAGCTGTATGCATATGGCCTGTATAAGATTGCTACACTGAGTGGAGTAGGATATAAAATTTTAATTTATTAAAATGGAATAAAAAAAAAGGTGAAAGTTAGTAACACACTTTTATGTGTCTCTTAGATCTCAGGGACGTGCCGTAGTCTTGGACTGTCTAGTGACCTCAAGTCCCTCTCTGTTATTACAGAGATTAGATCCACAGAAGACAACCCTGAGATACATTACATACAGGTAAAGTCTGAAAACACTAATAAACATTATTTTTAACCCAACATTATCATTATCAGCACTGTGCTCTATGGGTCAGTGACAAATAAGAGTGCCCATGATAAAGAAAAAAAATCTTAGAAATGTACTCATGTATTCATGTTGGTGTCATACGGTTTCAAAAAACCTTTATACCATTTTTAAGAACAATTTAAATATAATGACTCATAAAAAATCTTGTGGTGTAACTATGAAGTCAAAGTTATATATGTATATTTTCCTTACACCTTCATTACATTTGACTGTGACTTTATTAGATTTCATGAATTAATAAATATCGTTAAGTTTTTGGATAGTTTTTTTCCCATTATGATGTCAGGTCACATATGAAGTTCATGCCCCCAAAAAACATCAAGATGATGGTTCAGTTACTTTCTTTTGTTAATCTGACAAATGTAACATTTCAGTCCACAAGTGCTGAAACAACACCAATTGAACTCCAGTAAATGATATCAGTAGTACAGTACTATAGTTTTTTGTAACTATTGAAGGTTGATGTCAAAGTAAACAAAGTGCAAACAGGTTGAGTCACACATAACCTTATACTACCAGGTTACATGTGGCGTCTCTGCACTGAATAGAATGTATGAGGTTGATATCATTAGTTGACTGTGACTGTGTTGCAGCTGGACACTGGACTGCTGTCTTCATGTTTGCCTGAGTTGACCAAGATGGCACGCAAGTTTACACACATTTCCACACTGCTGCAGGTAAGTGTCTCCACGGGCGTCTTACTGATAGAAGCTGTAACCTTGTCTTTATTCACACATCTTTCATTCTCTTTCTCTGTTGTTTAGTATCTGCGTCTCTCTCTCACCTGTATGTGTGAAGCTTGGGAGGACATTCTTATGCAGACGGACCTCCGTCTCACTAAGTTCGTCCAGGTTAGAGTTCATCACAAGCAAGGCAATCACAAACAAGCCAATAAAAGACATCAAACAGGATGGCATTCATTAGAGCATTGAAACGCCTCACCCTGAAAAGTACATATAAGTGCCGGAGTGGACTGTGATCCATTGAAGCCATCATAAATGGCTCTGTTTGTTGTTTATTAGAGTTCTAAGAGACATTGTTGTTTTACAGGAAAAGAACACAAGCACTCAGGTTCAAGATGAGTTTCTGGAGCTATTGTTATGGGGCCATGCCAGGTACATAATTCATAAATGATAGTCACACTAGGTTTTTGAAGAGTACATATTGTCATATCACAGTGGTAATTGTGGCAGTAAGCTGTTGAAGAGTGGTGTTTGTGGCAAATTTTGTAATGTTTGTAAAATCACACTATGTAAAATATATAAAATAATATGAAAATAATTCATATTTAATATAAACTCTTATATTTTAGAAGAATACTTCATATATAATGAGTTCGATTAAATGTAATATGCTTGTGTTTACTCTAAATGGCCAGCAGGGGGAACCATATGTTCTTAAATTTATAGCTGCAGTCAGAAAGAAATAAGCATAAGAAAACTGCTTAGCATACCTAACAATGTGTTGTAATTATTCATTAGCATAACTAAACCAGATGATGACATAATAAGAGGTTACTTTTGTAGAATTGTATCTATATTCTGATTCGAAAACTTCTCTTTCAGCCCTGAACTTCAAGCTCTTCTTATGAATCAACTCACAGTCAAGGTAAATCTACCTGGAATTAGATTGACTGCATAAGTTATCCACTGTCAGTATTCATGCAATTATTACAAACATCATTCATTATTTGGTTGTTTATTTGCTCAGGGCTTGAAGATGTTGGGTCAGTCCATTGATTCTTCTTATTCCAGCATCCAGAAGCTTGTTATCAGTCACTTGCAGAGGTGCGTATTATTCACTAGCTCTTTAACTAGCACTAGATTGAGTATGTTAGCGAGCAGCATGTGCATTGAGTGTTTGCTGTGCACACAGTGGCTCTGAGGCGCTGCTGTATCATCTGAGCGAGGTCAAAGGAATGGCACTCTGGAAACAGAAGTTTCAACCTCTCGGCCTGGATCCTGCAGCCATCGAGGGTATAAGACTGCCTATTTATAGACCAGTGTTATTTTTTAGTATTATTTATATACCGTTATAGGATTTATTAATATTTTCAATCAGCTTTTTTTTTTATATTTTCAGTTTTTAATTTGTTTAGTTTAAGTTTTAGCTATTTTAATTTATTTTTTGTTTTAGTTTTATTCATTTTAGTGATTTAATTTAAAATTAAATTAAATTAAATTAGTTACCAAGGCAACATTTCTAATTTTCAACTGTTTTTTTTATATAATTTTTATAATTATTATTATATTTTATTTTTTTAATATTAGTTTTAGTTACTAATAGACAACTGCTGAGCTCAGATTAATCTGAGGCATTTAGTTCTGCATTGCCTTGCAGGCATAATATCCAGTTGACAATCAAAATAATGACATTTTAATATAAAAATACAATTACAGTTATAATTATAATTATATAGTTATAATTTAATTATAAGTGCAAGTCTTTTCTGTAACTAAAAACAAGTGTTTTAGCAAGTAGAATGAAATGTTTATGCATTGACTTTTGTTTCTGGTTTAGATGCCATCGTAGCTGTGGGCTCTTTTACCCTGAAGACCAATGAACTTTTACAGTGAGTTTAATCTTATTCTACCCACTTAATCTAGGATGTCTGTTCTCTATATGTCATGATTAAACTCTCAACTGATTGTCTTGATTCCAGAGTTATTGATAAGAGTATGAAGAACTTCAAAGCCTTTTTCAGATGGCTGTATGTTGGTAAGCTCCAGTTTTTGTGTGAGCTGTAGCTTTAAGATATATTTAGTCAAAAACTATTTCCAAAACCTAGGGTGCTGTCTTGCTGCAACTAATCTTCTATTATACTAAACAGTTTTTTATTTGTACTTGTTAGTATTAAATTAAGTTTATTTATAATCGACATTCTTGTTTTAGCCATAATGGATTTTTTCCCCACTGAGCTTGCTGCAGTTTGTTATGGAATGTGGTGGCTGTTATCAGCTTGTATCAGCTTGCATATCAGGAGTGTGCCTATAATGCCTTAAAGTGCTGCCTCATTAGGTTTTGGAACAGACTAATAGTCTTTTCGTGTTGTGTTGTAACAATTTTTGCTTTTCACAGCAATGCTTCGAATGTCAGAAGATCACGTTCCTCCTGAGCTTAACAAGGTTAGATATCAGAATCAGAAATCGACATAAAGAGAATAAAAGAGTGTGGGTGTAAAAGTGGCGGTGGATGGGAAATTAATCAAGCGAATATACAGTATATATATATATATATATATATATATATATATATAGGCGGTGGATGGGAAATAATAATCAAGTGAATATACAGATATACTATAGAATATCTGGCTTTTGTGGCTGACTTCCTGTCCGAGCATTTCAGTGCTGTGAGTGAAAAAGAAATGCATTATTTTAAAATTAAACAAATGTTTGGTGTGAAGCCCATATACTAATTTTCTTTCCTCTATTTCAGAATGAAGAGCTGTTTGATCGGAAAGGGAAGTATTTCAATGTTGAGCGCGTCGGACAGGTAAGGACCTTCATACACATTCTGATGGGAATTCTTTTCCTTATTTCATAACATCCTTGGTCTGTTGTTGTTTTTTGCAGTACTTGAAGGATGAAGATGAAGACTTGGTATCTCCACCCAACATGGAGGGCAACCAGTGGGTGACATTTGTAAAGCAGAGCACTTACCTGAAGGGTAAAATTACACTTTCTTCCATTATTAACCAGTGGGTGACATTTGTAAAGCAGAGCACTTACCTGAAGGTAAAATTACACTTTCTTCCATTATTAAACCACAAGACTGCTAATGTTAACTTATTGTTTTGCGAAAAACACAAATTTGAATATGACAAATGAATTATTTGTATGTTTGATTTGCTGCAGACAGTCCATTGCTCTTCCCCACTTACCCACAGAAGTCTCTGCACTTTGTCAAGAGAATGATGGAGGGGTCCATTGATCTGTGCTTACAGAAACCGGCCGTGAGTCTCTAAAACACACACAAACACCCACAAACTTCAGTACTCTCTGGGTTAGACGCAACTTCACTACAACAGTTTTACATGTTCTGCTTTGAAACTTCATAATTTAGGGCTAACAACTTTTGTTTTACTTTATTATGGGTTGACTTCATTTCAGTTATTTTTGCCAACAAGAAAAACTGTGAAAAAACACACGCTCTAATATGAGGTCCTGTTTTATTTACAGACAACATTTTACAATGTTTTCTCTTTCACAAAATTGAGCATCTTCTTTTGACGTCCAACCCGTTCTCTTTTTTTTAGAAGATGCTAACTTCCCTTCTCGCATACAAACTCCATCCATTAATGGTCTCCAGCACATATACATCAGAAGCATTAACTACATTATCTGGATTGTTTCACCCTTCCTGCTGACCATTCTTTCCCTGAGCACTAATGCGTCTGACTCCTAATCATATGTCTGTGTGTGTTTTTCAGGAGGTGATTGGACATTCAGTAAAACAAGCTGTGTGTTTGCCATTGTACACTGTTCCTGAGAGGTATTCCTTATTCTTGATTCTTTCTGTGATTTACCAAACAGATACAGAACCTAAACATTTAATAGTAAACCTGCTTTTGGATTTTGTGGTCAGGAAATAACTGATGGTTTAATTTGAGTTACAGAAGCAGGGTTTGTACTGTTGACAATATGATGATTTCTGTGTTTTGTTTTTTGATAGCTCTGAAAATAGACCAAGATTGTTTGAGCTGCCTTCACTGTAAGTAGACTAGTTGTATACCCATAATAAGGCTAAGAATGCTGTTTTTTAATGCTGAATTCTGAGGTTATAGTGCTCGTCAGTAACGTCCATAAGGCGAAAACAGTATGTTGATGATAAGAGTGTGTTTTAATGCAGGTGGAATGATAAGAAGGCCTGTATGCATTATGTAGTGTTCTGCATGCCTGAGATCTCGCCCTCTAAAATCTATATTCTGAGGAGAGCAACAGACCCCAACAGGTACACACTCTTTTATTCTGTTCTCTGTTGTATTTGATTACAAAGAAAATTATATAAAAAAATTGTATGTAAAAGTTTGGGGTAAGTAAGATAATATAATAATACTTTTATTCAGCAAGGATTCATTAAATTTACTATAAGAGAATGCTGCCCTTCTGAACTTTCTGTGCATCGAATAATCTTGGAATAAAATGTATCAAGGTTTCCACTAAAATATTAAGCAGCACAACTGTTTTCAACATTTATAATAATAAGACATGCTTCTTGAAAACCAAATATTATAATGATATTTCAATTATTAGAATGATTTCTGAAGGATCATGTGACACTGAAGACTGGAGTAATGGCAAAATGAAAATTCAGCTTTGCCATCACAGGAATAAATTACATTTTAAAGCATATTCAAATAGAAAACATTTATTTTAAATTGTAATGATATTTCAGAATATTACTGTTTTACTTTATTCAAATAAATGCAGCCTTGGTGAGAAAAAATAGACTAATTTCAAAATCTTACCGACTCCAAACTTCTGTATAAAGCACTGAATTTGTGTTTGTGTGTTTCAGGTCTGTCCCTAATGGTCTGGTGGCCCTTAACCTCAACACTCCTCTCAATTCTAGTATAGATGATGAAACACCTGCACCAGCAGCTTCTGCGTGAGTTCATCTACTATTGCATTAAAAAAATAGCATACTATGAAAATATTGCCATTATTTAATCTTTGTCGTTATATGCGTGAATGACTAAATAAAATTGTTTATGACTGACAGTTCGTACAGTTGCCTTGATGCCCGTTTTTATGACAACGAGACATTGACAGTGGTATTGCGAAGTCTGGAGGATGATGAGAATAAGATGCGCGTCCTCGCTCAGCTTCATCTAAACTCTGCTTTGAGCTGGGATGAAGAGTTCACCTGGGACCTTACGCTCAGGTACAGCACACTTGTTGATTCTTAAAGAATTGCATTGTAAGTAGCATTATACATTATATTGCTGTAGCAGTTCCTGCATTATAATAGATTGTAATACATTTACGCTTAGCTTTGACATCGTGGCTCTCCCTAATGAATGTCCTGAATTAGCACTCTTGTGATGTGTTGTCTTTGTTGTGGTGTGTGTCAGGCTGGAGCAGCAGACTGAAGGGATCCCAGTCCAGGGTTTGACCTGGGGAAACCAGAGCAGAGAGATGGACAACATCAAGGCTCAGTTTGTGGCAGTTAATGGGATCCGCAAAGTGGCCTGCGTGGTAAGAATCTACAACTTGAGGAAAATTTTAGCCATTATATATTGAAAATATTGATTGATGTATAAATACGTAAAATACATAAACATAAAGAATTATTGAAAAACTGTTAAAATTTTCGGAAATTAATGTAATATCACTTTCATTCATTTTCATTCAGCTCAGTGCCAATCTGAGACATGTACGTGTGTTCGAGATGGATGCAGAGGAGGAAGAGGAGGAGGAAGAGCGTGCTGACGAGTCACAGGAAATGAGCTTGGACCAGGACAGACTTGAGGACACAATGACTAATCAGAGTGATGCTGGGGAAGGTGGAGACGGAGTAGGAGGTGCTGAGGAGGCTCAGATGGCAGGTCAAGTGTCAGGAGACATTTTGGATGAGACTGCAGGATCAGACACGCTTTGAACTCTGACCTGAGATCCAACATGTTCTCCACAACTGAACTATTGGCTCCTCTGTAATTCCTTGTCTTGTTTTTTTTGTATTAAAAATATTTTTTGCTAAAGATGATATAATGAACATTTCACATTCAGATTTGTAAATAAATGGATTTACTGTGTACTAATCTTGGGTTGTATCAATCAATGCGCTATTCAGTCAACCATGATTCATTTATCCCATTACTGAAAGTTTCAAATAACAGCTTGAGTGAGTTGTGTTCAGCTAGTCATGTGACCTCAACATGGCTACCTCCATGTAAAATAAAACCGCTTTTACAGAGTGCAACAGTCAGGTTATAGCAGTAAAAATGGCATTCGTTTTCACCAAAGGGGTGATTAAATGATTCTATATGCTTCTGATGAAGCCATCAGCCTGCATTTTTAAACTTACTATGTTGTGGTTCACCTCATAGATGGTAGGTTTGATTCATGGCTTATAACTATCCCTCTACGAAAAATACATCAGGAACATGCAAAGATGTAGTTGTTCAGCCTTATATGGTGTGTTCAGGTACTGTTTTCAACTTAATCAAAAGTAAAAATATATTTTTTTGTGAAAAAGGTAGTCCTTAAGCATATTCCTTAGATATTTTTTAAGCTCTTGAATCTGATACTGTAGAGATATTTTCTATACAGTAATTTTAATGCACAAACTTTGTAATGCAACCTGTCTCATTCTCAGTTTCCTTAATGCTCTGACTAAGGCTCTACAGTAGTTCAATATTCAAATGCCCCATAGCCCTAGTTTTGTTATCAAAACTTAATTTAGTCCATGGACACTACTAGTTTCTGTAAATAAAGAAATATAACTTTTTATTTGTAATTTTAAAATTAGGCTTAGTCAAATATCAAGGTTTTCCAAAGACTGAACAGTTCTTGAGGGGTGAATTAAAATAAGAAATATACTGTATGGATTTTTTTGTTGTTTTACCAATTTTAATGCCTGTTTTTGTCTCATTTTCAAGTCATCTTAAAATTAGTTATTCTCTGCTGAGGCCCAGAGAATCACTCTGAAATTGTATTTAATTTCACCAGCAGCTAACTGTACACTTGTTTGGCATTTAAATATAGTTACATCGACAAAATATTGCTTTGGGTCAAATATTCTGTTATGGTAAATGATGACATCTCTTCATAGTCAAATGAATTTGAAATTATGAAATAATTTGTGTGCTATTAAAATTTAGCCTGACGCATAGTTGAGGACTGGTTTGTTTGATCCACAAGATGTTTAAATAGATTTTTTTTAACCAATAATAACCTGTACAAATAATTTGTATTATGTCTAAATTAAATCGTAAAGAGTAAAAGCATTATTTTGCCTAAGAAAAGTAATTTAGTAAGAGTACAAGTAGTTGTATACAAAGCTATCCAGGTAAAGTACAAAATCCCCGCAATAACACGCAAGAACACGAATAAAGTACAAGTACAGAGTTAAAGTGCGCGTTCCTGGTCCAGGGAAGGGTCGCTCCCAAACGTGCTCGTCCCCGTGAGTCACGTGATGACGTCTCAGTTCTAGCTTCTCAAAGATTTTCCAGCGAGCGACTGGCGGAGAGTAAAGATGGCGACGGAGCTCACGGTGTGTACGAGTTCCCGGACAAGATGACGACGAGAAGATTAGTAACTTTCGAGCCGCGGCGTTGACAGTGCTCCCTTTAAAGACCCTGCGACGGAGGCTCGCGAACTTGCTGACTTTGGTGGTAGTTAAACAAATCTAACGGACACGACCCCGGCGCGCGGACATATCGTTGCTTTTGCCATGGAGGATATCAACTCAAACATAAACGCGGACTTGGAGGTGCGGAAGCTTCAAGACTTAGTGAAGAAACTCGAGCAGCAGAACGAGCAGCTCCGGAGTCGATCCAGTCTGCTCTCTTCCTCTTCTTCCGGTGGACTGTCGGGGAACACCAGACCCGTGAGCGCCGGTTATGATTGTCCGGGAGCGGCGGCGGGGCTCGCCGGGTTCACTGGGGTGGGGTTCGGCGGATCGAGGGGTTTCGGTGGGGTTTTGGAGATCTCCCGGCTGAGCCCTAGGCGGTCATATCACGGCAGCAGTTACGGAGGGGGGTATGACAGTGACAGTGCTTCTTGTGCCGCCGCGAACACGAGTCTCGCGTCTTATTACGATTCGCTGGATTTTATCGAAGACGGAGAAACTTCAGTGCTGGACGAGGTGGAGATCCTCGATTTGGAGGACATGGATTGCCTGAACGAAGAGGAAGACAGCTGGTAAGTAACCTGCCGGGAGGCGAAGGTGTTAACCCCGATCAGAGGAATAACCTCTCTTACACACACATAACACACACACCCTTCATGTGTTTGACAGGTGCGCGCAGACGCCACAGAGAATGACGCGTATTTGGAGGAATGCGCTTGATGCATTGTTGCACCCATGTCTCTTTGGCTAAGGGCTGGGGTTAGTTTATTCAGTGCATTGACTGCAATACGACTGACATCTGTTTGAGATTATTAGCGCCTTACGTCTGAGGATTTAAGAGCAACAGTTTGCTGACTGCATGTATTCAGTTCGCACCACGGCCTTGCAGTTGCTTCTGATGTGTGGGTCCTTCTTATCTGCCCTTCAGTTTATTTCAGTACCTTTATAAATCTGCTGAATGACAGCCATGGTGTCATGATTCAGTGATGTCATTAGAATGTTAGTATGGTATGTCCTTTAGAAAAGGCCTCGGATGTGATCGAGCAGATTAGTTACAACAGATGGAACCTATACATTTCTGCATGATCTGCATTGTGTATGGCTCTTTTGTTTCACATAACGTGAACTTTTAATAGTGCGGTCAGGTTTTTTAGTAAATAAACAAGAACAGAATGCTGAGAAATATCCTTCCAAAGATGTGCAGTCATATGAGAAGCTGAAAAAAGCAATAACTTCTGTCATGGTATTGACAGTTTGTGCTAATAATAATGAAAATTGAAATGTGCTGAAAATATTTGTGGACTTTGCCAAACAAAATGAAAACACTAGCAGTCCAGAGTTATGATGTTTGTGGATCAGCATGTGTGCGATCTGCTGGTCCAAAGAGAGTGAGTAATAGTGAAAGAATAAAATGTTGGAACAAGCAGTTCCTCCTGGAGTGATAAAACAACCTGCGATACAAACAGTCCAGTCGGGCTGATAGGTGCCTGTTTAAAGTCCAGAACCACTATTGGGAAGAATAAGAGCCAGCTAAATGTACAGAATGAGCATGTTGTCACCTTTTGTGCCTCCATTCTGGAGTGTAAAAATAGGGATGCAACGATACCATTTTTTCAGATCCGATCCGATCCGATCCAGAAAATTCTGAGTATCGGCCGATACCGATCCGATCAGATCCTAGCGCAGTGTTTTTTTTTTGTTTTTTTTTAATCAATGTAGAGTTTTTAACTTCTGTTTCACTCTTTTGTGTGTGAAAAAATCTACTGACAACTTCATTTTAATGAAAAATAACATGTATATATAGGGGCACTTATGCATTTTGTATATAAATCCGATCGCTCAAAACACTTCAAAGGTCTGGGCCGCATTCCAGTGAAACTGGACATGGTAAATGCATCTGTTGTTGAAGCCACATATGGTTTTACTCCTCCCAAAATGAAAAATTAAACGTTGAGACAGTGTTAAGGCTAATGTTTTAAAAATGCGCTAATAACAAGGATATGTCCTTCACAAGCAAGGGCCGCGAGTGCATCACAGACGCTCAACACAATCATCAAAAATATAAGACTTATCTCTCCAGTAACCGCGCGCTCTCCTATTGCGCTCTTTGAAAATGAGCAGCAATTTCGTTGATTGTTAAATTTATATACAGAAATATTATTAAGATTTATGTGGCAATTGTAAATGGAAACAAAATAATAGATATCTGAGAAAACACATTGACCAGGTTCTATTTGAAAATATGTAAACAAATAAAAGTTATTGAAGGACAAGTAAAATGATGCTCTTTGCATTGTTGTAAGAAAACAGGTAAATGATTTATTTTAAATATAAACACAAAATTAAAAGCATTTCTTTTAAATACATAGCACAGTATGAAGGCAGCAACATATGATAGAGGAGTCTCCTCCATTAGCCTCTTCATACATTAGTTATTAATAGTTGATAGGACAGTACAAGAAACGCTATAAATAATATTTCATTGCGCAAAAGTATTATAATACGAAAAGCTCCAATAGAGAACAAAAGCTCTTATCATCCCGTCGCAGAATATGCGCTTGAAGCAGTACGGAGTCACAGCACAGCTTGAGAAGTTCAAAGCACAGAGGGAAGAGATATTGATGCTGCTTAAAATCTGCGCGATATTTATTGAGCCTTTTCTTTTAATTTTAAATCTCAGTTATTGAGCGCTCTTGAAAAGTTTCAGTTGTGCGAACGCAACACGCAGTGCTTAATATTTTTGTAAAAACTGTGATAAGTATTTTGATGAATAGAAAGAAAGTTTGGATCAAAAGAACAGCATTTATTTGAAATCTTTTGTAACATTAAGTCTAATATGTTGATTTGCTGCTTAAGTATTTATCAATGTTGAAAAAAGTTGTGCTGCTTAATATTTTTGTAAAAACTGTGATAAGTATTTTGATGAATAGAAAGAAAGTTTAAAAGAACAGCATTTATTTGAAATCTTTTGTAACATTAAGGCTTTACTCTCACTTTTGATCAATTTCGATCAAAAAAGTGCTTGTGAAGATGAACATTATCTTGTTGCCTTCTGGTTGTCCCATGTCCTCAAGTCCCAGACAGCTTCATCTTATCAGTTTTTGATCCTGTGTGGATTGATGTCAGTGTGTAATCCATTGTTTGTGTTTGTGAGATTCTGTGGTTTAGGTCAATTTACACAGACTCAGAATCCTGTAATCCAGACACTCGATCCTGTTTGGTTGGATATCTTGCAGTGGCAGCAAAATGCTGGGAAATCCCTGCAACAGCTGGAGTCCAGCAGATCAGTGAGCTTAACATCTGTTTATCACTACAAATAGTTGGTTGGACAGAAACTATACTTGTCAAACCAAACCGGTCAGAAGTGATTACAGCAAAAATGCACAAATGATTTAATCATCTTAGTCATGACGATTTAAGGATAAGATCGTTTTTTATTTGCTTGTTTTATTCTAGATTTAATGGTGTTTAAGGTCACAAATGAGTTAAAGCCATGCTGTTAGCAAATCTGTTGCCAAGATAAGAAGATAATGAGTTTATAATTGTTGAATCAATGAAGTAGCAGTCAAAGCACAGCTCTCAAAGTCAGATCTGTGCTTTTGTGAGGTGAATAATGCATTTATACCAGGAGATCATTTCAGTTTCTGTCATATCTCAGGAGAAAGGCTTACTAGGAGAAATGCTCTCTGTCTCTGTGTGAGGGATTATGAGAAGTGCCAGATTCTGCCACCAATACTGCAATCCTGCATTGCCATCAGTCCTGATAAATAAATCTGTCTGGCTCTGTGCCATATCTATAAACTTCAGTGTGACTGATCAAAATGGTTTGTGTCAGCATTAAATCAGTCATTGACATGAGAAATGTGGTCCAGGATGAGTAGTGCCAAAGTTTGACTCAAAGTTTGTCCCAACTATGCAATACTACTCTATACCATTCAAAAGTTTAGGGTGTTTTTGAAAACTTTTAGCATTTAAAAACATATTAATAATAATACTTTTATTCAGCTGGGATACATTGTATTGATCAAAACAATAAAGGACCTTTTCATTTAAAAAAAAAAAAAAAAAACTATTTAAATGCTTGTTAATTGTTTCCACAAAAATATTAAACAGAATTATGCATAATTATAATATTATGATAAGAAATGTGTCTCAAGTGCCAAATCAACATATAAGAATCTAAGTAACAAAAATGTTGTACTAAATTACATTTTTTGAATATTTTAAATTAGAAAACAGTTTTGAATTGTAAAATTATTTAATAATATTACTATTTTTACTGTATTGTATCATATAAATGCAGCCTTGAGCATACGAAACATTAAACATCTTCCCAAACCCAACCTAGAATGTTATCATTAGATTATGAAATTTATAGCATGTATGTGACACTACTATTTTTGTCTACTTTAATGTATCGCTTGATGCAGTTGGATCCTGCAGTCAAATAGAACCACCTACTAAACCAACAATACAGCAGCATGAAGACCTCCAGCGATTTAATTGCTGTCAATATGAATGAGCCTAACACTGAAAGGACATTATAATACATTCTTCTTCATTCTGTCTGTTAAAAAACTTTTTGTCACACATGTTACTGTCAGGTGATACCGAGCAACAGCTGCCTCTGTGAGGCCAGCAGCTAACAAGACTCATGCAGTGCTGTTATATCTGTTCCCTCCTCTTTTCTTCCCTCCTCTCTCTATTTCAGTTGCTCTTCTTAACAGTTGTCCATTCAGAACCCATAAAACCAGCACTAAACCGAATCTTTTAAAACACTAACGTTCATGTGTTTTGGAATGCGCAAAACTATTTTTCATAAAACCGGGGTCAAAATTTATTTAATTTGCTTAAGCTAAATGACAGCATCACCCTCTATTAATAAACGTTCTCTACTACAGCTGTCATATTATGAGATGATCTGTTCTCATATGGCATGTAGTTAGCCTGTAGTAAACAAGCTTCTGATCAGCTGACCTGAACAGTTCTGCACCAGGCTTTCATGTGGCCCTATTAATTCAGGTCTCAGTGACTGAGCAAAGCTGCCTGCACAATATTACAGAGTACAGTATACACCTTACCTGAAGGATTACAGAAACTTTTAATGGGTCATTTGCCTGTAGGCCAGTTTTTATTTAAAGGGAAAGCATGCATTTGCTGAATAAGCCTCTGTTAATCACGTATTTCAAAACTTCACCACTCAGCATGTTTCTTGATTAAACGCTTGTGTGCCATTTATGTGATGAGGGCATGTTTATTTCTTGTGACTGACCTCTGGTTGTGTTTCTGCAGGTTGTACGAAGCAAAATTGAACAGCCCTCTGCAGAAAGCCTTGAGTCCAATTGTGTGGTGCAGACAGGTTTTGGATAACCCCAGTCCTGATATGGAGTCTGCCAAACGCTCACTCTTACACAGACTGGACCTTACCATGTCAGGTAACACGCACTTCATTTTCATTTAATTTAATATCTTCCACTGTTGTATTATAAGTCTTTATTCTGACCTAGAAATTCTGATTTGTACTTGCACTAACATTCTCACAGGCCCCATTACAAAAAAAAGAGAGATTTTATGTTTAGCAATGAGTTTATACCATGTAGCATGAATGTTATATATGTAAAAATGTCGATTTTTCATTAAATACTTTTACATTTTACTTTTACATAGGTTTTACATATTTAATATCTAGAATTTATACAGCTTATTATTTTCTTTTATTTCTGGCTCGAAAATGTCAATCTGAGTCTGGGTTATTTGGCCATCCTATTCCGTGTCTCTGATTTTTGTGTGGTGATTTTATTCAAGCCTATCGCTTCCTCTTTTTCATTCTCAGTGCTTCCTCTCTTCTGCCCTCTACCCATTCACTGAGCTCCATTTCTGGCTCTGATTCTCTTCCATCTCCACTTCCTTGCTGAGATCAGTCTGTCACCATGTGTATGTGTTTTCAACATGTGGCCTGGCAGTTCACTTGGATGAATCCTTGTTTTTGAAGAGTATCTGTACATTCGGCTGTCTGTGTACCATTCATCTCTCTGCTAATTATAGGTAGCAAAGAGTTATGACAGGTTTGACTTAAGTCTTATTTGTAGTCAGGAAGGCGATTGCTGTTTTTAGCAAGGTATGCCCATGTGACATGTCTTAAATTGAAGCAGCTCTATATAGAAGGGAACTGACTGTCCATGCTCAAACTAGACATGTGACTGATACTTTTACAACACCCACTGACATACTGTTATATCACACATTTATGTACTCTTATATTTTCCTTTTATTACATCGCTTTATTGAGGAGGGAGACAAAGACCAAATGATCTTAAAAGTCATTTTGAGTGATACTCTCAAAGATCATTACTGGCTCATCTCATAGAGTCACCTTGAGTGACATGGGAATCATTCCAGAGAACTCCCAGTTCATAGATCAGAGTTTTACATTAAAAGATCTGCAGTGGCTGCATTTGATTAACGTTTGGAACAGGGCCTGGTGTGAATCACTCTTGTCATTGTGTGAGACAGACGGGTGTATGATGTCATTGTTTTAAGTGAACTCACCATAGTGTCATCACAGAGCAAACAGCACAACTCTCAAATAAGATGTAAAATCTGATTATATTAATTCATAGTAACACTGATAGTAATAAAGAAACTGTTTCTTTTTTTAGCAAAGGGCACATTAAATTTATCAAAAGTGACAGTAAAGACATTTATGATGTTAAAAAGATTTCTATTTAAGATAAATGCTGTTCTTTTGAACTTTATATTCATCAAATAATCCTGAGATAATCCTGAAAAATGTATTTTGGTTTCTACAAAAATATTAATTAGCTTAAAATAGAAAAATCTTATTTGAAATTGTAATGATATTTCACAATATTACTGTTTTTACTATATTTTTGATCAAATAAATGCAGCCTTACTGAGCATAAGAGACTTCTTTCAGAGGCTTTTTTGGCAAATATTGATATACATAATTAATTATTAATTCTATTAATTAATTAGTATATTATGTAGTTATTTAAGAAAAAATTATCAATTTACATCCCTAGACTGATTTATTTAGTTTATAAACAACTTGCAGAAGAAACGTGAGGTGATTTTCACTGTTAGTCATTTATCAAAACACTCCCAATAAAAGAAAGCTCATTCACCAACCCACTGTGTAAAGCTCATTGTCAATGGGCATACAGCCCATGCTGAGCATGCAGGGTGTGTATTGCGGTTTCCAGGTTACCTTGAGGCATCGCTAATTCCCTAGATCCATTGCCAAGAGAGTGAAGAGATCCAGTGCAGATGTGTGTGATGCATGTCAAATCTCTATCCTGTTGGACATAGCTGTCAGCTTCTTTGTCTCTATCTTATTGCTTGTTCCTTTCTTTTATGCCTCTCTTGTGCCCTCTTCGGAACCAGTTGCCCCGTGAAGCGCATCTGTGTCTATGTGAGAAAGTAAAATAGAGACGGACATGTTTGCACACATTAATGAATTCCACCCAGAAGGTTGAAGAGTCTGACTCAGCAACAGCTATATGCAAGCTTTATGAAAAGGCAGTAGACAGCTAGGCCGCTCACTAAGTTTTTAAACAGAGCATGGGCACTTCTGCTGCAGAGTTGTCTGCTGTTTGGTGAGTCTGTTTGTCTAGCCATGGTAACTCATTCCAGGGCTTTACACTTCCCTCAGAAATGCAAACAGTTCCATAAAGTTGTAGTCATAACCAGGGTTACATAACTCACAGGACATGAGGACAAAAGGAGAGGCTGAGATTTAAAAGAAAGACTGTGAGTGAGCTTTGCTTAGCGTTTTGACTTAATCACATGCTGATAAAACAAGACAGTGTTTGCTTTTTTTATTCTTATTTGAAGAAACACCATTGCCAATATTAAATCTGTTTAATAATTTGGACAATGGAACATATGCTTATGTAAAAAAAAAAAATTTCCGCAAGTGATCAGTGAAAGGATATTTTTAACCTTGCTGCTCTATAACAAATTGACATGTCTGCAGGTTTGTATTGCTGATTTGTCGTTTTTCACTTAGCACTAAATATTAGAAAATGAAAAAAAAAAAAAAGGCCAGAGTGGGTTGCCAGTTTAGTAGGGGTAGCTAATTCGGGACCAAATTGGTAGTTTGTTGTAATTGAGTAACTTTTTTTTATACATAAACTAAAGAATAATTTATTATTTGATCAAATGTGGATATATTGGTAACCTGGTTCAGCTTAGAAAATACAGTTTGAACAAAAATCAGTCAACTCTACCAGTTGAGTAACACAGAAAATGAAATGAGATTATTAACATGATTCTAATCATGCATGTTATGAAAAATATATATATTTTTGTCATAGGAAAAATCATATGGATAATAGTGTTGCGTGCAGAGTTAACAGTTTTGGTAATTAAAATAATTTAATCATTTATGCTATTATAATTAGATAAAAATAATTGAATATCTATTGAACTCTATAACTAACTGAATATCAAATTATCAAAATTATTTTATTGTATTATTTTAATTGTTAGAAACCAGCTAATAATAATTTGTCTAGTATTTCTAAGAGAACCACAAATCATTTCATTATTTGTACATCTACATTTGTGCCTTTTTGTGCTTTAAAAATCGATAAATGTACATATGTGTACATACGATAAATGTGTGTATTGTATTAATAGTAAGTGCTATTCATACTCTTGAGCACTGTCATTAAGCGGTGATTCAGCAAATTCAGTACAGTCTTTACAGCCTCATGACTTGGTAGAGCTTAAAATTAACTTTCCCCTGAGTGAACAACATTCATTTCTCTCTCTGTGTCTTTTTCTTAAGCTGCGACCTCAACTTGCCCCTGCAATCCAATCCACTATTGCAATCCTGTTTGGAGTACACTCTGCTTCCCTGTTGATATCTTTCTTTTTGTTCTCTTCTTTTTCCTTTTTTTATATGCCTTTTCCCATTTCCTCTACAGATCTGACAGTTCTTACTTATCCATTACACTTTCAACATCATTGCATTCATTCTGCCTTTTTCTCTTCCTTCTTCATCCTTGTCTCTTTCATGTCATCTTTGGCTCTTTGTGCTGCTGTTGATGTCATGAGCTCTTCCTTCTCACTGCGTCTTAGTTTCTGTGTTTGTCCTTAAACAGCCCATGTTGCTGTGATGATCTTTCATTACTACAGGACTCTCTCACATCTCACATATTCTCTTTCTCTCCTCCACCCCTGCCCCCTAAAACAACTTTCATACAAGCTCACGGAAAACCTAATTTCCATGGAGTGTCCATTGAGCTGAACAAAATGTGCTTGACAGACAGTCGTTAGACATTTAAGCCCATGTATCTTATCCTGTAATGGGCCCTGCTGTCTATTTAGTCCAGGCAGAGATAAAAAGCACAGTTAGCGAAGCATCTTTTCAGTGTCTGAATTATCTGTGGGGTTTAACTTGTCTTTTTGCAGTATGTGGATGTAGTCACCAGAGTTATGACAGATTATTAGCTGTCTCTCCTTCTTGTCTTTCTGAGAATTTCTGACTTGGAGACTCACAAATCCAGTATTAGTGGAATCTGTGTGGTGTACTTCTGGTGGAAAGTGCGTGGATGAGCCAAACCATCTGATGTACTGGAATGTAATGGCCATTGGCTCGCTTTGGCCACATATATGGAGTTAATAACACGCTGAAAGATGGAAAAGACTTTGGGTATTTCTGTTCTGGCTTAGATGAAGCTTTTCTAGATAAAAGTATGGTACCATCAGTTTCAGGTTTCAGAAAAACTTTGATCCCTTTACATGACAGTCTCTTCCATCCATTTCAACATGGTCATGAAGTAGCCTTTGTCATCCTCTTATTCACAAAGGTAAAATGAATGAATAATGAATATATGAATATATCTACACAAAGCAAAAAAGTTTGAAATTGAAAGGAAAGCACAGTAGGCTTCTCTAAACAATTTCTGTAAAAAAAATATTGTATTAAATATAAAAAAATATATATAATATAAATGATTTTTTTTTTTTAAATAATTATAATATTCAATATATATCAATATTATGGCATTTGCGCTTCATTTTTAAAATAAATTTTAAAGCCTCCATGAAAAAGACATGATCTGGCTAGAACAGCTATTTTTACATACAAGGTACATACAGACTGTTTCCTGCAAAATCAACACTTGTTAAAAAAAATAATCTGGACATATTTTATATCAGCAGCAAATATATTATGAAAATATTGCCAATATTCAATGTATCACCCAACCCTAGCTTTGAATAAAATATATCAAATACGGTCGGGTGGTCGCATACCTTTCTCCAAAAGTTTACAAAGCCCAATTTGAATCTGATAATTCTGTATACACATGTAATCGGTACTCCGCGCAGCTTCTGTTCTACTCTCCATAGGAAATGAATCACTTCAGGTCTGTTGTTTGTTGGAGATGTCTCAGCATTCTGGGTAAGGATGAGCTTTATGTGGACCAGACTTAAAGCCTATAGTCAAAAGTCTGACTTGCGAGACTAGGTTGTTTCAGGCTAGGTTTTAAGGACATCTATTTTTGTCTGTTCGAAGACACTGAAAAACACTCACATGACACACTTTGAATCAGCTTTAGGTAATGGATTTTAGACATTTTTGTGTGCCTATGTTGTAATATATTATCAATCCTCCACCTCATATATCTGGTTGTATCATATATGTTTTGTTGACTCTTGATGGTAAATGTCCTTGATTGTAATGTCCTTACGGTCTGGTGTTATTGGCTTACGGCGGTCTCAGCATCACTGATCCAGGCTCTTTGTGTCAATCCTCATTTCTTTTAGTCCCTGCTGAATGAGGGCAGTTCTCCCTCTTGGCTTCATTTTTAACACATACACACACAAACACAGAACAGTCAATGGTCAGAGGCCATCCACACCAGCCCATATCCAAGACCATTCATTCTCAGCATTCATCAGTGCACACTCATTCCTGTGTCTCTGTGGATGTTTTTATGTCCCAACACTCAAGCATTGTGCATGTATGCGTGTTAGCGTGGCTGATGGTGTGGTGTTAATGCAGTTCACTGCTTGATCTGTAAGGAAGCGAGTGGGGAGAGCATGTTGTTGTTGTTGTTTTCTCTGAATAAAGCACACGCTGAGTGATAGCAGGAGTAGAGAGAGAGAAAGTCATTAGACAGGAGACAGCGAGGGAGAGAGGATGATCCATGGAAAGAGGGCAGGAAAGAGTAGGAGGTCTGGGGAAATGTGCTTTAATGACCTCTTGAGTGTCCAGCTGCGCGCACACACACACACACACACACGCGCATATACAAGGCCAGTCAATATTACAGTATATTCAAGATGGTTGTGTTGCTGACATAAAACTAAGCAACATCATAAATATAGTTGGTTTTAATGGATTTTATTTTCACACTAGGTTTCCTTAAGACTAGTTTCTCAAAAGATGTTTTAATAGGGTCTCTGATTTTAAAGATAGATTCAAACATTCAGCAGTTCAATTTAATCTTCAAACTATCAAACCTTTGGTTAAAAACTCTTGATTTGATGATTTGACACTCAAAAATGTTTATAGAAATCCGTTTACTTTTTTCTCTCTCTCTCTCTCTCTCTCTCTCTCTCTCTCTCTCTCTCTCTCTCTCTATATATATATATATATATATATATATATATATATATATATATATATATATATATATATATATATATATATATATATTAAAATAAATAAGATACAATTTATTACGATAAAATAATATTACAATATTATTTATTAATTGTTTATACTTGGAATAAACAAAGTTGAGGGATTTTTATCCTAAAGAAGTATTTAACATAGTGATGGAGAAAAATTCTGCACTATTTCTAGGTCACTAATTAAATAAAGTATAATTCTATAAATAAATAAAAAGTATATTACAGTAACATTTAATTATTTGTTTGGTTGTTTTTGTAGGACACAGCAAATATATAAAGATCTAAAAGTATTTTAATTAATTAGTTTATTGTTATATAATTTAATGTATTTAATATTATTCTTTTACTTAATAATTTTCCAGCCCAAACATACATACACACACAGGATCGAGTGATGAGCGATCATGTGAGAGTATATCCACAGGGAGAGCAGCTGAAGTGGCTTCTATTTTATGCTCTGCTCTTCAGAGACCCAGTACAGTCTCTTTCTTGGCCGATATTCAACTAATGGTCTTCAGATTCTCTAGCTGTCGGTGTTGCCAAAAGCTTTTACAGCGATACATTCTCCCTGCTGCAGCCGAACCAAGATTTAACCTTGTGACTGAATCATAGACAACTACATATTCATGGTGCTGCATTGCTCTACAATGCCTACATTGAGTCTGTGTGTGAGAGAGAGAATTGACTGGATGTTAATGGCGTTGTCATCCACTAAATGACTGAGTAAGGCTCTTGTGGGTGTGCATATGCGTCTTTGTACTCTTAGACTGTGAATAGGCTGCATTGTATGCAATCAACAGCACTCCACCAGGACTTAGAATGTCACTCTTTATTAGACTTGGCCATGCCGTATGCTTGAATTGACTCCCTGAGATGCCTAATAGACTGTAAACCGTATTGTGTATGTCTCCATAAACATGCATGCATTAAAATGGCATCTGGAAGTGTACTTGAGGGATGGTTGGGATATGACCTTCTGTTGGATTTGTGTTTTCAAGTACGTCATATTATAAGAGGCCTATTTATTTCTGCTAATGATAACAGCAGGTGCTGTCTGAAATTTGTTCCTCCTAAATAAATGGCATTTGTTTAAACTACAGTACCAACATAAGAAAGAGACCATAATATGCTTTCACTTCAAGTTCAACAAGAAGTTCTTTATTGCCCTCATTATGTTTGTTTTCTTTTGCAGAAAACAAGCGGAGGAGTCTATATAACAGTTCCTACAGTCCTCAAGTGGGCTACGGAAGCCCATACAGCACAAACATGGCAAACAG
Source organism: Schizothorax lantsangensis (assembly GCA_027422415.1). NCBI lineage: Eukaryota > Metazoa > Chordata > Actinopteri > Cypriniformes > Cyprinidae > Schizothorax > Schizothorax lantsangensis. Next base: position 17,039,918 of record CM049855.1, read on the forward strand.
TCCTTACAACAGTGGCTTCAACTCCCCGTCCTCCACTCCATCTAGAGTGCCTATTGTCAAGCAGCTCGTTCTGCCTGGCAGCGCAGGTAAAGGCCTCTTTACTCCAAATGTGGAGTAAGAAATAGTTGAGGAGTTTATTACATACTACAGAGAAACATAATGTCACAAGTGTGAGGCTGCTGTTTATTAATTTGCAGTTGGGGAAAGTAGCATATTTGTAGCATATACCACTTTTCTCACTGTTGTTTGGTTGAAAGCTCTTAAAAAATAGAGAATGATGGATTATTTTCTGTTAATGTAACCTCTAATTAGTATATGCTGTATACATACTACAGAGAAACATAATGTCACAAGTGTGAGGCTGCTGTTTATTAATTTGCAGTTGGGGAAAGTAGCATATTTGTAGCATATACCACTTTTCTCACTGTTGTTTGGTTGAAAGCTCTTAAAAAATAGAGAATGATGGATTATTTTCTGTTAATGTAACCTCTAATTAGTATATGCTGTCCATTATGCAATTAGTAGGCTAGTATTTGATTCCTAACATAGCCAACACCTGTTTAGTGTTTATTTTGTAGATCTTCCTGTGACTAACTATATACAAACAGTGTTATTTGTAGTTTGGTGTATATTAATGTAATTAATGTGTTTTGTGTGTGTGTAGGTCAACAGCGTGGATCGGCTGACAGAAACGCACAGGCAGTGAGCCCACAGTCATCAGTAGACAGCGAGTTAAGCACATCAGAGATGGACGAAGACTCTGTCGGTTCATCGAACACATATAAACTCAATGACGTCACAGATGTGCAGATACTCGCCCGCATGCAGGAGGAGAGTGAGTGATGTCTTTTCTCTAAGTGTTGCACCTTGTCTTTTAGTCTGTTATACATTTGGTTATCATTCTGCTGAAAATGGATGATCGATCAACTTAAACATGAATAATGGGTCATGAAATGCCTAAATGGGTCACTCAAAAGATTTAAACTCAAATGTATCTTGGTTTCCCTCTTTTAGGCTTAAGGCAAGAATACGCTGCAACAGCATCACGTCGTAGCTCTGGTTCATCATGTCAGTCATTGCGACGAGGAACTCTGAGTGACCAGGAGCTGGATGCACTGAGCCTGGAAGATGATGAGGAGGCGGTCCACCATTCCTATCACACACCTGTCAACCGCTTCAGCCCCTCCCCTCGACACTCGCCCCGCGTCTCCCCCAGGAACTCGCCCCGATCCCGCTCACCCACCCGCTCTTTAGAGTACAGCCGCGGATCTCCCCAACCAATCATCAGCCGCCTTCAGCAGCCCCGCCACTCTCTGCAAGGTCACGATACGCAAACCAATGCCATTAAGAATGAAGGTAAATCATCTTCCAGTCACATTTCACTTGGGCTACTTCTCTTAAAAACAATGTCAGTTTAAACATGGGTTTCTTCGTCTTTTCTGTTTTTGTGTGCAGAAAAGCTGAGACGGAGTCTACCTAACCTCACACGATCCAGCTCTGGACCGACTGCAGAGCCAGTCAAAAACAGCAGGAGCTGTGAGTCAAACCTGCAAGTGCCAAACGGAGGGTCACCCAGACACCAGAGTCAGTCTGCCAGTGAGTGTCCAGACACATCAGTGAGCATGCATGCACACATACATCAAATCAACCAATGAACGTGAGCAGAGCTTTTAACTGCCAGTAAACAGCACAAACACACACAGAGCAAACACACAATCTCTGACTCAAACTCACCACACAGAAAGACTTCATTGCATTCCTTGACATGAAATTTATCATGAATGTTATTCTGTTCGTAAATCTTGATGTATGGGTAACATTTGACATTTTATGACTATGCACTTCTTGTTTATGGATTCTGTGCTTCTGACACACGTTCATGCTGTGCTCTTAACTGTCTTGGCTTGCTGGATGAGGCTCTTTGATCTTCTCGCATTTTCTCTTAGATCACATTTTATTGGCATCTTGGCATTTCCTCTAAAAGCCTGACTGACTTTCAAACAAAGCCCTTTAAAGCCTGAATTATTATTCAGGGGTGATTTTTAATGTTTAAGGAACTCTGCAGATGATGGATCTTGAAGGTGTGTTTAATGTGGCAAGGAACACTGAAGTTTGTCATTTATTTGTAGGATAAAACATTTCAGATTATAGTAATCATATTCCATTACACCCATGTGATCAATCACATTTAATAGCCTTACAGAAAAAAAAATCAAAGGTGTCATTTATAGCTTATTGGCAAGGATGTACATACAGTAGGAAGCAGCATCTCCAATTCCTGAGGTGTTTTGATTTGTCATAGTATATAACATTGTAAATGTTATATAGCGTAGTGATCCAGTGCTAGAATTTAATTATTAATAATAATGATGAGTGGTCATTACCACAAAGGTTGTCATAAGTGTGTTTTTCAGAACCCGTTCTGATTTTAACATATGCATTCTGTTGGTAATGCTGACATAACAGTGTTGCCAACACTGAGGAATAAAATCTGATTCCCAAGCGAATGACTCTTATGAGTCAGTTCTTTTTTAGTAAATCAAAACCATAGAGCGCGACCAGTGTAGTACAAATTACTCTTTTAAACCCACACATACTGCAGTTTACTGTTAAGGTGCATTCGCATGAAATTTCATAAAAATTTTGCAGACAAAAGAGTCCGTTGTCTATTGTCTGTGATGTATGGAAACCACATAAGTCACTTTTAAAACACGCAACTTTCTGTTGGGCACTGCAGTGAATTTGCGTGACCAACTTGAAGCCAATGCAAAATCAGTATGAGTATCTAAATTCCCATACATGTGGAATCCTATTGAGATAACTCAGTTTTAACTGAAAATTCACTGAACAACAAATATGACCCTAAATTTGTTGGACTTCAGGAGCCTGAGACTTGAATCTTTGTAGTTACTGACAGGTTTTTTGTATTAATAGGTATTGCTGTTTATGGAATGCATTTATGCTTTTTTAAATAATTATTTGTTAAAACAGGTTATGTTCATAATGTTTTGGTGTGTAAACTAATTAATATTCATGAACTGACCCATTTACCATTTCATGACATCACAACCAGCACGAAAAGTGAAAAAGTCCAGTGATTCCCATGAAAAAAAGAACATTTCATGACAGGATGCTGAATCATTTTATTCATGCGAGGTCAACGAAGGCCAGATCTCTCTGTCAATGGACAGTTAATCTGATCAAGCCTCTCAAAGGAGTGGAGTCACTCTGTAATCCCTGTATAGAAATATTTAATAAGTTAATTAATAATAGCCAGTTTTTCAGTGACCATCAATAAACAGCCATCTCTTAAACAGCACAAAGACATGAGCTTGCTTAAGTGATTTTACATACTTGAATGTAGTGAGTATTTCAGGCTTCTCCCCGTCATTTGGTAATATGGACAGTCTAGTTTTATTTCTGTCCTTCCTGCCCAGCATGTTCTGCCTCTTCCCTTCTCTCTGCCTTTGTTTCTTCCTCACACCCTTTATTTTTGGCTGAGGTGCTGGTGGTCTGGATGTAGTTGGATTCACTCTTGGCCTTAGTGCTGCCTCCTGCCTGTTCTTCACCCTGGGTTTCATTTTTCTCTTGGCTGTGGCGCCCTCTGGTGGCTAGTTAGAAGTGGTCTTCTGTCTCACCCATGCATGGAATGGCTCTGCCTTGAATTAAACCTGACCCTAGCTGGCTGTCTTTGCCTTGGCATCACCTAAACATTTTGGTTAAAGCTGATTTTGGATCAGTTCTGGTTGGAGGTTAAGTTCCTGCAGGTGGAGGTGGACCGTTGAGCTCAGATTAGCCTGAATCAAAACGTAATGTCTACTTGTCTCTCATCTCAGCGTCACACCAAAGGCTCTCCGCACCTGCTCGTTCCTCCCCAAAACCAAAAGAGAGACTCCAGAGCCCTACGTCTCTACGAGGTAATGCACTGAGCAGGTCACCTAGACTCGGTCATGATACCAACCAGATAGTCCTGGAAGTTTTTTTATGGACCCATTGTTAGAGTACTGTTTGGTTGGTGTGGAAACTGTTTTCTGACCTCAGATGAGAAGTCACACCCAGGTCTTCTTGAAAACAGGGGTCTGGGTTATGGTTAAAAATTTAGCTCAAGAGTAAATGCCCAATTTTTATTTATTTTTGCATACCAACCTGGTAGGTTTGGGAAAGGTTATGTGAATGGGATTTTTAGTTCTGAAAAGCAGTTACGCCTAAATTGCAGAATTGAACCACTATTGAGAATGTATAATTTTCACATGAATAATAAAATAATTTATTAATAATTTTTGTTTGTAGTCTAATGGTCATTTAGCTATTGAGTCAAACTAATTAAAAATAGGTCTGTTGGTTATTGGTCACTAATATTTATTGACCTTAAAGGGGTCATATGATGCGATTTCAAGTTTTGCTTTCTCTTTGGAGTGTTACAAGCTGATTGTGCATAGATAAGATCCCTGAAGTTGCAAAGACTAAAGTCTCAAAACCAAAGAGATATTCTTTATCAAAGTTAAGACTCTGCCACGCCCCCCTAAAACGGCTCATTCAAACACACCCCCACGTCTACGTCACGATGTGGAAATATTTGCATAATGCAGCCCAAATGTTCACGCAAAGAAGGAAGGCGTGGTTTCAGTAACCGCAGTAGTGTTGAAGCAGCTGTGTCAGGGAGACGCTGTGTGTTTCTAGGTGAAAGCAAAAGCACTTTATTTGGCCTTCCAAAAGTAGATGCAATTAGGAATCATTAAGATTATTTACAACAGAACAGCAACGCATTTTCTGGACGACAGTTTCGTGAACCTAGGAGAGGAGGTAATTCTGACTTTGCTATGACAATCTGGCGCTTCTGAATCAGCTACTGTAAGTATGTTTTGTTATTAGTTTAAGTATTTGCTTTTGACTGTTCAAATGCAGAGTTTTGCATGTGTGTGTGTGTGTGTGTGTGAGAGAGAGAGAGAGAGAGAGAGAGAGAGACAGGGTCACATCACAGTGGAGTCAGCTGTCTTAATCGCGGCTTGTGTGCTGCAAACACATAGGAGCATCATCACTGTGTCTGTCACGCGACTCTGTTCCCCTCTCGGGCTTGAACTGATGGTAAAACTAAGGACATTATTAACTGTCTTTACATTTATTTTGAAAGCTGCAGCTCGCGATTATGGTAAGGGGCGTTACATTTCCGATGAGTGCTTGTGGTGTTCGGCCAATCACAATGCATTGTGCCAGTTGGCCAATCAGAGCAGACTGCGCTTGTCGGAAGGAGGGACTTTGTAGAAAACGACGAGTTTGAGAGAGGCGGGGCATAGAGGACCTTCAATAATGTACAGTATTTGAAAAATAATGTTTTTTGAACATTAAAGCATGTCAACATATATTCTGTTACACCAAATACACAAAATAATGATCTTTAAATAAGCATCATATAACCCCTTTAAAAAGGCAATGTCTGTTGATCCTCAATTGTAAATGTCATCTCACAGCGTTGAGTACAAATATTTGTGTAGGATTATATTTTGTGCTGTATATTGATTTGGAGTGGCTTTAAAGGATAGTTTGTTGACCTGTGGTTGTAAATGCTGCTGTTTCTTTGCAGTGTTATAGGGTGAGTGATGCTGTAGGTTGCTGTGGTCTGCCCCCTTTTGGTACAATTGTGTCATGTCTTCTTGTACTTTAGTTATTAAATGGAACTGCTTAAACGTTGTCACCTAACCAAATGTTCCAGTAGCCTGTAAAGCCATCTATGTCTAATTCTAATTATTAATTTAATGCACTTTGGTTGCATTAAATAAAGTTTGTCAGTCACACTTACACTTTGAAAAGTAATACATGATGGTGCGAGTCCTGAGCAATTCGACAGCTTTTGGCGTGGATACAAACCCAACCCTCTCTTTTCCATCTTTACCCAGTTCCTCTCTCGTGTTGCTTTGGAGAGGAAACAGATTTCAGTGAGTATATACACTGATGATGATGCAGCTTTTCAGTGCTGTGCTATTTTATGTTGTGCAAGTGTGCGTGAATGGTAGATTGTGTTTGTACTGTGATTGTGTTTTGCAACAAGGGGACATTTATATAACTCGTATTTCTGAAAATGTTTGTGAACACTAGTTGATCAAGGCTGTTTAAATCCATCCATCCATTCTTATTTTGCCTTATTTTCTATCAGCTTTGTGTTGAATGTCATTAATGCTAGTGTTGTGCTCTGTGAATGTGGAAAACGGTCATCTGCGTGTTACATGGGAGCGTGTTTATTTAATTGTGGTGATGTTTAATGTGTAGCTTTATGAATTAGAGTTATCTAACTGCATTCTTTTGGTTTTTAGGGTTGCATCCATCTTTTTTCATTGTTTGTCATTACAATCCCATTCCCATTAACTCATTACTGTGTAGTCCCATGAATGGCTTGTATCAGGTAGTATATAGATAGAAGATAAACTGCTGAATAGAAGCCCTGTCTTTTATTCAGTCTGTAATGTTTTATCTTTTATGAAATATCCAGTATTTCAGTTCCTTTACAGTTCATCTGTTGCCTTTATTCTTTTCCTTAATTCTATCTTCCCCACTTATCGTTCCTCTTTTTTTGTTTATTCCAGTGCCCTCTTCCAGTAAGTTGCGGACTCCCACTGCCCCATCTCCCTTGGCTCTCCGTCAGCCCATGAAGGTCATGTCTAATCATGGTTCAGGCACAGCCTCGCCCACGCGCTCTATGGCCCCGGCCCGCAGTGGCCTGCCCCGCCCCGCCACCAATGCTGGAGGAGGTTTACCAGTGCCTCGCAGCAAACTGGTCCAGCCTGTGCGCAGGTACTCTCAGCTTTTCACAACTCACTATAAACACATCAGAACCTGGTGAAGTACATACTGAGTGTGTCATTTGCTCCACAGGTCTCTGCCAGCTCCAAGGACATACAGTGGTATCAGAGACGAGAGCTGGAGAGAGGGCTGCTACTGAGCGCGCCCAGAACCAGCAGCACAAACAGCTTTCAGTTCAACCTGGCACTTTATAGAGATACGTCTTTAACCCCCACAAATAAAGAGACACATTCTTCCAAACAAATGATTCCCTCCTCTTTCAGTTGATGTTGCAGAGCTCTCATCCCAGCAGGATAGGTGTGGAAGGCAGACTGGACGCCACAGAATGCCAAAGAAAAAAACAAAAATCAGACTGGGATTCGCCCTCACCTACCAAACAGCACCTGTACTACAAATGGCTCCAAATCCACAATCCTGCTTGCAAATCCCCCCAAAACCCACTATAGAAGAATAACTTGTTTCCTCTGTAACAACATTAGTGGGGATCCCTTGTGAGCCGATCATGCAAAACAAATTGACCTTACATTTTGGCTCAAGTGGGAAAGGTTTGTATGGTAACAAGAAGTCCACATGGCAATTGCATTCTGTCAGAATGTCTTTCATATCTATGTGACCTCTTATTTATTTGAAATCATTATTTAAAATATTTCTTTCAAAAAGTATTCATACAGTATTTGGTCTTTATAAATATATATGTATGTTTACTAATCTTTATTTTTGGGCTTTTTATTTCTGAATGTCATTGTTAAACCTCAACTGCAAAGCTATGTTTCCAAAGCATTTTAAATGTCTGAATAATGGATGCATTTCAGAGTCTTTGAACAAATGTATTTAGTTTGAGCCCTCAGATACACAGCAGGATTGATGCTTTTGCTTATTTCGAAAGGAAACCCGAATCAATGAGACACGAATCAGTGAAAAGTTCAAGTCAAATTTCATGAACTGTGTTTGTATGTCCTAACTGGAAATTGGGAAATTCATTGAATATAAATGCCTGAGACTAACTTCATAAGGTGAACTGTTGTATCGTCAAACATTGTTCACAGATTGATGTCCCAGTGATCATGTCTCGGTGGCAAAGGTCATAAAAAGATGTAGTTGTGTGGGTGAAGTGTAGTGCTTCTGTACTATTAATTTTGGGAAATTCTTGGTCATGTTATTTGTTGTCATTATCAGAGGGAAATAATTGATAAAAGGCCAAGAATTAAAATGGCGCTTACTGGTAACTGAATTGGAGTGCCACCTGAACATACGGAGATGATATCTTGCTGCATACTATTGAGACTGTGCAAGTTTGTTTAAAAATGAGTGCCTATAATTTATGAATTTCTGTGATTGCTACAGATGTTTTTTTTTTTTGTTTTTTTTTTAGTTTGTGCCAATTGCTTCATTTTGTCAATATTATTTACTTCAGGGTTCTTTGCATTTCTTGCTCAAGTTTTGTTTGATTTTTGTAATTGCTTTGATAACATTTATATTTGCTTTTTTGTAACAAAGATATGTTATAAAAGCCCCTTGATATTTATGACAAAATACTATGCGCTGATAAGAGGCTTATTTATTAAACAGTGAGATGCCTCCGTGTGCTGAGATATAGAGTTAGTGGGATGCTTGAGCCTAGTATGGTCATGAATACATGACATAAACATTTTGTGGATTGTTTTTTTGGTAAAGACTTTTATATCTCCACAAACATGATGCTCGGTTTCCCCTGCGTTGAATCATTTCAAATAAAAGTTGAAAAAAGCTGTGTGGTTGGTCGCTTATTTGTCCATAATTTATTGACGTGCCAAAACTAAAGTGTCAGAAGATATTTTATAGCATTTGACTGTTAATCATAGACATATTGTGAAAATTGTTGAGATTGCAATGAACTGATTTTAGGTTGTAGCTGTCTATCAAATATTTATCATTACCATAAAATTATCTATAGTTTATCAGTTTCATTATAATTAAATTTTGAGTTTTCTATTATTTTATTATATATAAGTGATAATGTATGTGTTGGAAACTCCAGATTTTAAAATGTGGTTTTATAAACAAAAAAAAATATTTTTACAATTTTTAATGAATGTATAAAAAGAGAAAATTTAATCAATCTTTATTTGCAATGCAGATTGCAAGCATTCACATAATCCTTTTTTTAAGATCCATTATGGTGTTGTTAAAAGTCCCCTGTTGCTGCTTTAAAAAAAAAAAAACATTTACTTTCATCTACTTCTCTTCCAGATCATGTTGTTTCTCTTACTCCGGCAGGCCCATTTCTTTGCGGGTGAGAGTTGCGATGACACGATCTTTCAGATTCTCTGGTGCAGTGCATTTGGGCTCTGATTGCAGGGACTCCATGGTCAGTTTTCTCCACAGGTACTCTATTTTAGCATTGCAATGCCAAGGGTTAAAGGTCAACTCCACCCAACTGGTATTAATGTCTAATGTGCCAGGGGACAAAAACTGCAGCTTGTTGTCACTGAGGTCGACGTACTCCAAGCGCTTGAGCCCCTGGAATACAGCTGGTGGGACAGTCTCTAAGCTATTTTTCTGCAGGAAGATGTGAGTCAGATTACCAGAGCAGCTAAAGGCTTTTACATCCAGGGACTGGATTTTGTTCTGGTCTAAATGAAGTCTCTCTAAAGCAGGGTGAGCATCAAAACACCCAACTGGAAGCTCTTCGAGTTTGTTCTGCGAGAGGTGCAGAACTTTTAGTTGACTCAGACTTTGGAGTTGGGGCATTGGGTATTTCATTAGATGGTTTCCGGACAAGTCCAACCAAGTGATATTGCTGTTGTTGGGCAACCAGTCTGGGTGGATGCTGGAGATGCGGTTGTCCTTCAACACCAGGTTGAGAAGTGGAGCATGATGGAAAACACATGCAGGTAGCTCTCGCAGTTCATTATCTGAGCACAGTTTGGATAAGAGTTAGAAAACAATACAAACATACTTGACCTACTGCATCATTTTAGTGTAGATTTGGTTTACATAAAAAATTGTTTTTGAGAAAATTGCCTCTAAAGATTTAAAAGATATTTTGACATAATTTGGATATTTGTTAGTTCAATTGAAACACAGTTAAATAAAATTCATTTAGGCAATATTTTAACAATATATTTACTATTTTAACGACATGCTTCTGTCGAAATTTCGAACTAACGAGCTATGGACATTGAATGACTTCTGAGGTAAATGTAACGTCACGTGACATTGTTTATAAGCTGTTTTTGTCGATTTTCGCGACTTTGTATTGTTTATCTGATGTCCATTCACGTTTTTCGTTCTGTAACAAGTAAAGGAAAGGAGATTTTTGATTTTCTCACGATTCGCGCTTCAATTGGAACTGAAGAGATATTTCACGCCACATGAAAGAGCGTCAAAACAATATTAGTTGTTTGAATAATTGTGATACAAATTACATTACGTGGAAGCTGAGACTTGTATAATAAGATAAACACAAAAAATTTCAAAGTATGTTCTCTTACAATAGCGTTTCCCCACATACAGACGCACAGCTACAAAATCTTAACATTTTGACATGTACACACACACACCTGTGAGGTCTATCGTGTGCAGGTAATGAAGGCCCTTCAGAAGATCTGCTGGTAAACCGCTCAGTTTGTTGCCGGGCAGGTGTAACTCCTCCAGCAGTGGGATGGCTGTCAAGTGTTGCGAGGTCAGCACGCTCAGGTTGGTGAACTGGATGGTTAGGGAGGTGGTGTTTCCTGGAAGACCGTCTCCAGGGAAATGCGAGAGGCCAGCGTCAGGACACACCACCTCGGTTGTTTTGGAGCTGAAGTGGCACGTGCATCGTTTCGGACACGAGAGGGCGTCACGGCAACAGAAGACGAGCATCACAGCGAGCGCGTGCAGGAGCCAGGAATTCATCTTCACCACTTCAAAAGATTTAAACCTTCAGTTCTTTTCTCACAGAAACTGTTGATGTATTTCTAGCATAGAGTTTCCTTGTTTTTTTTGCACTCGTAACAAAAATAATTTCATTAAGCCCAGGCTCATACTAAGAGGCAATAAAACGAAGAAAAATGAATCACGTAGAAATGTACATTAACGTAGTTCACTTACTGGAGATTATTGTCTAAAATGGTAAAACATCAATAAAACGACATCTTACCTACTAGTTTGATTGTTTAGATGTCCAGTTAATCCAAAATCCTGCTCATTCCCTTCAGTTATATCCTGACAGAGATGATCTGTGTGTGACTCCAGCACAGTTTACAGTCAGAGAAAACCCGTCACTTATGTAAATATTGAGAACATCACGTCTCTGGCCATGACTGAGGGTGAAAGTACACACGACTTGTCCAAAAACAATTATTTCAAATAGCTGAAGTATAGGGTTGTCACACAGGCTGTTGTATTAATAAAAGTGAAAAAATAGGCCTATGTATTGGGGTTTAAAATATAAAGCCTGCGTGTAAAATTGGGAAATGTTTATACCGAATGCTTCATAACATCCAGTATTAGATCAATACATGTAAATGATTAATGACTGGCTACAGCATCAGCGTTGCACAATGAACAAGAGGTTGCACAACAAGTGTTGGACACAAGTTTTCATGTCAAATCATGTTAAATACAGCTGTCCCAATGATTTGTTTATTGTCCTCTGTATGGCCAGCCACGACACATCAGGGATCAACTTTTTCTTCAAAAGCATTAACGTTTGTGTTCCTCTTTGAAATAGAGATTTCAGAACATAATTCAATGAAATCTTAAATAGCCTAGCTAGCATAGGCTGTTGTGTGTGTACCAGACGGCACAAGTGTTTATAAGTAGATGACATTAAATATTATTAGGCAGTAATGGCACTTGGATTTTCCTTAAAAATATTTTTATAAAATCTAAAAACTAAATTTCTAAATTTTATATAATAATGATGGTAAGCATTATTCAAGCAAGTATCAATTCGTTAAAAATACTTTTGGTTAAGTTACTAGGTTACTGAGAAAATGACTGAGTGGGTGACACTAAAGGTCGAAAACTTAAGACCATTTTAACGTTATTTTCTTTCTTTCTTAGTTAATTAATTTGTCACCCTGCATGTCCATTTAAGTAAAATGTGTTTGCTTTTTTTACATTTACTCTTAACATGGGAAAACAGGAGTTACAATACATAAACATGGGCCTCTTACATTTATTACGTCATATATCTTTAATTATTTGAAAAAACTGTCAGTGAAAACAATCTAATATTTGGTACAACTGACATGCATTTATGTGAGATATTTTCCAAATAGAGTAAGAATTTTAATTGTAGCCTATTGTCAGTCACCAAGAGGACCCTAAAATGCATGCAACTTTTCCATTTATGTTCAGATGTTTTTTCCACCTAAAATGCTGGTGTTGAATAAAAGTTCATGGACGCGACACGTGTTGCCTACCAAAACACGATTTCAATCACGCGGACAATCCAACTCTTTTTTTCCTCCAGAAATGCGTCTGTGATCAGTTTCAGAGTTAATTGGTTCGGATGGCGCCTGGTGACGCGCGCTCCGCGCCAAACCCCTCCCGGTGGCACCGCGCGCTCCGCGCTGGACAGCCCAGTGTCCCTCAGTCACGGTTGACAGTCATACAATGATTCTGCGCCGCTAGGGGACTGTTCAGGGACGGGACACCAGCGGAGACCGAAGGATCCTTTGGAGAGCTCCAGTCCCCTGGAGACGCGATGGAGACCTCCAGCAGCGTGCCGAGCACCGCGCTCACGCAGCTCCTGAACTTCACAGAGGATCCAGTCAGCTCCTCGGAGAGTCCTTCCATGGCAGGGTTACGCGCCACAGAAGAGCCGCTTTCACTCGTGCTCAGCAGCTTCAGGACTGATGCGGCTCCAGCGGGGCTCCTGGCGGGTCCGTTCTCGCCCTCCGAAGAGCCCACTCACCTGATTGTGGCTTTCTGGGATTCACCCTTGAGTCACGGGATTAACGTGTTTGTTGGCTTTGTCTTGTGCTTCACCATGCTGGGGCTGGGCTGCACGGTGGAGCTCAGTCAGCTGGGCGAGCACATCCGCAAGCCCATAGGGGTCCTGCTGGCGCTGGTGTGCCAGTTTGTCCTCATGCCCCTCATCGCCTTCCTCCTGGCTCTGGCCTTCTCCCTCAACGATGTGGCCGCTATGGCTGTGCTGCTGTGCGGCTGCTGCCCTGGAGGAAACCTCTCCAACATCTTGTCACTGCTGGTCAACGGGGACATGAACCTCAGGTAGCTGTCAGACGATGTCTACATCCGAATAGTTGTTTAGAAAAATAAATTAATGAATAAAATATTGTGATGATGCGTCCATTTTGACAAAATTATATATATATATATATATATATATATATATATATATAGAATTTAATGAATAAAATATTGTCATGTTGTGTTCATTATATAGTTTTGTAAATATAAAAAATACTAATTTACTAGTTGTATAAATATATAATATAAAAAAATATATATTTATATTTTTCATATAAAAATATAATATATAATAATATGAAAATATAATTGAATATATAATATCAACAAATAAAAATATAATCAATATAATAAACAAATATAAAACATAAATATATTGTGAGAATGTTATTTTGTTATAGAAAAGACGATGCTCTAGCTCAGTGCTTGGAAATATTTATGGATTTTTGACAAGTATTTTTGCAGATTTTTTTGCATGTATTGTGTTTTCATTTTTTTTTTGCATTATGTATTATACTAAATGCATAAAGCATAGAAATAAAATAAAGGTAAGAAGAACATGTTGCTTTATTTGGCTGTCTTTGGTAATACTTAATTATTTTGTGGGGTTTGTTTTCCAGCATCATCATGACCATCTCATCCACTGTTCTGGCGCTCGTGCTCATGCCGCTGTGTCTGTGGATGTACAGTCGCGCGTGGATCAACACACCCGTGGTGAACCTTCTGCCCTTCGGCGCGATCATTCTCACCCTCTGCAGCACCCTCATTCCCATCGGGTTCGGGGTCTGGCTAAGATACCGCTATACTCGAGTGGCTGAAATCATCATCAAGGTGACTTAATGCAAAAAACCTGATCAGTCGTCTAAAAGTCATTCAAAGGAGTGTCAAAGCTGAGCACATTTACAATTAAGAAAAGGAACCTGAAATATCAGAAAAAAGTGGATTTGATTTAGAGGAGTCACTAAGTGGATCTTCATCACAATATAAAATGATTTAGATTTCTGCTGTCATTTCTTAAATATCACTGGTTGTGATGGGTTGCTTATGTCGCCTTCATGTCCACCATCTCTGGCCATTAAAAGGAGACTGAAGCGCCTGGGGCGAGGTTATGTCACAGGCGTGCATGGGTTCCTCCTTTCAGTTGAGCTTATCTAAGAACAGCCTGGTAAGGGCACAGCGGCGACTATGAGATAGAGAGATGCGGGAGGGGAGGGGAGGGCTGACAGAGAGTGTGATAAAGGAATAGAGGCGGTTGGGGGTGCAGCACATTAAGTGAAGTGGATAAAAGTGGGCTGATTTGTCACTCTTCTCCTCTAGTAGTATCATCATGTGTCTCTCTGTGCCATTCACTCCTTTCAGGATTCATCCCCTCATGCTTAGCGAAATATGTCATATCAGTTGTTACCAGTTGCTTTATTAATGAAAACCCTTTATAGCTAATTGCTGCCCGCTGAGGTCAGTAAACAATTTCATTTTCTTAGTTTTCTCCACCAGAGTGATGTCTACCAATTACATCATCAGGTAGTTTTAATGTTTAAAATATTTAAAAAATGTCTCCGTTAGAAAGAATGCATCCATTAGACTCATAAAATTAAATAAAATTACTTTGAGTATATGTCCATTAGATGGAGAAAATAAAATTATAATATTGTGAGAATATGTTCATTAGACCCATAACATAAAATAAAAATATTCTGAGAATATTTCCTCCATACCCAGAATAAATAACATAAAAGTATAGTGAGAATATTTTTATCAGACCCAGAGTATAAAATATCAGTATTGTCAGAATATGTCCATTAGATCCAGAAAGAACAACACTGTGAGAACGTGTCAAATAAAAATAAAATAGAAATATTGTGAGAATGTCCATTAAAACCAGAATAAAGTAAAAATATTGTAAGAATATTTTCATTAGACCCATAAAATAAAATAATAACATTGTGAGAATATTTTATTATATCCAGAATATAAAGTAAAAATATTGTGAGAATATCCATTAGATGCTGAAAAATAATATTGTTAGAATATGTTAATTTGACCTATAAAACATAATATTGTGAGAATGTCTATTAAACACATAAAATAATAATAATAATAATAAAAAAATATATATAATGAAAATACTTTCATAAAACCTGGGATATAAAATAAAAATATTGTAAGAATATATCCATTAGACCAGGGGTTTTCAAACTTTTTTGTCAGCTGAACCCCTTTGACAAAAATTATTTACTTAAAGTACCCCCTGATATTTTAAGTAAATATTTAAATAATTTAATGGCACATTTGCATGTTTAACTTTAAAAACATTTATTTTTATCAGTTTTAAAGTTTCATATTTATGTAGCTATTGTTATTAAACTCAGCAAATTATAAAAATTCATATTACTGTAATTTACAATGTATAAAAAAAAATCCACCATTTTTTTTAATACAGGATTTTCCAAAAAGATAATAATTTTTTATACATTTAAGATTTTACATTTACATGACAATTGTATAAGCCTGTAACATTTATTTGCAAAAACATTTTAATTAAATTTTTTTTTTTTTTAATTAATTTGCTAATGGTATACACTCATAGTCTTTTCATCACACTGCCATCTGGCAAGCGCTTCAGAAGCGTGATGGCAAAAACTGAGAGACTGAGGAGGAGCTTCTACCCTCAGGCCATCAGGCTCCTAAACTCAGTCTCATAACATCTACAGGACTCAATTTAATAAACTGTAACACCCATCATTCTCCATCATCCGCATTGCTGCTATGTGTACATACCCGGTACAACCTGTTTTGCACATTCCTCTTGCACATCCCTGGTTATATTAATATTTATTAAATCCACAGTAGACTGTATTGCACATTTTACTCCTTATTTTATTTTATTGTTTTTACTTATTTTTTTTATCTTATTCCTACCTATATTTAAATATATGCTCCTGTGTTATGTATCATCTTTTATTTTTATTTTTTTGCACTGTCCATTGAGCGGACCCGTCCTGACCTACATTTCACTACTGATTATACCCTGTATGATTGTGTATGTGACAAATAAACAAGAACCTTGAACCTTGAACCTTGATAGGCATACTGTGTACCAACTAACGAACCCCCTGCAATTCCCTCACGAACCACCAGGGGTTCGCGAACCCCACTTTGGGAAACCCTGCATTAGACCAATAAAATAAAAATAAAAACATTCCGAGAATATGTTAATTAAAAATAATATTGTAAGAATATGTTCATTCGATTCATGAAATATATCTGAAATATTCTGAGAATATGCCATTAGACACAGAAAATAGCATAAAATATTGGGAGAATTTGTACATTAGACCCATAAAAGAAAAGAAAATACTGGGAGAAAACAGAACCATAAAATAAAATACAAATATTGTGAGAATATGTCGGTTAGACTCATAAAATAAAATTAAAATATTGTAATTATAAGTCTATTAGACCCATAAAATAATATTGTGAGAAATATATGAGAAAAATGTTGCAGATTCTGAATAGATAAAATCTGCTGAGAAACTTCAGATCTGTATGAAAGAGTAATGGCTGTTTAGAAAACATACCTGTGTTTCTGCTCCAGGTGTCTCTGTGGTCTCTCCTGGTCACTCTGCTGATGCTCTTCATCATGACTGGAACTATGCTGGGTCCGGAGCTGCTGGCCACCATCCCTGCCTCCGTCTACCTGGTGGCTGTACTCATGCCCATGGCCGGCTATGCGGCAGGATACGGCCTGGCGACGCTCTTCGATCTCCCCCCCAACAGTCGGAGGACTGTGTCTTTAGAGACGGGCTGTCAGAACGTGCAGCTCTGCACGGCCATCCTGAAGCTGGCGTTCCCTCCACAGCTGATGGGAGGCATGTATATGTTTCCTCTGCTGTACGCGCTCTTCCAGGCAGCAGAGGCTGGCGTCTTCATTCTGGCTTACCGCATGTACAGGAAAGAGGTATTACATAAACAGGACCTCATGGAGGATGACGAGGATGGTACAAATATATCCTACAAGAGAATGACGGAAGAAGACGTGCCGTTTGATTCTACGTATGGTGCGGTAACAGTGAGCGACCCCAACGTCATCGTGTTGGAGTCACAGGATGGTGCTGGAAGCCCCACACCTGTATAAGGGAGCAAAAATAACTTGAGACTCACTACACTGGACCTGAGTATTTACATTAGGATTTATTCATGCCATCACTCACTGTTCAATTTCTTACTAATCACTCACAGCATTATAACTAATATGTGCCAAAAATGATTGCAAGACTGTGAAAATGGAAACTAATATCAGGACACAAAATGCACTAGCCAAATATTACTATTCAATGGATTTTTTCTAAAATTAGTATAAAATATATTTAAAACATTAGTATAAAATATATATATATGATAAATAAGATTATATATATAGAGAGAGAGATAAAGAGAGATTATTTATGTCTGTATATAAAATATATATTTTATATTATTTGTCATTACTGAGTTAATTTGATCGTACATTCATTAATTCTTTCTTTCGTTCATTCAATAATTAATTTAAATAATGTTATAGAGAAAGCCACTTTCAGAGTCTTACAGAAGTATGCAAATTATACACCATTAATATAGATTTATGCGGCTGTTTGTAAATGAATCTATTGCTATTACCTCAGTAAATGGATTGCATTGGCTTATTTGATTATGTGGACCAAGAGGATGAGAAGACTGATTCACATCCCATGTGTGTTGCCTTTATAATGCATATCACCCACTGTCAGTGTGCTTCTGATTCTAAAGCTGGGAGAAAATATGTTTTCTGAGTTTATTGCTTCAAAAATAGTGGAATTTTACAGGATTACCACAATACCAAATTCTATAACAACATGTCAGTGTCAGATCATAACAAATGTGATTGTGAAAAACAGGAAAAAAGCCTATGGCAATAAAAACAGGCTTTATGTAAAATGAGCTTTATTCTTGACAAGAATTGATCATGCGCTAGTTTCCATCTGATAATATTCGAATATGCAATCCATCTCTGTAACTGAAATGAAAACATTGTACATGTTTATCAGAATATGTGAAAACATCTGCAAGATGAATAAACGTTTATGACAAGCATGTAATATTATAATTTTTGTTTCTACAATATCTCTGCCAGACTGGTATAAAAAGTTATTTTTACAGATATTTCACTCACAAAAATAGCATAATGTAAAATTAATTATTTAGTAGTAGTAATATAATGTTTAATATTAACACATTTTTCTAGAATTTTCTTCTTAGATCAGCAACAAACCAGCTGGTTAAACTGGTTTTTGGATGATGGCAGGTCAACCAGCTATGTTTAAACCACATTTTCCAACAAACTTTACATTGCTATGACTTTTCCAAGCCTGGAAACCACCTTTTGAAAATCCCCTAACACTTGTGGGTTTTTACTGACCGTGGGAATCATGTTAATTGGCGTTAATTAGGCACCTGACCTCAATTTGTGTCCCGTGCGTCTACTTAAACTCCTACAGTGCATTTTCCCAACTGGCTAAGCGAAAAATGGCTACATATGGTAACGAGACAGTCGATAACTATCTTTACTCCTCTTACAACCCTTATTCCTACAAATACCCCAAGTTCAAGGGCTGGAGACAGAAAGCTTACTTCGCCAACTACGGTGAAGGTGAGACCTACTACGATAATTACCACAGGGCGCAGCTGAAGTCCATCTTGTCTCAGATCAACCCCAACCTCACCCCGCGTCTGAGGAAAGCCAACACCAAAGACGTGGGGATCCAGGTTAACCCGAAGACCGACGCGTCCATCCAGTGCTCCCTGGGCCCGCGGACGCTTCTGGCCCGGAAGCGTGATGACCTTCGCCGGCGGAGACAGGAGGTCCAGACCCCGGGGAGCCCCATCAGCGGCGGCGTCCGCTTCCCGCGCACTCAAGCCGTTTACTCTCCGGTCGAGTCCAGGAGACTAGTGTCCCTCTTCAGGGAGGAGGAGGAGAAGAACACGGAGCCTGAGGCCCCTGAGACGGTGGACAGCGCAGAGAAGGTGGAGAGTGCTGAGAAAGACGAGCGCAAAGAGGGCGAGGAGATTGTGAAGGAACCGCTTAGTCCCGAGAAAAGTGAAAACAAACAGACGGAAACAAATGAGAACAGAAACGAGCCAGAGAAAACCGGACAAGAAGCCAAATCCAAGGCTCGCGTGAGGTTCCAGGTGAGAGAAATGGTGGTTTCTTACAATTTTATAATCAATTTTTAACTATTCAGAAGTTAGTGTTTTAATGCAGTTTTAATGCAGTTTTTGGAGCAGAAGTATGGCTACTATCATTGCAAAGACTGCAACCTACGCTGGGAAAGTGCGTATGTGTGGTGTGTCCAAGGCACAAACAAGGTAATGGATGGGATATGAAAATGTAAACCATGTAGTACATTTTAAAATGTTAAGAGAATTTCCCCCTGCAGTGTTGGCACACCTAACTATTACTGATTCAAACTTCACCGTCTCTCTTAAAGGTGTATTTCAAGCAGTTTTGCAGAACATGTCAGAAATCATTCAACCCATACCGGGTTGAGGACATAACCTGTCAGGTAAACCTATAGAAGTGCAAACTTTAAAGATGTTCAAAAGGAGGAGGGGGGGGAAGTCCCAAGATATAAAACATTTAAACTGATGCAACTTTAATTTGCCAACTGTCCTCTTTATTGAAGAACATTGTGTTCTAGGAGTGTCAGTGGCTCACAAGCAGCTATATTTTAATAGCCCACGCACAGATCCATTTATTCACCGTCCTTTTTGCTTTAACTGCAACTAGAAAATTTCATTTTCAGACTTGTAAGAAGACTCGCTGTACATGTTCTGTAACATCACGTCATGTGGACCCCAAAAGACCTCACCGACAGGACCTGTGCGGCCGCTGCAAAGGCAAGCGTCTCTCCTGTGAAAGCACGTTCAGCTTCAAATACATCATCTAGCACCTCGGTCTGTTGCAGTCAGGCTTGGTTGTTGCCCAGCTGGATTGTCCACCTCAGTCTCTGCACCCTCACTGCTCAAAGACTGCGGTGGGGATCCATCAGTCACTACAGTCTCATTTGTTTTTGTTTTGCTTTAATTTGTACTTGCAGTAACTGTAGGTGCCAATTCTGAAAAATGAAAATAAAAATGGCAATTACTAGCACATCTGGAGTGTTTTCTATATGAACTACTCTGCATCAGGGTGATGTGAATGGCTGACTTAATTTGTACAATTCTAGAAGCATTTTTGTGCCTACAAATCCAGCAGACTGGGTTGTTTTGACCCAGGGTGTCCAAACTCTGTCCTGGGGCCTGTACTATGAAGCCGGTTTAGCTGGCTAGCCAGGTAAGTTTCAGTTTAGTTTGCACCAATCCTGGGTTTTAGGTACCATGAAAGTGGCTTGGCTTTTAGCTGCGTTCATTGCCATAGTAACTTACACTGCACAGCTAACCTGCTCCGGGGCAGGTTATGTTCTGGGTTAGAGATCTCAAACTGAAATTGGACCAATCAGATGTGAGCAAAGTGACATGTGACAAAAGTCACTCCCCTAGTTTCTCTTCCTACAAATGAAAGCTCACTATGAAGTACCTTAAAAAATATATATACAACAAAATCGTCTGGCTTTAATGATAATTACAATTTACATATGATTTATATAACTATAATATGATTTATATTATTACTCCATTACACACAAGCACTTTTAGTTTAACATTTATTAAAAAAGCATTTATTTTAAATGAATATTAATATATACAGATCATATGTAATATAAATAAGTGGTAGAATCAATAGATAACACTTTAAAAATGGCTATATGTGACCTTACATGTTTGAGTCTCTATCGCTATATATTATCAACTATATAAAGTAACTTCACAAGTTTCACTTGTGACTGCACTGATAGAGCAAGATAATTTCCTTTATTTGTCCTCTTTCATGGACAAGTACTTCAATCTCTTAACCTTTAACAAAAGAGTTTTGAATCTCGCTGGCTCTCTCGCGAGAAGTGAATTACACTTGCTCTGTGTTGTGATTGGCTGTTCGCCGCTGATGTCACACATTCATGTGCACGCGCTCCATTAACTCAGGATCAAGCCTGAGTTGACAGAGAAAGTTGATGATCAGCTTCATGGTACCAATAAAGCCAGATTGGAGTGGTTTGGTTTTGTCAACTCAAAACTTATCCTATAACTCTGAATTTGTTCATCTACCATCATGGTACAGGCCCCTGGAGTCTAGCTCCAACTTTCATCAACACACCTGCATGGAAGTTTCTAGTATGCCTAGTAACACCAAGAACACTTGGTTCAGGTGTTTTATATGGGTTGAGGAGCAGGATTGGACACCCCTGTTTTAATCTCAAAACTGCTTTGAGGGAATTACAATACATGTCACAAATGTTTGTACAGATTAAAAATCCAGATTAAGAGCAAAACAATTAATCAAATATTCTGTGATTTTTGACCAGAGAAGATGAGTTAAATGTGATGAGGGGGTGTCTTGCCCTATATGTCCTTGAATTGCGACTTTTACTTTTGCTCTGTACTTTGTAACCTCTTCAGATTAGCACAATTACTCCTTGTTGTCTGTTCACTTAAGGTTTTTGGAACTATTTTTTTTTTTTTTTAAGGATACATACTTGGAAAAATGTGACTAACCTCTAAAAATCATGTGTAATTCTATAATCAGTTACACATTTTGTCAAATTTTTGTGACTTGTATTGTCAGTGACGGATTCAGGTTGTTTGGTTTATGTACAGTGGTTAAGTTATATGATGCCTTAAATTTTAAGGTCCATTTACAATAGTTTAAGCATCACAATAACTTCAAAATAATACAAACAGTCAGTTGTGTATACAGAGTATACACAGATTTATATGCAGATTTATCTGCACTAAAAGGGGTTGTTACTTGGACGAAATTATTTGTGCCAAAGTTTTACACATATGTCTGCACCAGTCCAAACTACAGCTGTAATGATAACACGGGAATGATATTGTAGCAATAAATTTCAGATTTTTTCCCCCTAGTTGATGTATAATAAAACATTGATAGACAATCTAAATCAATGCAACCTTAAAGAGCTCTAGCATTTAAGCGGCAGATGTCATACCTGTAGCACACGCTTATAAACAAAGTTATCAATTGGTGTGGGTGGTAACAGTTATCGTTAGTTATTTTACTTGATGTGAATGGACCTTAAAGTCCACATGAAATCAAAATTTACAATATTTATTTTGGTTGCATTGCTAGTCTTGAGGTGAACAATTAATCTGTGCAAGTTAATCCACTGAAAAGCTTTCCTGTAGCTCAAATGGTAGAGCATGGCACTAGCAACGCCAAGATCATGGGTTCGATTCCCAGGGAAAGCAAGAGCTGATAAAATGTAAAAAAACTGTAACTTGAATGCATGCAAGTCGCTTTGGATAAAAGTGTCTATGTAAATGTAAATATTGTCTTGGTAATCTTTAATCAAAATGTGATAATTTGCTTCTGCTTTGGAATGGTAGTCCTTCTCTGATGACCTCAATTTGACGGCTTGGGTAGACAATCCTTAACCTTGCCCCTCCAACTGTTAGATTGCTGTGAGTAAAAGATGAGTGCAAAAATAAAACCCCACCCTCTATTCAATATTCCGTTTCAGTTGGAAATGTCACCATACTGAAATGAAGTCAGCAGCAACTTCCTGCTCATGCGGACTTTAATAGAAAAGACCAGTGATTCTCGGGAAGTGAACACATATTGAATCAACATGTACTGCTGATAGTGTTAATGACTGGATATACAATAAAACATTGAGATCAGGAAATAGACAGACAAAAAGCCAGCATTGCTTATAATCAGGTTTTTATTGAACAGTACAGAGAAAAGCAGATAAATCAGATGATAAAGACAAACCGGAGAGAAATGTGAAAGGGGGAGAAAGAAAAGGAATAAAAAAATGGGATAATGCACTTCTAGATAAAAATTATATTTTTCCAGGTAAATAATATATCCATTAAATAATTAAGAACAGCATTCAAAATGTACCAAACAAGCAACAGAAGAGATCTCCCAGAGGAATGAATACAGTGAACGTTTTATTTCTCAATGTGCCACGACAGATTAAACGTTTCCCCCCCTATGTTTGCCGTTAACGCTTTCAGGACACCGCTTTGTCTCTTAGAGTTCGGCAAGCAAAGTGCAGTGCCTTACGTCGCAGAGCCCACAAACCCTCAGTGCAGCCCTGAGTCTAGGGTTAAGACACAGCCAACATGGACAAACACTAGCCCCAGTTTCCCCTCCGCAGGGGCTCCAGCGGGGCCTCAGCGGGGGACTTTGAGCCAACATGGAGATCACAGTGGGTATCAAGGAATGCATATGGAAAAACTCGGCCGAGAAGCTGAGCTGGTTCGTCGGGAAATATTGAAGATTAAGGTGGCGTATTATAAAGGAGAGGGCAGCCCGTGACTTACATACATCCCAACAGCTATTCAACTCGCTATTTTTTTTTGCATTAGTCGTTACCCTCTACTGAGCTCTCTCTGATTGAACAGTGCATTACACAAATGTACAAGGAAAAATACTGCTTTTACACTATACATTTTCTAAAATATATACAGAGTAAAATAAGTTATTGATATTTCCATGAGTTGCAGCCAGTTTGCACTTCACCTGTGCATCTCGGTTTGTTAACGTGCATGTATGAGAGAGAACGAGTGTGCAAATATCAGTCCATGTCAAACGCACTCGCACGCACACGCTCGCCGCACTCGTCCTCACACGCACACACACAAGAGTCTATGGTTTCCTACAGGCAGCTACTTATTTGGTTATAGATTAAGGGTTTTGTAAGAGCGGCCCAGTGAAAGCTGAAAGTTCTCCCCGATGCAGGTCAATAAAGTTAAACAGATAAACCTCTCTTTATACAGAGGGTACAGTCCCCCAGCTTACAATTACATGTTAAATATCCTAACATTTACAACCTAAGACTGTTAAAAAATAAATTTCTCAAAAAAATATGTTGCAGGCTTCTCTTTCAAGCATGCTTTTTGCGATCGACGATGCGACAGTCTCGCTGATCCACCGCGATACTCTGATTCTCACAATAATGCTCCAAATCCCATCTCTGCCCCAGTGCATAGTGGGGCAGACGGATGCGGATCACTCTAAAAGGACACCACCTAAAGGTCACAGGTCATTCCGCCAAAAAGCTTCAAATTTAGCATCATTATCGCCCAGTGTCCCTCCTAATGGTTCTTGACCAGTCCTGTTCTTCGTACTTTTTCTGACATCTGGAGAAGTTTAACTACTGGAGAACGGGGGAAGGAAAAGCATGGTACGTGCGTAATAGTTTTGAGTAACTAATATCCACACATTCTTTAGCCCTTTGAGGTGAAGTCTACGTGAAAAATCTCCAAACCCGCCGCCCCGGAGGAAGAAAGTCGAGTTCGTGAAGCCCTCACAGTCCAGTGCTGAGGACTGTGTTTTGCATGTCGATTTGCGTCTGGATGTGGGCCGTGGGGGTCGGGGACAGGATGCGCGTCTGGTGGGTGTGCGGGTGCGTCTGAGCCTGGCAGAGAGCTTCACGGATCTGAAGGTTGAGCTCCATGAGGCGTGCGCTGGCCTGAGAAAGATCCCTGCTGGGGCCCACCACGGCCAAACAGCCCGTCTGACCCAGAGTCTGGTGCCTGAAGTAAATGTGCAGCAGCGTCTGCACCGCATCATCCCTCTCACTGCCAAATATGTCATTAGGCCACAGGCACCTGAGGGAATGGAGAGAATAGGAACATATCAGATTTAGGCAAAAGAGATCTACAGGAGGTCAACAAGATGCTTAATTCCATTATGGATCCTAACTAGACTTGATGCAATACGTTTCCAGTGATAAGCAATTTGTCAATTCTGAAATCATTTATATAGGGCCAGATTTACTAAAAGCTTGCGCCAGCACAAACCGTCTTTTAACGTTAAAATATTACTGTCAGGATTTTTCCTTCAGAAGATGCGCCGTGAAAAATCAGCGCTGAAAAGGTGTGAACAGAGTCATTTTTGCGAATGACCTTATTTAATATGCATTTGTAGGAGTTTTCCTTTCAGACACAAGTTATGGGAGGAGAGTATTCAAATGAATCACGCAACGTGATTTACTAACGTTTGCACTCGTCAAATTACTGCTTTTGCACCATTATTTAACGCCCCTAAAAAGCATGTCTTAAACTATTTTGCGCTTGAAATGGCTGAATTATTTGTTGTTAGGAGGAGGAACGGCAGAGAACAGAGAGTTAGAAGGGAGAGGATTTTTTTTTTTTTTTTTTCACGTTTTGTTCTGTTGCTGCCTTATGTTAAACTGCTTTAAATTACTTTTTACACATCTATCTACACTCCCTACACCATAATGGTAAAGCAAAAAACAGTTTTTAACATCTTTGCAAATTTATTAAAAATAAAAAACTTAAATTATTCCATTGCATAGGTACTCATACCCTTATCTGGGACAGTTGAAATTGAGCTCAGGAGCGTTCATATTGCTTGTAGATGTTACTACACTGCGAATGGAGTTAAACTGTGGCAAATTCAATTGAATGGGTATGATCTGGAAAGGCACACACGTCTTAATATAAGGTCTAACAGCTGATAATGCATATCAGAGCAAAAACCAAGACCTGAGGTCAAAATAACTGCCTGTAGAGCTCAGAAACAGGTTTGCGTCAAGCCACACATCTGGGGAAGAGTTCAGAAAAAAAAAAAATCTACTTAATTGAAGGGTCACAGAAGCATGTAGTCTCTGTTACCCTTAATGGAAGAAGTTTGGAACAACCAGGACTCTTTCTAGAGCTGGCCTCCTGGCCAAACTGAGCAATTGATGGAGAAGGGCTTTGGTTAGAATGGTGACCAAGAACCTGATGGTCACTCTAGTTGAGTTCCATGATCATATGTGGAGATAGGAGAAACCTACAGAAGGACAAACATCACTGCAACACTCCACCGATCTGGGCTTTATGGCGACGTGGCAAGACTCAATCCTATCCTCAGTGAAGACACATGAAAACACAATTGGAATTTGCAAAAAAGCACCTAAAGGAACCTCAGACTGTGAGAAACAATATTCTCTGGTCTGATGAACCTCATTTCTAAGCATCATGTTTGAAGGAAACCAGGCACTGTTCATCATCTGCAGAGTACCATCCTAAAGTGTGCTGGTAGCAGACTCATGCTGTGGGGCTGTTTTTCAGCGGCAGGGACTGAGGGACTCATCAGAGTAGAAGAAAAGCTCAAAGCACCAAAATATTGAGATAGCCCTAATGAAAACCCTGTCCAGAGCATTCAGAACCTCAGACGGGCAGAAGGTGCACCTTCCAACAGGACAATGAGCCTAAACACAGCAAGAGTGGCTTATAGACAACTCTGTGAATGTTCTTGAGTGGCCCAGCCACAGCCTGAGCTTGAACCCAATCAAATATTTCTGGAGAAACCTGAAAATGTGTGTCTGCCCCCATCCAACCTGACAGAGCTTGAGAGGTGAAGAGGCGAGGAGAAGAATGGCAGATAATTGCCAAATGCTGATGAGCAAAGCTTGTCGCATCAAACAAAAAAACTTGAGGCTGTAAAGGTGCTTCAGCTAAATATTTAGTTAAGGGTATGGATACTTATGCAATGTACTTATTTCAGTTTTTTATTTTCAATAAATTTACGAAGTTGTGACAATTCTGTTTTTGCTTTGTCAATATGGTGTATGGAGTGTAGATTAATGTGGATAAAAAAGTAATTTAAAGCAGTTTAACAAAGCAGCAACATAACAAAACGTGAAAAAAAATGAAGGGGTATGAATACTTTCGCAAGGCACTGTATTTGGAATGCCAGAAGAACACATTATCCGAATCCGAACATATCCCTACGCTAATTTGCGCTGCGCTTGGTAGATTGCGTTGGTCATTATACTGACATGTTGCGAACTCGGGACACCCATAGAGCAATGGCGTGAGTTGGAACCAAGATGGCGCCGAGGATGGCAGCCGTGTTGCGAGCTCCGAGAAAACTCTGCAGGTTTTCGTATGTTTTGTTTGTTTTTTTGTTGTTTTACGTGTTAGATGTTGTTAGTATAACTGTCTACGATAGAGACACGCTTTTAAACATCGGTTCTTACGTCGCGCAACGCAAACCGGACTTTGAGTTCCTGAACGCTGGTGGATTGTTTACAGACACCGCATCAGAGCCCTTTGTCTGGAACGCACGACCACGACGAAAGAAACGCAGCTGGAAAAGAGGGAAGAGAGCTGGCGTTCTTGTCAGACTGAGACGCCGTGCCTTTCGACCTCCTCTCCCAACCATTTTGCTGGCTAACGTTCAGTCACTGGATAACAAACTCTGTGAACTGCGTGCGCGCATCTCATACCAACGAGAAACAAGGGAATGCTGCGTTATTTGCCTCACAGAAACCTGGATGTCTGCAATGGTTCCAGACTCAGCCATCGAGCTTACGGGCTTCTCCGTGCACCGCTCGGACAGAACGAAAGAGCTCACCGGGAAAAGCAAAGGTGGGGGCGTTTGTTTCTACATCAACAACTCGTGGTGTGATGAAAGGAACCTACACTCTATTAAATCCTTCTGCTCCCCTGATCTGGAATTTCATATGCTTCTGTGTAGACCATTCTGGCTACCGAGGGAATTTACAGCGATCATAATCACGGCTGTATACATTCCCCCTCAAGCCAACACAGACCAGGCACTCAGGGAACTGTACGGGAATATAAGCGAGCAGGAAACCGCGCACCCAGATGCAGCGTTTGTTATTACGGGGGACTTTAATAAAGCCAACTTCAGAACAATAGCTCCAAAATACTTTCAACACATCACCATCAACACGCGTGGTGATCGTGTACTGGACCATTGCTACTCCCCCTTCCGGGACGCTTACAAATCCCTCCCCCGCCCACCTTTCGGCAAATCGGATCACTCCTCCGTTCTGCTTCTGCCTGCTTATAGGCAGAAACTGAAACGAGAAGCACCCGCCCTCAGGACAGTTCAATGCTGGTCGGACCAATCGGACGCTATACTTCAGGACTGTTTTGATCACGTGGACTGGGACATGTTCCGGGCAGCATCTGATGGTGACATAGAGGAGTACTCAGATTCTGTAACGTGTTTCATACGGACGTGTATAGAGGATGTAATTCCGACCAAAATAATACGCATCTACCCCAACCAAAAACCGTGGATTAACAGCGATGTTCGATCAGCCTTGTCAGCGCGGACATCTGCCTTTAAATCCGGAAACACTGACGATCGGAAACAAGCCAGTTACGATCTCAGGAGATCCATCAAAGCAGCCAAACGACAATATAAAAACAAAGTTGAAGAACAATTCAACAACAACAACCCAAGAAGCATGTGGCAGGGCATCAACAACATCACAGGCTTTAAAGGGAATAAACCAGCCACTGTGAACATTGCCGCCTCTCTACCGGATGAGCTGAATACCTTTTATGCTCGTTTCGAGGCTCATAACCCCGCCCACACAGAGAGCGCTCCCACAGCTGCTGCAGAAGAGGTGAGTCCACTATCCCTTTCTGTCGCGGATGTAACTCGATCCTTCAAACGGTTGAACATCCGCAAAGCTGTGGGCCCGGATGGCATCCCAGGCCGTGTGCTCAAAGCATGCGCTTACCAACTAGCCGGGGTTTTTACAGACATCTTCAATCTGTCCCTCTCTCTGTCTGTGGTTCCCTCATGCTTCAAAAAATCCACCATTGTGCCCATACCAAAGAAAAATAAAATCACATGCTTGAACGACTGGAGGCCCGTTGCTCTGACACCCATCTTCAGCAAGTGTTTTGAGAAGCTCATCAGAGACCACATCTGCTCTGTGCTGCCTGCCTCACTGGACCCACTACAATTTGCATACCGCAGAAACCGTTCCACAGACGACGCTATTGCCTTCACCCTGCACACTGCTCTCTCCCACCTGGAAAATAAGAACACCTATGTGAGGATGCTGTTCGTGGATTACAGTTCAGCATTTAACACCATAGTGCCTGCCACACTGGTTGCGAAGCTCCAGACTCTGGGACTGAACAGATCTCTGTGCAGCTGGATCCTGGACTTCCTGACAGGCAGAAGTCAGGTGGTCAGAATGGGCAACAACACTTCATCTCCCCTGATCCTCAACACTGGTGCCCCGCAGGGCTGCGTTCTCAGCCCACTCCTGTACTCCCTGTACACACACGACTGTACAGCTACACACAGCTCCAACGTCATCGTCAAATTTGCCGATGACACAACGGTAATAGGCCTGATCACCGACAACGATGAGACGGCCTACAGAGAGGAGGTGAGTACCCTGACTAAATGGTGCCAGGAGAACCACCTCTCACTCAACATCGACAAGACCAAGGAGCTGGTGGTGGATTTCAGGAGACAGAGCAGAGAACACACACCCATCTCCATCGACAAGACACCTGTGGAGAGGGTAAACAGCTTTAAGTTCCTCGGCGTTCACATCACCGAGGATCTCACATGGTCCACTCACACAGACGCAGTGCTGAAGAAGGCACATCAGCGCCTCTTCTTCCTGAGACGGCTGAGGAAGTTTGGAATGAGCCCCAGCATCCTCAGATCCTTCTACACCTGCACTGTGGAGAGCATCCTGACCGGCTGCATCACCGCCTGGTTTGGAAACAGCACCGCTGGCAACCGCAAAGCTCTGCAAAGAGTTGTGCGAACTGCCCGCCACATCGTTGGAGGTGAGCTTCCCTCCCTCCAGGACATCTACACCAGGCGGTGTATAAGGAAAGCCAGGAGGATCTTCAAGGACTCCAGCCATCCATCCCACAGACTGCTCTCTCTGCTGCCCTCAGGGAGACGTCTCCGCAGCATCCGATCCCGCACTAGCCGACTGAGGGACAGCTTTTTCCCTCAGGCTATCAGGCAAATGAACAGACAGAACTAATCCACCCTACATCACACTCCCACTCACACAACATGCCACACACTGCACTTTACCGCCGTCCACTGGACTACACGCACACACTGCAATAATACAACCTATCTGCTATCACTGGATACCATACAATGCACATCCACGACATTGCATATGTATAATCTGTTGCACCTTTGCACAACTATCTATTGCACAACTAATCTGTTGTAAATCTATAATCTGTTGCCCTTAACATATCACAATGTTTAGATGTGTACATAATGTAAAATGTGTACATAGTGTATTGATAACTAAGACTGTCTTTATAGTACACTGTGTGTATGTGTATTTTGCACATTGTCTTCTGTACAGTCTGTAAATATGTACTGTCTATATGTAAACTGTTTTGTTTTTTGCACTGTCTGGAGCACGCTCTCAAGAATTTCACTCACCAAGGCACTTGTGCTGTGGTGATGTGACAATAAAAGTGATTTGATTTGATTTGATTTGATTTGATGATATGTCGGCGCACTGCCTACAAGGATATAGGTGCTGATGTAGAATGAGATTTTGGAATAATGTGGTTGTAATGTGGCCAAAGCTACTCCACGTGGTTAGGATGAAAAACTAGGAGTTTAAAAGAGTTTCATGATACTGTACTGCTTAGTGTTAATTATATGAGAGCATATAAATGTTTATATTTAATATTAAAGTTGTCATATGTCATAATTCGATCTTCCAGTGAAACAACAGACTTTAACAGACTGGTGATGTATGTTGGACTTCACCAATCATTTAGTCGCTTGAACACCACCCCCTTTCTTAGAATCACCTGAAAGCTCACATTCAGATCTGCCTCTATCCAATCAACAACTGATGGATTGAAGCAAGTCCAAGCCTACATTTTTTTCTGTTATGATAGTCCGTTACACTCAGATGTATGACAATATTTCAGCTTCATCGCAACGTTAAAGTCACCATGAAATCAAAATAGACAACTCCTATTTTTTAATTACATTTTGTGGTTTATTATATATGCTTCATTTGTACAATATTATTGACATTATTTTTTATTAATAGTACTAAGATCGCAGCAACTGGCAAATGACTACGATCCAAGTCCCACCCTACATTTTTTTTTTTTGGCCCGATAAGCCATTTAATTTGGATATGGTTTCACTGTGACTTCAAAGCTTAGTTATCTTACCTGAAGGCTTTAACTTGAGCGATGGCTGTGCTGAAGTCTCGTGCTCTAAGACTCTCGATGAGTGAGTGGATGGCTGTCTCTGTGCTTGACTGGTCCACTTCAAACTCGCCCACTCCCTCCTGTCCATCACCTACTGACTCCGCCTCCTTCAGACAGCTCTCTAATATGGCCAGCTCCTCTGACATGTTAGTCACCTGAGAAACACACAAGCACCATGCTATTTTAAATCAACATTTAGTCAATATTTTCACAACTCTGACTAAACCACTCATGAAAAATTACCAACTTGCCAGAACACAATCAATCAGTAGACAAAATCATTCAAGCGCACCATAGTCATATCATATTAAGCATAAACATATTGGAAATTGAAATGAATATTCCTAAGGCAATGCGTATTAGCTCAAAACCAGGTCGTCCCAAGCTAAATATATGAGAGCTGTTATATGATTTCTACATAACAGAGGTCGCTGAGGTCTGTGTGTGTATGTGTGCCGTCTATAAAGTATAAGTGAGTTAGTATCGATGCGTGATAAGCTGAACGGCTTTGCTCTGGTCTGTGTTAAGCATATCAGTCTCTCTCAGTGAGCATAATGAAGTTATTCTGCACTAAGATCATTATGTGAAGTCAGACCTTTATCTGTGTCCATACTGGCACACATTAGCACAAACTACCATGAAATCCAGAGAAAACTGACCATCTTCTGTCTATATGTGTGTGCTGTCAGGGCATCTTGCTGGCTATCTATCTATGTCTTCTAAAGAGACTTGACAGCATTAAATGATGAAGAGATTTAACTAAGGCTTATATTCATAAACAAACATTGATCAATACACATACATAGAGCACATCAAATATGGTAAACAGATGCTCAAATATATGTGCTTGACACGACAACAATGATGTTTGTTTTCATGCATCAAGCAAGCAATATTGGGCTTCTGTTTACCATATTTGATGTATTTTATGTTTTTGCTGATTTCTCAGGATTCATTAAAAATATCTTCACTTGTGTTTTGAAGATGAACAGAAGTTTTATGGGTTTGGAACAACTTGAAGGTGAGTAAATGATGACAATTTTCATTTTTGGGTGAACTAACACTAAACACTAAAATGGTGCAGACAAACACAATGTATCCTGTGTGAACAACAACTAATTAAGGACACAACAAACAAGCAGAAACAAACCTCTGCCTCTCTCTTGATGGTGTCCACTCTGCTGACGAGTTTGCAGTAGGCCTGAAAGAGCAGAAGGAGCTGGAAATGCAGCTTATACAGCCGTCGACACAACTCCAGCTCCTAAAGAAACAGACAGAAAGAGAAAGAAAGAACATGACACCATCACCTTAACATCTTTAGTTCTAATCATCTGCACAGTCAGCAGCAAAACAGCATAATCAGATGAATGGACGGCAAGATGAATGAACAAACGGAGGGATAGACGGATGGATGAACATCCTGGCTTTGAGACGGAGAGAAGGGCTAGCAAGGTTACACCCTGGTCAATCATTTTGTAAAGCGTGGACCATGTATGATTCCCTTATCAGAACGAAACCCTGAAAGAGTGATGTTTCTGGAAAAAGTCAAAATCCGAATTGCGTGCTCCAAAATATGCCAGGAGTGAGCAGCATGCAAAAATGGCAGGAACAAGGAATCTAAGCTACTTTTCTCTTCCGTCTTCCGCTCAGATGTCCATGGACACACTCCAATCACACACTGAATGCATGTGTGTCAAATTTCTAGAAGTATTAAAAACACTAATAACCCATTAGCTAATTAGCAAAAAAGCAAAGTCAACACTGTAAGTATGCAGAACTCATTTAAGCCATTAAATAAGGAAGTTCATTAATGAAGCATGTAGTGATGATATATGAATGATCATGAATTAGACATGTCTGTAGTGGTGTTAAGAGATCAGATGTAGGGGTTGTTCTGAATTCTGATTGGTTGTGCAGATGTATTAGTGAAGAACAGATGAATGTTCAGTGTGTGTGTGTGGCTGAATCAAAAAGGATTGTGACAGGCTCTAAAATATGATAAACCACTTACTGCTAGCATTTCCATTTGCTAAGCAAGAAGGACAGCAGGTCACAAAAAAAGAGGAAACACAGGAAATGAGAGAAAGACCAAAAATTAGTGTGCTGATAACACCCCAAGATCACCGTAAGAGAGAGATAGAGAGAGAAATATTGCAGTCTGTTGATAATTAACAATGACAAAAATATTGCAGTCACATGCAATGCATTCTAGGAGAAGAAATTACCGTTTTCCCCAGTTTTATGTACACTAACATTTGTAACATTGCTAAATATATGCAAAATAGATAGAAAAGGGAAATTAAAGAGAGTGAGAGAGGTTGAGATAAATGCAAGTTTCAGTAAGAAAGAAAAATATCAACTGTTGCATCACAAAAACTGCAAAAGCGCTTAACATCACAGAGAAAATAAAGATGCTGTTTGCTGGGACAGCAGTGACTAAGATGAATAGAGGAGTAAGACATGGAGAGCATAAAGGTCATTTAGCCTCTACCATAAGAGATGGGCTGACAAAGAAACAGTGCTTACTCCAGTTTTCATTGTCACATGATTTTTCAGAAATCATTCTAATATGTTGGTTTGGTGCTCAAGAAACGTTTATTTCTACTAATGTTGAAAACATTGCTCCTTAATATTTTTGTGGAAACTGTAATACCCCCCTCCCCCCCCCCCCTCAAATATAACTGTCTATACTGTCACTTTTGATCAATTTAATGCGTCCTTGTTTGATAAAATTGTTCATTTCTTTTAAAAAAGTATTAATGACCCTAATCTTATGCACTAGTTGGGGTGGGCATCTTATTTAATTATATACGTATATATATATATATATATATATATAAATGTTTATTTTTATTAAAAAAAAGAAATAGAAGCAAATGAATGAATTTTTTTTATTTGTCACATACACGATTATATAGAGAGTATATAACCAGCAGTGAAATGTATTCTCTGCATTTAACCCATCCTAAGTGAACACACACCCGGAGCAGTGGGCAGCCATGTTACAGCGCCCGGGGAGCAGTTGGGGGTTCGGTGCCTTGTTCAAGGACACCTCAGTCGTGGTATTGAAGGAGGAGAGAGCGCTGGTTATTCACTCCCCCACCAACAATCCCTGCCGGACCTGAGATTCGAACCCACAACCTTTGGATTACGAGTCCGACTCTCTAACCATTAGGCCACGACTTCCTTTTATTAAATTACAAACACAATAGAACAAATAAATATGAAATAAACTTAATTTATTCAGCTACAGTAGGCTAGGTTTATTTAACATGTAGTAAGAAATATTACAGAAATTGAATAAAGTGTATAAATAAAACGCATAATCTTCACTGTATCAAACAAACATGAACTGATTCTTATTAAAGATTCAAAAGTGATTCAGTCAAGTGCAGTGAATGATTAACATTAATGACACCGCAGCAGGTAAATTAGACTGCTGTCCCTTTAAGACCAACTGCACGGAACCAGTATACTGATACACATCTTGTTTTTATCACTAGTGCACTTTTTTGTTGTTGTAATTTTTGGAGAAAACCTACTAAATTGTGTGGATTTTATTGTGCAGAACTTGAAATGAACGACAGACATTTAAATTCTGCAGAAATCTGCGGTGAGTTCAGGAGCATCGATTCTGTGTGGGCCTGGTTATAAGTAACAGAAAGATCAGCTGCCCTTGAATCACCTCTGCTTACATTCATACAGAGGTTTTTACATTCCTCTTTATCTCTCAGAGAAGAATAGAATTGTTTAGAGCACAAATGTTCACATTTGTGTGCTCAAACAGAAACATGCAGTGAGGTGAGTGTGTTTTTTTTCTACCTGAGCTTGAGTGTTGGGTCGCTGGTTACGGTCTTTATCACCGAAGGTCTTTCTGCAGTTATCCAACCACTGCAAGGGGAAGCAGAAATGAGACACCTTATTAACCAAAACGCAGAGAAGTGCAGGTGGAAATTTCTGATGTTGTGAATGTGAGCAAAGACAGATGACATTTCTGTGAGTGCAAAACAGAAATACAGGGAGAGGCGAATAGTGCGTATGGGAGTGTGTGTGAGGTAAATTTAATAAGAGTCTGCTACTTAGCAAATTAAAGAGGGTCTGTTTAAGCACAGAGGGGGTCGGCACATAATGCTCTAGAGGCAGTGCCTGTGTCTCATCCAATTACTGTCCTCTAGTCATCCACTATCCCATCTGCCCCCTCTACTCCCCTTCCTGAGCCTGTCCGCCCAGCTAAATGATTTAGGGTCTCCGTGAGGCTATTCTTAGTGACCGTGCATGAAGAGAAATTGGCTGCTGTAGATTCTAGATGGGTGCTAACGGAAGCTAACGCTGGCTAAATCAACTCACGTCCTTATATGATTTAGTAGCCAACAATAACTGCAAAGAGACGTCAAGGAACATTTTATGATCCTGCACTGTCAGCTTATTCTCCTCTGCTGTCTCTCCTCCATTGCATAACCTCAACATAACCCTTTAAAGATGGGTTTAAAGCTGAAATTTTAACTAACAGACTGCACAGGAAATTCCCAGATTGTTTATGGGTATAGATAGCTGAAAATCAGTGTACCGTTTCTGCCTTAATGGTAAAAAATGTGTTCTTTTATTATTAGATTAGATTTAAAGAAATATTTTCTGTGAGTAACTTAAATTTGGGTTTGTTCCCTACTCAGATATCATATGGCTTCGAAATACTTTAAAGCACACAATTTGGAAACACAGCAGTATTATACACTTAGTATCTCACCTGTTCGGCTGCTTCT
The DNA here is from genome assembly GCA_027422415.1 of Schizothorax lantsangensis. Taxonomy (NCBI): domain Eukaryota; kingdom Metazoa; phylum Chordata; class Actinopteri; order Cypriniformes; family Cyprinidae; genus Schizothorax; species Schizothorax lantsangensis. The sequence goes on from CM049855.1 coordinate 17,075,803, forward strand.
CTCTTGCTGTTGTAAGTGTCCAGATGCTCTTGTAACTCCAACACACTGAACTTCAGAGTCTCCAAGAGCCCACAGGAAACCAGCTAAAACACACGCAGTTTAACAGTTTACTAAATACACCAACATGTTATATTATTGCATACTATCACATTGATATAATCGTTGTAAACAGGCAAGTGTAACTACACAACTAACTAATTTTCAGGTGTGAGGTGCAGAGGAAGTGTACACTCACAGTTTCAGCATCAAGTAGGACTGTAGGGCACTGGGAGCAGGAGGTCATGACCTCTAGAGAACTCCGGAACTGGTTTCCCATTCGTTGGAGCCCCTCGCCAAGGAATCTTACTGAGGCATGGGTAATCGAGTCAAATTTCCTCTGAATGTGCTAAAGAGACAGGAGACAATCGACTCAGTACTGCAGAAAAACACCAAGCTATCAATCAGTCAAACAACAAGCTAAGGATTAAGACATACAAATTTAATTGTGTATTAAGGATACATAAAATGCTAGTAATTAACTGTATGGCAAGACAGTGGAGTTGGACAATACATTCCAAAAATGCTTAAAATGTTGATTTGTCATTTGATATGCTAAACACAGCAGTACTTTCTTGTGATGCATGTCAACATACTGCTGAAAATTATATGTAGACAAATAAACTAATGACAGTTAAAAGTGTTAATGAGTCCATACAGCCAAAAGTGACAGTTTAAGAACACATTTTTATAAATGTAAGTAGGACCTCTACGCAAAAGTTTAGTGATGGTAAGATTTATTTTTAATGTTTTTGAAAGAAGTCTCTTATGCTCACCAAGGCTGCATTTGTATTTGATAAAAGTACAGTAAAATATTATTAATATCTTGAATAACTTTTCTATTTAAATATTTTAATATGTAATTTATTCTTGTGATGGAAAAGCTGAATTTTCAGAAGCCATTATTCCAGTCTTCAGTGTGACATGATCTTTCAGAAATCGTTCTAATATGCTGATTTGCTGCTCAAGAAACATTTCTTAATATTATCAATGATGAATATTTTTGTGTAAACTGTGATACAATTATTTCAGGATTCATTGATAATTAGAGAGTTTAAAGGAACAGCATTTATCAGAAATCTTTTGTAACATTATAAATAGTGCTGTCAAACGATTAATCGCATCCAAAATAAAAGTTTTATTTATATATGCGTGCATACTGTGTATATTTATTATGTATGTATGTATGTATGTATGTATGTATGTATGTATGTATGTATGTATATATATATATATATATATATATATATATATATATATATACACATATACACATATACACACACACAGTATATATTTTGAAAATATTTCCATGTATATATTTATAGTAATATAATTGATATTATATATAAATATTTTAAATCTATAAACATATTTTTCTTAAATATATACATGCATGTGTGTGTATTTATACTGTATATACATAATAAATATACACACTACACACACATATATTATGTAAACAAAAACTTTTATTTTGGATGCGATTAATCGTTTGACAGCACTAATTATAAATGTCTTTAGTCACTTTCCTGGCTGAATAAAAGCAATAAAAAAAATCTTCCTAACAAGATTTTTGCAATGTAGTCTGCATGAAACTGTATATTAATATTCATGTAATGTGTAGGTACACACTCACAAACACTCTAAATTTTTACCTGGAAGAGTCGTGAGAACACATGGAAGGTGTAAACAGCACAAGACCCATCAGAGTCCGACAACATCTGGTTGACATGGCAACGCCATGCGTCCTCCTCATCATCATAGGCTACGGGTTGGAATGCTGCCAAAATAGCCGAAAGAAAGGGCGACGGAGGTGGAGAGGCCTGGAGTTCAGGATAGCCGTCTGCATCGCCCTCATCTTGACTGTAAACAGAGATGGAAAGAACAAGACTCAGACACATATAAAGACACGAGCACCAACACAGAGCGTTACATCATTCACGAAGGAAAAACAAAAACAGAGACACGCTGTTCTTTCTATCAAGCTCTCCCTCCTCTCTCTCTCTCCCTCTCACTGCAGATGTCCTGTGCTGCAGTGTTGTTACAGTCCAAATCTACTGCAGAGGCACAGAAAAACAACATACAGACAAACACACACTTACAGGCCTGTAGGACCGAAGAGCTTGATGAAGCAGACCGAATAGAAGAATCTGAGACCAGTGCTGCTGAAGGATGTGGACGACATTGCCTTCATCTTCACTAACAGCTTATATCGTTCCCTTCACTGTCTTCCTGCTCAGATGCTTTTTTCGCCGTTCCCTCTCCGAGTTTTTCACCTCACGTGTTAGCCTAAATTCTCCCGCTGCGTTTGTGACGTTCTCTGTTTTTCCCTCTCACTCCCTCCCCCACTCGCTGCTGCGCCGCACACGAGCGGTTCCCACACACAGCTACAGGCTCTCTTTCTGTTCAATGGATCTCAGCCGTAGAAAGTTGCCAGGAAGAGCACAGAAAGGCCCTCATCGCACAGTGCATGCGTAAAAATCTAATTAGAGCCCTTTTGCTGAATCGCTGCCTATAATTTTTATTAATCGATCATGGAAGAGCCGGACACATCAAGGGCTTAGGGGATGATATATAGCACTGCAGAGGAAGTGTGTGTGTGTGTGTGTGAGAGAGTGCATGTATAAGAATGAATAAAGTGAGTTTGTGGGGGCACTTTCTGATGTGCTCGCGTATAGATGGCTGACCTTCAAAAGTATGAGATCACCATTCACAGCGTTAATAAAACTCATCCTTATTATTCATGGCAGAAGATAAGAAATATGTTGAATGGTATTAAATGGTGCAGTACGGACTACGAGCAAAAAAAAAAAAAAAAAAGTCTAAAGGTCCAAAGTGAACAGTGATATGCACAGCTGTAAATGGGGTCCAAAACATTTTGTGATCTGTTCACTCAAATCACATTTGGAGGAATTCAGAAATGAATATGACCACAATGTATTTGCAGTGTTAATGCTAATCCGTAATGAATAGTCAAAGAAAATAATGTGTTCATAATAAAGTTTGGAAAACTACTATATTATATACATATAAAACAAACACATATGACTTCACACAGGTATCCCTCACACCATGTACTGTTATGACATCAAAGGTGAAAAATTGTGTTTATGTGAAAAGTGAAATTAAAATTTGGATGAATATCTGAAAACAATTTATACTTCGGGTATTTAACACTACCTTTCAAAAGTTTAGGGTCAAGATGATATTTTTTTTTCAGCAAGGATGCATTAAATCGATCAAAAGTGAGAGTAAAGACATTTATAATGTTACAAAAGATTTCTGATTCAAATAAATGCTGTTCTTTGGAATGTAGCATTCATCAAATAATCCGGGGGGAAAAAAGTATCATGGTTTCCTCAAAAAAAAAAAAAAAAAAAAGTAGTTTTGCCACCACAGATATAAATTACATTTTAAAACATATTTAAATAGCAAAAAGCTATTTTAAACTGTAATAGTATTTTACAATATTACTGTTTTGACTATTTTTTATCAAACAAACAAATCTTACAAACCCCAAACTTTTGAATGGTAGGGTACATAATTCCATTTTTAACAAACCTTTTGCCATTTGTGCTGTTTTAATTCTACTACTCTCTCAAAACGTTGTGAGCAGCCTAGTGAGCATATTAAGTGACCAAAGTTGTAATAGGGAATAGGGAATAAAAGGCATCTGGGCAGCCTTTGAGTGTATATTTCATAACTGATCATTTCATATGTTGTGCTTTATGTGAGAAGAACTAGTTGTGTAACCTGGGATGCTGCCTTGAAGGTAGCAGTCTATGTTGGTAGTAGACAACAAGATAGGGTATCGGAACAGAGCCATGACTGATGAACTGATTACTACAGAAATCACAGACCAACCTGTACATGCCGAAAAAATCCGCCTCTTCTTCCTCGCACCTATCATCTAGCTCTTTCAGAGCCAGTGTCACGTCCTCCTCACATACTGAATCGGGGGCCGAGTCCAGAGCAAGGGGCAGAACAGTCTCCTCTTCACACATGGAGTCCAAGGTGGAGTCTATGACGGGGGGTGGCAGCACCGGCTCGTCTTCAAAGAGGGATCCAGGCGGGCTGTCCACAGCCGGTGGCGGAGGGGGCGCTGGGTCCAGGTCGTCGGTGGGGTCCTGGGAGTCAGGTAAGTCACAGAGCTCAGCAGGGTCTGAGGGTAAAGGAGGAGCACTGCCAAACCCCGTATCCTCACTGACACTGCTGCTCAATTCATCTGCTGCAGTTACACTGGCATCCTGCAATTGTGAACATGACAGTAAAGGGAAGTCAGGACTGGGGCAAAGAGGGCAACATGTATTTTGGGGGACAACAAATACCTCTTCTGAGTGATTTATACTGTAACAATACACAAACATTTTTTGAATCTTTGAATTATCTTGTGTGCACTAAGCACAACACTCCAGAACTGTTGCTGTAGAAACTGTATTTATTTTTACTGAAATAGAAAGGACTATTTATTTGGGTCCACATTCAGGCTACGTGGTGAACATTACACTTAAGAGTGAACATCACCAAGGGAGACTCTTAAGCACCGCCACTCACAAAATGGCCTTGCTATACACGTTCGGTGCTTCTATTGTGAGAGGAAAAATCAATAATGGTACGGGCTAATCTTTCACCATTGACTTACGATGCAAATGTGACCAGCTGAGGATTAAACCTGTGACATCAGAGGATCGATATTAAATGGACCACTGTATTTCCATTCATAAATCACATAAATGCACTGAGCTAAATAGCAGCTAACTATTAAATCAATCAAAGTCATGGAGAAACATCTTTACCCTGAGCCTCACAACATGTCTGACAATCAGGACTCCATGGATACTTATAAAAGTCAATATTCATTTATTCTCGCTTGTGCTTTGGTTCGCAGGTATGTTAGATATCACAGCATTTAATTTAAAAATAGTAAATAACATGCTGCAATTAAAGTTATTTATTTATTTTACATAAAATGTATCATATGTACCATATGAACTTGGGCTCTGTAAAAAAAAAGTATTGCTTCAGATACATTAGCCAAACATATGCCGATTAACTGAAAATGCCAAATATTGGCAATATATCGGTCGACCACTACTTACAATTGATTAGCTGAAGGTTCAAACTTCAACCAATCAAACAAACAAACGATGCAATAGTTGATAATGTCACATGAGCTCAATGTCGGTAAAACTCAAGATCTTTGAGATGTACGATGGATGTTATTATTAAGTTAAATTCCAGGACACAACAGGAATGATGGTAAAACATCTGGGAACAAATTGTTCCATCTCAGACTCATGTTTTATTCAAACATACTTTAAGGAGACAACCAAGAAAAAAAAAAAAAATCATCTAATTGAACAAACTTGAGTTTCTTTTTTTCTTCTCCTCCTCCTGTCTATTTATGAGTCTAATGCATTAACAGAAGAAGGGAGGGTGGCGTGGAGCCAAAGTAGAGGCGGTATTAGAGAAAGCTTTTAGGCGTTCTTGGCTGTGGTGGCCAAGCAGATGAGTAAGACTATCGATGGTTTTATCTGGACTCATTACGCTAAGAGCTGGAGAATGACAGGCGAGATGCCCTTGAGCTGATATTGAGGTATGACTGGACTGGACTCAACTGGTCTTGGCTGGACTGAGTAGGTATTGATCAAAAGTTGTTCATTCATTAACATCAACAGGAGGAGTATTCTGCTATGTATTGTGACCAGGGGACATACGGTTTAATTTTGACTGAAAATCTTCTGAACAGTGATGGTTGTGTGTATGAAGGTTGACCTGGGGGAACATCCTAAAAATCAGATATCAGCAGTTAGTTAAGTTACAGTGTTAGTAACATGGCTGGCTAAAGCCTGTTAGCGGTCTTTAATGTTCTCTCAGTCGGGCTGTGCCTTTGTTTTACTTGATAACTACTGCATGCTCTTTAATTTAAAGAGATAGTTCACCAAAATTTTTTTTTGTTGCCACTTATTCACCATTATGCCGTTCCAAAAGGCATGACACTGAAACACAAAATACACTTTGAAGAATCTTCACACTGTATTTTCCATACAATGAAAGCATAAAGTGACCAGGCGATGTCAGGCCTTAAAGAGAACACAAAATAGCTCAATAAAGTGGTCCAAACCACTTATTTACTATATTCAAATTCTTCTGAAGTTAGCTTTCTGCAAGGAACAGTAATGTCGTTATTCATCAAAAGCCTTCCCTTCCACTGTAGCTCTCACGTATTCAAACTTGATGTCAATAACACAGAATGCCATTGGTTAACATTAAATTTAAGTCTGTTTATAATATAAAGCTATCATATTGTTTCAGAAGACTTGAAATATAATGCATGAATAATATGGACTACTTTTGTTGGAATTTTCTGTGTAGTTCTGGAGCTTGACAGCATGTGGTGACTGCTTTCATTCTATGGAAAAAAATCAGCATGAACTTTCTTCAAAATTATTTGTGTTCCACCGAGAAAAAAAAAACCCTCATGTTTGGGGATTCGGTCTTTCAAATCTCGTAGAATGGTGGGTTTTCACTAATACTCACGATGAGGTTGCAGGTCCACGGATAGAAGTGAGTGGTCTTCGTCAGAGCCTAAAGCGTGTTAACGTCTGTGTTTTTCAACCTTTCTGGGACCAAATTTGAGGTAGTTCTAGCACAGCAGGCCTGAGGTGTATGATAATCTCTCCCCCAATCAAACATCAAGCAGGCAAGCAAGCCCCACCCTCATAGCAGTCAATCATTATCTAATGACAAGCATCCCATAAAGCAACACCCAATGCGAGGAAAAGAGAACATGAGCCATTATTCTGGCAGAGGAAACAGATAGTGCGCAGTGTTCAAAACGCAACACTTTCCGGAAACACTTTAGCAGCAAAGTCGGCATTAAAAGTTTGACATTGACATTTTTGGATAATTTAGGGAAATTGATAGGTGAGAAAACAGCAACAGTTGGCTCCCCAAGAGAGCAAAAAGCAAATGGCTAAATAGCACCCGTGCACCACAATTTATTGAGACTCCTGATTGATCCCACCTCAGGCAGCTGGCTGCTATTGCTGTCAGAGTGGGCGGTCTCAGGGGTGGGGCTGTCTGGGCGGGGCAGTGGTGGGGTGGGCGTGGCCTCTTCTGTCAGGACACTACTGGAGGACTCTTGCGACTGCTGGAGGGAGTCCATATGATTGGATACAGCGTCATCAGTCGCTGAGTCACTATTAAGCTGTGTAAAAAAGAAAAATGAATCAGTATTTAGCAAAATGTATCTGCTGTAGAATTCTCTGCCCTAAAGTAAGTGTTATGCTGCATGCACATAAAACGGATCAATGAAAAGTAGTTCCTGAGTTCTGTACTTCTTAATATTTAATTCGTCTTTTATCATGACAACATGCGGCATGCCAGAAAAATAATGTGAGCCTGGCAAGACCAATTACATTTCAACTTGCAGTCTTGTTCAAACAGTGTAGGAAGAAAGAGACAAAAACAGGAAAAGGAAAATGACTTTCACTCAGCAGCATTTAGACAATCGGTTTTCTTAAGCTCTGCTTAGTAGCTCATGCCCCATAGCAAGCAGAAGGGTGCAAAAACTTATTAGAGGTTTGAAATGTAAAAAAAAAAAAAAGTTTACGTGTAAACATTCATGCAGAAAAACTATTAGAATCCATTTAAGTAATGAGAAGGCCCACAAGGAATATGCTGTTTTTTTCTTTGCATATTTCGTTGATTTTTGAGGGAATAAACATGTTAAAACGTCTTCAATTAATATCTGGAATAAACTACATGATTTGCAGTGTGGAAGAGTCGATGATAGTTGTTGAAACTAATTTCACGTAAAACTTCACAGAATTTAGCAGAAAATTACATAGTGTTAGATGGGCACAGACCCAGATTAATTGACTCATGTTTCTGTGTGAGTTTATTGTATTCAGAACGAGTTGAAAGTATGTTAGTTTGTAATCTTTAGCCGGCAAGTGTACGATGCCATTTCTTGTTTTTAGGCTAAAAGTATAATCAAATTATACAAATAATTAATAAACACACAAGACATGTAAATGTATGAATGATTAATGTTTCAATTTAGTGGAACTCTGCAGAGTTGTGTGTGTGTGTGCAGATTCTGTGTGGGCCTCTAAATGAGATCATGCTGTCAAGGGTCTAAACAACTATGGCAAAGTTAGTATAAGAATGCAAAACCACTACAATTTATTAAAGTTACTCTGGCTAATAAAAAAGACAAAATAAAATGGGTCCCCATCACCATACTTACCCAAAACAAATAATGCAACAAAATGGAATTAAGGGTCAAAGAAGGTTTTGGAGTACTAAAAATGAATAGTTGGCTTGGAACACTGGAAGTGTGGGTTATGCAGAAAGCAAGCGTCTAACCCCGCCTAGGTAGGCCGTGGCAGCGTCTAAGCCCAATTTGGCGCACAGACACACCATGCCGGTGCCCCCTGTGTGGAGGGGGCCCAGAGGAGAGGGGACTTACGAGGTTGGAGCGGGTGAGAATCTGGCTAGCGCTCAGTACCTCCTCCTCAGATGACTCATCGGTGTCCTCCGGCTGGATGAGACTGGGTGTGCTGCCAGAATACTGGCAGTCCTGCAGAGACGGGATGTCACCTTTGTCAATGCTTTCCAGAGATCGACGCCTCACACCCCAGTTGAAGTTGTCCATGCTCTCCCCCTGCAGGTGGAACAGTAGAAAGCCAATAAGAGCAAAGCACTTCAACTTTTAACTGCACGCTGTGTGAATTATAGTGAAAATAAAGGATAAGAAATAAAATGAATACACTATACAAATCACAACACAATACGCACAAACACAGAGCACAGTGGGGTCAGTGAACAACAACAATGACCAATTAAAATTCTAAATTTTATATTCAAAATGTATATTCTATTTTGAATTAAAATTGTTCTTATGCAACATCCATGTACTTGTGAAACTCATTAGCTACAAGTTTAAAAACAAACCCACTTGATTGGCTAGCGGAATCACATTTCATTTTGTGAAATTTCTGAATGGGCAAATTTTCAAACGAATGATGAGGCCAATCAATTATAGAACAAAACACAAACTTTTCCCTGAACACTGCTTAAAACTTACCTGAAGCTCCTGGACGCAAAAGAGGAAGAAAGATAACAAGAGTGTTAGGGAGAGTTAAGACTCAGAGATAATGTGGAGGCACACAAACGGACACAGGTGATGTCAGAGAAATACAAACACACATAGACTCTCTCTTTGTTAAGAATGAAACATGAATCAGTTCTGAGATGCTTGCAAGAAAAGACTTTGAGGATTGTTTGTTAATTATCAAAATATGTGGCAACATGCCCAGAGCATCAGTGCTCACCTCTCCATCCTCCAACTCAACATCCAGGAAGTCAAAGTCCTTGAAGACACCAAACTGCTGTTCACTTCCTGCATCTTCTGCTTGCACTTCCTCCTCCTGTGTCACTTCCTCTACAGTGGGGATCAGACTGGTCTGTTGGTCACCTGCATCCAAATCCTCATTTGAAGAGAACACCACCTGCAGAAAAGAGGTGTAATTAGCAATCACTAAAACTATACAACCTGATAATGTTATGAATACAAGAAGGAAAACTTACAGAGGGGTTTTTAGGCATGCCAGACTCTGGACCGCACAGAGACAGGACGTTCATCAGTTTCTCCCGTGTTCTTCTCTGGAAGCAGATAACAACAAATATCACCATTAAAATAAGAGTTGAAATAAAAAAGCAATCAAAGCTGCAGTTGGTTAATTAAGAATTGACAGATTTTCATAATGGTTGACCATACCTGTGAGAGCTGTGGCCTCTTCCAGCTGACTGGCACCAACCCATTTGAATTGGAGCCAGAGGAAGTAGAGGAGGTGCTTCTTGTCACGGCAATTACCTGGGGTTTTCCATTACGCCCCATTGCACTTCGCTGGTCTCCATACTTGTGACCTATAATAGGAGTCTGTGGGTCAAATGTTAAAAACAATGTCAAAAAGCTACAATGATGAGTATATAAAAAAAGTTTTCAAACTACAATAGTCATACATGAAGCTTTCAAAAATTTGAGGTTGGTAAGAGTTTGGGTAACACTTTAGAATAGGGAACACTTATTCACTAATAACTACGACTTTTCCCTCAATAAACTCCTAATTTGAAATAGTTAGTAGGTAGTTGTTACATGTAGTATAAGGCATTAATATGTGCTTAATTTGTACTAATAAATAGCTAATATTCTAGTAATATGCATGCTAATAAGCAACTAGTTAAGAGACCCTAAAATAAAGTGAAGATTTTGTTCATGTTTCTGAAAAAAGAGACTCAGAAATACAGTAAAACGGTAGTAATGTCAAATATTTTCATAATTTTAAATAACTGTTTTCTATTTTAATATATATTAAAATGTTAATTATTCCTGTGATGCAAAGCCACTACTCCAGTCTTCAGTGTCACATGATCCTTCGGAAATCTAATATGCTGATTTGCTGCTCAAGAAACAGCTTATTTGTATAAACGTTTTCATATTTTTGGGGAAATTGATACTTTTTTTGATTAACAGAAACTTCAAAATAACAGCATTTATTTGAAACAGAAATCCTTTGTAACTTCACTTTTGATAAATGTAATGCATCCTTGCTAAATAAAATTATTAATTTCATTTTAAAAAACCTTACTGATCTCAAACTCTGAGCAGTACAAATAAATAAACTAAATAAAAGTGACTGAAGACAGAAGATGGCAGGCCAAGCACCTCTGAGATGTCAAAGTGGAAGTCCAGCGTTTTTCCTGGCAGTTCTTTAGATGAGTTGTTGAATATGCGAGTGAAAGCGATCTCCGGGGAGCTGGTCGACTCAGTGCTATAGGAGCGCTGCACCTCATCAGGAACCACCAGACTCGCAGAGCGGGACACCACTAACTTCAGAATGTTCTGGGCCTCCTTCCAGTACGGGCTCTGTAGCAACGCACAGACACAACACACAACAAAACACTTGAGCCATTTTTCACCATACCTCCCCTCTTTTTTCCTGATTTAATGAGATAAAAAGCTTCAATAAAGACCACAGGGGAGGAAAGTGATGATGCAGCTTAAAGTTCCTCAAAAAGCAAACAGCTCCCAGGCCTTTCATACAGACAAATACATACTACAGTCCACTGTGCACTACTACAAACACACCCCACAGGCAATGGAGAACAGATAAAGGAATTCAAATACACACGGAATGCTCTGTCTTCACAATCTCTTGAAATGGGACAGGCATACTAATATAAATCATTGGAGGGACTGATGTTCTTCTGAGTGTTGACAACTGAAAGAGTAAGCTGTACACAGACCTGAACATATTTGCCAATGATCTTCATGATCTCCAAATTGAACTGTTTGACAGGAGCAGCAGACAGGTCAATGTGACTCAGTAGACTGTAGATGATCTGTAGCAAAGACTGCTGCATGCTGTTCAGGCCCTTCTCCAATAGCTGAAACAAAAGAGGTCAAAAGGCAAGAAATATATATATATATATCAGAAAAATGTGACTTGAGATGTTATCATTCTGTTGCAGTCTTGTTAAGTGTGCAAATATATACATTTATTTTATTGCTGCTGTATTATTTAATTTTATTGCTGTCTGAAAAACAGATATTTTTATTGAATCCAACTGCATGAGTTAATGTATGTCAATCAATTTCCTCTATTCAAATTTACCTCAGCTAGGTATGTGACCAGGTTAAAGGTGATTTCAGAGAAGGAGTCGTGCAAGTAGCGGCACACCACGTTGATCCAGTTGGTGCTGTCTCTGGAGTAACTATGCGTTGAGTACAAGCTCATCATGTGTGCCAGGTTGGCCAGTGTGGCTGACTTTTCTTCAGCACACACTTTGGCGATCCGATCAGCCGTCTCCTTACAGAACCCTGTGGGGTTGTCAAAGTGCTGGACCAGATGTGGAAGCAGGCACAGGATATTCAGAGGAAAACCTGACAGGAAATATGTTCAGAAAATAAATATATGGCTACACCCCGAAAGAGATATTGATATTGAACCATGGGTGCACCTGCTAGCTGTGAGGGGTCTATGAGCGTGTGTCGGGACACAGTGATGAGTTTACTGAGGAGGTGAATCGTGAGCTCCTGTGTTGCAGCTGAAGTGAAACCCTTCAGGAAGAGTGTCAGCAGGCCGGGGAAGTTGTACCACTTCAGTTTGGCCTGCACTCTCTCCAGCTTCTCTCTGCTGTCCGGCTTCTCCAGGGGCATCTGGGCCAGCAGTCGGTTCAGCAGCCTGAGTGCCAGCAAGTACTCAAACTCATAATCGGACTCCAGCAGTGACGCTGCAATCCAGAAGACCGTCGCCATCAGGATGGTGGGGTCAGTTGGTGGCACCACCTCACCAGATCCTCCTCCAGTTCCACCCCCGCCTCCTCCTCTTACACCTCCTCCATCGCCACGAACACCATCTTCTCGTAATGATGATAAGCTTCGTGTGCGGGCTAGATTTCCGTGGCTGCCACCCAGACGGTCGGCTACATCGAGGGTATTGCTGCGGTGGCGGTCTCCCAGGCGTTCACCCATCAGACTGGCACGGAGCGAGTTGCTGCGAGCGTGGCTGTAATGGACATGCAAGACACTTCCACTGCCAAGGTTCAGCTGACCAGTACTTTTCCTGTTATTGGCAAATTTGGTGCCCTGCAGAGGATCATGGGAGGCCCTACAGAGGTGGAGACAGCGTCTCAGGTTTATTTGGGTAAAAAAATGTGTTATATATGAGGAGAAATAATGTTTTTATGATTTGTCATAGCAGAGCATGTCTTACTGTGAGAGTGCAGTGAGCAGGTCGTAGCTCTTCATAGTTTCAGCAAGAGTGTCTATACCAGCCTCTAGTGTCAACAGTAACTCGATAACAAAACCCTGCAAGAGAGATGAAATGTTTGACTATGACTGTTTAGAGATCCACACTTAGCAATGCCTGAGAACAGTGCAGAGGTTTTGTTCACATGTCTGATTGAGCCAACATGCACACTGATTTAAGTCTGAAATAAAGTAAAATCTAAAGTAGTAGACTTAAGTAGATGATGTTTTGTTGAAATTGCAAGAATGAATCTTGGAAGGACCCAAGGATATTATATCCTTTATATTATTATATCCTAAATTGTTATTTTCATTAGAAAAATACATTGTTTAAAATACACATTTCTATTAATTTAAATACACTTTTATTAATTTAAATAAAAGTAAATTAGTTATTTAAAATTATATTTATATTTATTTAATAGAGCAAAAGCTTAGTAAAAATAAAAAAAACAATATATTGATATGGAAAAAGAAATATATTCAAATATACATAAATGCAAACTATACCTTACAATATATATTGTATACTTTACTATATATATATATATATATATATATATATATATATATATATATATATATATATTGCCTAAAATGACTACCTAGGGCCAAGTATGTTGGTAGGGCAAGTACTGGCCCGATCAGGTCAGAAGAAAAAAATCCTCATTGTTGAGGCCTGCTGTTGCTGTATCTTTCTTATCAGTACTTCTGGAAGACTAGGACATTTCTATATACCTGAGCCTCTTCCCCTGGATCTCCCACAGTCTCTACCAGACGAGAAAGCACATCTGACAGTGTGGAGGCTGTGAGTGGCTGTTTCAGTGCTCTGAAGATCTGGAAAGAGCGACCAGCGTAATGCCGTGATGAGCAGGACAGAGCTGTCTGCAGAGCAACTTCACTCAGTTCCTGCTCCAACTGGTAACCTAATCAAACATGCAGCACATCACAACCACAGCCGAAATATTTCAATTCTCTTAAAGAAAAAAAAATTGCATTCCTTCATATGGAAGTTGGTCCTGTACAGTGCAGTGAAATTAGAATATATTGTGTCTTACCGGACGGTGTCTGTTTGAAGACGTTGACAACATGGCGGAGGAATACACTAAGCTGATCAGCACTCTTGATGTTGGGGTTTTTGGGAGAGACGTCTTCATGGTTCCACAGCGGACCACGTTTCCTATGGGCCAACCAATCAGAAGAAAATAATTAGAGGAAGTGACACAACAGGAAATGTCTAACATAGAACAAAGGCAAAGCAGGCTCACACAACTCTCAGTGAACAACCATTATGTAAAAAAAACACTCCGAATCAAACATTCACACAGATGAGACTGAGCACACACACACACACACACACACACATGCAAAGCAACAATACCCTCTCCTGTTAGACATGGCTGCAGGCAGAGGAAAAAATACAGTATCTTAACAAAAAATAAATGTACATTCAATATGTATCCAGCGAAACTTGGCAGGAACAACATTGATTATTTAAAAAAAAACACACTGTTAATTAAATCTAAAGTTCTGTATTTTGATGTTAAAACACTTCCCTTCCCATCTTTTTATGCAAAGACAACTATGAGAAAGTCATAAACATCGTGTCTTATCATGTACTCCAGTAGGACATAATATTACTAATACTAAAAACTAAATGTTTTATTTATACATTTGTTATTCACTTCTATCCACAGCGACTTGGGGCCAATTGCTCCGAAAAGGTATTTGGTGATACGGCCAAAAATATTACAATATTTTTGATATTTATCATGACGTAAACATAACTTGTTTGTTTACAAGTAAACTCCAAAGGATAGACTACCTTTTAATTTTTATTTTTTCTGGATTCTGTGTTTTACAGTTTAATACAAATCTATCCCCAAAAATGGTGTGTAATAAAATTAATTCATAAAACTTTAACAATTTAATCAATCGGTTAAAATGCCAATATTAAATGAAAATATAACCCTAACCTTCGATTTTTCATCAAAGAAGGAGCACAACAAAACTTGTATAACCTATAAATGTAAAAACAAACAAACAAACAAACAAAAAAATAGCGAAAATGTTTTTCCTTAAAATAATAACTCAATGTTATGTTTTAATGCATGCATTTAATATTTTTAAATGCATTACTATTATCATTACTATCGATAGGCACATTTCACAATAGACAATAGTAATATATTTCTGTCATAATTGTTTTAAATTTCTTAAAGTTAAAGCAAACATTTATTTATGTGGATTGTCATGGAGAGCTTTGAGCCATTATTAGGCTCTGTAACCCAATTCTTTCTTTGCCAGAAGCACTCTTGAACATACAAAACTCTCAAGCAGGATTGCATGTTATTGGTTAAAATGTTTGGTATATTCAGCATTTAGATAATGAAATCACAACCCTAAGAGGGAGAATTTGACAGACTGGCCTGCGGAGACCCCTCACCTTGAGCTGATGAACTCAATGAGGTTTTTGACCTTCTCGTCCTGCTCTGCAGACAGGTCCACTTCATTAAGGAGAGTAGGGGGGAGGTGGGGCAGCACTGAGCTGCCCAGACTGATACTAGAGGATGTGGAGCTAGAGCTCAGGCCAGAGTCTGTCATTGGAGACGGCTGGTAGTCTGGCATCAGCTCTGTAACACCTGGGAGACAAGCCAATGCACAATTATTTATTACTGTAATATATTACTTATTATTATTATTATAATTAATTACTATCAATCAGTTGTATAAGAGCACTGAGGCAGACAGATACTGCAAAACACCTTTGCTTTTAAGTACCTGTGAGGTTGAACTCCTGAAGAGTGGGTTTGACTGTCAGAACTCTGGGCTCGTTCAGCTCACGGTTGCGAAGAAGTACAGATGCTAGTGACTGGATGCTGCTGTTGGTGCCCTGGACGACCAGCAGGTGGAGCAGTAAACGCTTGCAGTGCTCATAGACCTCCGGGTGCTGATGGTCAAAGCCTACAAGCACAAATATGCATTTCAGGACAAACAATGTGGAAAATTCCAGTGATGATGGTTATTAATAAACTGTACAGTTGTGTATGTGTTACCTATAAAGATGGCATGCAGTAGCAGGTGAAGGTATGAGCTCCATTCCACTTTGACCCCGTGGTCCACAATGAGGTCGGTCAGCAAGATCACAGCAATGTTACACCTGTAAAAAATGGCAATGAGTTGTCAGCGATCAAAGGTCAAGGAGAACAACACGGAGTCTGATTTAGGACACAATGAGTATGTCGAGTCACCTGTGCAGGGAGACTCCAGGTGTGGTGGTCTCAGGCAGGTAATCGACCAGAGGTGACCAGCAGCCACCAGTGGGAGGAAATGGGAGGGGCTCTGGCCGGTTATGGTCCATCACCTTTAGACGCCAGTTAGCGTAGACAGGCATAGAGTCACCTACAGAGAGAAACAACATGTTCATACAATACCATTCAAAGGTTTGAGTCATCTAGTATATATATATAGGAGTCTGACTGAGTATTTTTTTGGTCAGAGCAGGAGCAACATCAGAAGTTTGAGGACAGTGATGTTAATGTACTCACTCTTCTCCTCCTCATAGGATCCTCCCGAGCTGCTGCTGTAACGGGACTCCAGACGATGGTGCTGTCTGTTCAGATTACTGTTCAGACCAGTGTAGATGTCCAAATGAGTGTAACTGTGCAGAGATACAGAAGTTACATTCAGGTTCCACTTAACAACTTCATCTAGTACTTTTGAGGAAGCAACAAATAAAGAAGAACCAGTCAGCAATAGCTGATAAATTGTTCTTGGTTTATTTTTAGTAGGATTAGTAAAAAGTAGTGACTTATGTTTTTTGCTTGTTTGTTTGTTTGTGTGTTTATAAATGGAACATATTTCCTAAATCTAGAATCAGTTTACCTGTCCTCCATGTTGGAATCTTTGATTTTGCTCTCATGGTGTCCATCAGGTCCAGGTACCATGGTGTTACTACTGGACGTTGTTCCTGGAAAGAGCCAAACATTTAATTTAAAAATGACAGTGAAAATGTGATTGCTTCCTTAGATCACCCGTTTATCAGACACTTTTCTGTAATCTTTGGGTTTCCTAAATAGGTCCTACTTGTCTTATGATTCTTAAACTAATTTGTATATAGGTCATGTTGAGTAAAAAAGTGGTCAGAGTATACATATATACTGTACCTGATGTAACAGAAGGGATCTTGTAAGAAGAAGTAATGCGGTAGTAAGGTGGGTTATCCATATGAGTGACAGCTGAGGATACAGGATCAGTTAGCTCCAGCTCATACATTAACTCCTCCAGCAGCTGCATCGTCTTATCTCTGCCCAGATACACCACCACACGCTTCACCTGCAAAATATTAGGAAACGCCTTCAGAATCACTACAGCATGGAACAGACTAAGTTATTAAGTAACATGGCCAAAGTCACAAGTGCGGCTCATCTTGCTTAAAGGATTGAGTATCAGGCCAGGACAGGGGTCACTCACATAAGGCAGGAGACTCGGTTCACTGTTGACACCAGACATGCTGATGAGGAAGTGCAGGATGATCTTTAGATTTTTAGGCCAGCTGTCAGCTAAAGTGGTCCAGACGTTCTCAATCTCTGACCATGCAAATTCATCACCATACTGTAAAATCAGACCATATGAACATTCATGCAATGATCACCTTAAAAACAGGTATAAATATTAGTAAATGTGTTAAAATAATATATTTCTATAAAATAAAATAAAAATAAAATGAAACAGAAAAGGGGAAAATGATAGGAAAATTATGTTTTCTATAGAAATGTATATTCATTATAGTTATTCACACTTGTACCACAGTCAGCACATAGTCACACATGTAGCATGCGTGCGTTTACCTTTGCAGTCATGAACATTAGGTTGTTGAGGATCATGGTAGTGGCATGTGGTGAACCCCAGCCCTCTCCTCTCAGCCAGCGACGGCTGTTCACCATCATCATCTCTCTCTCATGGGCGTCCTCCTCTTCCTGTGTTGACGAAGGTTCCTCTTGACGTCGTGCTGAAGGCTTGAAGTCCATCAGCTCTATGTTGTTCATCCAGGGTAAGAGGTAATGCAGCATCACCTGCCGGCCACCAGGGTGCGCTGTCTGGATTCTCTGACTCACCTCTGATTAAAAAACACAGAATCTTATTACAAACACAGTTAATGTGAGAGGAAAACTCTGAAATTTTGACTCACATAAAGTTATTACCAGTGTTAGATTTACTGAGCATTACATTTATACGGGTTTGTGTACATTGCTGTTCAAAAGTTTGGAATCAGTAAGATTTTTGATATTTTATTTAAATATGTTTCTTACGCTCATCAAGGCTGTATCTATTTGATCAAAAATACAGAAAAAAAAAAAAATGTGTGAAATATTATAGAAAAAAGTATCACAGGTTCCAAAAAATATTGAGCAGCACAACAGTTTCAACACTGATAATAAATCAGCATATTAGAATGATTTCTGAAGGATCATGTGACACTGAAGACTGGAGTAATGGCTAACGAAAATTCAGCGCTGCATCACAGAAATAAATTAGATTTTAAAATATATTAAAATAGGAAACCAATGTTAGAAATTGCAATAATATTTCTCAATATTACTGTTTTTCTGTATTTTTGATCAAATTAATTCAGCCTTGATGAGCATAAGAGACTCCATTAAAAAAACATTAAAAAATCTTATTGATCCCAATCTTTTTAACGGCAGTGTATGTACCTGAGAAGATGGGAAGGGTGAGTTCAGGGTAGGTCCGTGCCAGTTCTTCACTGAGCTGGTAGTAGGACACTGAGTACAGGTGAGGGAGAGGGGAGGCTGGAGACAAGACCCCATCGGTACGCTGGATCTCCAGTTTATGGGCGTAACGGAACAGTTTGGGCTCCAGGATCTAATACACAAACATATGATTTTATTTACCCAATTGTACACTCTTGGTGTCCTTCGACAGAAAAAAAAGCTTAGAAATCTCTACTGACCTGCAGTAGCTTGCATGGCGACCTCATAGATGTCTCTGGAAGAGTCAGCAGCTTTAAACAGGATGAGATTCAGCAAAACCACAGTGTCAAACTGGTAATCCCTGCAAGAGACCAACAAACACACAGTATTCCTTTAACCTGAATTACTGACACAAATTCAATCACAATTTACCACAAGAACGTTGCAATACGTACCTGCTATGAAATACATTGGCAATGGCTCTGAAGCAGCCTGAAGCGACTCTGCGTGAGCCAGTGTAGCAGCGATCCACCGCCCAGAACATCAGATTGCTTTGGTCTGGGTTCAGCTCTAATAACAACATCACGGCCTCACAACCCAACTGATGCACCTGAGCACAAACATACATGCATGCGACCAGTTCACGAAAGTTGATTTGTTAGTGATGCTAATGTCAGAACGTGAGTTAACTGCATTTACCTTGCGGTCTTGAGAATCTAGAATGTTGTCCAGCCACTTATACAGATACCCATCAGAGGACAGGCCAACGTTATCAGCCACCGGACCACAACACAGCACCGCAGACATGGCCTGTGCAGACACACATCATACACCATATTCAGACTCTATGAGAGTGATATCTGTGGTGACCGCAAATGTGTGTTTTGTGAGATTGTACCTTTAGTGCACAGTACTGGTGTCTGTTGATCTGCATGTTGCGGTCGCTGTATCGGTCCAGTGGTGTGAACATGATGCTGAAGGGTCCAGCCCAATGACTGAAGAGCATGAACAAACTATGTCTCAGTGACTGCTGAGGGAATATACTCCTCCTCTGATGCACTGCAGAAACACAATCATGAGATCAGTTGAAGTTATATCAGTGAACTTGCTTTAAGAGCTATTAACACTAAGAGTTTCTGTGGCTGTGTACCTGGTACATTCTGTATGATGTTGGCCACTAGGGCACTGAAGTGAGAGCGGATGTCTCTCAGTGTGTCTGAATCTTTGTCGTTCTCAGCCTCCAGAAGCTGTCGGGTGAGATCCACATATTCCAGCAGAGTGCTGTTCAGAGAGTGAGACTCCCCGTCCAGACCACCACTTGCACTGCACAGAGAATACACAAACACCTTACCGTTTAGGATACAAAAAGTGCTAGGTATGAAATTAGCCTTAGCAAAACAAAGGAGTTTAGAAATTTTGTTCCAAATATCATTTGCATCATAGAATGATGTTAAAACACAATAGATCACTTGAAATGCAATGGAAATGTTTGTGACTTTCACAATATATGTATGTATGTATGTATGTATGTATATGTATATATGTATATGTATATATATATAAATTGTGAAATATTTTACAATTTAAAATAAATGTTTACCGTTTAATTATATTTATTAAACTGCAATTTATTACTTTGATGGCAAAGCTTTTATATCAGCATTTAAAGCTGAATTTATCATTCAGCATCATTATCATTATTTAAGAAATCTGTCATCATCCCTGTGCCTAAGAACAGTAAACCCTCTTGCCTGAATGACTATCGCCCAGTTGCCCTCACATCAACAGTCATGAAGGTTTTTGAGAGACTTTTAAAGAAACACATATGCTCCTCCATCCCTGCTACTTTGGACCCTCTCCAGTTTGCCTATCGCCCAAATAGGTCTACTGATGATGCCATCTCTCAGGTACTGCACTCTTCCCTCACACATATTGACAGCAAAAATGGCAACTATGTCAGACTGCTATTCATTGACTATAGCTCAGCTTTCAACACTATAGTCCCCACCAAGCTAGCTGTCAAACTCTCAGACCTCGGCCTAAACACTTCACTCTGTGACTGGATTCAAGACTTCCTCACCGGCAGACCACAAGTGGTGAAAATGGGCCAGTTCACCTCCAACTCAATCACCCTGAACGTAGGAGCCCCGCAGGGCTGTGTCCTGAGTCCCCTGCTCTACTCTCTCTACACACACGACTGTGTGTCCTCTCACAGCTCCACTTCTATTGTTAAATTTGCTGATGATACTGTGGTTCTGGGCCTCATTTCCAACAATGATGAGACCGCATACTTGGGTAAGGCAGAGAGACTTACATCATGGTGCCAGGACAACAGTCTCTCTCTGAACGTGAGCAAAACTACAATCAGCAAAAAAGCTGATTGTAGACTTCAGGAAGAGACAGCAGCGGCCCTACACTCCTCTTATGATCAGCGGGACCCCTGTGGAGAGGGTGAGCAGCTTCAAGTACCTCGGTGTAAACATCTCCGAGGACTAGGGTTGGGTACCGAAACCCGGTACCAATATGGCACCGGTACCTATGTAACCAGTATGTACTAGAACCGAATCAGAACGCAGATTTCGGTGCCTCATTTCGGTGCCATGCCTGAGCGAGCTATTAAAATATTTGTCCTTTGTTTCTCCGAAACTCACGTAAGAAGCATCACAGGCTACAACTACAAATATTTCAGCAAAATGTATATTTTAGTCAGAGTTATTGCGCTCCTATTTCATTGCGCGCCGTCTGTTTGGCGCGCACGGCGGCGCTCATTAAAGTCTGTGAAGTTTAGCAGAGAATCGCAAAGCAGAAGCTCACGCACTTCTGACAGCAAAATGGAAATATTTCCATGGCTTTCTAACATTTACAGATGGAGAATATACCTGTGAATTGTAAGTTATGCATTACGGAAAACAGCAAACACATTAAACAGCGCGAGAAGCATCTCTGTCAGCGGCACACAGCCTTTCTGTCAGAGCATCTGTGAGCGCGAGCCGCTTTAAACTGAAACTATAAACTATAGGCTACTGTATCTTACGAGTTTTTTTATAGCCCTTCATATAAAGCTTGTCACATGTTTAGAACAAATTGTATGATGCACTTTCTCCACAGTTCAGTCCGTGTCCTCCCTAGATATTTTATCAGATGTGCTCGTATCAAACTACTGTATATCAATATTAACTGTATTGCTTCATAATAACGTATCGATTATAAAGAATATATCGATATATAGTACAAACTCTATATACCGCCCAGCCCTAGCTTTAATTAAAATGCCTAAAGCTAAAATTCTCTTGTATTCGCGTTTTTAAACCCGTTTAAACCAACAAAAGAGAACATAACCTTTTTAGTCCACAACACCAGTTAAATGCTTCCTTTTGTGATCTGATAGCTTCTTGTCACAGAATGAGGCAGAACATATGTTCCATAGGCTACTAATGCATTGATTAGCAATGGATTTTAAATATACTTAATTATTATGAAAATACCAGAGATGGCTTGAATAACACAGACAAACTATATACAGTGCCCTCCACTAATATTGGCACCCTTGGTAAATATGACCAAAGGCGGCTGTGAAAATAAATCTGCATTGTTTATCCTTTTTATCTTTCATTCAAAAAATTCCCAAAATTCCAACCTATCATTGAAGTAAAACAATTGAAAGTGGGGAGAAAATCTCATGATGAAATAAATGCTTTCACTATTTCATGTTGGCCACAATTATTGGCACCCAATTATTGCAACGTCCTTTTCCCAGCACAACAGCTCTGAGTTTTCTCCTATAATGCCTGAAGAGTTTGGAGAACACCTGATAAGAGATCAGAGACCATTTCTTCATACAGAATCTCTCCAGATCCTTCAGATTCACAGCTCCATGACGGTGCTTCTTCTCTTCAGTTCACCTCACTCATCTTCTACAGGGTTCAGGTCAGAGGACAGAGACAGCAATGGTAAAAGATTCATTTTGTGCTCAGTGACCCATTTTTGTGTTTATTTTGATGTTTGTTTTGGATTGTTGTCCTGGTGGAAGATCCAAACATGGCCCATTATAAGATTTCTAACAGAGGCAGTCAGGTTTTGATTTTTTATCTGTTGGTATTTGATAGAATCCATGATGCCATGCATCTGAACAAGATGTTCAGGACCTCTGGCAGAAAAACAAGCCCACAACATTAAAGATCCAGCAGTATATTTAACCGTGGACATGGGGTACTTTTTTATCCCTGTTTGTACTAAACTCATCTGGTGGGTTTGCTGCCAAAAAGCTCTTTTTTCAGTTTCATCTGACAATAGAAGCCAGTGCCATTTGAAGTTCCAGTCGTGTCTGACAACTGAATTTGCTGGAGTTTGTTTTTGGATGAGTGAGGACAATTTTTCTTGAAACCCTTCCGAACAACATGTGGTGATTTAGGGGATGTTTGATTTTTTTTTTTTTAGGTTTCTGACCCCAAGACTCAACTAATCTCTGCAATTCTCCAGCTGTGGTCCTTGGAGAGTCTTTGGCTACTCAAACTCTCCTCCTCAGCGTGCATTAGGACGATATAGACACACGTCCCCTTTCAGGCAGATTTTTAACATCTTTAGTTGATTGGAACCTCTTAATTATTACCCTGATGGTGGGAATGGAGATTTTCAATGTTTTAACTCTTTTCTTACAACCACTTTCTATTTTGTGATGCTCAACAATCTTGTTCTTCACATCAGAAATATATTTTTTGCTTTTTCTCATTGTGATGGATGATTAAGGGAATTTGACCTTTGTGTTCCTCATATTTATAATCCTGTGGAACAGAAAGTCATGGCTGGACAATTTCATGCTCCTAGTCACCCTGGTGTGCTAAAAAATGTAAATATGAATGGGAATATACTTCAGAGATATTTTACTCATAAGAATTTCTAGGGGTGCCAATAATTGTGGCCAACATTCATTGGAGAAAAACATTTATTTCACAATGAGATTTTCTCCCCACTTTCAATTGTTTTACTTCAATGATAGGTTAGAATTTTGTGAATTTTTTGAGTGAAAGATCAAAAGGATAAACAATGCAGATTTATTTTCACAGCCGCCTTTGCTCATATTTATCAAGGGTGCCAATATTAGTGGAGGGCACTGTATTGTCGTTGTCGAGTGTTTAATGTATTTGTTTTATCAATCAAAACGTTTATATCTTCTGTTTACTTATATCTTCTGTTTACTCTGTTCTTGTGGCTCAGTGGTAGAGCATTGCGTTAGCAGCGCAAACGGTTGTGGGTTTGATTCCCAGGGAACACACATACTGAAAAAAAAAAATGTATAGCCTGAATGCACTGTAAGTCGCTTTGGATAGAAGCATCTGCTAAATGCATAAATGTAAATGTACTGTTACAGGAATAGCATTGCCTTTGTCCATATTGGGGATTTCTTGGAGCTTCATTAGTTCCATATACAGTGTGTGTGTGAGTATATATATATATATATACTGTATATATATATACTGTATATATATATATATATATATATATACACTGTATATATATATATATATATATATACATAAAACAAGTATCGGTTCAGGCACCGGCACCGTTTTAAAAGTATCGATTTGGCACCGGTATCGAAAAAAACCCAAACGATACCCAACCCTACCGAGGACCTGACTTGGACTGCACACATTCAAACACAGGTCAAGAAAGCCAGGCAAAGACTGTACCATCTGCGACAGCTGAGGAAATTCAGGGTCTCACCAGCAATCCTGAAAACTTTCTATTCAGGGACCATAGAAAGTGTATTGACTCAGTGCATCTCAGTATGGTATAGTAACGCCATAAATCAGGACTGCAAAGCTCTGCAGAGAGTTGTGCGCATCTCAGGGTCTGCCCTCCCCTCTCTGCAGGACATCTACCTCAAACGCTGCAAAAGCAGAGCTGCAAAAATAATCAAGGACTCAAATCACCCCGGTAACCGTCTTTTCATCTCACTGCCATCTGGCAAGCGCTTCAGGAGCATGACGGCAAAAACTGAGAGACTGAGGAGGAGCTTCTTCCCTCAGGCCATCAGGCTCCTAAACTCAGTCTCATAACATCTACAGGACTCAATTTAATAAACTGTAAAAACATTCATTATTCTCCATCATCCGCATTGCTGCTATGTGTACATACCCGGTACAACCTGTTTTGCACATTCCTCTTGCACATCCCTGTTTATATTAATATTTATTAAATCCACAGTAGACTGTATTGCACATTTTATTTTATTTCATTGCACATTTACTCTTTATTTTTTTTATTTATTTTTTTCTTACTTTTTCTATCTTACCCTTACCTATATTTATGTATATATTCTCTTGTGTTATGTTTCATTTTTTTGCACTGTCCATTGAGCGGACCTGTCCTGACCTACATTTCACTACTGATTATACCCTGTATGATTGTGTATGTGACAAATAATAAAGAACCTTGAACCTTGAACCTTATTCCAGTCTTCTGTGTCACATGATCATTCAGAAATCATTCTAATATGCTGATTTGGTGCTCAAGAAACATTTCTTATTATCAATGTTGAAAACAGTTGTGTTACTTAATATTTTTATGCAAACCTTGATACATTTTTACTGCCCCCAATAGAAGTATACATGTTGTTAAACTTACGTCTGACTGATGACTCCAGAATCGGCCAGTAGCTCAAAAATCCGGACCAGCTGGACTCTAAGAATATCACGACGCCGGCGTCGCTTCACGTTCTGTAGAAACAAAAAAAACACAAAGATCAATAAATTGTTTAGATTTGCAACTGTATTATGAATAGATGGACAACAAGCTTGCATTTAAATTGTCTAGTTGAAACATTTATCCTCACAGGCATGGATTCCTTCACAGGGTCAAGTGTCAAACTGTGGTGAACTCACCTCTGGCCTTCTCTCAAGCGCTTCTTTAATGATGGGGTTTAACTCCTCCAACAGCTCTCTGTAAGACACCACTGGGTTAAAACGCAATTACACACAATATAATTATGTATGCACTTTTTCTACTTTTTTCTGCACTTTGTCAGGTGATCTTAAGAAGTACCTGAAGGCAACAGGGTTGGTCCTGCCAAGCCCCAGGACGAGAGACTCCGTGATGTCCATGCTCTCAGAGCGCATCATGGGAACCACATGCTTGAACAAGGAGGAAGGGGACGGAATGCTAATGATCTGCAAAGACACACACATGTACACAATATGGTGTCCCAAATCAGGAAATGTGCAAATATATATTACATTCAACAATACTAATTATTGTATTCTGACATTACAGCTGGTAGGGTGCCATGACCTCTGACCTTTGAGTCGTAACTGTATCCGCTGTCTGGGGTGGATGCCAGCGTTTCAGGTGGGGAGCAGCGTACAGAGCCAGGGGCTGATGAGGAAGAGGATGAAGATGAAGAAGAGGTGGCAGAACTGCAGCAGAGGATTAGGTAGTTCCTCCAAAGGCCCACATATGAGTCACTACTACTGCTCATGCTGTTCACCTTCTTAGCATTGATCGGGCTGCTGCAAGGTCAAAGGTCACACAGGAAAGTCACATAATCTGTATCTGTATATCATAAACAAACAGTTTGACAAATAAAAAGAAGAACGATTTTTATGTAGTCACATATGGCTGTTTATAACTATGTAATAATAAGTTGTTTTATATAAAAGAAAATTATGAAATATTAATTCTCACATTAATATAGTGAAAACAGAGTGGAAAATTAGAATACAATTTAAATTATTATATGTGACCCTGGACCACAAATCCAATCATAAGTCGCACGGGTATATTTGTAGCCATAGCCAACAATACATTGTATGGATCAAAATTATAGATTTTTCTTTTATACCAAAAATCATTAGGATATTAAGTAAAGATCATGTCCCATGAAGATATTTTGTAAATTTCCTACTGTAAATATATCAAAACTTAATTTTTGATTAGTAGTATGCATTGCTAAGAACTTCATTTGGACAACTTTAAATGCAATTTTCTCAATATTTTGATTTTTTTGCACCCTCAGATTCCATATTTTTAAATAGTTGTATCTCAGCCAAATATTGTCCTATCCTAACAAACCATACATCAATGGAAATCTTATTTATTCAGCTTTAGATATTCAGATGTATAAATCTCCCTTATGACTCTTAAGACTGGTTTTGTGGTCCTGGGTCCCATTTATTATATTTTATATTTATTACCTGGATGTTTACTGAAATTTTACATCTTTAAAAAATTTGTTTTAATCTATCTGACAACAATGGCTATCAAATATAGATTTAAGACAGTAAGATACTGTATAATTATTTTTACCCATGTCACCCAGCCCTACTAGAGACACATTTGAATGTAAAAACATACTTGATGTCAACTTGTGGTGAGAGCAGCTGAAGGCGTGTGGAGGCGAAGACCCAAGCGTAACTCAGCGCAGTGGGGCAGTGCTTGGGCAGGTGTTCTTGCCGCAGGTAACTAGACAGGCTGATGACCCAGGGGTCTTGACCTTGCGTCACATGGGCAAACACCCAGATGTGGGAGGGGCTTACCACATCAAACTGGTGGCTGATGGGAGACGAGCTCCACTCTGCCAGAGTCTGAAGGTCAATTCCACTGGGACAGTACAGCAGATTTGTCTACAGCGAAAAAGGGGGGGGGGGAGACAACCCTGATATAGTTTCATTTTTACTTTTTTAGATTTCTAAGCCTTGCTGTCTGGAGGGGACACCAACATCCAAAAACACATAATGTTCTGCATTCCCTCACCTGATCGGCCCCAGTAAGGTGAATAAAGCTCTCAAGGACTGAAGCACTCAATCTGTCCATCACGTCTATAGCCAACTCCTCATCTCCCTTAGAGAGAGAAACAAGACAAAGAAATGAATATGAAGTGCAAACAGAAAGAAAAATGTTGTCTCATGTCATTTAGAACAGATGGTTACCTTAGTGATGCCAAGGGCCGTGTGCAGTGATCGGACTTCTTTGAGGACATTGACAGCGAGTCTGCGTGTTGCTGGTCGGCAGCTGCACAGCACGACCAGAGCCAGACCCTCCACCACATGCAGAACCGTCCAGAGAGGAGATCGCTCCAGAGGGAGAGATGGGCTCTAAAAAATACATGAAAAAATACCATGTTAAACTACAAGCTAAAAATATATGATAAACTACAATATAAAAATAAAACCATAAAAATCATTCAAAAGTTTGGGGTTGGTAAGACTTTTTTAATATACAGTCCAAACAGTAATATTGTGCAATATTATTACAATTCAAAATAACCGTTTAATAACTATTCTATTTAAATATATGTTAAGATGTAATTTATTCCTATGATGGAAAAACTGAATTTTCAGCATCATTACTCCAGTCTTCAGTGTCACATGATACTTCAGAAATCAATCTAATATGCTGAATTGGTGCTCAAGAAATGTTTCTTATTAACAATGCTGAAAACAGGTCTGCTGCTTAATTTTTTTTATGGAAACCACAACACATTTTTTATTTATTTTTTGATAATTAGATTTTTTTTTTTAACAATATAAGTTTTACTGGCACTTTTGATCAATTTAATGCATCCTTGCTGAATTATTATTATTATAATTTCTTTTACAAAAAATGTATATTATATTATACTATATTATATAACTGTTATATGTTTGCACCTGTGAATCATGGCTGCGGTTGTTGCTCTGTACCGCCTGTCTCCACTGTATGATGAGCTGCAGCAGCATCTTGACAGCATTGTCCAGTAGTGTGGGGTGAACGTCAGTCACCTCCCTCACAATGAAATACACAAAACCAGACAACACGTCCTCTCTCCAGTCTGGGAAGTCCACCATCAGAGCCTGCAGAGTGGTGAACGCCAGACCACGCAGCTCCTCATCCATATGGATAGTCAGTCTGGATGGGTGGGCGAATGAAAGTCATTGTTTACAGAATGCAATTAATAAATGCAACATCATCATCTTCATAACAGCATCATGCGTCACCAGAACCACAGAGAGGTCAAGCGGGTAATGATGACATATGAGTTCTCACTACATTCCATTACTACTTCACAGGAAGTCTGACTCATATTGTGGTTACTGTACAGGAAGTCATGAATATATGGAAATTAGCATTTCATATTAGTCTATGAGTACTTTCTGAACAAGTGTGATTTTTCTGTTTGGCTCATACCCCTAAAATAAAAAACAATTCATATGAGAAGAACTTTAAAGTTTCTCTGTGTTGAAAATCCTCATTCCAAATTGTTGTGTTATAGGCAATTAGCTTTACATAAACTATAAAGACCAAACATTTTGGGAAATATGCAAATATGAACAAAGTGAACCCAGAGCATGTTGATCTCTCAATGCACACCATGCACTGTAGCAATCAGTAAATTATGTAATAACTGAAATGTAATAACCAGCATGTTGACATTTGAACTGAAATATTTCCAAAACACTCAATATTGAATCAAACTGATAGCTAGTGATTCAGAATCAAATCATGAAATTCAGTGAATGGTCAGAAGCCATAAATGTAATTGTTCTCGAGCAACAACAGAACTAGTGAATTGGGGAATGGTTGGAGTTTTCTTGTGGTGATGAATGAGGGTTGACATGAGGGTCACAGGTCATTACTTGGCCAGTAGCTCGATGAGATCCTGTCTGCTCATGCCGTCTGGGATTAGTCTTGGAATGGCAGCTACACATGTCCGGAACAGATCAATCTTCGGTTTACGCTCCCCACTACAACAGAACACAAACATATAAACACGATGAAAGCCAAATAAAACAACACCATTTATTTTTATACCATTTTAAAAATTCTTAAAATCACATTTATGCAAATAAAATCTTAAGAAACTAACGTGATCATGTCCTCTGGCTCTTTGTTGGACATCTGAACGTTGGTCATGCTCATGGATCGTCCCACCTCTTTATCCAGGTGCCTGAGGATGTTGTCCAGGGCCTTCCTAACCTGAGGGTAATACAGAGACATACCTACACAGACAGAACACATACACAGAAAGAAAACAGCTTAGTTCACACGAAAAATCTGGTACAAGAACGGAAAAATGTTACAATAGACTACATACAGAGGCATTTCCTCAACCTCTAAACAATGAGGCCAGATAAATAAAACCACTATCTGCACTAATGAGCATGCAATGAGTTTTACTGGAAAAGCAAAACAAACTATTAAAAATGTAAAGTCAAATTTAAGTATATGAGGAAATTGTGACTAATTCCCACATAGATAAAAAAAAAAGAATGGACCACAATTACAATCCCAAAATATTTCAAACTTTCTTACTTTAAACCACACAAAAAAAGAACTTGGCAGGAAGTCACAATTGTATTTATGATGAAAGCTCAATGAGGACAGCTCATGCTCCAGGAATCACAACTATTCGAATATGACCTAAAATGCTTTGGGACAAGCTGTACTCTGAAATATCTTCATTTTGGAGAGCCGTGTAGGAACTGTAAGGGTCCGTACCGATGACCTTGGCTTCCTCGTCTGTGAGAGTGGTGTTGAGGAAGATCTTTTTGACCCGCAGTGTGTTGCCTGAAGGTAAGATGACGCCTGTAGTGGGCATGGGTGGCTCGCCGTCCTTCTGTTGTAAGCTGTCAGCTATCACCAGGAAGGCCCGAAGACCAATATTCATCCTCTGAGAGAGAGACAGATAAGAGAGAGATAATTAGTTTCAATGTTTAACTTTTTATCCATCCATTACCACAATTTTTAAAGTTGTTTTCAAAATTTTTAAATGGCTGGCACATTATGTGAATGTCTTCACATACCTCTGGATTAATAGTGAAAGTCTTGTGGGACTTGCCCACACACAGCAGGTCATAGATGATCTCTTTCATGGCAAAGTCCAGCCGTTCCTTTAGAGAGGGAAAAACAATGTGCCACAAACCAATGAAAACCAACGCAATAAACCAAAATCACCCTCCCAAATGTTCATTGTGATCAATTTACCTTTATTATAAAATAATAGATTGTTGATGGTAAAGTGGATAGCTAGCTTTAGGATTGGGACAAAACGAAGGCTGGATATGAACCTGAGCTGTTCTAAGACATGTTTTGAGTGTTTTTTATTTTTTTACCTGAGCAATAAACTGAATAATCTTAACAAAGATGTTGAGGGGTGTGTCCCTGGGCACCACGCTGCGAGAGCCCTTTGGGAAAAGTGCTGTTACAATACTGAGGAGACGACTGTGAAGGAAAAGAGATAATGTGAGATGTTATATACATATAAGAATTGTCTACAAGACTCAGACAGTTTGTATATATTTGTTTATATCTGTGAGAGGTTTATCTTCTCAAACAATGGTATGTTTGTGCCTTAGCGTTAGTATTGAGTTAATGTATTCTCAGTGTGTGCGCAACTTGGCATAAATTCAAGATATTTTTGTAAATCTGTATGATTGTGTAGGATTGTGTGTCCTACCTCTGTGTGGTTGTGTTGCTCTCACACTTGATCCTGATGATGTAAACCCAGAGCAGCCGGTACAGAGACTCCAGTGCTACACGAGACATTTTGGGATCTTTGTTCTAAACAGAAAGATACAAAAATGCTCAGACAACAAGAACTCATGAAATAAGCCATATAAATAAGGCATTTATTTCCAAAAAGTAAAAGAGCAAGAAGTTAAAAAAAAAAAAAAATCCCTATTTGGATTTTTACAATCACATTGCTTTAAAGTGGCTTCACACAAAGCAGGGTCTTACAAACCCCCCAGTGAATCAAAATGACCTCCAAAAACAACTATTTGTGAATTAGCTCAGCCTAGAAAATATGCTAGATTCATTCATAAAGAGCTGCTGCTTCATCTGTATCATGATGGGTGATCAATAGTTCACTTGCTGCTCGTAACGAGCTAATGAGGAATATGACGCACTGGACTCCATTTACAAGCCAATAAGAGCTATAATTTCTGCTTTAACTGCATTGATGCACAAAGAGATGACTCATAAATCAGCTGTTCAGCAGAAGCAATAGATGATGAAAGAGGGATTCATAAAAACTCTGCTAATGGATCTGTGATTAACACATCACGGCTCGTCCAAATCGAGTCACTGACTAAGCAGTTGTCTCTCTCACTCTTTCGGCTACTCAGTCTCTCTCTCTTGCACATACAGCAGTTAATCAGACTGCAGTAAAGAGCATCAAACAGTGTGTAATGACCAACACTCGCCATAGGGGGCGATATGATTGCATGGTTTGCAGTGAACATCAACTACGTAAGTATTAGAGCACTAGTACAGTGAGGACTCCCTAGTGTCTTTTATCAACAGGGATGCCATTTCTTTATAGAATTATCAGCAATACATTTTTCCTCTCTAATTCATTCTATATTATCACCTACATCATTTTTTGGAAATGTATAGTAATGCAAAATACTTTTATATTTGCTTTGGCTAAAGGGCGGCAAGAGAGTTTTGGGCTGAATTGATACCGCCTCAGATAAAACATTTCTGACGCCTTCATCAGTGACCCCTTGAACTGGGTGGTTTTCCTGTGTGAATTCTTGAGGACAGCAGGACACTAACGAAGCTATTTAGCATTGTTTCCTCTATGTTCAGGCAAAATAAGTCTCAGGAAGCCCATGTGGAACACAGGTCAATCACATGACTTCTGAGGGGCAGGGTTAGCTCCCTTATGGGTAACCATGGTAACTCACCTGCAGGGTCTCAATCTGCTTACGGATGCTGTTGTTTGACGGCATCTGGAGCCAATAAACGCAGGGGTAACAAAAAAGATGACAAAGAACAGGGGGTGATGGTGATGGGGAAGACATGCAGGTTAGAAAAAGAACAAGAGACAAACTTAAGAACAAAACAAAGCTTTGTGCTACAACAACATGCAAAACAAAGTGCAGGGTGCATGGGATTTAATACTTCAGTGTCAGATTCCTAACAGAATCAACACAAGTATTCCAACATTTATCTATACTTCCTTAAGGAATGAAAATGACCCATTAGACAAAAGCTTCTAGGAAGATTATTATAAATTTAACTTATATACAGTTGATGTGCTGATGATAGATGAAGAGTTTCTGATTGGTGAGAAGACAAACAGCAGGAATGAATTAAAATGAAAGTTAAAAAATAAATTATAAACAAAACTGGGAGGCAGGATTAGTGCATGCAAATGGATGATTACAAGCAAGAATGATTGTGCTGACTTTAGTCAGAGTAGACGCTATATAAAACTTAATGCAAATGAAAATAAGGCTTCAAATAAAAAATAACGTCCACTCTGATTAAGGTCTGTTGATCTGGGAAGACAAACTACAGCAGGGTTAGACCAGACAGGGGAGCAGACAGACAAGCAGAACTGCAAAGGGAGTCCATGGATCAATCAGGAGAGGAATTATCCATCACTGAGACTACAAATCCCATAAACCTGGGCTCAGGTGGCTAAAGACATTACACCAGATCACTTCACTTCACATCAGAAACTTCACTTCTGATCCTGAATCGTTCACATGACTTTTTGAGAAGTGTAAGAAGTGGCCTAAAGTGGATTTGGAGTAAGATTCACACTACAGTCCAATTCTGATCCAGTCCTGATCTAGATTAACGGAAAGCGAGTAAAGGATTTAACCGGTACTGCAGGGAGTTGCATAGAGTTTGATTACTCATTCATAAAACCACCACCACCAAATCAAAGCATCACGTATCAATCCTCAAGATTCACATGATAAAGTTGCATAGATTGGAGGGAAACTCAATCATTGTGGAAAGGGATTTAGGAAACCAAACAATTATCACATCCTGGTAGCTGAACCAGCGACAATGAAAAAGAATGTGGACAAGCACAAACACACACGGTTTGGAGACATGATTGAGAAAGAGTGGATGACACTGGTATAATTAACTGAACGGTATAAGCAAGAGGCATTTTACAGATGTTTTTGTAACACCACACCTTTCTCTGAAATTATGTAAGTGAACCAACCGACTTACAGAATGAATTTTCATATTGAATCACCAAACCTGCCTCCAGGCTTCAGAATCTGTATGCATCAACTCCTCTGTTTTTGCAGTGCCCAAACAACATGATTAAAAGGTAGGATTTATAGCTACTTTTAAGCTGCATTTTCTATGGTGCAATCTCTGAAACTGTCAGCTTTAGTGTTTTCTTTTTTCACAGGATGTCACAAAGCTAAAGTAAACACTCGGTATTCATTCCACTGTTAGAAAACATTACCTTTAGGTGGGAAAGGCAGTTCTGAAGGAAGATGTGCCAGTTATTGAGGAAGAACTGCTTTTGACTAACACACAGCAGACATGTGACCAAGGGATACAATGCCTGAGGAGAGAGAAAGACACAGAAAACTTTAAAAATATATCAAACAAGAAAAAAATGAAAATGCTGATTCCCAAATCAGACATTGCAACTTCTCTCATGCACTTGACAAGGTGAGCTAGGACAGATTTACAGCGAATAACAACTATTTATCACTCAATACCAGAGGTGGGTAGTAACGAGTTACATTTACTTCGTTACATTTACTTGAGTAAATTTTTTGGGTAACTAATACTTTTAGAGTATATTTAAAAATGGGTACTTTTACTCTTACTCAAGTACATTTTGTGTGAAAAAAATGTACTTTTACTTCGTTACTGTGGGCAACGCTCCTCTCGTTACTTTATCTTAATGCAATACAAGTTAAAAATGCTTCAATTTATTCCAAACGCGCCGTCTACTGTTCTCTGGGCAATGAGCGATGCCCATTCGCGAATGATTCATTCTTTTGAGTCAATTCTGTTCAAAGGCTTGATCAGACCAGTGAATCGGTTCGCGAATCAGTTTGAATGATTCGTTCAGTTCCCTGCCGCACGCGCTGAGTCGTCTGAAGCGATTCTCACTCAGAGTTGTAACAGAAAGTTTAAGAACATCAAGAGCGTTGAGCACAGCAGCGCGCGACCTGTTCCAGGAGGAATGCCTTTGCTAGTAGACACAATTAATATTGATATTTTCACAATATTTACGCTTGCAGAAATATAGGCTACATTTGTTTACATTTTGCAGAACAGATGGAAGAAGATCCGTCAATGTGCATTTGTTTCGTTATGTTCAGATGTTCAGTAGCGGTCATGTGAGGAGTTTTCACTCTTCTCCGTGTCAGAGGTTATATAGTACATATATAGGCTATAATACATAATTAATATACTTTGAAATATAATTTAATTCAGTGATGCAAATCAGAATTTTCATCAGCTGTTACTCCAGTTTTCGGAGTCATATGATCCTTCTGAAATCATTCTAATATTTTGATTTATTACCAGTGTTGGAAACAGTTTTGCTGTTTAATATTTTTTTGGAACCCGTGACATTTTGTTCAGGATTCTTTGATGAATAGAAAGCTAAAAAGAGCAGCATTGATAATAAATGAACATATTGGAATGATTTCTGAACGATTATGTGACACTGAAGACTGGCGTAAAGGCTGATGAAAATTCTGATTTGCATCACTGAAATAAATTACATTAAAAAATATATATACAGTATATATTTTGTAAAAAATTACAAATCTTTTGAACGACAGTGTGTGTGTGTATAGATAGATAGACACACACACACACACACACACACACACACACATTACATAAATTTATCTATATATCTAAATAAAAATAGACTATAGATATACAGTATATGATCCAAAGTAACTAGTAACTAACTACTTGAGTAGTTTTTTTATCCGCTACTTTTTACTCTTACTCAAGTAACTATTCAGACTATTACTTTTACTTGAGTAAATATTTCTAGAAGTACTTTTACTTTTACTTGAGTACAGTTTTTGGGTACTCTA
This sequence comes from Schizothorax lantsangensis, assembly GCA_027422415.1. Lineage (NCBI taxonomy): Eukaryota > Metazoa > Chordata > Actinopteri > Cypriniformes > Cyprinidae > Schizothorax > Schizothorax lantsangensis. The sequence continues at coordinate 17,111,184 of CM049855.1, forward strand.
CCCACCTCTGCTCAATACTACTGATTGAGCAGACACTAAAATTTTGAAATACAAATGCAAAACTCTTATGTCCCACTTTTATGATAGTTTTATGGTACTCTTTGAAGCTTTGTAATTGCATGGAAAAGGGCCACCGGTGGAATCAGCTAAACTTGTCTTTTTGTGCTCCACAAAAGAATGACAGCCTTCTGGGTGGCAGAATGATCTAGGCTACAGAAGATTGTGGGAAAGTATGTATCAAAGCAAAAAAAAGGACTGTACCAGTGAGTGCTTCTTTCTTGAGCTGAGGTCAAAGGTCGTCTGGTAGAGCATCTCCACAAAGTTCTTCAGGCAGGGCACATTCACTTCATTCTTCACCGCCTTCCAAAAACACACAAGCACAAACATATAAGTCCTCACGCTGAGCTACACCCGCCTGGTGCACAACAGCACACAAATCACTCAGAGCTATTCATCTTGTCAATGCAAAAAGAAATACATTTCAATTGTGTTTCTGTAGCAACTCATTCCACAGGCTCCACCTCAAACCACTTGACAAGACATGTACCATCATGAACTCTGCAGAACAGTCTCTGAGCCTCTGTCAAATGAACTGGTTCACGGTTTCAAAGAGACGATGTGTTTGAATCGGTGTGTGATCGGTTTAAAACAAAAGGGAGCCTAAAGACAAGGTGCAGGTTTTTTGAAAGTCACAACTCTTGCTCTCACCAGACACACAAGCAGCACAATTTTAGGGTTTAAATACAGTTTTCTTCTCAAAGTATTGTTTATACATAAATGACTATCTCATTAAAAGTCCGCAACTGGGCGCAAATCGAAAAACCTGGAATGGGACTGCAGCAGGGTGTTTACAGATCGCACATATTCTGATTTGAATTAATGGAAAGTTGTGTAATGTTCTGTATTGCCATATTGTGAAACTACGCTAATTTAAATCAGAGTTGATGTAGCAATGTTGCAATTTAGCCAGAATGCGTTAAATTTCTGCAGTACGCATGTGAAATCTGGCTCATAGGACTGATTTTTGCACAGGCATGAATGATATTATATAATTTAAACAAATGGAGAGCTCTGCGGTACTTACAGCAGCTACAGGGATGAGGATCTCAACAAACAGGCCAGCCAGTGCATGTTTGATATCTTTGTCCTTCACCTCCAGGAAATACTGAGCACATTCCTGCTTCACCAACAGAGACACACATAACAAAACATTTAATTAATAAATGCAAATCTTCACACTGATCATTTGAGAGAAATTCATAAATGTCCAGTTTTAGTAACTGAAAAGGATGCACCGCTATTAAATCTTTTGTAAGGCCTGCACACTCACACACGGTGGTTGGAGAAATATGAGGTCTACAGTAAAATACAGCATCGGTTTGCAGCTATTGGCTCAATAAAATCTCTGGATTACGGTGCTTGTTAAGTGCAGCACATATTGAGTTCACTGCCTGTAACTGGCTAATGTAAAGGAATTGCTCCACACAGTCCTGATGGCAAAGGTAGGGCCAACACATTGAGACTGTTACTCAAGAGATTTTATGAGGCATGACTACAGAGAGCTCGCAAATAAAACAAAAGAAGTACTGTCTGAACGACAATAGAGTAGACGAGACTCAATATGTATTGACAGTGATGATGTAGCACATTCCACAAAAACGGAACAAAAAAGGGCCTGAAATGTTGAAAACAATATTTACAGTATATATTTATTTATCTTCTTTTTTTTAACAAATGGTCATTTAAAAGAGGTGCTTAAGTTTGTTTAATTCAAAATAATCAAACTAAATTTTATACGTTTTTTGCATGCAATTCACAATTCATAACTGGGACATGTCTTTGGGACAAAGTTGAATGTTTTTGGTCAAAGTTATAGTATAACAAAAATATATTTTTTTATACAATTAACTGAATATCTATTCAAGAGATTTTGTAAAACTTGCGTTGATGTTGTGGGATTTTAATTGTTTAATTGTTGAGAAGGTCAAGCTCCCTTTTATTCTAGATGACAGTCGATTTAACAAATTAACTAGATTTAAAAAAATTAATTAATTGTATATACTAGATTGACTAGATATACCTTGTAACACTAAAACATCTTTAGTGTCCAAAATGAAAGGATTAGTTCACCCAAAATTTAAATTGTTGTTAATTACTCACCCTCATGTTTTTATGAAAACGTGATGCAACTTTCATTCATCTTCAAAACACAAATGAAAATATGTTTATTAAAATATATGGGTAACTTCATTGAAAGTCAAGCATGTTTATTCGAAAAGCTGTATGTATGTGCATTGATCAGTATCATATAAATTTAGCATGTCTCATTAAATCACCCAATTCATATGAATTTATGAATGTCTACATGAACATTTTCAAGTGTCAAAGTTTCAATTAAAATACCTTCATCTGTATTATGAAGATGAATGAAAGTCATGCAGTTTTGGAACAGCATGCGGGTGAGTAAACAATGACAGATTTTTCATGTTTGGGTTTCTGAACACTTTGAAAACAACTTTTCAGTGGATAAATCACATAATCACAACAACCCTCAGCAGCTCATTACAAAGCCACAAGAGACGTACACTACATGTCTGCGTTTGCATGTGTCTCGACCTGCATGAACTGGAAAGAAGCCTCAAAGTCCTCAACGGGGTACATCTTGACTCTGAAGAGCTTCATGCCCATGATGAGGCTGATGATGCTCTGCACCACATGAGGACTTTGCTCCTTTAGCCTCAGTTCCTTCAGCTCCGTGATGAACTTCTTACGCACTGCCTGGAACCTGCACACAAATTAATTAACATGTTGAAATTAGGTGTCTAGTCTATTCATACAACAGCTGACAAAAATGCAGTGTCGCGTTTCTATCAACAAATGTGTGTAGGAGCCTTCAACCAAAACTAAACATGTCACATAATAGGTTGAATAAAGACTGGCTTGTAACCATCTGTGGGTTATTATAATTGTTCAAGTTCAAGATTTAAAGTTTCCCTTAAGTAAAAACAAAACCCAAAAGCAAAAGCTTGTTATATTAATGCAAACCGGCTAGATCCAAACAAGCAAGGACCACACAGTCAGCGCATCATGCCTTTATCATATTATGTAAAACGGCCTCTTCAAACACTGTCCTCGGGGCAAAGTGGCTCCACACAGGAAATCATGAACTGGAGGGGAGGTTGAGCACTCTGGTAAATCAATCTCAGGCCCTGACTATTACAGCACAGGGATAAATTACATTATAGCTTAAACAGACAGTTTCATGTAGCTGTGAGGGAGTCTTAGCGTGTGGCGAGCAGAGAATTACAGTAACATTAAAAGCATCCGAAGACTGTACAAATCATCTGTATTTAGTTTGAGGCGAGTAAGTGTGACTAAATGAGAGGGGTTTGAGGGCTTTGTTAACTCTGATGGGAGATCTGAATGATGTGCTAGCATCAACTTCATCCTTCTGCTTTACACCTTACTTAAAATAAAACAACTTTTAGGCCACAGATATGACTGAACTCATTTTGTAAACGTATATCATATTCAACTTTGTCAAGTGCTCCTGTGGCTCAGTGGTAGAGCATTGCGTTAGCAGCGCAAAAGGTCGTGGGTTCAATTCCCAGGGAACGCACATACTGATAAAATGCACTGTAAGTCGCTTTGGATAAAAGCGTCTGCTAAATGCATAAATGTAAATGTAAATGTAAGTTTTTTTGTCAAAGTGAATATTTAAAATGTGCAACAGACCTAAGAAGGTACACTGTAAGCTCTTTGTGGTTTTGGGATGGACTCACTTGGATTGGGCGAGGATTCCGATGACCTCAGCGAAGAGGTCAGCGATGATGTGCACATTACCAGTGTTGGGGCCTGAGTACCTGTCAAACAAACCATGACAATAATAATCAGTAACAAGCAATTCTACACAAAATGAAGAAAATCTTGGTTCGCATTTCCATTAATAACAAAATTACATTTAAACCTGTATTTATTTTTTTATTTTTTTAAGAAATTCATATTTTAATCAGCAAGAACGCATAAAAAAAAACAGTGTCAGTAAAAACAATTATAATGTTACAAAAGATTCCTATTTGCTGTTCCATTGAACTTCCTAGTCAAATGTATCCTAGTCTCCACAAAAATGGCACAACTGTTTTGTGATAATAATTGTCAGTTTCTTGAGGAGCAAATCATTATATTAGAGTGATTTCTGAAGGACCATGTGACACTAAACACTGCAGTAATGGCTGCTGAAAATTCAGCTTTATCATCACAGGAATATATTATAATTCAAAATATTAAAAAACAAAACTGTTATTTCACAATTTGCAATATTATTTCAAAATATTCCAGTTTTACTGTATTTTTGATTCAATAAATGCAGCCTTGGTGATCTACCCCAAACTTCTGAACAACAGTGTATATACAGTCAGGTCCATAAATATTGGGACATCGACACAATTCTAACATTTTTGGCTCTATACACCACCACAATGGATTTCAAATGAAATGAACAAGATGTGCTTTAACTGCAGACTGTCAGCTTTAATTTGAGGGTATTTACATCCAAATCAGGTGAACGGTGTAGGAATTACAACAGTTTGCAGTTCCTTTCCTTCTCCATACTCTTCTCTTCCCATCACTCTGGTACAAGATGATCTTGGTCTCATCTGTCCATAGGATGTTGTTCCAGAACTGTGAAGGCAAGGAACTGCTCATGATCCTAAGCATAGTGAAGCATGGTGGTGGTAGCGTGGGCATGTATGGCTGCCAGTGGAACTGGTTCTCTTGTATTTATTGATGATGTGACTACTGACAAAAGCAGCAGGATGAATTCTGAAGTGTTTCGGGCAATATTATCTGCTCATATTCAGCCAAATGCTTCAGAACTCATTGGACGGCGCTTCACAGTGCAGATGGACAATGACCCAAAGCATACTGCAAAAGCAACCAAAGAGTTTTTGAAGGGAAAGAAGTGGACTGTTATGCAATGGCCAAGTCAATCACCTGACCTGAATCCGATTGAGCATGCATTTCACTTGCTGAAGACAAAACTGAAGGGAAAATGCCCCAAGAACAAGCAGGAACTGAAGACGGTTGCAGTAGAGGCCTGGCAGAGCATCACCAGGGATGAATCCCAGCGTCTGGTGATGTCTATGCGTTCCAGACTTCAGGCTGTAATTGACTGCAAAGGATTTGCAACCAAGTATTAAAAAGTGAAAGTTTGATTTATGATTATTATTCTGTCCCATTACTTTTGGTCCCTTAACAAGTGGGAGGCACATATGCAAACTGTTGTAATTCCTACACCGTTCACCTGATTTGGATGTAAATACCCTCAAATTAAAGCTGACAGTCTGCAGTTAAAGCACATCTTGTTCGTTTCATTTGAAATCCATTGTGGTGGTGTATAGAGCCAAAAATGTTAGAATTGTGTCGATGTCCCAATATTTATGGACCTGACTGTACATACAAAATGATGTAATGATTTAATTATAGGCAGTTTTAGAAATCACACACTTGTGTGTCTCACATCAGGTTTGCATTTGTCCAGGGTACATCTGTAGAATTTGCATAGAAAAGTGTGTGTTTGCGTATACAGACTCACCCCTCTTTGTGTTTAAAGTGCTTGAATGCCAGGTTAAGGACTTCTTGTACTAAGGCGTCTGGCACGGGATGAAGAGGAATCTACGGAAATCATTTCATCAACATTAACTATGATGTAAGTGTCACTGTTTTCCTTCAGGATCCCGATACACTCTTAGCAAGTCTATGCATGTTAATGCCACAACACACCTATCTCTGACTTCAGAGACACCACACCTAAGCAATGAAACACAAACCTCACCTGTTTCAAAACTTCCACTGAAACTAAACAAAAAATGAAATCAATGGCTAAGTCCCTTCGCTCCAGTAGGTAGTCTTTATCCCGGTGCTGTTCATCTCTAAAAAAAGATCAAAAGAGCAGGATTCACAAGTTAGAATAAAAGCACATTTTATGAACTCCGAATAAAAAGTCACAGGAAAAAGGCACATCATATGCATCTGTTGAAGCTCTTGCTAAAGAAAAGAAAAAGAGAAACATATGTTGATGTGTATTTGTGTAAGATGTATATTTGCGTGTCTGCCCACCCTTTGGACTTGGTGCTGGAGCGAGGTCTGTACTCGTACGACTCGTCTTCTGTCCCGCTCTGTCTTCTGTACCAGTCAAACAACGTCCGCAACAGCGAAGGCAAACAGTGTTCTGCTATGGAGCTCATAGAGCTTATTAACTGTAACACACAAACACAGTAATACAGCTCAATGACAACACTCTTCATGTAGGTTAAACACAGCATGAAATCAAATATTTACTAAATATTAATAAGTTAATTCATCTATTAAAGGCATAAATGCATGTTATGGATCTTTTAACGAATTAATCATTATTCATACAGGTTAACTTTTTATCTTGTCATATTTAATTGAAATGCTATTTAGATCTGAATCTGTATCACTTGGATGTACGACGTCACAATACAGAATGATAATACATAATAAATAAAACAAATAAACCGCAATAATAAATAATAGATGGCAGTGAGCTTGTTGTACATGATTCAGTTTATGTTATTTCAAGGAGAAAAAAAAAACCTTCCATTAAAAAGTACAAACTTTCTCCACCTCTGAAATATTGGTTAGTTGCAGCACAGACTCTAATTGGGAAAGCCATTTTATTTGGTCTGTAAAACCTAATGGATAAAAAACACTGTCAAGTTGATTGAAGAGAAAGATCTAAACAGAGAACAATACACAAATGGATGGAAATGGAAAGAAAAGGGAAGCAAGAGATTGTAGCACATTTGAGTGCAGTCAGGTATTGATCTGTCCTATTGTGATGGCAGGATGGGTGTAGGATGATACGTCCAGTGGTCACTCAACCTTTCACTGCAGTAACCCAGCACCAAGCATCTCTCTCTCTCTCTCGCTCTCTCTCACACACACACACACACACACACACACACAGAGATATGGCAGTAGAGTAGAAGTGTGTGTATGCTGATGAGTGAGTGAGTGAGGGATGGTATAGTTCACTATGGTGTGATTCAGCAGAGCAGATCTCTCTGCAGTCACAACACGTCACTGACTGAACATGCAGTTCCTGAGAATCGGCACAGGCAAATCCAATAGCCAAATCAGTGTGTGCGTGCTAGCGCTGTGGAAAAAAAAAAAAGACTAATGTGCAGAATGAAAAAGTGCTTGTTAAAAAAGTGATGTTCTGAGGTGCACTGGGATCCAAAAGTCTGAGATAATTAATGAAAATACTTCTATATTACATTTTTTTTTATTTAATAAATTTGTAATTTCATATCATATTATCATAACAATTTGAGCAAAACTGTTCAACATGTCATAGTATTTAGTTTCTCTTACATTTGCTTTATTTATTTATTTTTGCACTCAAGCTGCATGAATTCCTCACATTTGTGACAAACATTTACATGTATTCATTTAGCAGCAGAGTTAACTAAAACTATTAAAAATTGTTTCCATTAATTGAGCATCTTGGGCTCCAATGGAAGAAAGAACATCTGACCCTCTGTACAAAGAGTCACATGCTCACAAATTCACTCATTTCATTAGTGATCTATAATCTGAAATACATCTTATTCAATTTACATCATAATGTTTCTTTGTTTCTTTTGTCCCAGAACTTTGAAACAACAACAAAAAAAGTTCTGTTTATTTCAAAACTGTTTATATCCAGGTTCAAATTTGATTTTGATTCCCAGACTTTTAGACCCTGCTGTATATGCGGCCTGCATCAGGTGAGTGTGTGTGTGGGACAGGATGATGTATGTGTTTAAGGAGAGTTATGTAACTGCTCTCCCGGCCCTCAAGGCACTTGGCAGACACACTCCAACACCCTGAACTGATATATTCTCACACACACACACACACACACACACACACACGCACACGCACGCACGCACGCACTCCCAGCAGCCTGTGCTGATCTACTGCTGCGGATGACACAGCGATTCTGCTCTTGGCAACGTCCAGTGCGCACACACACACCAAAACTCTGTTCACTCTAAAGTATAGAGACACACAGACACATATTGCTGTGATTTTCTGCATACAGAGCACATTCTCACTGGCTCATTCTTTCTCACACACAGGCCTAATGGCACTGACTGGATCCATTGCAGGATGATGTCTCATTTGCTTTGCATTTTGCTAAACAAAGCATTTTGCTGCAGCTCTGCTGTTAAAAGTTCTGCGCTAATCAGAAATGAGTGATGGAGAATAAGAGAAAGAGAGGACTGAAAAGCAAAGAGGATAGGAAAGAGATATGCTACACACATTTATAATTATTAAATAATGAAATGAGACTAACCTGATCAAATTGTGCATCTTCTCCTCTTTGCAGTGAGCGGGAAAGGGGCTTCTCCTGAAAGAACAAAGATACAAACAGTACAGTGTAAATTAATAAATGATAGATAGATCATCAAAAACTGTTTGACAGGAAAAAGTAGGGATGTACTGATATTGAAATTACGATACTTATTTTCGTATTTTATTTTTACAATTTCAGATTTAAAGATGAACTTAAAAGTCAATAGTTTTGTTGAAAATTTCCCAGGATTCAGCGATGAATATTGAGTTAAAAAGCAGCATTTATTAAAAATGGAAATCTTCTGTAACATTACAAATGTCTCTACTGTCACTTTTAATCAATTTAATTCATTTTTGCTAAACAATTTATTTATAAAAAAAGTAATCTTACTGACGCCAAAGATAATATTATTTTTACATTATAATATACCGTAATATTATTTTTTAATGCATTCTTTCATTTAGAAATATACAGGTGCATCTCAATAAATTAGAATGTCGTGGAAAAGTTAATTTATTTCAGTAATTCAACTCAAATTGTGAAACTCGTGTATTAAATAAATTCAATGCACACAGACTGAAGTAGTTTAAGTCTTTGGTTTTTTAATTGTGATGATTTAGGCTCACATTTAACACAAACCCACCAATCTCAACAAATTAGAATACTTCATAAGACCAATAAAAAAAACATTTTTAGTGAATTGTTGGCCTTCTGGAAAGTATGTTCATTTACTGTATATGTACTCAATACTTGGTAGGGGCTCCTTTTGCTTTAATTACTGCCTCAATTCGGCATGGCATGGAGGTGATCAGTTTGTGGCACTGCTGAGGTGGTATGGAAGCCCAGGTTTCTTTGACAGTGGCCTTCAGCTCATCTGCATTGTTGGGTCTGGTGTCTCTCATCTTCCTCTTGACAATACCCCATAGATTCTCTATGGGGTTCAGGTCAGGCGAGTTTGCTAGCCAATCAAGCACAGTAACACCATGGTCATTGAACCAGCTTTTGGTACCTTTGGCAGTGTGGGCAGGTGCCAAGTCCTGCTGGAAAATGAAATCAGCATCTCCATAAAGCTTGTCAGCAGAAGGAAGCATGAAGTGCTCTAAAATTTCCTGGTAGATGGCTGCGTTGACTGTGGACTTCAGAAAACACAGTGGACCGACACCAGCAGATGACATGGCAGCCCAAATCATCACTGACTGTGGAAACTTCACACTGGACTTCAAGCAACATGGATTCTGTGCCTCTCCACTCTTCATCCAGACTCTGGGACCTTGATTTCCAAATGAAATGCAAAATTTACTTTAATCTGAAAAGAGGACTTTGGACCACTGAGCAACAGTCCAGTTCTTTTTCTCCACAGCCCAGGTAAGATGCTTCTGATGTTGTCTCTGGTTCAGAAGTGGCTTGGTAGCCCTTTTCCTGAAGACGTCTGAGCGTGGTGACTCTTGATGCACTGACTCCAGCTTCAGTCCACTCCTTGTGAAGCTCTCCCAAGTGTTTGAATCAGCTTTGCTTGACTGTATTCTCAAGCTTGCGGTCATCCCTGTTGCTTGTGCACCTTTTCCTACACAAATTCTTCCTTCCAGTCAACTTTGCATTTAATATGCTTTGATACAGCACTCTGTAAACAGCCACACCTTTCAGTAATGACCTTCTGTGACTTACCCTCTTTGTAGAGGGTGTCAATGTTCGTCTTCTGGATCATTGCCAAGTCAGCAGTCTTCCCCATTATTGTGGTTTTAAAGAACAAGAGATACCCAGAATTTATACTGTATAGATGGTCATTTATTGAAACTCAAATGTAAATATTCTAATATTTTGAGATACTGATTTTTGACTTTCATGAGCTGTAAGCTCTAATCATCAAAATTAAAACAAAAAAAACTTTTGAAATGTTTTACTTTACATGTAATGAATCTAAAATATATGAAAGTTTCACTTTTTGAAATAAGTTACAAGAAAAAAATAACTTTTTCACAACATTCTAATTTATTGAGATGCACCTGTACATCACAAATGTTCATGTATCCAGTACAGTTGTACACTATTAAATATATACTCAGTTATAATTCATTTTCATCTGAATAAAAAGCAGGCTAAGTGAGATAGTGATAAAATTGAGAATTAATGTTTTTACTAATGTGAATTAATACCCCAATGTGAGTCATTTAAGTGAGGAACCACAGTTTTTAGACACATTTCAGGCCCTGGGAAATTGAATCTCTCTTCAGTCCATTTTCAGTAATTTTGTAGTTAACGCAGACTGTAAAATGACTCAAGCACTCCTGGTTAATGGCATTTGAATGCTCTGTTATCTGGTTTATATTTGAACAAACACTTTACTATGAGGGAGAAGTTCAAAGTCAGAGAGCTGAACGTCAGTGTTTTCTAAAGCAGCTCCTCTCTGCAGCCTCTTGATACAGTCATTACCAGTTTAAACTCTTGCTGAGTAAACTGAGAGAGAGCTCAATCTACCACTGAGTAAACACACAATGAGAGAGAGGAGGGAACACAGAGAGGAAGCGTTTAAGGACAAGTCTGGAGAGAGAGAGAATGTGTGTGTATTTCAGCACGAGGGGCTCTGAGAAGAATCCAACAGCACAGCATTCCAAGAATCCAAACCCCTGCTTCTGTTTCTGGGAATACATGGGGAAGTGTATGTGTGTGTGTGTGTGTGTGTGTGTGTGTGTGTGTGTTCTGTTCAGCCACAACCTTTGAAAATGCACACAACTGCCTCTCTTTTTCATGAAATAAACCAACATGGTCTCGAAGCACAACTACTGACCGTTCACCTCAATCCCTGAGGTTACGGGTAACACAAAACTCATCTTCACCAGGAGTCGGCAAACTTTTGGACATGAATCCAAAATTTTTGGTCATATCAACACCCTACACTACCGTTCAAATGTTTGGGGTTGTTCATATTTTTTAATAAACTCTCTTATGCCCACCATGTTTGAATTTATTTGATCACAAATACAGTAAAATCTGTAACATTGTGAAATCACAATTTGACATAACTTTTTAATTTAATAGATTTTAAAATTAAATTTATTGATGTTATGTCAAAGCTGAATTTTCAGCATTATTACTCTAGTCCTCAGTGTCACATGATCCTTCAGAAATCTGCTCAAGAAAATTTCTTCTTATTATTAATGTTGAAAACAGTGGGACTTTTTGATGAATAGAAAGGTCTAAAGAAGAGCTATTAATTGATACGGAAATCTTTTTACATTTTAAATGTCTTTACTGTCACTTTTTATCAATTTAATGCATCCTTCCTGAATAAAATAATTAAAAATATATATATTATTTAAGATGCAATGCAATCGGTTTATATTAACAGAGCTCAAATGTAAAGGTTTTTGTTTGTGCATGAATGTTTTTTTACTTGCCCTGATAACATTTTCATTGGACCCACCACAATTCGTTTTATTACTGTATTTTTATATTTGCTAGAAATCAATATTTTTCACTAAATGTTCAGTTTTCTGTATTAATTTTTGGGTAATACTCACCAGAGGTTCAGCCATGACCACCTCGATCTTCTTCTCGGCAAGCACAGCAAACTCTGCGAAGAGGCTCTTGATGACAAACTCCCCGGGCTTGAGCTCGGGGTCGATGGTGATGCTGGACATGGTGGCGGGGTGGATGCTACGCTTCTCCCAGCTGGCCGGGGCTGAGGGGGATGTTCCTCGCCTACTCACACTGCTGTTGCTTACAGGGACCGAGGCTGTCAAGAAAGAGAGACAGTTATGTAGCATTAAAAAGCATTTTGAATGCACAATAAAAAGGTTATGAAGTACTCAAGCAGAAATTAGCAGTGAAAAATCTGAAGACAAAATGTAAATCTATTGGCATTAAAAACTAAGGAGTTATAAGTTCATTAAAGATTGAAAGTCGTGTGCGTCACAATATGATCAGATCAAGTTGCTGATAATTACTTTTTCCAAGAGCTTTCTCAAAAGAAAAAGCACACAAACTTCGAAATTTAAATTAATTTGTAACTGTAGCAACCCAGAATTGATTTTCCACACCTGTAGCAACCCAGAACTGATTTTCCACACCTGTAGCAACCCAGAACTGATTTTCCACACTAAACCACTTCTCTAGTATAATATACGCCACACCAAGTCTGCCATTGTTTGGGACAAACAAGTTAGCTTCCAGCTAAACATCTTATTACAATTACCGCTGGACGTTGCTATGTTGGACCACTCAAAAAATTAAGCTGTGACACTGCGGCACTATTAAAAAATAGTTTCAGACTTCAGACTAGGGATGTCAACGATTAATCGACGATCGATTAATTGTCGATAAGAGACGTAATCGATAAAAGCTATCGATGGTCGATTAAGCAGTTTCATTTTGGGGTGCGTGCGGCTCGTGCGCAAAACACGTGCAAACGGCTGTGCGTGACGGTGAAGGGGCTGGATCTTACAAGAAAATAATTATTTTAATATGATACAAACTTTAAAAGTACATTAAAACAGATACAGTACAAAGTTATTTTGTATTGAAATGTAGTAATAAGTCATGTTCAATCATAATTTCCCTAGATAATTATTGCACTTCGCTTTGACAGGGCTGCGCACGCGAGCAGGACATCTATTCATTCATACAACTTGTTAATTCGTTCCTATGACATATTAATGTGTGGCAGCTGTCCATGTTTCATTAATTTGTTCCCTAGAACAGGGGGTTCCCAAACTTTTCCATTCCACGACCCACCTAGACAAGTATAATCTATTTCAAGACCCACCAAAATATTTGAGATAAAAATAAACAATTGACATTACTATAAGCTTAATCATAATTAAAAGCATAATATGGCAGAAATTAAGTATTTAAGAAAAATAACCATTTTATTTTATAGGCTAGCACCACTGTAAACATTCACTACTAATATTTACGTTTTAATTTCTTAATTTACAGACGTTAATGAGTCTAGAAATATGTCCATAAAACCTTGAAACGCGCTCACTCCGGTGCAGCTATGAACCGCAGAGCACTATAAAAAAAAAGTGCCCTCACAACCCAACACTTTTTTATTTTATTTTAGCAAAGCATAAGAAGCGAAGCAGAATTCTCAAACGGTTTAGAGATTAAAATAATTTTGAAATAATTGTAAAAATAATAAACATATGCATCTCATTTTAAATAAACACTAAAAACCGAGAAGACAAATTTACTTCAGCCAGAAATTTACTTTTGCAATGGTTAAATAAATGTTCAGCTATATCTTCAAAAGATTTTTTTAATTTTTTTTCTCTATATAGTGATGATATGGCAAGGAAATAGGACATTTTGTAAATTCTGTTATGCTAGCATGTGGAAATGTTTGTATAGTGTTACAATTAACCCCGCGTTTGTGCCCCGCTTAACCCGTACATGTGAAATGCTTTTTACGGACAGTTTATGGATTAAATGCATATGAAGGAACGAAAACAACAAACTCTTTACATCTCTCGGAAAGATACAGTGCAGAGTTCAAACAGACGATAGAAATTAATGAACAGCCTACCTGATACAGTTTTCGCAACACTTGAATTTTCCGGTGTATGCAATCTCATGCAGAACACAGCGCAGTGAAGTGAGAGAGTTTCTTCTCATTAATAATGCGGACCGAGCATTTTAATAATGAACCGTCGCTCTGAGACCCTCACTGTTATTACAACTCGTGCGCGTCCGCGCTTCAAAACACGCAACGCATGTTTTAAATCCCGGCCTTTGCGATTCGAAAATCGCACTGAGCAATATTGCAATTCGTGATTAATCTTTGTATATCGTCCAGCCCTAGGAACTGTGTGTGTGTGTGTTGTGTGTGTGTGTCATTTAGCTGCCGCCAAGTGGCTTTGTGCGACCCACAGTTTGAAAACCCCTGCCCTAGAAAACCCATGATTTAACTTAAATGCGGGAACAATTTAAGTCATAGTAACGAATTCTTAATTCATGGCCACGAAATCTTTCATTTCCCCCCACACGTTTACCACAGTAATAGATGCGAAAACAGTGATTAAAAGTGAACAACAATAAAATAAACCTGCGAATCTAGAGGGTGAGACAGTGAGGATTTGGGAAAAGAAACAAATATTATTAAATTCGTGACCATCCGGAAAAACAGAACACAAAGCCGCATATGACTTGATTTAAATGTATGCGCTCGGCATGAATCAAAAAGCATGGTCGCGATGTAACATTTGCCTGCTAACCAATTATTTCTCTTATTAACAAAGCTTTGTACCTCACCTGTGTCATAATACTCACATTAAAATATTTCAAATGGGTAACAGTGTGTTTGTAGCAACGCCAGTAGTTTTGGAAGCGGTTCTCTGACCGCACATCACAGCCCCACGCGCCGTACTTACGTTTGTGATCATTTTATTTTAAATCCCGATAATGTCAATTGCAAACATTGCTATGATGTTTTAAAAATAAAAAAACGAGCACCATGAAACCATTTAAAAAGGCGCATTCAGCGGTCTCCGTGACAGGATATGAAACAGCACACAAAGTATAATGATCCCGTGCGTAACTACAGCGTGCTCGCTCTTCCTTTTATCAAATGATCGTAATCACATCCATTCATTTTACCATCCTGCCACTAGCCTTTTATTTAGACTAAAAACCCTTTTCATTCGGGTGAGGAAGCTGGCTTTTTGAGTGGCATTTGCACATCCTGTCATGCCGGTGACTATATGCCACTGCAATAGACGCATTTTGCAGTAGCTATGGTTAACGATTAATCGATTAATTGATCGTTAATTTAAACGACGATCGATTACGGAAATTATTGAAAATTGACATCCCTACTTCAGACTCATATATACTTCAGAATTATAGTCATCTCAGCACATTGAAAAGTCAACATGCAGTCAAAAAAAGGCTACTTATTTTGCGAACACATTTCCTTAATTTGGAAATTTCCAAATTTCCTTAAATCCACATTTCCTTCAGTATTTTAACAAGGCCAAAAACCAACACTCATGTTGGGTTTTTGTGTTTTATGAGGACAGACCATAGCCATAATGATTTTTTACTGAAAAATTTTATATTCTATCCCCCGCCCCTAAACCTAACCCATAGAGAAATCTTCATCACTATTATTCTGATCAATATCGAGAACATGGTTATTTAACACAATTACTCATCAGCTTTGGAAACATTGTGTATTTATTAAACTTTAAAAAAATATATTCTTTTAAGCAGTGGATTTCCTTGAATTTTAAATATAATTCAATTGAAAAAAACCAAACAAATAAAAAAAGATAAATAAAGAATAAATAAAATTAAATATAAACTCAAATAAATGTACAATACATAAACATTTAACTAAAAAAAAAAAAAAAAAAAAAAAAAAAAAATTCAAATGCACGGATAAGTGCACTGACACCCTGTTTTTCTTGAGCACAGATAAAGACTGCATGTGTGGATTAAGGTAAAACTCACATTTTTTAATCTAGACATGAATGCAGAAAGACTGGAAAAACTGTGTGTGTGTGTGTGTCACATGTCAACTCCGCTCAGGAAATCCCTGCCCTTGTCTCCCACAGGTTGCTGGAGAAACCACGATGAGACGAGAGAAGTTCAAACAATAATAGGAGGATGGATAAAAAAAATCCCTGTGAAATTTAATGAGTTTTTCAGAGGAGAAAGCAGGGTCACACCTAGCAACTCCCACAATAATAAAACAAAAACATTCACACACTCAGAGGACGAGAGAGAGGGACACACGCAATACTCCGTCCCCAGAGCTGTTTACGTGTTTGTTTGTCTATGTACAAACACTCACTCTTTGTTTCCTGTTTAGCAACACCTCCCTATCCCTATGATGTCACACTGCCAGCTTTCATTGGCCGGTAGTGTAACAGGGTCCCCAGGCCCATGTCTGATTGGCCGACGGGCCTGCTGACGGGCATTCTAACATTGTACTTTTCCACTCAGTGATGCAGAAAGGATGAGCAAAAGAAGCAAGGAGGAAAAATGCAAGTCTCTCTCTCTCTGTTCATCTTTCTCTTCATTCCTCTGGTGGATGTGCTGGATAATTTGTAACACACTGGGCTGCATTGCTGACCCCATAGCACACATTTTTGCCTCCGAGTGAGGCAGACAGTCACATGGAATGGAGTCACACACAGGGGCCATTAACGCAGAGTCTGTTTGTTGTTCACTAGGACATTCTGATACTCTGAGCTACACAAGACATGATTCCCTGAATGCATGTGAACTCACACAGCTGAGCACTGTGTGCTTTAGCACTCCCACTTCCTGCAAATACTGTCAGAAACGCCATTCAGACAAGATTAGTGTCCAAAAGACTTTTGAGTTTATGACATATCTAGTCATTTGTGATTTAAAATCTTTTTAGCATTTCAAATCAATTCAATCATAAATACTTAGGATGCAAATATGAATCAGTTCAATTGATTCACTAAAAAGAACCATCTCATATGAGCTACCTTTCATCAATTTATTTATTAAACGCATTTTTATAAAAATTACAAACTAATCACAAACTAGTCATTTGTGATTACTAGATACTGATTTTTTTAAATCAGTTTATTATTTCAGTCCAATTTAATCAATGAATCATTAAGATCGATTTTTGGTTAAACAGATTCTTCAAAAAAAAAACAACAACAACAACAACTCATAAGTAATTTCAGATCAATTAATTTGCATTAGATGTCATTTAAAGTCATTTGTGATTAGTAGACTGGGATATTTTTTTTAAATAATTTCATAATTTGACCAATTCAATTAATGCATTATTAAGACGGACTTTTGGTTCAACTGATTCTTTGCAAAAATAAATGGCCTTTTAAGAGCAGTTTGCTCAAGATCAATATCTAGCCGACTAAATATTTTTGATCAAATCAAAATTTGAAAATGTCCATTTACATTACTCAATATTGCTTTTTTTCCACAAGTAAAATAATTTCACAAATAATTTCCCTTTTAAACATAGCATCTTGTCATTTTGTTAGCTGAAAAATAATAGGTAACTTACTCCAAATTATTTAAAAAGAAAAACAGACAATTCAAAACTAAATTAGTATGTCTCTGGGAGTCGTATGTCTGCAGAACTCAAATTTACCTAAACTCCTCAGGGAAACTATAGTCCCATCCAAATAGGGCTTTAATTGGGTAAGTGAGACGCAAACAGGGTCACACACAAATGCTATGATTTCCATGACAGAGTTATGTGTACGCGGTCTGTCCAACAGAGAGTAGGCCGATCACACACAGAGATCAAATAACCTCAATGACATCATCATCTACATTATACTCAGCTAGCTGAAGCCCGAAACAGACAGAGGTGATCACTGCTCTAAATCACAGCAGTGTGTGATGATGTGCTTGACGCAGTTTAGGTACCAAAGACCAGGCTCAGGAATGAGAAGTTGATCGTCTCGTAAAAGTTGATCAAGTGAGGCCAGAACAACATACACAAAAGACTGTTATGCATCATTTTTTGCTCCAAATTATGAAAATAAATTTCTCTAAGTGACTATACAGTATTCTGAACTCCACCAAACCAAATCAATCTAAAATACAAGAAACAATTATGCAAACACAGGAAAATAAATGCTCGTCTGATGCATAGCGCTGTACATATTTAACAGGCATTGTTGCGCTAATGTGGCCATAATCAAACCTGAACACTCAACAGGACACAAGAGATGCCTTTAAATATCTGCCTTCAAATGCTATTAAACCAGATGTGTTGTGATTCAGGTATTTAGCTAAAAACAGGTAAATAAACTCTACCCAACATGCTTAAGCAGTCAGCAAAACTGCTAAGACACCTTTTTAAGATCACCGACATTTTAATACAATTGTCGCTTTTGTTGGTGTTTGTGAAAGCAGCCATTACAGTCCACTTATTAACCATAGTAAAATTAACTAATAAAGAATACATTAATATATCCACACCAAAACAATATGTTTGAAAGAACAACTTAGTACGTTTTTTAGGACTAATCCCCATGAATTATTATGTAATAATTATAAAATAATTATTCTGGATGTAATTACTCATAACTGCCCAAACTACTCTCCACTTGAAATTAATGACTTCCAGTACATTACTGGGCCCCTTGTGAAAATGCTGAAAATACAACATAAGAATGTGTTGACACTTTCCTTTTGCAAAAAATGCAGCCATTTCAACCAAAACTTTCTCCGAATTCTCTGTGGTGGGCTTACACCCGTTTCATGCATGATGGAGTTTAAAGGAGTTTATGTTTGTGTGTTTGAAAGAGGAAGAGTTTAATCTGCTATGGTTCTAATAAAGTGTCAACATTATTTCTGCAGTGTCTCAACATGCCCAGATTCCACCGATCTCTCTGATCGAGTCTCTCTGCATACCTACAGACAGTTTCAACAGAATTCATCTGCAGCTTTCTCATTTATGTATCTCTTATTTGGAGCCATAAAGTTATGTCTTTGGCCTGACTTCTAAGCAGAGACGGGCAATGGGAAGAGTGGAAGAGTCCACTGGTTCAGTTGGATGTCACCAGCTCTTGAAACTAGGTCTCGCTCCTCATTGTTTGTACAGAGAGGCCCAACACACGGGAATTGGCACCAACAAACAAGACTGGAGTGAGCGAAAGCGAAAGAGACTTACTGTTGCATGCCAACTCCAAGTGACATTTCTCCAACAGTGCTGGACGTTAGTAGTTGTTGATGTACTTAACCCAAGTTAACAGTGACTATCAGCTGTGAAGTGAAAACATCTCACCAAAAATGTTAATACTAATGGAAAGCACAACCATAGCAGTGAGCTTCAGAAAGTGCTAAAAAGTAGTGTTTTTTGGATATGAAATGCAGAATTGGTCTTTAACTGCAGCTGGACCGGCAGCGCATGACTCCTGCTCACTGACACAGAGAAATAATCCACAAAGAACTTCATCTTCATCCGGAAATGAATCAGCTGCATTTTAAAAAGCACAAGCTCACAAAGAGGACAGATTGCTCAAGCATCTGTGTGAGATGCAAAGTGGAAAACTGCCTAACTAGGGATAAAATGAATAATCACACTACACTGAGAACTGCATGTTAATAACAGATGCAAAACTGTCTAATTTCAGAGATCCAAAAAAATAAAAAAAATAAAAGAAAATCATTGTTCATAATACATGCAAAGCAGCAAAACTAGAAGTCTAACCTTACGAATAAAATCAAATAAAATAGTTCAAAAAGTCTATAACTAATGTGAATGTATGAATCATTACATTTAATTCCAAAAACACACATTCACAGCCTCACAATTTCAAGAAGACTCCAGCAAAGTCCTTAAAAAAAAAAAAAAAAAAAAAAAAAAAAATAATAATAATAATAATAATAATAATAATAATAATAATAGGTACAAAAACAAAGCATATTCCTAAGAAATACATTATGTGCTAGTGGGTGCATATAGATGTGTGTGTGTGTGTGTGTGTGTGTGTGTGTGTGTGTGTCTACATCACTATGTATGCATGTATAATTACGATCCTATTCCTCTTTTTCTCCATTGGGATTGCTAATGTTCCTTTCATTGATCGGACTCTTCACTGGCTCTTCCACCATTATCCTACACGCCACTTCCTTTGCTGTCAGACCTTCATCATGTGAAACCCAAGACCTTCAAAGAGGACATCAAACGAAGGGAGGACAGAACAAGGTGGAGAACCTGGCGAGGAGCAGAAGACGATGACAGAGCCACACTGCAAAACACAGAGTCAGCAGTCGCGCACACACACACACACCTGTACTGTTCAGAAGTGCCTATAGACCCGAGAGAGAGTGTGAATGGTGTTTTGAACATATTAAGTTGTACAGCTGAAGTTATGATCTGAAAATATCAAAAAATGTCATTGACACTGAAATGTTTGTTGACCCGTCCTTTAAGTCAAGTGTGTGCTCTGCTCACACTACGCAACCCATAACTGAAGCAACATTGACCAACATCGAGTCACACGAATCTGCGTCTATGCAGAGGAGAGGGTGCGTATGTGGGCCTGTCGCAGCCAGCACTTTTTAGGAACCATCATGCACTATCCCGGGAATATATACGCAAAAAGCTGTACATTTCATCTTAACAAAGCACATGATGTATTCATCAGAGTGTGGTACTCACAGTTCCCACTCCAGGACTTGAGCAGAGACTTGATGCTGATCTCAAAGAACACAGAATCCTGCAGACTCAGCATGACGCCACCAGAGGACGTGGGTAAAAAGAAGGCACTGGTTTCTCCAGCCAGTCCCGCTGGCTTTGCGCTCCAAACGTCCGTCGCACTCACCCGCGCATCCCGTCTCACCTGCAGGCAGGCAAAGTTTCAGCCTCTGCTCAGGCTTGTGAAGAAGCGCATGCTGCCGAACGCACACTGACACACACGTGTGCTCGTCCACACACACACAGACTCCGATCAGCTGCGGGGCTCTGAGAGGCCCATAAGGATCCAACAGAGTGGAAGCACCTCAAGCAAGACGAATTGCCACAAGAGAATCAACAAAAACAAGAATATGTTGTTTCCTCAGACTGCTTGCAGGAGTATCATCCGCTCCATCCAGCCCGGAATGCCACACGGGGAAACTTTGTTCTGGGAATGTGTGAGACATCTGAGTGAACGAGGGAATGGTGAGGATGGACTCCCAGCAGAGAGTAGCAACGCTCCCTCGCTCACGTAACTCTTCCTGTCTACGATGGGTCCTAGAGCTCAGCGGAAAAACGGCCGCTCTCATTCACTCCGTATGGTTTAACAGCGCTGGCTCTCTCTCTCCCGTCCCCCTCCCTCTCTCTTGCTCTCACTCTGTGAAGAGAACGTTTGTTTCAATGGCAGAATAGAAGGAGGGGAGGCTGATGTCATCAGCACGCTGCTAGCCCGCTCTGGCTTCACTCCAGCGCTTCAAATACATGTCATTACGACTACCGCCTTGCTCTTTCTCACTCTCTCCTCTCTTTCTCCCTCCTTTTCTTTAGAGGCTTGTGAAAACGCACACTTCCTGTACCAACACTGATGTGTCACCAGCAACTGCAGTAAAGTCAGAGAGGGAGGGACAAAGAGAGAGAGAGAGAGAATGGAATCTAGAGGAGGTGTGTGAGACAGTGGTGATGTAAGTATCATTGACTCAAACAGTACAGATGAAAAGCATATAAGGAAGTATACTGAAGGAAACAAGGCATATGTCAATTTCAGTCCACTAAACCCCAAATTCCATTAAAATATTTGACTATCTACACAGCTCACTTTTTATTTTAGATAATTAGACAATGTTGTGGTACCATGGAAGCCAGCCTGCACTTTTAGGACAGGAGTTCCCAAACTTTTTTGTCACTCGAACCCCATAGATGTAAAAAAAATAAAATAAAATAAAGACATATTCACATAAAATTATTTAGTAAGTATTTTTTGTTTTTATTTAAAAATCACACACACACACTCACTCACTCACACGCACCCACACATATACATATATATATAAATAATGTATAGTGCTGCTGCTGAGACACAAAAGGACAAAGACTCTATTGCTAACGAAAACAGTTACGGAAGGTCACATTTGGGTTCACATTTACAACCAACTAACGCTTGTAACATGTCAAATCCTCAAGCTTTTATTTTGGTGAAGAATGGGTTAAATGCTGTAAACTTCTGTCCAGCAAAAAGTTGGAAATTCTGCAAATGTTAATAAAAATAAAGTGCATCTAGCGCACATAGCATTCCAAAATGCATGTTAAAGTCACAGAACTTGCATGGAGTTTGTTAGAAGCGGAATTTAATTTGATAATCGCAAATTAATAATAAAAAAAAAAACTATTTTATTTGGATTAATTGCATAGTCTCATTTGTTTATATTAATGTCACATTTGTTTTAATCAATTATTAGCTTTTTTATCAACTCACAAACCCCCGTTTGAGAACATTGCTTTAGGATATTCCTTCATTCACAAAATGACTGGGCAGCTGCTGTAAGTTTTATATCCAGACTACATATCTACGTTTGTTCCATTCCAAAGTGGAAACGGTTTGTCTAAAAATACTGAAATTTTCCCCTAGGTTCAAAACGTATACATTACACAGGCGGGTGGCTGTTTGGAAAAGTCGTACCTCTGCAACTTACATTGACGCACTGACATCCACACACACAGCTGGAGTGAGTGATGCTTGACCTATGAGGTAACAGATGCCCTGCTTGCAGAAGAGGGTGCGGCAGTCCGGGTCTATTAATTGAAGAATGAGAGCAGTGTTGTGAGATCAGACAGACGGAGCTGACTAACACCCTCATCTGACATAACATGTAAAACAAATAGCTTAAGCTAATCATACAATGATATATCTGACTGCTTTGTTTTTTTCACTGCTTCCCAAGCTGGGTGATATACTGGATTCTCACCATATATCCACAATGATTTTTATTGCCATTAAAAATTATGCAGCACTATGAATATCACAAAGCTGTAATTGCCTTTTTATAGGGCCATTTTAGTCTACTTTCATTTTAATTATATCTCTCATGTCTGTGTTAAGACTTTAAGGATTTAATAGTCTCTCTGATTTTAACTTAAAAAAAAATAAAAAATAAAAAATAACAGCAAGAGTTCAGTTCAAATGGTTTCAAACAATCCATTCAAAACTCAACAGATTCAACAATTGTTTTGCATCACCTAAAAATGTCTCCATGTTTCATATGTCAAACGTCTCATGCCTATTTTTCATACTATTATTCAAATGTTTTGGTGCAAAATAAACAAGTAAATACAGCTGTATATAAATGAAAATGATAAATGAAATATCCATCTTCTTTGGGAAAACAGCAGGGCTCTCATTTCTGTGCCTGAAAACTAATGTTAGACCTTACTTTTTATTTGTAGCTTTGTTATATTTTATCTGTGCTTGAAATATTTATTTGTTCTTATTTTATTACTGATGGTTCACTTGCCTTTAATACATGTTTGACCTTTATTAGTTATGCTACTAGTTTTTGCTGTGGTATCAAAAAAGTAGCCTACATAGTGTCCTTTAAATAATACAAAAAAAAATCTGATCTGTGACTCAAAATCCTTAATATGATCCAAGCCATGAGTTTTGTGATCTGCACGCTGCACTCCTACTCACTTGATATTTGAAGAAAAAAATACATTCACAGAAGTTTTTGCTGATTTGTCCACTGTGAAGTTCAGCTGATGTCTTTTTAATTCGGACTTGTTTCATTTATTTTGGGCTACCAAAATCTGAAGAATGCCTGCCCTAAGGGCTACCAGGGATTTTGTAATTTTGCAAGCCCTGAATAGCATGGAAACTATGCCAAGATTATTTGTAACTAGATTTTTACTGTGTTTTAGTTACATTAAACAAATATTGTTACTGTTAAGTACTAAAGTAGTAATAATATAATACAATTAAAACAAATAATATAAAATTAAATATTACATTAAATAAAACTTTTCACATTTAAGTGAAATCTGTAAACACCATTATAGAATTATATACAAAATAATAATGCAGTAAAAATCTTTGATCTATGAATCTCAAAAATGTTTAGAAAATATTAAGTCAAATACAAAAATGAAAAATATTGAGATTTTCTATTACTCTACCCTAGCAACAACAAAAAAAAGGTTTAGAAAGACAAAAACCCACATGATTTTATATATGTGTGTGTATATACACACACACACACACACACACACACACACAGGGTTTCTACAGATATGATCAAGTGAAATTTAAGACTTTAAGACCACCTTATATGAAATTTAAGACCAAAACCTGTAATGGAAATACACATTATATTACATACATATATGTAATATTTAATGTGTTTAATGTAAAAATTAAAAATGTAATCGCTGTCATAAATTATATTTTTTACTACGATATACAGTGAACTTTTCATTTCAGCAGACAATATTCCACACAAAATATCCCCACAAAACTACCAAATCAAAAAAAATCTTCCGTCTGTCCAATGACAAAAGCCATTATGTCTGTCAGCCTGAAGATATTTTAGCGGTAATATGACCAAAAATATTTAAGACCCATCAATCTGAATTTAAGACATTTTAAGACTTTTTAAGGCCTTTTATTAGGAAAACATTTTTTAAGACAAAGACTTTTCAAGGACCCGCGGACACCCTGCACACATCTAATTTTTGCATACAAGGCATCTATTTATTTTTTAGATCTCTCAATCACAATTTAGTTCTATTCAAAAATGGCTCCATGAAGAATCAGGTCATCTATAAGCAGAACCTCTGCAACCAGCATTTCCCAGAGCCACTTCTATGACGTACCATATGGGACAACGGTGAAAAAAACAGCATGAAGAGAGACTGAAACTGATCCCACAGATATGGAAAAAGACATCTTGCACTTTTGGCAGAGTTTCAATCATGATCCAATTATGATACAGCTATACTGAACTGTGCCATCCAATTGTGTAAAGGTAACGTAAGGTGGTTGGCGATGCCAGTTCAAAAAATAACCATACTCCATCTCCAAAGTCCTGTCACCTCTGATCACAAAGACATTAGACCATGACATCATCTGACCAGAGGCTTGAGACGAGATAAAGAGTGCACACAAACAGATTCCACTGATACCACTCACCATCTCTTTCTCTCCCTCCCCCCACTTCTCTTTCTCTATATCAGTCTCCTTCACCCTCTCTCTCCATCACTTGACTGTCCCTCCCTGCTGGAGTTATGCAAAGCGAGAAGGCAGCATTGTAAACAAACATTGAGTACAAAAGCCCGTATTGTGGAGACTGCAGCACAGAGTTTCCACTCCTACACTCACACACAAAAATAAACATACGCACATGCACAGACAAACACATTATATGCAGTTACGCTCATGGATACGCTGAACAGATTGTCAGATCCAATTGCTGGCTGAGTGAGTAAAAGATGCCATGTAATTAATAAGAAAGCAAAAGACCACAAAGACTTAATAATTCTGGAAAGGTCAGTTCTCAGTTTTCTGTTTCTACGCAATCTTAGAATTTTAATCTGTGGTGCTGATAGTCAGGAAAAAACTGATCGGAGAGTTACTTTTAAACATTTCCTGTGAAAGTGAGCTCACTGTTTATCTCATGCACTGATCTGAGAACAGGTGTATGATGACAGAACAAGACAATGACATTTAAGAAAAACTCTTTCCAAATAATACTATCTGTTTTTGTCCCTCTTCATTAACAAAGCAGTGTATCTCGGCACTTTTGTGTTAAGTTTAGGGGTGGGACAATAAATCGATATGGCGATATATCGTGATCCTTCTCAATGCGATACGAGAATCGATATCTGGTGCCAAATATCGATATTTTAATTAATACAATAAGGTGCTCTAAAAAGATGGCCGTGCCATTTCCACATTCCTTCCAAAAGCGCTCTGACTCTGAGCAACCATGAACCATGTTCTCAATGAAGATGGGGAAGCACGAGGAACCGAAGGATAAACATATTTCCAGCCACTGTATTAGCTTTACTGCTATATATATATATATATATATATATATATATATATATATATATATATATATATATATATATATATATATATATATATATAGTTTCTTGAGATGAAAAGTAAAAAACTGCCTGGAACAGCTATCAGCGTGGACCATAGGCACCGATCACGTTATTATTGCAGAGTGCATCAGTTCATGAGTAGCCTATCCTCTCCGCTCGGATCGCAGGTGGATTTCCCTCACTTATATGAGTGAGAGAGCGCCACCAGTGCGTCCAGGTTTATGTGAACCAAACTGGATGCTCTCCCTCTCTCTCAGATATTACAAGTGCGCGTTATGCTGTGTAGACAGTGGGCACTGACCGGCAGAAATATAAATCTGCACCTATGGCATGGAGGACGAAACAAAACCTTGTCAGAGCCACAATGCGGCGCAGAAGTGTGCAGTGTGTGTGCTTGCTGCGCATCTACATTTGAAATAACGAACCTGAGTGCGCAAATGACGCGATGTGAACGGCTATTTCTTCGTGTGGGGCTCCGTTTTCATGATGAGAGGAGTATAAAGGTTGAGAAAGCACTCCAGGTAAATTTTGAAATGTACCAGGTTTTTTTTCTGGTTTGATAGCATAAGCAGTTAAATGTGTTTACACACAGAGAAAAAAAAAAAAAGTGTAAGCTTTTAATAAGTCCAAGAATAAAATTATTTATTTAGCCTACTCAACATGTTAAAATTGATTTACAGAACTTTTTTTGGCTGTTTTCTAACAGTTTGGACTAGAATAAAGAAAGAAGACTTGCACTTAACCTTTTCACAGGCATTTTGTTTAGACGGATATCGTGATGTATCATTATAGGATTTTCTAGAAATATATTGATTATCGCAGAATCGCTGTATCGTGATATCGTTATCGTGAGCCATGTATCGTGATTATATCGTA
Source organism: Schizothorax lantsangensis (assembly GCA_027422415.1). Classification (NCBI taxonomy): domain Eukaryota; kingdom Metazoa; phylum Chordata; class Actinopteri; order Cypriniformes; family Cyprinidae; genus Schizothorax; species Schizothorax lantsangensis. The sequence continues at coordinate 17,137,943 of CM049855.1, forward strand.
TCGTGAGGTACCCTGCGATTTCCCCCCCTAGTTAAGTTAGGTTTGCTAACTGGCTGCTCCCGCATGCACCAAACCCAGTAAAATAAGTCAGTCCAGAATCACATGATGGCCATCTCTCTCTCTCAAACACACAGTTTAGGGTAAACAGTAGGATCCTGCTCAACACAGCAGGAATGCTGCTCTATTGTCAACAGGGTGCGACTGTCACCAACTACTTTAATATACAGCAAAAACATGCAGCGTCAAATCCAACTCTAGGCTTAATAGTCCAGATTCTGAGCAAGATCATAAACATACTAATTCAAACTAAACCCCAGGTTTACAGTAACTAAACCAGTTTCTGGTCTGGATCACATTCTGATTCTGATCTGGTCCACATTCTGGTCCTGATCAAATTCCACTCAAGCTTTACAGTAACTAAATCACATTCTAATCCAGATCAGAAGCACACAATTCAAACCATAGATTTACAGACTCTAAAGCAGATTATGATCCAGATAAGCAAACCCAAACTTCAGCCCAGGTTTACACTAACTATACCATATTCTGATACAGACTCTGAACTCAAACTCAATCCCAGACTCAAACCCTATCCCAAGTTTACAATCACTAAATCAGATTCTGATCCAGATCAGAATTAGGCTCAACTAAATCAGATTCTGATCCAGATAAGAAACACATCAAACTCTATCCCATCCAGTATATCAGATTCTAATCCAGATCAAACCCCATCCCAGGTTTATAGTCACTAAACCAGATTCTGATCCAGATCAAAATTACGCTCAAATAAATCAGATTCTGATACAGATATTCTCAAATCCCATCCCGGTTGTACATAAATCATATTCTGAAACAGATCAAAAGATATTCTCAAACCCCATCCCGGTTATCTGCAACAAATTCTGATCCAGATCAAAAGAATATCAAATCAAACCCTAACCTAGACAATATCTAAACCAGATTCTAATCCAGATCAAACCCCATCCTAGGTTTACAGTCACTAAATCAGATTATGATCCAGATCAGAATTATGCTCAACTAAATCAGATTCTGATCCAGATAAAGAAACACATCAACTCAAACTATATCCCATCCAGTATATAAACCACATTCTAACCCAGATCAAACCCCATCCTAGGTTTACAGTCACTAAATCAGATTCTGATCCAGATCAGAATGACTAAATCAGGTTCTGATACAGATCAAAAATATTCTCAAACCCCATCGCGGTTGCAGGGAGTAACTACATCATATTCTGATCCAGCTCAAAAACACATCAAATCAAACCCAAGCCAAGACAGTATCTAACCCAGATTCAAATCCAGATCAGCACATTCATCCTCATTCAAATCTAATGCAGCAACCAGATGGGAAGATTAAACAGGCACTCTGTTCAGAGATCAGATGCTGATGTTTCAGAAGACAGACTGTAAGTGCTTTTGGACAGTGAGCAGGGCATACACTGATGGACAGACGGTCTGTGAAGGCCTTTCAATCCCATGAGGCAACAGTGAGAGTGCATTTCCTGTACTGTGCATTATAGCACCCAGCATTGGGAAAAGGAGAGCCAAAAAAGGAATAAGACAAAAAGAGGGTGAATGATGGAGAAGGAAAGAAAAGAGAGGGACAGGGAGAAAGAGAGACTGATCAATACGAACAGTAATTCTATCTGAGGTTGTTCTATTTGCTGAAGTGTTTAGCAGACAGAGCAAAGCAGGTTCCCTTGTGTGAAACTGCATCTCCCATGATGCAAAGTCCAGACAACAGCTGTGCAGAGAAGCTATAGCACAAACTTGAACTTACTGCCCTCTAATAAACATCGGAGACAGTCCTTTTTAAAGATCTTAAGTTTATTTTACTAGAGGTAAAACAATTACCTGTAAAAAAGCAAACAGTACAATTCCTGTAAGGAATCATCCAAGTTTTAGATGTTTAAATCAAAGTTCATCTTGTGTGTAATGCCGCCTATGAATATAAATTGTGTAATTAAATGTTCATGAATTGTAAGGTGTCCATTTGAGTAATGTACCTAAACAGTAGACACTGAATTTAATTTGACAAAAATGAAATCTCAGCAGATACATTACCAAATTTGATTTGCCCACAAGACAACATTTTTTTCCAGTAATGTTGGAAGCCAAGTGTTGATGAATTAGCATGAACCACTTGGTGTTCAGGAGTCTGTCCCACACTGAAACATTTCAGCTGAATCACAACACCGTATCAGCGTCAGTGCAAGCTAGAGACCGCAGGACACTGCACACCTTGCCAGGAACAAGCACACCTGTCAGCACCAAAGCAACAAACACACACTCTGCAGAGAGAGACATTATTGCAAAGTGGTGAAACCCAGTGTGTTGGAGAGAGAGAGAGAGAGAGAGAGAGACATCGGGCATGCTAGCCTAACATTTCCACTGATCGCACCTCTGAGTCAGCAGAGACACACACACACACACATCAGCACCAAATATCTATAACACCCTCCATCCCAAAAACTGACAAAACACAGCTAAATACAGTACGCTGAGTCATGAGAGAGAAGGAAAGAACAAACAAAGAAACAAACGAAGCAGGAAAAGGGGACAAAAATGCAAGAAAGAATGAGAAACTGAATGAAAGAAAAAAGTATGAACAAATGCAAGAACAAGTGAAAGAATAAAAGAAACATCAAGTGATACCAAATGGAAAGGACTGAAGGAAAGAATGAAAGAAATAAGGTATGAATGAGCAAAAGTAAAACAAGAAAATGAAAAAAGCAGCAATAAAGCAAGCAAAAGAACAAATGAGTGAAAGGTGTACAAATAAGCAAAGGGAAAAGTAAACAAACAAATAAGAGCAAAAAAGGGCAGAAACAAAAGGACAACCAAAATAAAGAGGGCTAATGAACACAAGGAACTGAAAGAGAAAGTGAACCAAAATGTGAAAATGAATATAAAATTAATCATAATCAAAAAATGAGAGTTAAAGAACAAGAGAAAGAACAAAAAAGCAGCAATGTGTACAAAAAATGAGAGCAAAAGAGTGAATGAATGGGAACTAAAGGGCAACCGAATTAAAAGAATAGTTCACCCAAATATGAAAATTGTCACCATTTACTCACCCTCATGTCATTACAAACCTGTACAAGTTTCTTTCTTATGTTGAACATAAATGATGATATTGTGAAGAATGCTGGTTATCAAACAATTGACGGTCCCCATTGACTTCCACAGTATTTCTTTCCCTACTATGGAAGTCAATGGGGACAAAAAACAGTTTGGTTCTTCAAAATACCTTTTTTTGTGTTCAACATAAGAAATAAACTTAAACAGGTTTGGAACGACATGAGGGTGAGTAAATGTGAACTATTCCTTTAAAAAAATTTAAAAAAGTTACAAATATATAAATCAGATTTTTTTTTAAGAATTTACAACAACAGTTAAAAAAGTAGTTACCAAGAGTTAACTGTTCATTTTCAGTAAGTTAAAAATATATAATTGAGTTGCATATAAAATGTAATGTTTCATTTTGCTTATTTAAAGCTTAAATTTGATGTTTAACACACACACACACACACATGTATTTTCAGTTTAATGATGACAACAGCATTTAAATCACTCGCTGTCAGGATGAGCTGTTTTGATAATTAATAATGCTTGCAAGTTCTCTGCACAGCGCAAAGTCTCGATAATTGATAATGAAATGGTTGTTGATAACTTTCATAAATGATTTTATTGAATTAGTTGTTACACAAACAGCTCTCATTGTATTTAGACAGGGTGAACCTTTCAAAAGTCTCTCATATCTCATTGTTTAAATTATTGGACAATTTTCCTTTGCAATAACTAGTAATAGATTTACAAATAATCAACCACCTCTTTGATTTTAGCCTGTAGTTGAACCCTGAAGCTCTAGAGGTATATTCTCATTAATCGCTTTGATTTGTTTCTAAATGGATATTGAATGAGTCAGTGTTGCCATTTATTTTTCTTTGGTTTGGCTGGAACATTTTTCTATTTGGTAGGTTAGTGCCCATCCCTAGCTCAACCTGTTTCTTCAGCTGGAAGGCAGCTTTACAGACACAATCACATAGACCTGCCCTCTTCAATGCGTTACATAACTGATGTTCTCTGCTGCTGCTGTTGCTAATATTATTGGTGTTTTGATGGTGCTTCTGTTTATTGTGTTTCTGTTCTGGTTGTTGCTGCGTGCACATGAGGAAGGATATGGCTAATCTGCAGTATGTTATGTGTCTAATATTGGTCCCCTCAAGGGCTGTCCAGGGCTGCTGATCTGGAATCAGTGATCACAGTCAAACAGACACAGTAGCGCTCCAGCCACACCCTCTGTCTCTCTCTCTCTCCCGTTACAGCAGTCATGTGATCAGACTTCACTTCATTAAACAGCAATGGAAGTTTATCTTGGAAAAATGAGTGCTTGTGCGTGTGGTGTTTTCTGTCATGCAGCATGTGATTTATAATCAGGACTGGATGAGCAGAAATGCAAGTTAAGAACAGGTCACACTTGCAAACGGTTCATAAAGTTGAACACTATAGTTGACAAAGCTGACAAAATAAACAGTTCATCGGGAATGCATTGTATTTATCTCCTTCATTTCTTTCGCTCTTGCACTCCCTTTTGCTTGTTTGCTCTTTCACTCCCTTTTATTCATTTGTTCTTTTGCGTTTATTTGTTAGTTCATTGCTGCTTTCATTCTCTTTTCATTATCTCATTCTTTTTCATGTTTTACTTTCCTTTTTAATTGTTCATTCATTCCTTTTTGTTTTACTAACATTTTTTATTGCTCTTTGTTTTACCAACATTTTTTATTGCTTTTTTGTTCGTTCACCCTCTTTAAACCACTTTTGCAGACCGTGCATATCATATTATACACTACCGTTCAAAAGTTTAGGGTCAGTATGTTTTTTTTCTTTTTTGAAAAAAATTATATTTTATTTAGCAAGGATGCACTAAATAGATCAAAAATGATAGTATTACAAAATATTTATATTATTTCAAATAAATGCTGGTCTTTTGAACTTTCTAATCTTCGGTTTCCACAAAAACATTAAGCACAACTGGCTGATGAGAATTCAGGAATAATTACATTTGAAAATACATTAGAACAGAAAACAGTTGTAATAATATTTGAACATTTTTACTGCATTTTGATCAAATAAATGCAGCCTTGGTGAGCATTAGAGAATTCTTTCAAAAAAAGCCACAAACTGTTGAATGGTAGTATATAAACTTATTTTTGCACATTGTTTAAAGGTGAGATGCAGAACATCAGATTAAATGAAATATTAATTCAACAAATTGAGTGATACCTAGTTGCAGTATAAGAATGACTGGTGTGGAGCATTTAAACACACTTGGGAACATGAGCATGTCCTGGCAGGCACATTTAAAACCCAAATCCTCACCTGAACACTCAAGACTCATCAATTTGGGAAGAGCGAGGTGTGGTTTGGTTGCAGTGTAAATGCCTACAAACACACACACACATACTGACTACTACCCATGGTATAACTTTATCAGCACATACTGAGAGAAGCTCAGGCTTCAACCGTTCGAAGGATACAGAAAAAAAAACTCTTGGTCCAGTTTGAACTGGTGTTTTCCCTCATATTTGAATGCGTGGTGGTCAATTTGCATTTTGAATGCAGAGTCACATGCAGTGATGCAACATCACACTCCCCACACTGTTTTCCTGTAACCAAGGAGCTGACATACCAAGAAGAGTGGTCGTAGTTGGATCAGCCGTGAATGACACACAAAGATCCTCATTTATCCCCATATGACCCTGTCGGGGAGCTGTGCTGCTGAAGCTTCAATACATTTATGGTCACAAACGCATTCATCTGCTTCCAGCAGCCAAGTTATGAGTGTGTCAACAAACACTGTATTGCAGAACCGCATACAACTTAACAATCAGTCTCTTTTCACAAAACAAAGACTTCCTTAACTTTCACACAGGCACCCGGGGTCAACTTTGTTTTTCTTTTTAGTACATCGGCCTAGAAATGAAACAACATTTGCAAATTCACTTCATAATCTGACAGATTTCCAAATTAAGCTGGACATGCGACAGGAAAGAATTAGGGTGTAACATTATCCATTGGGAATTGACTAGATGAATGGATCATTAAAAGCAGTCTATATGTGACGCATGGTGGTTAGTGGGAAGAGCCTGGTGACAGATGCATTTGATGCAAGATTAGTAATTATTTATTTTAAATAATATGCACCAATAAATAATCCATAACCAAATTGGGCTGAAGAGCATCGTATTTCTCCAGTTAGCAGTGCCTTGACATTCTCTATGGTCTACATACACTGGCGTTCAAAAGTTTAGGATCAGTCCAATTTTTTATATTTTTGAAAGAAGTCTCTTATGCTCACCAAAGATGCATTTATTTGACCAAAAATACAGTGAACACAGCAATGTTGTGATATTTTATTACAATTTAAAATAATATTGCCTCTATTTGAATATATTTTTCAAATGTAATTTATTGCTGTTATGGCTGAATTTTAAGCAGCCATTACTCTAGTCTTCAGTGTCACATGACCCTTCAGAAATCATTCTTATATGCTGATGCTTATCAATCGAAAACAGTTGTATTTGATATTGTGACATATTTTGATAAAAATCTTTCATATTATTATAAACTGCCACTTTTAATCAATTTAATGTGTTCTTGCCAAAAAAAGTATTATTTTTTGTTAATAATAGTAATATAATAATATTAATAATAATAATAATAATGTTTATTAACGCCTTTAACTTTGAATGGTAGCATAAGTGTTAAAACCTCAGATATGGCATCTTCATGATTAACACATTATTTTGAGTCTTGCTGTCATAGCTCAAGGTTGGAAATAGTGATGTGATGCTAATAATAACTCACTTTGACAAATACATCACAGTCATGTTTCAAAAAAATACCAACCTGGTTCAGTGCCAATCAACTCCGAGTAATGAGATTATTTTACTCATGACAATACTGCTCCCTTTCTGCATTTGTATTGCATAAACTACTTTAAAGTTCCTGGTTTTCTAACAACTCTCAATATTTGAATAATTCTCAGTAATGACCAACTTAAGACTTCGCAAACAGTTCGGTTACACAAAGTATTTGCTTGTTCCCTCTTGTCTGCGATTTATCTTATATCACAGCTGAACTATAAACAAAAATGGTGCAAACACACACCTTGCACACACACACCTCCTAATCAAACAGTCCTCTCTCTGCAACACAGTTAAAATCATGTTTGAATACCCATCCCTTCCTTTTTCCTGACGGTACCTTTGGCACGATGTCGTTGAAGACGGACAGCCGGCCGGCTAGTCAGACCGGATCCATCTTGCTCCTCTTCATTGGCCTGTGAAACCAACCTCTTCATCCTCAGCAAGCGAGGGCCGGTCTCCCGCGGCCACACTCCCCCCGTGTCCGTCGCCAGCAGCCCGCCATCCCCAGAGATGACCGTGGGAACGAGACTCTTGAGGAATTCCATGTTTGCACTGTGACACTTTCACTCCAGGCGCCTGTGCAGGCGCACAGTGACGGCCCTGCCACCCACCATCACCTCTGAGGAATCAGGCCGTCTGTGACTGGACAGACGACCGCAGAACGGCTCCTCCACCCAAGGAAAACCACAGCTTGTCAAACTTGGAGTTCACCACAGGTTCCTCTTTGTCGTGTCAGTTAAAACTAGAAGTGTCTATATACACACAAGAACCCAGCCAAAGTGGAGATGATATCTCGTTGTAATGCAGAAGCTGTCGACGGTAGATCCAAGATGAGGTACAAGCGAGCACCTGTAGATCCAGCCCCTGAGTTCTTCCACCTGCTCGTACTCCACATGCCACAGGCCAGCTGTGAACACTTCACAAAGCTTAACCTAAAGTTCACTTGAGCTTTCACACAGCCAGAAACCAACCTTACTACCTGTCTGTTCATGCAGGATGGACTGAACACTTTGATGTGATGATTTGACAACAGTAGGCAGAGCCTTTCAGCTCGAGTGCGTTATCTGGGCGGAGCAAGGACGTGTCCAACGGGAGATAATTTACGCCTGGGAGAGCGTCCAATCAAAACACAGCTGCTACCAACCACGCCCAGACGTTTCTCCTTTCTAAAGGGAGGGAGGAAGACTCATCTGTCTGTGATGGCAAGGGAGTACATAAAAAAAAAGTGAGAAGGCGTGGCGTCTTCAGTGTGCTGCTGCGCTCTGATAAGTTTTATCAGGTTTAAAACTAGAGCTGCTTTTCACATTCCCCTCTTACGCACACATACACAATTCTATCTATAACTTCCCTTACATATTTCCCTTCCACTGGATGAAAAAAAAATGATAAAAAAATACCTCAGAAGGCATGCTGTCATTTCAACAGTTGAAATGTCTCACGCCCACACACACTGACGGTTTCACTTCCAGTTTACAGAGGGCAGTGGGTGAACTAGTTTATGTGGCATGTTTGATCAGCTTAACTGCAGACTGACATGTTTGTCAAACTTTACTCTGGTAAAAACACAAACACTCACATAAAGGCTACTTGGACAAATAAAAAGCATATTGGCACATTTATACATTGATACAAGAGTACTATTTGAGTTTTCTAGTTGGCTGGGCAAATGTAAGGTGTTCTGAGGTAAATCAATGGAAATGTTTGAGTTGGGAAGCATTTTGCATATGGCAGGCCTTTCTGCTGACTCACTATAACATAGGGCTGCACGATTATGACAAAAATCATAATTGTCGATTATTCCCTTGAGATTGTAATTGCGATTATTAATAACGATTATTTTGAACCTTATTTTTATATAAAATATTTATTAAAAAAAAAGCTGAAAACACTCTTCCTGAACTTTTATTGCTTTTCTATAGCATTGAGCCTCAAATGTCAACTATACATTGGTTTGGTTTCTTCTTTAAACAAAAAAAGGTAAAATTATGCATAGTATAATAATGTTATACTAAAACTAAAAGAAAAGAAAAGAAAAAAATAATCTACTAAAGCTATACATTTTATTTACAATTAAACAGATGAAATTTCAAATTACAATAACATTTTACAGTACAATTTATATTATCAGGGCTCCAGACTAACATTGGAGAGCAGTGGCACCAGCACCTGATTTGGTAGCACGGAACACGTAATATTACAAGTTTTGTCTCTTAGAAATGCACATTAGAACAGGAGCTTGAGTTCAGAGTAGCAGGAGCTTGAGTTGGGATGCAGATGTACATTTGACAGTACCTTTGTGAAAACTGTAAAAGCCTCATCTTTTATACATAACCAAAAGTACAGCACCTCATTACCATGGTAAAAAAGTAGCCTAACTATATGGTTTCTATGGTGTTTGCATTGAAAAACAGTAGTCTAAAGACATTCAGTCATTACAAATCCACATCAACTGATAGAGTAATTAACAAAATAATGTAATTATATTCCATTACTCCTTTAACATATTTAGTATATTAATAATATAATAATACTCAATATGAATATCCTACTTTTCTGCCACCGTACCATTGTTACCGTTAGTGTTACTACAGTAAAACTATGGTAAATGTGGGTGATTTGTGGATTGAAACGTCTTCTAACTGGATCGTTGTTGCACTGTTTCTGCTGCTTTCTGCATCAGTGTTGATGAGAATAACAGCTCCGATTTATTTGGCTTTAAACTAGTTTAAATTAAAGAGACGTGATTTGTACTGGAGAACTCTGCGCTGAACTCGAGTGCTTCTTACTGGATTTCACAGCGTTGTTTAGTGCGTGATCGAGGGTCACTAATAAACGCATACGCTCTAAACTCGCGCTGTGCTGTTTTCTTTTGAGGAGAGCGGATAAAAGGTCAGTGTGGCGCGCAGTTCAAACGAGTACCGCCATTTTGTTCCGCTTTTGACACGTTTGGTGTTTAACATATCTATCATGCACAACAGAGTGACAACAAAATGTCTTTATCCAGTGTGTTTGAGTTTGTTAAACCCCGCGCTACAAACACCTCTTAAGCACACAGAATAATGCAAGTGGGCATTTTTAATTGTTTATTTATTTTTGTAATCGCGGCTTTGAACGATTATGTAATCGTGGCATCCATAATCGTAATCGCGATTAGAAATTCGATTAATTGTGCAGCCCTACTGTAACATTCAATTGAGCAGGCTGCTTTCACTGACAATGTACATTGTAATACTGACACTAACTTGCTGTCCAAGCCTCCATTCAATACAATAAACTGACTCTTCGGAAGAGCATGGAGTTATGGATGACTCCTAAATATGCACACATTTTCAAAGCATCTCATATGTCAACCTTGGTAAAAAAAAAAAATTAATTATTCAACAATATTGAAATGGTTCATGATTATTGCACTACAATTTTTTTATATTTTAAAATTCTGCCCCAGAAGAAAAAAGTGCCGGTACATTTACATTAACAATTACAACCTTAAAGTAATGATAATACCATTATGTTCATACACACATATACATTAATATATACACATTTATTATATTTTAGCAACCCCCCACACTTTTGAATGGGAGAGTATATGTATTTTGTAATTAGTTCATAACTAAAAGAGTTTGTTTTAAAAGCTCTTCTTTATTCAAGAGTCAGTGAAGGACAAGGACAAGCCTCTCAAAATACAAAAAAAAGTGCCACCAGGAGAGCAGACAGGAGCTCTAGAAGAAGGAAATGACCTCAACACCATACAGAAAGTTCTCTGTTCCAAAAGTGGCCTGATATAACCTCATTCGTTCACAAGACTCATATCTCACATAGAGTGAGAGAACAGAAAAGTGTGTGCAAATGATTCACAGGAAACGCTCACACCCTTAGGCTCCGTGTGAACATGTCAGGCAAGCCTAGTAATGTTTCAGTTCCTTAATGTGTGAGCAGACAAAACATATGCGCATAGATTGTTATTAAATAATCTCTTAATGTCTTTATATGTTAGTGTTACCACAGTGTTACCCATTTCTGGCATAAAGACCCTTTGATATCTAGCACCCAACAAATTAATAGTGTTGCATAAGCTTTAAGTAGCATGAGAACGAGAAGAATAAGTTCAGACTGAGCCAACTCTCTCTCTCTCTCTCTCTCTCTGTGTGTGTGTCCATCGTTCAAATCTCTTTACAAGTCTGCCCTCTAGGGGTGGCCAAAAGCAATGCCAGCAGACCTCAGGACAAGGTAAAAAAAAAAAAAAAAAAAAAAAAGTATGTGCATATCATTTTGTGATAAAAAAAAAAGAAGAAAAAAAAGAAACTGGTACTTGTACTACTGTGCAAGTCTCTCCAAAGCACAAAATAAAAATCAAATCACAATTCACAATTGAATGTTTCTTTGATTACTGGCACTTTTATCTTCTGGGGCAGATTTTTTAAATATAAAAAAGTTGTAATCATAAACCATTTCATTATTATTGAAAAATTTAAAAACTTTTACCAATGTTGAAATACGAGATGCTTTGAAATGAGATGACAAACAAAAATCAAGGAAACTGTGTGCATGGAACATTTTATTGCACTTCATTTGTGCAAGTGATATAATAAAACATGTTTGAGAAAATACCTAATTTGGTCTGCTGTAAGCAGCACAGGCTAGACGACAGGACATGAAGTGAACAGGTGATAACATATCCGCTCAGACAATGACGTGGAAGAATCACAGATTTCTCTGGAAAGTTACTAACTCACTCATTACTTCATAACACACCTCTGCCGCAGACACACAAACACTTCTTATATCGGATGACAGTAAAATGCTTTCAACCTTGATGAAACAATACAAAGCAGAACCTTTGACCGTGACACTGAACCACACTCAAGGTCCTGTTTGCAAGAGAAATTATGTCAAAGGTCTAAAAACAAGTTCAGACAGAGTGGCCTACATTTACACTGATGATATAGAGATGAAGATCAAGTCCCAAATGGCACAGGAGGAATGTAAGGGCTGATGGGACCATTTTGACAGGGGCAGAGAAGACAACAGGGGACAGAAAGTCAGAGGGAGAGGATAAACTGATGAATGTGGGTCACCTATCAATAAATGATCTTAAGCCACCATGTGCTGGTGGCCCCAATCTGATATCAAGAAAACACAGACTTTCAGTACACTGAAGTGCATTAAAGAAATGGCAACAAAGCTGAAAACAGAAGGCAGGGCTTGATGATAAATGTACGGTCATATTTACCGCTGCTCATCAAAATTCCCAGGTGAAATAAAGCAGAGGACAGATTTGACAAAATACGATGAATGATACAGGAATAATGATGACAAAAACATTAGCTAGTAAACAGAGCTTGGTAGTAATCTGGTTACATGTAATCTGGAAACATGTAACATTTTAAAATACTCGTAATCAGACTACAGTTTTTTTGTTTTTTTTTATGATTACATATTTACACAATAGCAATAATTTATTCATCATTTATTGATTCTCCCTAATTTGTCTTTTTCATCTTTTAAATTTCTTTCTAAAATAGCCTACCGCTTACATACACTCAGAAATTCTTCCAGTTTTGTAGACATTCACACAGAGACCAGTCATTAGTCAGTCAAAACAAACATGCGGTAATCCATACGACCATAATTGATGAATCAAATGTCTTCTGAAGTGAAACATTAGGTGTGTGTGAGAAAAACACCAATATTTTAAACTTTTTAAGCCATAAACTATAAAACATGATGTAAGCCTGTTGTGAAACTTGCATGAGAAGTGACAGTCCTTTGCGCTTCCGCATGCACAAGTTCCACAAAGCACTTACATCACACTTCACAACATGCTGACATCAAGTGTGCTGCACACATAGTCTAAAAGTAAAGCCAAAACATTTTGATTACCCACTGGTGGTATAGGTTATAAACACGTCACTCTCCATGTAAATGAATGGGATGTGAGCCAAACTCAGGCTCCAAATGACGTCATTGGCACAAGATGACAATGGCCATTCCTGGGACATTTTGGCTTCACTTTTCTACAGTGGAACCAAGTGGAGATGCATCATGCATTTAACAGTATGGCTGATATTCATAACGTGCTGGCAGATATTCAGATTTTTCCTCGCACATACACCAACAGTTTCGCTTCAGACATTGATTCATCTGCCAATTCATTACTGTCATGTTTGTTTTGCATGGTTTTTAAAGCATCACCCACCATAGTTTGATTATTTTTCTAAAAATAACCATTCGTGTTCCACAGAAGACAGACATATAGATTTGGGATGGCATGAGGGTGGGAAAATGATGAGAGAATTTTAATTTTTGAGTGGACAATCCCTTTAAATAAGCCAACGGTGTCCAAAGTGAAGTCCACTGGTGGCTCATGTCAGCGTCTCAGTGCACCCATGTGCATGTACCAGCGGGCCCCTAAGGGCGGCTGCAGTCCAGCTGAGCATGATGGAGGGGGGAACAATAGCGAGAAAGGTAGGCCCCCAGATTCAAATCAGTGCAGGAATTTCAGAGGGGAAGCAGTAGGAACAATGCTCAACACGTCTCTGGTACAGCAACACAAAGACCCGCATGGGCAAAACAGGAAAACCAGCTTGCACAGTAAACTGAAGACGAAACTGCTCCTAAATCAGTGCTTTAACATCGCAGAGTGTTGACACTGAGCATCTCTCTAGACACCGATTGGTTCAGGATCAGTTTTCAAGCAGCATGACGATGTGAATGATGCAGTGATCTACAATCTACACCAGCGAGGCACCACATCAAATCCTGCTTTTGTATGAACACACAACTCTGCTCGCTATCTCTTTTCTTAGGAAACAAGCTTTTGCGTGAAATGGTGTCGTTGCAGATTGTTCCCGATTCATAAGTTTCCTGTCTTGCACAGGATACTGTTTTCAGCAGCCACAAAATGTTATCTAATGAACCTTTCCGTTTGTGTTTTATTTACACCCCCTCCGTTTCTTCTTGTTCACCTGCTGCTCTGTTCATGGTCTGGTTTTGGGGTTGATTGACATGGTTTGTTTTACTAAGGGGCCTGAGCCGTCATCAGGCGAGAATGTGAGAAACACATATAAGAGGTCAAGGATCGAACTTGTTAGACCGGTACATCCCCTTAACCCGAAACTTACGGCAGATTAACTGAACTACTCAAGCTAGGAAACATATATTACACACATACATCAAAATACAAGACAAACATCTTTGAACCACATGCTGGACAACTGTTAATTATTAGTCTAACATGGCTTTTACACATTCAACAGATGACCAACCAACTGACAGGAAGCTGTTACTCGCTGTTCTCACACACAGCTTGTTCCTCAAAGGGTCTTTATTCAACACTAAACAAACTCACCTCATTCACCTCACTGGCTGACTCAGGGCTAATCTGTTGGAGAAACATCCCACACAGTTTCGACAGTGATGAGAACTCTCTCTAGTTTCTGTAGATCTGTCAGGGGCATCCAGCTACAATTATGCTTGCAACAAACTGATTTTAATTGTACTGATCTGGAATGCAAAGACTCAATATGCAAAGATAACTGTAAATAAGCCATCTGTAGGTTGATTCCCACAAAGAGAGTAAACATTTAGGGCCAGTTTTACTAAACAGGGCAAATTAGCACGAGAGTGCAATTCCAAAACAGCGCCGTTGGGAGGGGAAATTTCTGTGGGTGATTTACTAACAATGCGCAAATTAAAGAACACAGAAGCAACATCTAATTTACATATCGACCAAGGCAATATACACTAAGCGCAGCGCAAATTAGCATAGCCGTAAATAAAGAATAAAGAAATAAAGAAGCAACAGTACGTTGAAAAGAACCAGAGGCCAAAAATTAAGGTTTGCTAGAATTTTTGGTAGACCTGGTATTCCAAGTCGTCTTTTATTTCCTGAAGCAAATAAAAAATAACATCGCTTGGCAAATGATAGGTTCGGATAATGTGTTCTTCTGGCATTCAAAATAAATTAATGTGGAAAAAATCCTCTGCCTTCTACCACATGCTCTCTGTTCTCTGCCGTCCCTCCTCCTAGCAACAATAATTGCAGCCATTTCAAGCGCAAAATAGTTTAAGACATGCTTTTTCGGGGGCGTTAAATAATGGTGCAAATGCCAGTAATTTGACGGCGCCGAGGGTTGACATCAAGATGGCGCCGAGGATGGCAGCCGTGTTGCGAGCTCCGAGAAAACTCTGCAGGTTTTCGTATGTTTTGTTTGTTTTTTTGTTGTTTTACGTGTTAGATGTTGTTAGTATAACTGTCTACGATAGAGACACGCTTTTAAACATCGGTTCTTACGTCGCGCAACGCAAACCGGACTTTGAGTTCCTGAACGCTGGTGGATTGTTTACAGACACCGCATCAGAGCCCTTTGTCTGGAGCGCACGACCACGACGAAAGAAACGCAGCTGGAAAAGAGGGAAGAGAGCTGGCGTTCTTGTCAGACTAAGACGCCGTGCCTTTCGACCTCCTCTCCCAACCATTTTGCTGGCTAACGTTCAGTCACTGGATAACAAACTCTGTGAACTGCGTGCGCGCATCTCATACCAACGAGAAACAAGGGAATGCTGCGTTATTTGCCTCACAGAAACCTGGATGTCTGCAATGGTTCCAGACTCAGCCATCGAGCTTACAGGGTTCTCCGTACACCGCTCGGACAGAACGAAAGAGCTCACCGGGAAAAGCAAAGGTGGGGGCGTTTGTTTCTACATCAACAACTCGTGGTGTGATGAAAGGAACCTACACTCTATTAAATCCTTCTGCTCCCCTGATCTGGAATTTCATATGCTTCTGTGTAGACCCTTCTGGCTACCGAGGGAATTTACAGCGATCATAATCACGGCTGTATACATTCCCCCTCAAGCCAACACAGACCAGGCACTCAGGGAACTGTACGGGAATATAAGCGAGCAGGAAACCGCGCACCCAGATGCAGCGTTTATTATTACGGGGGACTTTAATAAAGCCAACTTCAGAACAATAGCTCCAAAATACTTTCAACACATCACCATCAACACACGTGGTGATCGTGTACTGGACCACTGCTACTCCCCCTTCCGGGACGCTTACAAATCCCTCCCCCGCCCACCTTTCGGCAAATCTGATCACTCCTCCGTTCTGCTCCTGCCTGCTTATAGGCAGAAACTGAAACGAGAAGCACCCGCCCTCAGGACAGTTCAATGCTGGTCGGACCAATCGGACGCTATACTTCAGGACTGTTTTGATCACGTGGACTGGGACATGTTCCGGGCAGCATCTGATGGTGACATAGAGGAGTACTCAGATTCTGTAACGTGTTTCATACGGACGTGTATAGAGGATGTAATTCCGACCAAAATAATACGCATCTACCCCAACCAAAAACCGTGGATTAACAGCGATGTTCGATCAGCCTTGTCAGCGCGGACATCTGCCTTTAAATCCGGAAACACTGACGATCGGAAACAAGCCAGTTACGATCTCAGGAGATCCATAAAAGCAGCCAAACGACAATATAAAAACAAAGTTGAAGAACAATTCAACAACAACAACCCAAGAAGCATGTGGCAGGGCATCAACAACATCACAGGCTTTAAAGGGAATAAACCAGCCACTGTGAACATTGCTGCCTCTCTACCGGATGAGCTGAATACCTTTTATGCTCGTTTCGAGGCTCATAACACCGCCCACACAGAGTGCGCTCCCACAGCTGCTGCAGAAGAGGTGAGTCCACTATCCCTTTCTGTCGCGGATGTAACTCGATCCTTCAAACGGTTGAACATCCGCAAAGCTGTGGGCCCGGATGGCATCCCAGGCCGTGTGCTCAAAGCATGCGCTTACCAACTAGCCGGGGTTTTTACAGACATCTTCAATCTGTCCCTCTCTCTGTCTGTGGTTCCCTCATGCTTCAAAAAATCCACCATTGTGCCCATACCAAAGAAAAATAAAATCACATGCTTGAACGACTGGAGGCCCGTTGCTCTGACACCCATCTTCAGCAAGTGTTTTGAGAAGCTCATCAGAGACCACATCTGCTCTGTGCTGCCTGCCTCACTGGACCCACTACAATTTGCATACCGCAGAAACCGTTCCACAGACGACGCTATTGCCTTCACCCTGCACACTGCTCTCTCCCACCTGGAAAATAAGAACACCTATGTGAGGATGCTGTTCGTGGATTATAGTTCAGCATTTAACACCATAGTGCCTGCCACACTGGTTGCGAAGCTCCAGACTCTGGGACTGAACAGATCTCTGTGCAGCTGGATCCTGGACTTCCTGACAGGCAGAAGTCAGGTGGTCAGAATGGGCAACAACACTTCATCTCCCCTGATCCTCAACACTGGTGCTCCGCAGGGCTGCGTTCTCAGCCCACTCCTGTACTCCCTGTACACACACGACTGTACAGCTACACACAGCTCCAACGTCATCGTCAAATTTGCCGATGACACAACGGTAATAGGCCTGATCACCGACAACGATGAGACGGCCTACAGAGAGGAGGTGAGTACCCTGACTAAATGGTGCCAGGAGAACCACCTCTCACTCAACATCGACAAGACCAAGGAGCTGGTGGTGGATTTCAGGAGACAGAGCAGAGAACACACACCCATCTCCATCGACAAGACACCTGTGGAGAGGGTAAACAGCTTTAAGTTCCTCGGCGTTCACATCACCGAGGATCTCACATGGTCCACTCACACAGACGCAGTGCTGAAGAAGGCACATCAGCGCCTCTTCTTCCTGAGACGGCTGAGGAAGTTTGGAATGAGCCCCAGCATCCTCAGATCCTTCTACACCTGCACTGTGGAGAGCATCCTGACCGGCTGCATCACCGCCTGGTTTGGAAACAGCACCGCTGGCAACCGCAAAGCTCTGCAAAGAGTTGTGCGAACTGCCCGCCACATCGTTGGAGGTGAGCTTCCCTCCCTCCAGGACATCTACACCAGGCGGTGTATAAGGAAAGCCAGGAGGATCATCAAGGACTCCAGCCATCCATCCCACAGACTGCTCTCTCTGCTGCCCTCAGGGAGACGTCTCCGCAGCATCCGATCCCGCACTAGCCGACTGAGGGACAGCTTTTTCCCTCAGGCTATCAGGCAAACGAACAGACAGAACTAATCCACCCTACATCACACTCCCACTCACACAACATGCCACACACTGCACTTTACCGCCGTTCACTGGACTACACGCACACACTGCAATAATACAACCTATCTGCTATCACTGGATACCATACAATGCACATCCACGACATTGCATATGTATAATCTGTTGCACCTTTGCACAACTATCTACTGCACAACTAATCTGTTGTAAATCTATAATCTGTTGCCCTTAACATATCACAATGTTTGGATGTGTACATAATGTAAAATGTGTACATAGTGTATTGATAACTAAGACTGTCTTTATAGTACACTGTGTGTATTGAGTATGTGTATGTGTATTTTGCACATTGTCTTCTGTACAGTCTGTAAATATGTACTGTCTATATGTAAACTGTTTTGTTTTTTGCACTGTTTGGAGCACGCTCTCAAGAATTTCACTCACCAAGGCACTTGTGCTGTGGTGATGTGACAATAAAAGTGATTTGATTTGATTTGATTTGATTTGAGTGCAAACGTTAGTAAAACGCGTTGCGTGATTCATTTGAATACTCTCCTCCCATACTTGAATACTCTCCTCCCATAACTTTTGCGTCTGAAAGGGCAACTCCTAAAAATGCATATTCAATAAGGTCAGGCGCAAAAATAACTGTGTCCACGCCTTTTCAGCGCTAATTCGTCACTGCGCGTCTTTAGTAAAACCTGACAGTACAATTTTAATGCCAAAAGACAGTTTGCGCTGGCGCAAGCTGTTAGTAAAACTGGCCCTTAGCACATGTGGCATATTTATATACTAATTAATAGAAATAGTGACATTAGTAAACTATTTTCAATCCAGCTCGAGTATCACAACAAATCAACAATGACTCAACCAAAGACGTGAGTTTCGGGCAGGACTGTTTGGCCAACCAATGGAACCTGCTGGAAATCAATAAATATTTTTGCTTTTTTTTTTGTTCACACACAGCAATAACATATTTACATTTGAACACAAAACATTTCACACCAATACAAATGTGCGGCACAAGTATTCAGTCCAATTTATTCATGCAATTCGTCTGTTCAGACCGATGTGTAAAAATCGGCAGACAAAAAAATTAAAATTGCAAATTTACCCTCTTATGTAAATATTGCAAATTTACCCTCTTACGGTGGCGTTTAGTGAAAACCCAAAACATTCCATTTACACTGGTACACAAAGTGCTGTGCAACTTTCTGTTTCTGACACCTGCTTGAACATCCAAACAGTATTTGCACTTTTTTAAACAGCTGTTTAGATTTTTGCATTATCTATGGTATGTTATCAAACCATATACAAGAGTACAGAGACAAGTGAGTTGGTTCTGGATTCTTCCTATTCACTGTAATATAGCAAAACAGTCTGTTCATGAACACCTCCAAGTCATAGTTTTATGCAAATATTCAAGTCAGCCTAAGAAGTTGCTTTAACAGCAGTTCATTAAAATTTTTGATCAAACTAATTTTTGCACCAAATAATCATCTTGATATGAACAGGTAGGGGTGTGACGAGACACTTATCCCATGAGACGAGACACGAGACTGGGCTCACGAGAACGAGACAAGACGAGATTTTTAGAATTAAAAAAAAAAAAAAAACCTCAATGATGAAATATAGAAAAATAGCATTTCATTCAACTTAAAAACATAAAATGCAAAAAATGTAGGTGCATTTTGAAATCAACTTATACTTTATGAAATTAAACTTATTTTTTTAATTAATTATTGAGAATCACAATTTATTTTAAAATAAATTGGAGATCACGATTCTCTCACAAAATAATTTACTAGTGGTTCTGACAAAATGTTCATTTCTTAAGTCTTTTAAAAATATATATATATTCATTTAAAAAATAAAAAAAATTAAATGAAGGAGTCAGTGTCTCACTTCATAAAGACTTGTTTCACTATTGGAATCTCCTGAATGAATGATTCAATGTCAAATACATTTTTTAAACGGGTTGTCGCCACCTCCTGGTGGAAGATGATAAGCGTTTCAATCCAAGTGTTAAGATACTTTCGTTTTGATCGCTACTGTAGACAATAAGTGTTTATACCCAAACTATAAACTTTTCCCAGTACTTCTGTTATTTAAATGTCTGTAACACAGAAATAATGATGTGTGGTTGAAAAGACTGTTTGTGTTGCTCTTTCTGGATCAGCAGCAGCATGAACGCAGATTTGAATGTCTTTAACACCTGTTTCACATCGTGTGTCAGTGGAGCTTGAGCAGCATATGTTTTGTCGCCGCCCATATCAGTGAATGACAGCGTTCACGTCGGAAGCGTGATGATGGTCGACCCTCTGGTTCATCAACATGGGCAGCGACAAAACGTGCTTCTCACGCTCCACTGACACTGGTGATGTGAATCTTAATAGACATAGCTGAATCGTTGTCATTCAGGAATAAGATCGCGTGGGTGTTTGAATCAAGATCGCAAGCGCAATTTTTAATGATTAATAGTGCAGCTCTAATGTAAACATAGTAAAAATATTTTGCGAGGATATAGTCACGTGTCGGATCTCGTCACATCCCTATGAACAGGCCTTTAGACTGTTTACTCGACATTTAGTCATTTATTAACTACATTCCCCGACTGCAATGACAGTCCCCTGGCACTAAGGTCTCAATGGCTAAAGGTGCAGTATGTAAGACTAACAGCTAGCGGTTGAAATGGGTACTGCAAAAACAAAGGCATTCCGCCGCAGAACGCACATTTCAGAGTACAATTACTGGCTATAGCATTATTTTTCAGAAACAGATATGTAAACATAACATGATTGCTTGACAGCAATACACTGTGTTTTCTGGCAACAGGAAGTGGGCAGGATCATACAGATTAAAGGTGCAGTATGTAATATTGCCAGCTAGCGGTTGAAATGGGTACTGCAATTCCCACCCGGAACCTGCCCAAAATGCACATTTCAGAGTAGAATTACTGGCTATAGCATTATTTTTCAGAGAAACCGCTACGTGAACATAACATGTTTCCTAAATATCTACAAACATATGTTATTTTTTGGCATTAGAAGAGTCAAAAACTTACATACAGCACCTTTAAATAGTGGAGAGGAATCTCATTAACTCCAGTCCATGGGTCATCGCTACCTGCAGACCTCCATGTCTAGGAGCCTAAATCTCAACCTCCAGGCTATGACCATCAGTGCTTGAGCCTGTGAAGTGGTGACTCACATCTGACTAATGATGACCGCAGAACCACTGCACTGTGGCTACCGTCCTTTAATTATTCAGAATTCCCCAAGGAATTTTCTTCCTGTTCTTAACACAACAGCGAGACCATCTGCACAGACTCTGACGATGGTGTTTTTGATGAAGCAATCCGTAAAGCAGTATGATGTAACCGTCATCCTGCAATTTTGACTTTACTTAACATGATTCTGCTCAAGCCACTGTCCGCAAAAACTCACAGCATGTAACCATCCACATATCCTGTTTCAAACGCTGCTGTTGAATCATGTACTTTGGCATGAGTTGTGAGATATTGATATGGATTCAGGTCTAGTATTATTTATAGTTTTTGAATTAAAGGGATAGTTCACCCAAAAATTTAAAATGTCATCATTTATTTACAATCATGTCGCTCCAAACCCATAAGATTTTGGTTCACATGCTCCACAAAAAGCATATGATGCACAATCAAGCTTACATGATTATATATGTGTAGGTATAGATGTTGATCACTGTTTAGATGTAATAATTAAATTAAATTTGTTCATTATATAATATGATTGATCTCTTCTCAAGGCTTAGCTCAATTCATATGGATTTGTTTTACGATACCTTGATAACCTTTTTGGATCATTTAAGTTTTGGTTACCTGGAACAGAAACCTCTCTGATTTCATTAAAAATATCTTAATTTGTGTTTCGAAGATTAACCAAAAATCTCATGGGTTAGGAACGACATGAGACAGTAAATTTAACAATTCTTATTTTTGCATGAAGTGTCCCTTTCATGTGAAAGACAAGGTTAATAGCAGGCCAAGTACACAAAATATACTGTCAGTAGACAAAAGCAGAAGAAGAGGTGTGGCAGACATACCCGAGGGCCATAGAGCTTGGGGGGCGGGTGGTTGTGTCAAACTGAGCAACAGGCCAGCGGGGTCGGGTCACGTCAATCTGAGGAAACAAAAAAGAACAAAGTCGCATGGGTTCATTAGGCAGCAAATGAGCAGGAAAACCATTCAACCGGCATCAAGGGATCAGAAACAATGTCATCATGAACATGTACTACATTACAAGTAGAGTACAGAAATACTAGACAAGTGAAAATCGAAGTTACGCATCCACGCCTTTTCTTCTCAAACATTTCAAATGTACGCTTAAGGGTGTAAACCAGGTCTGGTGGAATCTGACTGAACCTGAGCCAGGATTGCAGGACTCTTCCTAGGCGGTAAGCTACAGATTACCTCCCGCCATCCCTCCCTCCATCCAGTCATTGATCCATTCGTCAAAACGGTGGTTATATAAACTCAGTTGCACACTGTCCCCTACACACAAGCACAGAAAGGTCCGCCAGAGCTAAAACAAAAACCACACAGGCTGCCAAAGACTTATTTATAGGAGTGTTAAGTGTTAGGCAGACTACCTGCGTCTCATTAGCTATAATTACTACTCAGGGCTCCTGCGGCGCTCAATGACACTGCGGTTCAATCACAGGGGCGGATAAATGCACATATTTACACTGCACATCTAAAGAGCCAAACACAGACCACACAGCATACCCAAGAGGAACAACTTGTGCTTTTCGCTCTGTCTGTCTTTTAAAGCCCATTGTGCATTAATGAAACTAGCTTGTGGAGAATCTCCACACAGAGACACTCGCACATAAACATCTACGCAGTAAGAGTAGTGGAGTAGTTGTTGTACTCCAACTAGTCAACTGGTAAAACACTATTCAAACTTTGAGCTAATGAGATATGCTTTCCCACTACATCCCTCACAATGGGTGGTTCAGTGGACTTGTGGCATCGAGGTGATGAGGAGTGACAGTGAGGTATATTCGGTTCAGTCACACTTTAATTTAATGTCCAATTCTTGCCATTAACAAACCATTAACTATGACTTTTACCTCAATAAACTCCTAATTTGCTGCTTATTAATAGTTAGTAAGGTAGTTGTTAAAGGGATAGTTCACCCAAAAATGAAAATTCTGTCTTTAATTACTCACCCTCATGTCGTTCCAAACCCGTAAGACCTTCTTTCATCTTCGGCTCTCTGACCCTCCCATAGACAGCAAGGGTACTACCACGATCAAGGTACAGAAAAGTACCAAGATGATCGACAAAGTAGTCCACGTGACATCAGTGGTTCAACTGTAATGTTACGAAGCTACGAGAATACTTTTTTTGAGCAAAGAAAACAAAAATAACGACTTTATTCCACATTTTCGCCTCTACTGCGTCACTTGTGAATGCGCGTTCACGACAGTACCATGACGCAAGCGCATGGCGGCGCTGACCCAGATCCGGCGTGATGACGTTGAACACATGCGCCGTGCCTTGTATATCTTAAATTGTGTTCCGAAGATGAAAGAAGGTCTTACGGGTTTGGAACGACATGAGGGTGAGTAATTAATAACAGAATTTTCATTTTTGGGTGAAGTATCCCTTTAAGTTTAGGTATTGGGTATGATTAGGGATGTAGAATATGGTCATGCAGAATATGTGCTTTATAAGCACTAATAAACAGCAATATAATAATAACAGGCATGCTAATAAGCAATAGTTAATAGGGAGAACTGGTCCCTTTACTAAAGTGTTACCTTCGGTTCTTACAGAATCATGCATCAAACAGGTCCAGGATCTCATTTAATGGTGAAAAGAAAGTGCAAAGCACTACAAGAAGCCCTGTATGTAATTTCTCTACATTGCAGTTAGATTTTTTTTTTTCATCGAAATGTAAAATTAAATAAACAGTGTCAGCCAATACCCATAAACAGAAAAAAAAACAACACACAACTAATATTGGCCAATAAATGATAAAACGGTAACTAATAAATTGTGAATCACTACAAAAATGGCATAACTTTTTAGCTAAGTTCAATCAGAATTATCGATTACTCTTTTATATTAGATCACTTCCTAAAACAGATTATCAGAGAAGGTGGCTTGCAGTAGCAACTGTCAGCTGAATACAATGACAGACACACACACTCACAACCAATCTTCCTCTTCTTAGGCCACACGCAAGATACGAATAGTTCATCTAACTTCCTGTTACACCAGAACAGCCACAAAAAAAGAACTAGACACTCGCCAAGCTTCACCTTCAAAACAATTTCTCTCACACCCTCCTGTATATAAATAACACACACACGCACATTTACAAAACACTTCACGTCTGAGACCCCAACATTTTCTCACACATAAGTATTCATGTCTTTCACTTACATTTACACTTACACTTTTCGTTTAAGTCGGTGAGACACAGTCTTTACAAGTGATAAACCCAACGGAACACACAGACACAAAGAGCTACTTTCCCAGGACAAGGAGGGGCTTGTTTTCTTTGGCAAGGCCAAGGGCCAGAGCCTGAAGCCAAGCAGTAACGGAGGAAAGACAGACTGTCCAGAGTCAAGTTAAATTGAAGAAAAGAACACACACACACACAGACACACCACAGAACAACAGAGGAGGAACACCTAAAAAAAGAAGGGTACTCATCCACACTTTTTGACTACTTTGTGCACTTAAAACATTTATTTGAATGCTAGACTAGGCTGACACACACAATCGCAATATATATATATATACACACACACACACACACGTTTGGAAGGTGAAGCCTACATTTCCTTATGCTAAATGCAACTAAGTCTTTGTGGTCCTCTTCCAAGACCACACTTTGGTGACGCAGTGACGCATAGGCTGTTGGGTAGTAGTCTGCCATAAAGCCACAATGGCTTGTAAGCACCAAACTTAAAACTGAAACCTAAGACTTTGTGGACACACATATGGCAGCCATTGAAAGACTGCAAGTACATAATTTGGGACAGGACACCGATGAAGCTAATCAATATATTTTATATTCATATACAAAACGTAAAGAAGCAAAAACAGAGTGGTTAATTGTAAGGGTCTGAGATGAGATAGGGCCATGCAAATTCCAATGGTGATGGCGTGTGGTGCAATAGAGAGTCCCACTGACTGATCTGGACAGCAGATCACTGCCTAGAGGGGAAATCTCTCTGTCGAACTCCCATCCATACACGCACAAGAATGGGGAAGAGCAGGGTCTGAAAAATGAAAACGGGTCTATCTGTTTCCAAAGAGGTGACAGATCAGGAAGTGTTGATTCAGACTGACAAAGATGTGTGACATCATGAGATCAGACAGCTAAATTATAAGCATTTCCATTGTTTCGGAATACAGGAAACAACTATTTTTATTAGAGGTGCTGTATGTAATTTTTTTCACTGCACTAAAGCATTAAACACTAGGGATGCACGATATTTATCGGACAGATAAATTATCGACCGATATGGGTGACAATGACGTCATTTTTATTGCTCCGATAAATAAATGAAATCCGATAACTAGATCCGATAAAGTAGCTTGCTGGTAAATCAATCAATCAGTCAGTCTGATTTATCTGAGATTCATCCGCTTTCCGAGTGCAAGTGCTTGTGTCGCGCTCATTACGTCATCATTTGTGAACATGTCTTCGCCTGTCTGGAAGTTTTTCGCGGTGGCAGAGGAGGACAATGCCATTGCTATTTGCAACGCATGTTCAGCGAGGATTCTCAGAGGAGGAAAAAAGGCATCAAGTTTTAACACAACAAATCTTATATCTCACTTGAAAGGTCGTCATCGCGGCGAAGCTGTATTAAGGGACTTTAAGCAGCCTCCACTGTTGGAATGGCAATGGCATTCCAACGTCATATTGCGCGTTCGCGACTTCAACTGCTACTTCGTGGTGTTCTACTGTAACCGTCTACTACGGGAGAACAGCTGCTTTGCCTGCATTCGCAGCTGTTGCTTAAAGTCCCTATATAACTTTCTCATCCTCATTCACTAAAAATGTTGAATAGATGCATTTCTTTATGCATGAAATACTTGAATATAAATTTGTTGTTAATGAGTTGTTAATTGACCGTTCGCAAAACCTGCCCACCCTTAGTTACTGTTGCTATGCCCAACATACAATGCCGCTCTCACACTACACATGTTCTCACGCAGTGAAAAATACATCGCAGAGCAAAGAGGAAACTGACAAAACACCGACAGAGAAGACAGAGCAGGTTACTTCTGATATGAAACAAGGTCTCAGGACCCTCAGCTTTTAAACTGTCATTTTTAAAGAAATTAAAACAATAAATACCGTTTTGTGTCTCTTTAATGTGTCGTGACAGATCACTGTATTGCCTCAGTTCAAACACGTGAACCGATCGTCTTTTCATATTTACCTAAAGCACAAAATGAACATCAATAAACATCAGAAAGTGTTTTATTTCAACCGCGGAACACACCATTTTTCAAGTTTAAATCCACCGAAGTTAATCTGCTCTTCTGTCTGATTTGTGGTTGAGGCTAGAAGGGATACAGCTGCGGCTACTGGGCATGCGTATTTACATATTTTCCAAGCCGACAATATAACGTGAAACCTATGAAAATGGTTTTAAAAAGCACATAGCGCCGTAGTTTCATCACTTTACAGTGTCGCAGTGACGGTCTTTTTGCAGTAAAGTATCTGTCATAGTTTAATGAGTTGAAGATGACATGAAGCGACCCGAGGTTATAGCTGCATTGTAAACAGATGAGTGCACATGTTCATATAAAGCTCCCGATCGGGGCTAAATTCACGGGATTTTGTCCACAGAATGATAAGAGCACACATTTTAACATTTTATTATTTCACACTCAGCATTTAACTTTAGTGCTGCAAGCCATGCGTACAGCGCCGGACATGACAGATTTTCTGTTACGCAAAACAAGTATTTAAAGCAATACCTTAGCTTATTACCGTTACCGTGGCAACCAACAACAGCACAGCTTAACCCTCCTCACATTTTTATATTGAGTTATATTGAAAAAGTTTTAATTCAGTCGATCTTTTTTACCCCATTTTAACATGGATTTCTATGGAGACAGGCCGTAGCCTGTTAAACCATTTCTGTTACTAAGTATTGTGGTGCCTTACACAAAAAAAAAAAAACATTTGAAGAGTCAGGACTGATGTTTGCTATTATAGTTAGGCCAGAGCTACTAAAATATCAGTTTCATCAGTGCATCTTAGATTTTGTATTCTCCTGGGTGCACAAACTGCAGATTATATGAAAATTATAATATAAATATAATATAATTATAAATATAATAATTATATATAATTATAAATATTATATAATTATAATATAAAAATGTGAACTTATTGGTTATCGGTATCGGTATCGGCCATGAGAAGGACTTAATTATCGGTTATCGGTACAAATTTTTCATATCGTGCATCCCTATTAAACACCATGATACATTTGAAGATAATTAGGAAACATGCTAAGTTCAATATACTTGTTCCTCCAAAAAAACAGCACTACAGCCAGTTATTCTACTTTAAAAATGTGCATTCCGTGTCAGAATGTCTGTTTTTGTTTTGGGCTGTGTGCACCCACTGACAGTTTACAATAATATTTTGCCAGTCTGGGTTGCCAGAAAACACAGCGTAATTCAGCTATGGAAGTGAACAAACAAACTGTGTCGTAGATCAGACATTCTACCTGATCTAAAAAGCCCTAGCATCCAACTAAAAAGCTCTGTGACCATAGGCATATTAAAACTAGGGTTGTTATGGTAGAGGAAATTGTCCCACTGGTTAATCGACGCGTGACAACACCGGTAATACCAGTATCACCGTTGGGAGTCAGTTCGTTTGAGTTTTCCCTCTTTTCCTCGCATTTCTTCTCTTTTAAATAACTTGTAAAGGCAATTCAAGCAAGAGATTCAATTCAAGCAACAAAATACAATGTCAAACTCATAGAACTTTTATTAACAAAACAAATAAAAATACACCATGCTATATGCCTAATATAAAATAACAAATTACTTAGGCTAAACAAAGTTTAAATAGGTATACAAAACTAAAAATCAGCAAACACTGTGGAACCAAATAAATAAGAAACATAGAACGGTTATTAGCAAAACAAATAAGAAAGCTTGGAGGCACGGCATAGGCTACACCTTGATGTAAAATAAAATAAATAAAATACACAAAGTTTAAATAAAGTAAAAATCAGCAAACACTGTGGAACCAAATAAATAAGAAACAAATGTTTAAAAAAAACTTCCAAATTCACCATAGATAAACAGCAAAAGTCAACAGGCTTTTCAAAATCCAAAATATTGCCAAACAGCCGCTTTTGCATTTAGTTTCGAAATTAAATCTTGCGCCATCGTCTTGTCTGTTTTATTTAATCCCTAAAAATAATATCCCCTTTTTCAAATCAGGCCGTTCTCAGCTTCTTGTCTTTGTGATGTCACAGACGAAGGCTGCTTCTACGGTAGTTGCACTGTAAAACACCATAGCACAATTAAGTTATATGAACTTACTTTTCCTCTTTAACTTCATTTGTGATCTTAAGTTTTTGATATTGAACTAAAGTTTATACGTTCTTGAAAACTAAACGTAAAGTAATAGGTTGTCTTGACTTCTTCTGAGTTTTGTCTAGCTTGTAAAAGTTGATTTAACTCATGTCTGTAAGTTATATGTTGGGGGAGGGGCGATACACAGAGCCCGCGAAATACAGAGAAGTAGTCATCGCCATTTTTGAGTTCATGCAGCTGCTTGGAGACCTTACATGAATTTGTGTCGAGAAACACAAAGAATGCGACGAAGGTGAGTTTTTGTTTTTTATTTGTAATGATAAATGAATAATGTAGTGATTTATTGCGTGTTAGCAAATTTGACCGTGCTCTGCGAATGTAATATGACACCACGGGTTTTTCCCTTGTTTTTCAGAGCCTCAAATGCTAAAATAGTTATATCACTTCGGTTCACAGTGCTTATATTTTAGTTGGTCTTTGACCTGAAGTCTTCACTTATTATTTATTTCAGTTTTTGCGTGTGAGAACATTGACCGTGCTCCGTGAATGTAAGACCGCGGTCAATTGAGCCGCCATCTGTGAACACCCGGTCAAGCCATCCGCCATCCGATTTTGCTGCACGTTTGTTTGTGGAATTAAGGTGTTGTGATATATTAAGCTTCCAAAAAGCATCATTCTCAGCTTTTTGGTCGCGCCACACATTTGTACTGTACTTGCAGAAATAGACAAACATTCAAATCCATCCAGGCAGCAGCGGCTGGCTTGATCGGGTGTTCAGAGATCACAACTCACTTGACTGGGTCAATGTAAGGACACAGGGTTTTCCCCTCGCTAATTTTACAGTTTACTAGAGCCTCAAATGCTAAAATAGCTTAATATTTCACTTCGGTTATCAGTGCTTATATTTTAGTTGGTTACTTTTAAATGTTTCTGACAGCTGCTGTCTATTAATTTTTGTATTGTACAATTTCATATGCTTAGTCTACATTGCTTCTACTGATATGCTACTGCTTTTTCATACAGTTACAGCTGTTGATTCCTTCTCAAATTTATTGTCACCTCAAGATATAAGGTCACCCTACAGAGTTTTCAAGAAGCTGATTTTAAGGACATTCATGTTACAATGAGGTAACATTACAGTAAACACATCCTTACTGATATTAAAATATTTTGCTGTTTAACTTGTATATTTGTTGCAGGCCTAATGCAATCACACGACATATTTAATGCAGTTCTTTTTGTACAATTCCGCAGACTTAGTCTATATTGCTTCTACTGATGTTACTGCGTTTTTTTCCACACAGTTGCAGCTGTTGATTCCTCTTCAAAGTTATTGTCACCTCAAGAATATAAAGTGTCACCCTACAGAGTTTTCAAGAAGCTGTATGAAGGACATTCATTTTACAATGAGGTACAGTAAGCATATCCTTACTGATTATTAAAATATTTTGCTGTTTAACTAACAATTTCATGGGCTTAGCCTATATTGCTGGTACTGATACCTGTACTTATCTTTTCCTCCTCAAAGTTATTGTCACCTCAAGATACAAGGTGTCACCCTACAGAGTCAGTCAAGCTGTGTGAAGGACATTCATTTTAGAATCAGGTAATTGTGAACTTGCTTTTTTTTATTCTTCTTGATTTTATTACTTGTCATGACCTATTTATGCAACCTCTTTAATCATTAATGTTATAAGATGGCATGTGATTTACTACCCACTACTAATCTCTGTGGCTTCATTTTTCCTCCTGTCTCTGTTTCAGATAAGCACAGTTCAATTGTCACCACCGATCAACTGCAGTCATTCTTGGATGGACTAGATGCCTTGGTGTCTTTTAGAGCTGTATAAAGCAGCTGTATCATCAAGCAGGAGGTTGAGCCTTAGCAGTGTTATACAGTGCCTTGATAAAGAGGTATGAATAAAAATAAACTCAATTTGATCAATTTGCACTAATATAAGAGTTCTAATTTATATATTGGTGTCACACAGTCTTGTTTATAATTGTATGTAGGACACAAATCGGAACAGAAGAAAAGCTGCCTTCCTTGGTCTTCCACACTTCCTTTCAGAGGATGCTTCTGAGATAATCAAGATGTGTGATGTAAGAATGTTTACACATTGTTAATGTACTGATGATACTGAATTCATTGTAGAGCAGTATGTGTAGGGAAAAAGTCAATCCGCTTAACTATCACAATATTTTCATTATCATTTAGTTATTTTTTTTTTTTTTGACTGTCAGTACTATAACGGTCTAAGTACTATACTATATATCGTGCCTAAACATGTCATCAATAACATCATGTACAAATGTAACAAAATATTAAATGAGTTGACCATTTTTTTTTTTTTTCTTTATCTGAAATCTCAAATGCAGAATTTTGGTCAAGTGTTTACTATAAGGAAAAACCTTTGAGCATTCATTAGAAACAGACAAATTTCACATGCTTGTGAAATGTTCTTATTGCTTTTAGTAAGAATTTCCTACATGAGTATTGTTCAACACCGTCAATGACCATGTATTTTGCAAATCATTCAAAAGGTCAAAAAGTTACAGTATATGTACTTGTTTATATAGAGTACACTTATAATCTTTAAAGCAATTGATGAGCAGTTATTTATTCATTACACACAGCCTGTCACTCCTCATTTTTCCCCAATTCATGCCTTTTTCTTTCCCCCTCAGTTGCGTTTTCTATATCTCTTTTATTCCACTCATCTACCTTTCTTCTAGTTCTGTATAATATTAGAGAAACTTTGATGTTTTGATGAAATGGATGTTTAAGCACTTGTGTTCTTAAATGGCTTTTTAAAACCTGTTTTCCTAACAAGAATTCGTATTCTCAAACCAATGTTAAAGCTTGTACAACATTGTATGAAAGTATTTCAATACATTTTTTATATTTTTGAGCAGACCAGTTACAAGTCTATTTATTATGAGCTAATTTGAATTTTCTTGAAATGATAATGTAACATAGTAAGTTGTTTTAACTCAGGGCATCAAGTTGAAACAACAAATGCCCGTTAGTTTAATAAATTGTAAAACTTAACTTCTTGAGTTGAAACAAAGAGTATCTTTAAGTTGAGTTAACTCACGTTTTAAAGGCAGCAGGTGAACTTTCTTTTCTAAGTTTAACCAACATGAAATGTTTTACAGTGTGATGGACACTGCCATCTTACCTTAGACCCGCCCTGAGTGAGCTGTAACAGTCCGACTGCCATTGTTTCAATGCCGGAGCAGGAGCAGACAAGAATGTCTCCATAGCGATTGAGGTGTTTTGTTGTTGGATGTAGTAATGAATATAGCAGTCGTCATTAACTTTTTTTAATGAATCTTTGCAATCGCTATTCCTAATAACGTGCTAGTTAGCAAGTTTCACAGCTAAATGCGGCTAAAGTAAACAGTCTCTCAGAGCACGGTTCGTCACCCCACAGAAGAGAAGGGCGGTGTCAGCAGAGCTCATTAGCATTTAAAGCAACATGCAAAAACGGGTTGATTTCTGCAGAGCTCATTTTACACTACCATTGAGAAATTTTAACCAAAGTATGTTATAGACTTTTCATTAAGACCCTAAAGAATCATATCAACTTGTGGAAAATAGGCATCCGATGACCCCTTTAATTGTAATGTCTGTTGTCTAACTGAGCTAAATTATTTTTATTATAAAAATCTCAAAATGATGGTGGGGGGGTGGTGCCGCGGTGGGCAAATGACTAGGGGTGGCTCGATACCACTTTTTCAGAACCGATCCCGATCCGATACCAAAAATTCTGAGTATCGGCCGATACCGATATCGATCCGATACCAGCGCAGTTTTTTTTAAATCAGTGTAGAATTTCTATACCTCAATGTGTGTTGAACTGATCATCACTCTTTTGTGTGTTACACACAATCTATTAAATATAGACAACTTTCTTATAAAGAAAAAATAAACAGAAAAAAAATATATCATAATCTATGACAAAAATACTATTATAAACTAGGTTAGTGGATAATTCAGTAGCAAAAGTTACTCTAGAAAAATCATGAGTGCACAATAATTTTATAAAATTATACTTTTATTGAAAAAAAAAAAACATTTAGTGGGGAACAAATAAAAGTGAATAAGTCTGTTAAACATTGCTCTTTGTATGGTTGTAAAATACAATCATGAAAAAAGTAATATATTTAAATATAAATATATAGGGCCTACTAGTGTTGTCAAAAGACCTGGTATTTCGGTACCAAGTCGGTACTAAAAAAATGAAAATGTTACGGTACCAGGGTTCCTTAAGTACGGGTGGTACCGAGTACCCGGTCAACCCGGTTCTTGATGCGCTATCCGAAAGGTGCGCAGCGCAGTGGCCTCCTCTTCATAAAAGCACTGAGACGTGGCGACCTCAAAAGGAGGAAACACATCAAACTAACAAGACCGACACCCGGATCAAATGAAAGAGTTCAAGCAAGAAAGTTTCAATTTAATTTTTATTTTAATATTCATAAATTTTAATTTGAATGTTGGAATAACATCGCCGTTAGCGTAGTTAATCGTTAGCATAAGCGCGGCTAACGCTAATATAATGAGCATTAGAATGAAGTGTCTTTGTTAACTATTTAATGCTTCTGTAACTTTTATTAGTGTAAAAAAAAAACACAGGAGGACATAATGGTATTCACTATTTTTACACACCAGAGGCTTTTAAATGAACTGTGTATCCAAAATATGAGTGTAGAGAATGTACAACTTAATGGTTAACAGTGTTTATGTCATATCAGTCCATCAGAAAAACAGTTCTGGGCTTAATTAATTTTTTTTTAGTTAGTTGTTAGTCTTGGCTGGATAACTGTAGCAGGTTTTAAAAGCCCTTTAAAAATGAAATATTAACAGTTTGGATTAAATAAAAGTACAGTCAAATTGTATCTCCTGTATAGACTTTACAATGACTTCATGTAATTATCTAACATCAACTTACAGTGAGTGAACAATATATTTTTACAACATTAATGAATGTTTGTGAATGTTATTTATTACAAACACTAGATCATTCATTTGTTCACTGTGCATGAAATAATTTTAACAGATTGAACTTGTGATTTATGTATTAGTACATTTTGAAATTAATCCTAAGAATGATTGCTATATAACTGTTGTTTATAGTTAGGTCATGTTATCTTACAAATGGAATATTATTGTAGTGTTTTTAATACCAAAGTTTCCATCTATTTGATATACACTTAATATATGTAATTTTATCTAAATGCATTATAAAAGCTGAGGTTTGTTATTTACTGAAAAGTTATATTTTAGCTGGTGTCAATGATCTAATGTTGCATTTGGTCAGACTCAGCCCATTGCTTTACTTAAGTATATTATATTTTCCTTTTACAGCTGCAGGCTGAGGAAGATCATGAAACACCCCAGCAAACTCTAAAACAGACAACAGTTTACAGATGTTTTTCAGCGTCAGCAGAAATATGACAAACTTTTGTGTGAAACTTGTTTACTTTTTTTATACTTTTATTACTTGTGGAAAAACTTGAAACAATTTTAAATAAGTATAAAGGATGGCTGTGGTTTTGTACATTTAATTTTTGTTTAACGTTATTAATAAAAAAATAATGTTGTTCAATTAGCATGTTTTTGTGTTTAGCTTTGGTACCGAAATTGGTACCAAGAACCGTGGATTTTCACTGGTATTGATACCGAATACAGAAATGTTGGTACCGTGACAACACTAGGGCCTACTATAAAATTAAAAGACATTTCTTTTAAATGTATAGCACAGTAATGTGGCAGCAATACAGAGCGGCACAAAGAGCTTATGTGCATCCCGTGCGCAGAATGATGCGCTTGAAGCATCACGGAGTCACAGTGCACAGCATAGAAAAGTTCAAAGCACAAAGTGAAGAGATATTGATGCGTAGTGTATTAAATCTGTGCGATAGTTTATTGAGCCTTTTCTTTTAACAGTTTTAAATCTCAGTTGCTGTGCTTGTGAAGAACAATTCATAGTGCTCTCTTCTCCAGTGTTGTGATCTAACCCAGTATAGAAATGAACACGATTTAGAAACAAAACTCCAGCAAAATAAAGTCCTTTTATGCCAAACCATTTATCTTTATTTACAGCTCAAGTATAATATTAGGAACATTGTTTTGGAGACAGTTTCATCGTCTTGACTGTCGTAACCAAATGCAGCACGCAGTTTGAATGCTGAATGGAGGATGAAAGACAGCCGCAGTGGAGAGAAGAGTTTACTTGAACTTGACTTAAATATTCATCTGTATCTCACATTAAACTGTGGAACAGCTTCATAATGCATGAAAACTTTATGGTGCTTTATGATGTTTTTGTGGCTTTCAAGTTCAAGTAAAGTTGAGCTTTATTGTCATTCCGCTACATGTGGGGACATACAGTGGAACGAAATGTCGTGCCTCACAGGACCACGGTGCTACATAAATACAGACAAACAACAATGAAGTAAAACAGTATAAACCTATACACAACTAACTTACTGACAGATTTTGACTATAAGTATACTATATATAAATGTTTACCCTATACATAAACTAAAAATAAAAGATAAAAAAATAAAATATACAAACTATACGAATGCTTCACATAAATACTGTACATGTGCAAAGAGAAACAAGCAGCTGGCTGGGGAACAGTGCAAGATGATTTGTAGTGCATGAGCATGTAAACATGTATACATATATTGCTGAGACTTTTGTGGGATTGTGTACACGCAGCAGTGTGTGAAAAGTGTCTAGTGCACATAGAGGAGAGTGTGTTACTACAGGTGGTTTGTACAGGCCCACTCACCTTTGAATTGCACAAAAAAGTTTCATACAGTTTTTTCTTTGGTGTGGTAAGGTTGGGGGGTGTTTGGAGAGGGGGGGGGGATGGTCCATGATTCAGGAGGTAGGGGTTTGCATGGGGTTTCAGAGGGGGGCGGGGTGATTTGAGTTCAGGGCTCTCACAGCCTGGGGGAAAAAGCTGTTGAGCAGCCTGGCGGAGCGGGCTCTGATGCTCCAGTACCGTCTTCCTGATGGCAGGAGCTGGAAGAGACTGTGGGAGGGGTGGGTGGGGTCCTTCACAATACTGTTGGCTTTGCTGGAGCATCGTGTAAGGAAAATGTCCAGGATGGATGGGAGAGGGGCACCAATGATCTTTGCAGCTGTGTTCACTGTCCGCTGGAGGGTCTTGCGGTCTGCTGCCCTACAGTTCCCATACCAGACAGTGATGCTGGTATGGGAACTTTCGTGGGGGTTAACAATAACACAATAGTATACGCAGAATATCGGATTTGGATCCGTCTTGTCTGACCGATACTCCGATCCGGCAGAAAATGCCAGTATCAGAGCAATACCGATACTGAATATCAGATCGGCGCATCCCTACAAATGACGTAGTCTCGTGTAGCCAGACCTTCAGACTGACGGCTGAAGGTCTGGGAACTTTGGCCGCTTTGAATGGCCAAGGCCTGCCCAAGAGGCCATATGACTGATAAATAAAGAAACCAATCACGTTTCGTTTTGTTCCGCGTCATGTTTAGGGGCGTGGAAATGTCGCCACAATAACAGTGTGTAAAACTCTCGGACATATTTTAAAGATTCTATGCTGTGAACTTTCACGTTTAGCTGATCCTGACAAGAGCTCGTCATCACATTTGTAAACATGACGACTTTCTTCTTTCGTGAGGGGGTTTGGCGTCATGGCCTCTTTGTTTCCAGGTGGAATGTTAAAGAACGTGACACACACGTCTCCCAAAAATCTTGTATAATTCAACCAATCCGATGACGACTTCGAAACTTTCACTTTTGTGTGCAATATGCATCAGACGTTTAGCCAACGGTCCGTGGGCGTGACGTCTGAGGCTGAGACTACAAATGACGTAACCGGTGTTGCGGCTAGCACCGTAAACACGGACTATCGCAGCAAGCCTAATTAAAACGTGTATAAATGAACTCATCAGCTTACAGTGTAAGGCTCGTCGCCTTTCATTTTCAGTTATAGTTGTTCCTGTTGTGTGTCCTCAAGTTTGAGGTGAAGGAGGCGGGAGAAACAATATTTTGAATTTGGACTGCACTACCCATTTCTAAATTATTTTATCAAAATAAATTTAATAAATTTAATTAATTAATTTCTAAATTCACTAAATTTCAGGCACTTTTGTCAATATTACATACTGCACCCTTAAAATAAAATCATCTTCATTTTAAAATTGAATGTAAATTTAACAGATGATTAAATGTAGCATGATGTTAACATGTTTTCACATTTTACTAGTCATTGCATACAAATTTCAGCATAAAGCTAGAATGTTAATAGAATGATCGATAGAACAATCCATAGAATGACAGATATAGATATGCGCATCCCACGACATTGTCTCAAATCAATAGTACAATACACTACAATTCAATAAGCACAAACAATAATTTAATAACAACACACAAATACATAACAATATAGATATGTAGCTACAGGGACAGACAGACATAAACAAACAGATCAGGAAATTTTGCAGGCCAGATCTGAACCTGCACCACCCATGACTAGCATAACATGAGAGGTGTATTAACCGCTGTGTCACAGCTCTGTCAGCACAGGCATATTTTGCTCAGACTAAGCCATCGGTTAAATGGTTACCATAACACATCAGGGAAATTCAGGGTGAAAAAAATTATCTGCTTTGAGATGCATTTCTCAAATTGCACCTGATTCATCTGTAGGAGACAGAAATAAGCTTAAAAATAACAACATCAGTCATTTTCCATACAGCACCTTTAATGACAATGCAAATGAACTCCACAGAACATAAAACACTAAACTCATGCTTCCCGTAAGCCCTGATAAGAAACCTTTATAGACCTACATTCAGACACACATAGACAAATAAAATGCTATGTCGCTAAGGCCAAGCTGGAAGAAGAAATAAACCAGCCAACTAGGTCATCGCTCTGACCTTCGACCCCGAAACTATACCAAGATTAAACGTTTAGTTTCTCTAAATTAGACTACTGCTATGACTTTGCTTTTACCCAGGGAGTTGTGCAAGATCTTTTATGATTAACAACACAAAAACAAAAATCATGTAGAGTGACAGACAGATTATAGGTTGGCAGCAGCTGCTGACTGCATTAGGGAGAGAAACAGTTCTGTCTGCTTTTATCTGTCCTCTGTAAATCTCTCTCTCATATGCTGATATTAGTGAGAGTAATCCCTTGTTCTTGTCTTAACTATGGAGAGAGAACCAGATGGCAGAGATCATGCAAGCATGCATGAGATCAGAAGATGAGCCACAAGGAAGAATTATAGGGGGAAATGCCACTCTGTTGGGCAGAGAGGAAGATGATTGGACAGGGTCGGACAGAACCCGCAGCCTGGGCATTAATAATGCACTCTGTTCCCTGTGTGCACTGATATAGTTTCCCCTACTGCAGTACTTCACACGAGCACCCAATGCAAACTTCAGCATATACACAGCAGGGCTCAACAATAAAGTGGTCCATAGTGCCGAGCGATATGATGATATAATCATATATCGACGATAATACCCAATGTCAACAGCAAAGTCAGTTAACAGACGATTATTTATAATATTGGGGGGGGGGGGGGGGGTGACAAATGAAAAAATAACATGAACGCTGATGACAAACTGTGTCTGTATATGCGACTTTGCTGTGGTAAGACATACATTTCTTGTCCAACATCATGAATCATTTTTGTAATTTTGTCAAATTATTTTGTAAGTTAACATTGCAAGTTAACAGTTTTACATTCTGTACATTTTGTTCTGCAGACAAAAAACTAAACAAAACTGCATTCTGTATAAATTCAACATAGGCAGTGATTTCTCTCATTTTAAAAAGAAGTATTATTTTATTTCGATCTGCGGTTTAGTTAAAGTTACTTAGTAATGGAAAATAAAAAATTGTTGTTCTATAATAATAAAATTAGAATTAAAACATAAATAACATTTTTAAATTAATTCTGTTTCTGAACAAATAAATTAGACATTTTATTTCATTCAAAATAGTAACCTTTTGTAAAGGAGACATCTAGAACCGGAACAAAAAATAGTTTACTGTTTTTGCTGAGAGCGAACAAATTTGTTTTTAATCCCTGATTTTTGAAATACATGACCAGTAACAAATATATTTTAGCTTGACTGCAGGTCAATTTTTTTTTTAATTAAGCAAATTAAACCTGTTGATAACTTATTCGATAAAAAAAGAGAAGGACAAGACACATGCCTGTGCATTCATCAAGCATTTATCATTCTTAAGCACCATAAGAATGCGGTTCTCCTCACAAAATGAAAGTTATTTCAAACAAATTTGATAAAAACAACCGTGTGAACCAGCATGCGAAGATGATATAAAGAAACTTGAAAACATACATGCAGATAATCACATAGTAATACATGTGCACAACACAGCTGTCAATCTCGCCAGTTTATCCATCTATGAATTCCTGGGAATCATCCCAAACAGATAACATTTTTTGGAATAACCATCACGTCATTTGTCCGTACTATAACAGAGTCTTTTATCTAGAAGAATGCTGTGTTCATTTTCTTGGCAATCTCAGCGAGACAGCTGATGGCAGATCTGTGGTGTCACAACGGCGAGCTCTAAGCACAGTAGGCGTATGGAAAATACGGTCATGACGGTCATCTGCAACGCTCGTCGGATGGCCGAATACACAACTCTGTGTCAGTTCACTTAGCAAATGCAATTACGCAACACCCCTGAAGGGCACAAGAGGCCAGGGGCAAAACGATGTCTGATTATTTCATTTCTTATGGGAAAAAGATGGGCCATTAAAATGCCTTTCATTTGTGGTAAAAATCCAGCTCTGTAAGGCCCAAGTTCCAAAATGCCCACATGTGCATTAATTTGCCACCTACACCAGACTGTCCGGCCCCACTCTTACAAGACCCTTTATACTGTACCAGACAACGGATGACTCAAAAATCAAAAGCCCTCACTGTTTCTTGTTTCATTCTTTCATGACAAAAGTATTAAAAAACAAGGTTCTCACGAGAAAAAGAAGTGAAGAATCTGTTTCACATGCCATGCAAACATGTAAAACATGACTGTAATGTAAACTAGCCTATATCATATTTTCTGATTGCAGCTGTTGTGATTATGCCCTTAATAATGCATTAAACAAGAGGGCGTAAAAACACTGCAACCTTAGGCACATTTAGATTAAAATTTAGGACGGAGGAGCGAACCAATTCATTTCCCCTCCCTCTTAAATGACAAAACGATCCCACGGGATTACGACTATATTGCACTGTATATCACTTTCAATTATGTGGAACTAATTAACAAGGACCATTAGTTCCAGCAAAGAAGCAATTACTGAGAACACATCTTAAACAAGGTAATTTACTAGGTTATCAATGCAAATAGCACAGTATACTGTCACTAGGATGCTTGTAAAAAAATGAATAGGAAAGGGTTCTTGAAATATTCAAGCAGTTCACTGTGTGGTAAAAGGGATAATCGTATGATGTCAAGGAGGACAATATATCAGTCATATCAGATCTGTCTTGGTATTGTAGGGTTGCATAATATTGACAAGAAAAACAACCACTCACTGCTCTAAATTTCTGAGTGTTTATTTTACTTATAAAGTCTCTTATGATCACCAATGCTGCATTTATTCAATCAAAAATATAGTAAAAACAGTAATATTGTGAAATATTATTACACTTATATATAATCATAAATAATTGTTTTCTATTTTAATATATTTAAAAAATTATATTTATTTCAGTGATGCAAAACTGACTTTTCAGGAGCAACTACTCCTGTCTTCAGTGTCACATGATCCTTCAGAAATCATTCTAAAAGGCTGATTTGCTGCTTGAGAAACATTTCTTATTATTATTAGCTATATGTTGAAAAAAAGTTTTGTGGAAACAGTGATGCATTTCTTTTCCGTATTCTTTGATAATTAGAAACTAAAAAAGAATAGCATTTAGCCCGTTTAGAATTGACATTTTTTTGTAACAATATAAAAATATTTACTGTCACTTTTCAACACCATAATGCATCCTTGCTGAATAAGAGTATACATTTCTTTAAATAAAAAATGTGGTGGCCTCAAACTTTTAAATAGTAATGTATTATTAAATTAATTATAATGATAAAATTTGACAGCTTCAAACATTGTTTTAATTTGTTACTATTTATACTAATACTATAGCTTTTTCAATTCTTTAGCATTTTAGTAGCTGAGGTCTGCAAACTGACATCGATAATCATGAAATTGAACTGCTACTGTTATTAACAATGTAATTACGTCATTTGTATAAGTTTTTTTATTATTATTTAACATATGATTTCACTTGAAGCATGCAGAGATTTCAGATTAAAATAACATGCCTCTATATCCATTTACATCCACATTTAAGAGCATTAACTGAAAGAAGGTCTAAGCATTTAACTCCAATGCAACAATCCCATGCATCTGTATCCCACCAAACCCCACCACTGTTTACAAGAGACACACTGCTGTCATGACACTCAGAGCAGCATGTTCAGCAGTAAGCAGGAAGACTTCACACTCCTCTCAGACCTCAGATCAGGAATGTGAACTCTTCTATGCTCGCTGCTGAACAAGCTGCTCTCTCACCAATTGCTGAGAGGCTGGCTGGGACACTAGAGCTGTTAACATCATTTATGACCCATGCACATGTTTGCATAGGACAAGCAATAAACATCAATGAGCCTTTCAAGTGACAGATTTTATTAGATGAACAACATAAAGGAGAAAGATGTGGTCTGGATTGAAACAAAACTATGTTTTTAGATTAAAACATCTAGCATTAACAGCTCCAGGGTTTTACTAAAATTTCGCACTTTTCTACTAAAGGAAATTAAAAGATAGTTTTATGTAATTTGGTGGTTTCAAACAAAATAAGAGTTGTTAATGAACACGACTTTGGGGGTTTTAAACTCAGCCTAACAGCATCCTGTTTCTAATACCGCAGATCTATATATTATGACTGATGTTTCCACCAAACTACAGTTTTGTAACAGTTTCTCCCTTCAGTTCAGCTTTCATACATTTTGCCCAAAAGACAATTTCACCAGTTTTGATGATTGGTTAAACGCAATGTTGTCTCATTCTCACAAAACTCCATGAAAAGTCACATAGTGACCTGTGCATTAAGACTTTAGTTTCATATAGCCTGCTCAACTCATGTACCTTACCAATGATGTCCAAAAACGCTGTCTAGGTAGACAGCTCACTAGATTTTGTGACACAGCCACTGACTGCACTCATCTTCGCTTCAAATGCAGGTCAACATAACATAACTTGACTACCAACTGATAATATCCTGCGAAGGAAAGTAACGTTACATCTGATAGGACAACCGATGAGCGTTAAAAGTGAGAGCTGGCTCTCTCGGACTTACATTAGACGTTGGATATTTGAGGTTAGTCAAACAGAACTCGGCCCTTCTTACCTTTTTTAGAGCAGCTGCGCTTTTCCTCGTCAGTTAGCCTGCTCGCGCTAGCGCTGAAAACCCGATGGCTATTCTCTCCAAAAGATGACGAGAACGACTCGAGCTTTACAAAAAAAACATTTCACATCTGTTGACCTCTAACGTTCGATCTTATAGCTAATCTTCTCGGTCTTTTTTCGCAAAACACCTAAAAACTCGACGAATGACAACGTGCCCACCTCCCTGTCCGTCAGATTGGAGCAGCGCTGGCTAACGGCTTTGACAATCCGCTCTTCTGATAGGGCAGTCGCGGTGTCAAGATTGCGGAGCTAAGACCCGCCCTGCGCTCGCAGCTATAAATGCACTGTATTCACACTCTTAACAAACGGACCATTCTATTGGCTGATTGAGCTATCAATCAACACACACTGCTACTGGATTGGCTGAAAGGACATGATTCCTTGACAATACCTTCGGTTTGTCAAAATACACACTCGTACACTAAACAAATACTTTTAGATCAGACCTCTTAATTGTTCGTTGTTTATGAGGATTAGTTTTTCGTTGCTTGGTCGATCGATAGATGAGGCAATTAAATGGATTAAATGGCAATTAAACACATAACACTAAAAGTGATTAATACTCATATTGACACAAGTTATGATTTCTCTAAACTTCTCTAAATCGTTTCACAAACATCTGATCAATTCTTGTCTAATATAGTTGCTTTCTCAGTTCAGACTTCAATTTTATATTTAATTTTTATATGTTATGCTTAATAATAATAAATGCTGTAAATGGGTTAATGCATCAAGTATCATATATGTGCATGGTATATGTTCATGTTTGTCTGAACGCTTTAAATTTTAGACTTTTATTTTTCTTTGTCTCTTATTTATAAGAATATTAAAATGTATGAAGTTGAACTGATGTTTTATTACATATTAGATATGTATGCGCTACAAATTAAACGTCCTGAAATCGTATGTTTAAATCTTACAGGTAAAGAAAAATGTTGATATTTTGGTTATAAAATGTTTCATTTATTTAAAAAATGTGTTCGGAAATTACAATTGGTTATTTTGTTTTGTTTTTCGTGCTGAATTTACAATAAGGCATTCTTATATGTGTGTGTGTGTGTGTATATATATATATATATATATATATATATATAT
Source organism: Schizothorax lantsangensis (assembly GCA_027422415.1). Lineage (NCBI taxonomy): Eukaryota > Metazoa > Chordata > Actinopteri > Cypriniformes > Cyprinidae > Schizothorax > Schizothorax lantsangensis. Next base: position 17,181,190 of record CM049855.1, read on the forward strand.
ACATTTCTATTTTTGAGTTGTTGTGAGACTTTTCATTGGTGCTTCCGGCTTAACTCCTGCACTTCCGGGTTAGTGTTGTTTGCTAAGAGTCGACTGGAGGTCATGTAATTAAGTGTGTCTCTGGGCTTGTTGACTCGTAATCCGCGTAACAGTTAATCCTATGGCTACTGCAAAAACATTATTGTTTGTATAATCGCGCTGTGCTTCTTGAATCAGTCATGTCGCAAGCTTCTTCTGGATTCACTCCGGCTGCTCAAGTCCCTCATGGGTCTAGTAAGGTAGGCAGTAAATTCACCTGACAATGTTTATAAAGCACATATTCTGTCCTTTACTGTTCTATCTCATGCAGAAGTACTTCAAAAGCAAAGCGTGTGTGCGGTTTTCTGTTTACAGTATAAATAGATAACTGATAGGGAACTTCCAGGGCTGCGTTTCCAAAAGCATCGTAAGCTTAAATACATCGTAGACCAATTGAAACCAATGGAGCTACGATCAATTTAGGCTTACGATGCTTTTGGGAAACGCAGCCCAGAAAGTTTCCTCACGCATAGTTTTGTCTTCTCAGGGTCCTTTTAATGCCTCGTATATTCCCAATGAAGAAGAGAGGCGTGTCTTCAGAGAGTGCAATTCAGAAAGCTTCTGGTACAGATGTGAGTAGTGCTCTACTTTAATGATGAAACCTATCATGATTTATTGGCACTTGGCTGTCATTCTGCCCAACATCTTTTTTGCGTTCCTTTTATTTTTTTGTTTTATTCCTCCACAAATTTACTTTGCAAGGTATAGTCTCAAGATGCTTTTGATGAGAAATAACTTCTGAAAGAGATTTGTGAACGTTTGCTCTCTTGTTATTTGCAGCCTTGCCATTTTCTGCCATTGCAATTGCAGCCACTCAGGTAATGGTATCAAGAGGTACGTTCACTTCATCTATTTACATTTATGCATTTAGCAGACGCTTTTATCCAAAGCGACTTAAATTTCGTTCAAGTTACAGTTTTACATTTTATCAGCTCTTGCTTTCCCTGGGAATCGAACCCATGATCTTGGCTTTCCTAGCACCATGCTCTACCATTTGAGCTACAGGAAAGCTCAATCGAAATCTATTTCAAGTTTTTACTCCTGTTTGCCATTGTCATGGAAAACCTAGATTTATCAGGGAATATAAAAAATCGGAAAAGTCATTAAAAAGACTAAAATCTTGAGTAATGGAACTTTTTATGGTAGGCTAATTATAATTTTTCCCCAATATACTCCGAGCTCTGGAAAGTAAAACATTTTAGAAAGCATTACTTAGTAATTACAAATGACTATAAAAGTTTTAGAGAAGGCATGAAGAAGGGATAGTTAAACCCAAAATGAAAATTGTCATTCATTTTTGTTCCAAAACCATATGGCTTTCATTCATCTCTGAATCACAAATGAAGATGTTTTTAATGACACCTGAGAGATTTACATTACTCCACTGAAAGTCCATTCCACCAAAATTTGAATGCTCCAGAATTTTCATAAAGAGATTGTAAAAGAAATCTATATGAATAGAGTGGTTTAATCCAAGTATTCTAAGAAGACGCAATAATTTTGTATGATGAACCGATTTAATTTACACTTTTGTTCACATAGAAACATCTAACAGTGCACATACATAGAGCACATCAAATATGGTAAACCAAAACTCATCTGCACATGCTCTTCATTTGTATTCTGAATATGAGCAAGTTTTATTGGTTTGGATTTTGGCGGCAAAACAATTTAAACAAGGGGAGAATAAATTCATTTTTCAAAAATGTTAAATCTTATATTGTTATTGTTTATCCGTAGGAATCCTTTCTCCATCACCCCGATTTGGCTCTCTTCCCAAAGTTGTGTGTAAGTATCAAGAACAACAGACAGCACAAATTTAATAAAACACAACTAAAACCAAGGATATATGGTAAGGGATATTCAAAGGCTACATTTTCCTAAGCACCTTTGAATATTTGTGATTTTTCTGCAGTTGCTGGCATGTTTGGATACATTACTGGGAAAATGTCTTACATGAGGGTCTGTGAAGAAAAGTTTAGGAAACTGGAGAACTCCCCACTGGGAGATACGCTACGACAGGGACGTCTGCATCACATGCCTTCAGAGTAAGAACAAGTGCACACATCATTTTTTCAAATATATTTTAATTTCTATATTTTGTTTTTATAGTTAGAAATACAACATTTCTATCTGTGTGTGTGTTTTATTTTATTTGTTTCTTTTCCCATATATATATATATATATACATTAATAATTTTGAAGTAATTCACTTTGACAGTTATTTTACACATAGTGATTATTTTTTTTTAGGCTAAACCAGTCAGAGTTTGAGGATCCAAACCTATCACAATCTCAACGGTCTGTTTCGGAGTCTGCGTTCCAACCTTCGACAGAAGTCAGTTCTGTGCCTGAGAGCTACAGCAGTTACACCAGTGACTATCCCTACAGCAGCCCCTCCCAATCATACGATCCCACTCCTTTCAGTTCTGGATTCAGTGATTCTGGTCCTGGTAACATCAGGGATGATATTTCTCCTCAAGGTACTGCCACTCTTGCATAGACATATATAAATTAGTGCTGTCAATTGATTTAAAAAAAATAACAAATTAATCGCACATTTTTTCTGAAGTTAATCGCGATTAATCCCACCTTAAGCCCGGCTCACACTGTGCGATGTTGGCCACGATTTGGTCGTCTGAGACCAATTTTGAAAATCCTAAAAGATTCCTATAATCCTAGGCTAAAATCTGTAGTCTTTGATCGCTGGTTTGACATGTTCACCAACAGCCGATTAATGGCTGTTGCGATCAAATTTCACCTCCGACGAAATTCTGGCAGTCAGAAGATTTGGCGCACAGTCCTGCAGTGTGACTACCCCTACGATGAATGTCAAACTGTCTCCGTTTTTCAAGACAAGCTATGAGCAGAATTAATGCTGGAGAATTATTCTATCAGCCATAAACTCCGGCGCTCCGGTCCTCCGCACACGGAATTCATCTTATATGTTGCCTTTTCTATATAAACGCTGGTTGCGCCGCTGTTTTCATGTGGGTGTGTAGAGCTGCATACACTATTCTTCTTAAATACGCCGGTAATGCCGTCGTTCATATACTTTTCATGATAGGCAACATTTCGGTCCCGCGTGCAATGCAGTTTGCAGTCACTGGACGTGTATGGGTTGATAATGTAAAACTCCGAACAAGTTTTCTTGCGCGCACCTGTTTTTAACTCGTCTTGACTGTCGTACAGTCTGACATTAATGACAACTGAGATCCCATAGTGTGACATGATCATCATGTTCGTACAGTCTGACAAGTACAATCCTAAAGGACTTTTAAAAAAATCACACAGTGTGAGCCCGGCTTAACATTAAAGTATTTAATTATACCTTTATATTGCATTGAATTTCACATTAAATCTTCAAATTAATGTAGAAACAACATAAAAATAGTATATTTTTTAATATTTGTTTAATGCCATCTTTTATTATGACTAAAGGCAAGTATTACTGACAACAACTGATGTCTCTATGAATTTTTTTCCTACTATTTAACCATCGACTAGCCATTCAACATTACAGTATAATTGAGAGCTATCAATTTAGCATTTATTAGACTTTAAAAACACTTCTAATTTTAGTGAACTTAAAACAATCTTCACATAAAAAAAATATTTATGTGAAAATATAGCCTAATTTAATAAAGTTATCAAACACTAAATTCTAAATTAAATAGAGATAAAGATTAAAACTACAGAAGTTATTGATTTCCTCTTTTGTTCTTTGATTAACAGACATCGCTGGTTATTAGATTCTTTTGGCTGCTACTTTAAAAACTGCCGCTGCTGAACTTGATGTAGATCTGACTCTGCTTTACATGTGACTCATAAAAAATAAATACTTACATGCACAGTTTTAAGGCAGCTTTAATCGCCTTTTTTGTGACTTCATGACATAACTACGACATTGCATACTCGTCGTTTCATTTGGGTTTTAATATGATACAGTGCTTTAATATAGCCTAATACAGCGAGTGCCGGCACATTTGTGCTTGCACTTGAAGAGCACGCGCTAAGAGCACAGCATAACAGCTGACAGGACAGGAAGATTTGTATTTATTGACACATGGCCTGACAACATCTCATCTGACCACAGTTCACTGATGTTCTACTGAAGCTCCTCGTCACGGGTACCGTTTCTGCACTCGTTTGACTCGCACCTGGCGCTGAAGTGAAGTTGGAGTGCGTGTTTAAAAAGTGTCCCATTTGATGTGCTCGTAAAGATGTTCTGCGTCTGAATAAACTCAATCCTTCAGCAGTTTTGAGTGGGGTGGGCAAACCTAGCCCCTGCGTTAAATATTTTTTACGCGTTAAACTTAAAAAAATGAATCGCCTGCGTTAATGCGCTAATTTTTACACCACTAATATAAATAAATATAAATTTGATTACATTTGGGTGAAGACATTTGTCATTGACAATAAGGATGTCATCTGATTGGTAGATGTTTAACCAATAGTTTGCATTTGTCCCAAAGCTCCGTTCTATCCAGATGAGGATATGCCCAAAAAGAAGCCAGTGTTGTATGAGGAACTGCGTAGCAAGAATAGAGAGAACTATGAGGTCACTCTCACACAGAAAGCTGAAACACTGATGAAACCACAAACAGTGGCACCAGTACCTAAGAAGGAAGGTGAGCTTCAGCTTCAACTGATTTCCCTAATATTTTAATAGGTCTATACACATAATGATTTGTGAGACTTACAAAGATTCTAAAAGCCAATCAATTTGAATATTTAACCTCTAAATGTCAAACCATCCATGAATTAATAAAAAAACAGTACTGTGTCGGGTTGCCAACTGATGTTCAATGTAACAAAGGTCCTGAAGCAATTGAGCACTGATGTAGATGATGGCAAATACACTTGATACTCCCACTTCAACTGACATGAGTGTTGAAGCTTGACTTTAATTTTGCGTTTGCATGAATATTGGTCTAGTTAATAAATATTTTATAGTTTCAATGTCCTTGTATGTTTTAATCTTTAAACCAGTTTCTTTCTTCCCCCTCTAGTTATAAAGAACAAATATGGAGATTCTTGGGGAGAGTAATCAACTGAGGAGCTCAAGATCTGAACGCAGTGACTTCTGTGGAGTTGTCATGACTCCTTCTGCCAGATTAGACCAAACGCTGCAATCAAATGCTGAATGTACTTTAAGGAGTAAAACTCCATTTTTGAAATGAATGCAAAATTACTCTATTTTCTTTTGATAGCACATTTGTGGTTTGAAAACAAATGTTTCTCTTTTTGACTTCTTGCTTTACACAGACTTAAGAAAATAATTTTAACAAACTATCAGTGTTTTTATTAATCAGGAAATTTTGGCCAGATGTGCTTGAGATTTGTTAATAAATAAATAAAATGATATAATAACAATAGATATGATATTGTTTCATATAAACCCAGAAAAGATGTAATAAAAACAGCATCAAGTTTGATTCTCCACTAGAAATTTAGACCATCATAATGCAAAAAGCTGTGCACAAGTGACAATTACAACCGTATTATTATGACAGTAGATGTGTTTAGACTTGGACCCATAATGATAATAATAATGGCATCACTCACTGATGTTACAGTTATTACAGTCTTCAGAGCTGGAGATAAAGATATGCTTGCTCTGTAAATTCTTTTAATGAAAATTCACATTTAAATGTTCAAACATTTCAAATAAAGCCTGTGACATAAGTAATTAATTCACTGCACATTAATTATTGTCTGTGAAGGTTTATATATATATATATATATCAGCTCTGATAAAAGGCAGCTGCTTACTGTCATAATTCAACAGAAGCCTCCATTCCCTTTATATTCTAAACAAATAAAAGGCTGAGCAAATATCATTGGAATATAACATAAGAACTTAAAAATAACATACTGAGGTGGATTAATTTATGCCAGATTTGACACTCTACAACAGCATACATTTCTTATTGTTACATTGTTCCCTCAAATCCACCTCAAACACTACACATCTTAATGCTAAATTATTACTTCTATTTGACACACTTATTTCAATAATTGCGAAAATGTTGTCTAAATTGTCCACATAGCTGCAGTGTCTCATACTCGTAGTGTCTTAGCGCCCCCTGCTGGTTAGTTAGCATTAAGGTCCATTCAAAATGATTTTAGCTGCTTTGTTTTGCATTTCCAAAAGAACTAAAAATTTCAGTTTTAATTAGTTTATTTTTTATTTAAAAAAATGACGAGGTAATGAGTGGTGTCCTGTGGATCTCAGAGACTCTGCAACAGAAAAACGAATATATTTAACTTTAGCATTGAATACATATTGTGTTCTCTAGAACAACATGAGGTAAGGGGTGTTTGGCGGGCATGTGGTTTAGATGTAAATGAATAGTGGCTGATGGGTGTGGTTTAGTGTGAACAGAGGTGGATCTTTTGTGTTTAGGTATATGGGTGTGTTGTGTTTCTTCACCTCAGCTCTGAGTGGGTGCATCAGGCGCTGTTCCTGCGGCTTGTGCTTCTTCTTGTTTGCACTTTTCACACACATGGATGCAGTGTCTGTATAAAGGAAACCATGACCAGATATTTCAAACAACAAAATTACTGCAAAAAGCTCATGACATGACTAATCCTCATGATGCTTACTTATGTCCAGGTTTACATCCACCAGGTCCAAATCCAGGAGTACCAAACCCTTTGGTGAAATCTGGTCCCAGTTTATTGTTGAATTTCTCTCTGCAGGTCCCGACATAGGAAGCTTTACCTACTGCATAACCCACAATACCAGCCACTGCAGAGGAAAGTCGATTGATGGGTTTGTATTCCCACTGTATATTGCCAAGTACAGTAATGATATAAAACATGCAATAATAATATGAGGTGGGAAATTATTATTCAATAGGGACTTACAAAGCAGTTTAGGGAAGTACCCAAATCGCTTGGACTTTTTCCAGACGCCTGTTTAAAAAAAAAAAAAAAAGCAAACTGGATTATACGTTTTCAATACAGTAAAAAAAAAAAAAAAGACCTTTCACGCAGAATGCATTTTTGCATTCCACTGCACTGCTTTTCTGTTGTTTTTCTATGTAAACATGCGCTAAACAGAAATGTTGTGCTCACGTCTTGAATCGTCTGGCTCAAGCAAAGAAAGGGACTTTGGCTCAAGCAAAAACACATTCTGTGTTCATAAAGTGTTTCATTCATAAGGCATAAAGACTGTTTTAACAGTGTTATTTTAGTATTGTTTTTTATTAATATCTTAAAATGTAATTGTTTTATTTCATATATTTTGTTTACATTTAATTTGTTAAAGTTTTTGGATTTTATTAATTTTTAATCATTTTAGTACATTGAGGTAAACTAAATATTGAGAAATGCTGCCTTGGCAACTAACTGAAATGAGTTAGTTTTTTATTATTCATTTCAGTTAACATTTAAACAAACTCATGGCTCAAATCTAACAGCTTTGTGTAACATCTGCTTGTTTAGATTATTCGTAGGATGAATCTTACCGCTGTATATGAGGCCAGCAGTCACAGCCATGCTGCCGCCAGAGAGTGGAAGAGCTGTGGAGACATTGACAGAGATTAAAAAGAAACATTATTACTCCAAATCTAGATCTAATCATTCAACATCTGAATACCACATGGTTCCTTTGGTAAATTTAGATTCAGAAATCACCACTCAATGTATATATGTAAATTCTCTATCAGAGATGCAAGACAAGAAGCAATCTGAGGACAATTCAGTGTTTCAACTGATTTACTGAGGCTCTAGAAATTAGTATGAGTAAATTGGATTCCTGCTATAGGGGCTGTCAGATAAAATGTTGCTTGCATTGATGATGGATATTTTACATCTTAATTTTACCGTGCAATTCTGAATTTGGTTAAAGTGGACAACTGGGTCACAGATCACTGTCAGCTGGAAGACTTAACATGAGGCTCATGTTTCCACCAACACAAACAGTGCTAGAGTAAAACCAAATTCCAGCCATGTCAAAACATAAGCACTGGATAATAGGGCACCACTAAAAAAAGGTTGTTAAAATAAGGCACCACTGCTTTGCTCCATGAGCCCTTTTTTGGACAAACATTCTTGAAAAAAAAACATGTGCACACCTGTCAAGTCCTTTTTACAAAAGCAAACAACCTGTGAAGATCATTCAGAAGGGAACCTCTCAACGTTTTGTCCAAAATACACATTGTTAAAGTACAGCCCAACCCATCTCCTAACTGAACTGAACAGAATCAGAACAGAAACCACATCATGGTCTATCGCTATTAAATGGATAGTTCACCCAAAATATGAAAAATATTTATTCAGTGGAACAGAAGAAATCTGAAGTCAACCAAAACAGTTTGCCTACCAAAATTCTTCAAAATATCGTTAGTATTCAGCAGAAGAAAGTAAGTCATATAGGTTTGGATTGACATGAGGGTGAGTAAATGTTTATGGCATTTTAATTTTGGGGGTCAACTGTCAGTTTGAGGGATAGTAAATGAGTACAAGTGTGTCTATGTGTCTTTACCTCGATACCAGAAGCTCTCGTTCTGACACTCCTTCCATATCTGCTTTATATCTTCCCTAGGAAAGTGTGGATCAGCTATGGGGCACTGGAATTGCTGTAACAACAAAAATGTCAGAGAAAAGTAAATCCTCTCTTAATGGAGATGCTTATAAGGGTTACAGGAAGCCCCATTCATCAAGCTAATTTCCCTATGTTAAACAATCATCACGTGGTACTCTGAAACCTGGTGGCTGGTTTCAAAGGATCTTCTGTACTTTCGACCACATTTCCAAATGTGTCTAAAATCTACAAAACTTAATTTACAGCTTTATGGCTCTGTGTAAACATGGTGACCATACAGCAAATGCAGGCCTGATATAGCAGGAAGTGAGGTGAACATCTGGTTACTATCAGTCTACATGTTATCAACCACATGAACGCTGGTCTGAACAAACAATTGCTAAATGTGAATTTTACAAGCTACTTATTGAACTTTCTTTGACACAAAGAATACTGCTCTCCATGAAGGCCCACATTAATGTTAAATATCTTTTTATTCATTATTATAAGCAGCTATATGAATAGCTGCAGTCTTTCTGAAAGATAAATAAACTTCTCAAAACTCTCTTTACCTTCCACCCAGACTGGCCAGGTTTTGTGTCCACCCCTCCTTCTCCACCCGTGCTCTGATTTCCTTCTGTACTCATGTCTTTTTCATTCAAGCGCTCCTGTCTTTTCTATTTGTCTGCTATGCTTCTTCTTACAAAGTCGCTCTTTTTGCTGTTTTCTTTTAACCTCATAGAGCTCCTCCTCTCCATCAATAACTGTGTAACTCCCATTGGGGGAAGTGCCTTGATGTCTTGTAGTTTCAACCCAAATCCAACGTCATGGTTGCCTTGCAAATTACACACATGGAATGTGTAAAATTACATGTAACACACATAAAAATGGTGTAGGATTTACTTTGAAACAATTTTTTCACACAGAAATTGATAGTAAATTTCACAAATAATTACAAAGAAACAAGTAACATTGAATTAAACATGACATTTTTAAGTAGAAATATTTTCTTGAAAAACATACTCCAATAATCTTTGTTTTATTTACAACTTCGGAAAAAAACATTTTTTAATACTGCAGCATCTACATCTCAAATGAGGTGATATGATTTAACCTTAAATTGCTTATATTTTACCAATGTCAAAATTCCCTTTCAGTGTCATTTGTGTTTTGAAGTGTGCCGATTTCCTGTTTTGACATATACTCGTGTCAGCTCACCTCTGTCCAACATTCACTGCCTGCTCTGATAAATCTTTATCAGACAATATTGCCCTAGACGCACCCTTACTGCTTTAAAACACTCTGTATCTCCCATCTTCATAAACCTGGAAGAATAGGTTATAAAAACTTCTCCAAGAGAATCTTTTAAACTTCAGCAGTTGAGGGCCTGACCAATCCAAGAAAGACATTTTGAAGACATTTGTTATTTTTAGGTCATAAAGCAGCAGGAAGAAGAAGTGAAGACAGAGGAAACATTAATAGACTTTCAGATAAATAAGGGTGCATCAGCTCAGATGTATGGTAAAACTACATATTCTAACTTGTGAAAACCCTCTATATGACAATTTCAATAGACATGAATGTTCAAAGTCACAGTTGTCGTATGTTTATACTGACAGAGAGTGCTTCTTTTCACATGTGCTGTATTAAATACCCATGACAGTGAATCCATCGTTGTTAAAAATACTGGCAAACAATTATGCTGATCCTTGGCAAGTAACGCATAACATCGCGAGACTCATCTACTCAGTTTAGCGTTTACTAAGGCTATTATTCTGAAACATACTTTAGAAAATAGTTGCATTAAACAGCATAGAAATGCACTGTGTAGGAGGTAGACAAAAAAAGACACGAATCTCAAAGACGGCTAAAATAACATGAAATAGTCGTGCTTGTTGTCACTTGATTTCACAAATAAATGTTATAACAAACACGCTCCTAGTGGTATACAAATATAGTGCTAGACAATCACTTTTATGTATTTATTTTCGTCTTTCATTGACCACATAACCAGCCCCGCAAGAAGCAGGGCATCAAAAAATTATGTTATACTCATTGTGTTCCTCCCCACGGAAATCTTTAGTAAAAGGCGAAAGATTTATACGATCTGAGGTGAAACATGAGTGTGCTATCGAGCATGTAATCCGGGTTCAGTATGAGAGGAGACGAGACACAAACATCAATGACGGTAACTACTTAGCGACCTTTAGAAATAATACTAACCAAATATATACAATATAATAAACAAATAAATCTACCATAATTGGTATTTAAGATGCATATAAACACACAAACCACTAAATATGATACTAGCAATTTAAAGTTGAGCGTGCAATGCATTCTGGGAGCTCAAACTGTGGAGAGGCTGTTAGACACGTGACTTTCTTTTAATGCCCTCCACAGTTTTGTGCCTCCTGTGGTCGCTCCAGTATTTGTTTTCTGTGGTTCACACTACAGTATTCTACACAACTATAAATTATCTTACTCGGCTTCTGCAAATAAACAAAAGAAAATATGCTTAAGCAAAAGTTTTCATTTTCACAGAGCTGTAATAACGACACAAACTAATAAAATTAATAACTTGTGCCCCCTGCACAATTTACATAGGGATATCGCATATTCCCCTATTTTCCAATGCGAGATAACTGAACTGAGGTTATATACCATTTTATAATAATAATAACAATAATAATAATGTATGTAAGAGCTTTAAGATGCACAGTTTTAAATAAATAAATACAAAATCGCACAAATCAAACTTGCTCCTACACAAGTCCTATCAATTATCTGGCGACACCTAGCGGTGCTACTAGCTGCTGCATTGAATCACGAACAACCCAAAGGTGTACTTGAACCAAAATGAGAATTCCATGATAAATTACTGCAGTCAGAAAAGGCTCACTATGATGATAGCTAACACTGTATAAAGGCCAACTAAAAGTTTTCTTTCTTTTATGGTATATTAAAACTATTTATAGATCAAACTGCTTACAGACACGTCGCCTTACTTCGCCGTGTTTAACCTAACAGTGTAGAAAACAAAAAGAAAGACTGTATGAGGCAAGAGAAACGTACTAGCAATCAACATAGAGTGCTGGTATGAATCTTCTAACCTCACCACATAAATTCAATAAAACTCTATAATCAACCTAACTGCACTACATCCTCACAGTGCATGGTTCCCATCTCACAGCAAAGACTTCCATCAACAGGATAGAGTGCGGTTTGAATGATTAACCCCTAATTACGGAGTCTTCATATTTTTTAATTTCTCCTCACTTGTACAGGGCTTTCAAACGTTCCTGTAACCAGCTAATCAAGGAAAATAGCTTCCACCTGCTTCCCTAGATGCTGGTCAGTTGTTGGCCTGAAAATATAACCATAGCAATAGTGGACAGATCGAGTCCTTTCTGTTTCTTTCAGATCATCAGCAGAGAGAACTTTGACTAAACGTTAATACTGACATATAAATGTACCACAAAACCATAGTTTGCTAGGTGTTTTGTTGGAATATATAGACATTAGTCAAGATAGCACAATATATCATTTCTGACAGGAATGAGCACAAGGCTGGAATTGCTGCTTGTGGATATCAGAGGGTTCAATGGATTGCTTAAAAACGGATTGCTCGGCTGACGAAACGTCTTTCTGATAGTTTTTCAGCAAAAAGTTGTGAAAATTGCATGTGATCTAAGCCCTTTATACAGCACATTGTAAAGACTTACCCTAAGGTCTATGGTTCCATGAAGAGCCTTTTAACATCCATGGAAACCACTGCACACTGCACAAAAGATTCTTTATAGTGGAAAAGGTTCTTCATATTATTAAAATGTTATTTGCACTAAGAAAAAAGTTTCTTTTAAGAACTGTTTACAGAAAGGTTCTCTTTGCTAGGGGTGCCAAGAGACAAATGGCTTTGAACGAGATAAACACGTATCCCTGTTTGGGGAATTTACACTTTATATATTTTTATTAGGAACCCTAAATGTATATAATAGTATAACTTCAGGCCTCTAGTAAAAATCTAAATCAACTAAAGTTTTTTACTTTCTGACCAAGAATTCAACAACTTTGATGGCTTCCTTGTACTTACTTTGAAATCATTCAAAACTAGTTAAAGAGGAAAGTATTATTTCTTCCACTTTATTATTAAGTATTATTTCTTCCAATTTATCAGAGCAAGCCATCATTTAGTAGTTGTTGTTTTTTGGTCAGACATCCTAAATGTTCTGTGTACTGAACCAATATATATATATATACTGAATAGATATGCTGTTAATGAAGGCACCTAATAATTAGGATATCTGGGGGTGACTCAGTAATATTAAGTTGTTTTTCAAAGAATATTCTAACATGCAGTGTATAAATTCATGCTCAACTTTCATGCCAACTCATTAGACCCACAGCTGATTTGAACTATGTGAAAGGGTGGAAATGAAAAATGTTATTCAGAGAAAACAGATGTTTAACATCTTCATTACGTTCCAAACAGCATAACTGATGCCGGTTGAACACTAGTAAATGTAGCATAAATAATGGTTTGAAGAAAGAACTGACTTGAGAAGCATAGCTAATCCCACACAAAAGAAATATTATAACAGCAATCTCAGTATAAAGATTTGTGTAGATTAAAGACCATAACACTAAGCACAGGTTATGTTTTACAAAATACCCTGCATATAGCATACACAATGATTCACCATTTGCCTTTATAGTATATTGCCAGTGAATACATTGAAAGTAAATGGTGACTGGAGCACTCTTTTATGGTCAACAGATAAATACTGGTTCTAAACAACATTAGAGACAGATGATGATGATCTTTGGGTGTGAACAACCCCTTTAATCACAATGGCTAACATAATTGTGGTTCCTATAGGGTTCCTGCTCATTGTGATGTTTTTCACTTACTTTTGCAACTTTTCATAGAAATGTTTGGATGACAGTAGCGCAGAAACAAGCAAAAGCAACCTCGTTCAGTACTGTTTTTCACTGTATTCTCTCACCATTGTTTTGTTAACCCAAGTGGGGTCTGTGTTGGTGCACAGCTGAGCCAATAGCGTGTCATCGTGGGCTGGCTTTCTGCTATGCACGAGGAAACTATCGTAACTGATGGGTGTAGACATACTTCTCAGCCAATCATATGCGTCAAGAGGAGGGGCTATAGGAGCGCTTCAACCAATCACGTTGGTTTAGAGGCGGGAGGTACACAGTGTTACTTGCGCAATGTATTTGACACTCCTCTCGACCAATCATTGACACGAGTGGGCGTGGTGATTGAAAATTTCGTCCATCTAAATCATTTGTGGGCATGTATAATATTGACATGTCCCACCCACTGGCCGGTCTGCAGGACTCACACAAATACAGTTGTGTTTCATAAAAATGCACTCAGATGCGTCAAGTAAGTACAATAGTGCGTTTTCACTGCTATTCGTATTTTGTCGACCTGTGATGGCAATTGCGAACTTGCTGCACCCTGACAAGTCACCGTGACTTCTTTTAAGATGCATGATTCGCTGTATTGACGCATTTTGTGAGTAAAGTAGCCGTTACCCGAGCATACAAATCATCAGATTGACTCTGAGCTTGCTAGCTGCTCTCTTTGTGTTTTTACTCCGATGTCTTGGGCGCTTGCAAGCCACAACGACCTTGCAAGGAATAACGCTGCATTTTAGCTTTCTTTGCTTGAGTATATACAGCAATTCGAGCAAGGTATCTGATCCTATTTACACAAACACTTGTACACTAATTACCTTTAATAGCCAAATAACCTTAAGGGAGCTATCTCCTCACAACTCGAGTGAGCAGTGCATAGCAACCGAAGAGCAAGTGAGAGATTGTTTTTTAGAGCTAAACGGGTCGGTTCTTTCGAGAAAACTGCAGAAAAATGACAGGGGAGTGAAAATTGTGACGCAGTTGTGTAAAAAAATAGTGCTTGCAAACACGTCGAGTATGATTTGGTGCATTACTGTACGTCCCTCTGAAAGATCAACTGCATATCGTTGTGAAAGAAATGTCTTTGATCAAAGATAGAAAATCTTTTTTGCAGCATTTGGGTCGCATTCATCAGTTGGGGAGAGTACCGATTGAAATTATGATTTGAGGAATTCTGGGAAATGTGGTTTATTCAGCCGAACCATTTCATTGCCAAACACAGGCGTTGTTTGTCATTAGACTACATTCCCCAGAAGTCCACAGACTCTCCAGATACTTTGTAAAGTCGTTGCAAGTTGTGCGTGTATGCACTCATATGCGAACTATGTGGCAGAAAATCATATTTTCAACTGCAGTCCATTATAGAGATGTGCATTTTTGAAATGCGTTGGTGTGAATTCGAGTAATACTGTTTCTTACATGTTTGTGGTATTTCATATCCACTGGCATTCCTGACAACTGCGTCACACGTTCACAAATAAGTCTCATTTTATGTCGAGTTTGCTTTAATAAGGTCCTGGATTATATACCGGACTATGTTTAAACTGGATATCTTTCATCAACTCTGAATTTAATGTTGTTTCAGGGACTTGTCTACTCGCACAGCGCTTGTACAGAAAGGCCTGCACCGATACGTAATTTTCTAGATCTGAATAACGAGAACGTGGAAGTTTATAATGTGTGCAAAATGAATCATATGCGTATGTCATATTCACATTGCTACGTCTGTCTTTAATCCCTCTATAAATTCATAATACTAACCTAGTTGTCACGCGCCAGCACATTGTTTTATTCTTTGAGCATTGTAATTAATTAGGTTTTTTCCACTTCGACTAAATCAAAAACAGTCTAATACATACCTAATAATATTTATTATTCATATTATTTGAAAACAAGCGTCGAAACAAGTAAAGTTAACGAAATAAACGTTACATCAAATATAAGCAGTAAGCATTTACAGTATAGAAGGGATTGTAGACATTGGTGTCTGATCCACCTTTGCCATGTTATTAATTTCATTATAACAAATGAAAATAAGATCCATGCACTATGCACTTCATAATAGAGCTTCTTTATGCTTTAGAATATGATATTTCTTTCCATTGCACTGCATGTGGACAATTCTTAGACACTGAGGTATAGTGGACCTTTAAAAAGATGCCATTGACTTTTCACAACCCACATCTATTCATATCTGAATATCATTTTTGATATTTAGGCTATATTATCTTGAAGAATACCCTGAATGAAAAACTCTGGATCTAAAGGTAAATTGATGACAGAAAGAGAATTGGCATTACTGACTTTCTTCGAAAACAATTCAGTTGCATCACATTATCACATACAGTGAATTAATGCATCTTCTGAAGTGTTAGGTCACAAGCTTGTGGAATATTGCTGTGTACCTTTTGTCCAACTGGTGTTTAAATATATCCTCGTAAGCCTGTTTCAATCTGTACTTGGCTCTCTGTGCATATTTATTCTTAAATATATCTAATCCCAAAACTTTTTTCACAAATTTGCTAGGACCTGATATTAACATGCTAGAGAAATATGGCCTCCACACTGGCATTTACTTTCTTGATGAAACCATACTTGATAATATAAAGATTATGGATGACAGTGTTGGTAGCCGGCTATATAATGAAGACACATAGAGCAGTTAAATGCATATTGTATGCATTAGCCTATTAGAAACACTTCAGAATCTCACATGGCCTCTCATATTTCCCTGTCATTTTACAGGCTGACTGGAGCAGATGCTTCTTTCCCATGTCCTCAATAATTTCAATGTATACACTGTGCGAAGTCTGCGAGCATATATACACCACAACAAGCAACACACAGAAACCCATGTACAGCCCAGATGCTTGTACATAACTGCCAGGAGTAACAGATGTTTATTTTTATATGTCCCTCACAGATTTCCAGCTGAACTCTCATTTGTCCACACTGGCCAGTATCCACAAGATCTACCACACCCTGCACAGGCTGGTAAATATGGACTCAGTTTGCATGCACTTAAATACTCATCAGCTTTATTGCCAGATGTAACATTCATGCCTTTAAATAGTTTAAACCAAGAGCATTTATACAGGTGTGATTTGTGCACGTTTTCATCACTAGATGATTGACTTTTTTGTTTCAGTGTGATTCTGGCAGGTAGACCAATAAACCGAACCTAAAATCAACAAAATATTCAGTTTTATTCAAAACATGCTTGCTTTAAGGTCCTTACCGAAGTATAAGAACCAGTGTATCAAGACTGATTTCTGTGTTTTTTATTAAGTGAAGCAATTAGAAAACACATGCATCAGACTCTCTGAAATACTAAATTTATTCTTTGCTATAGTTGAATTCAGCGAATAAAAGTTTGTGATTATGATTACGATTTGAAAGCACTTGGACATTTGTCTGATTTGTCAGCCTTCAAACTGTCTTCAAACATGACTTTTAAAAGAGAAAACTTTAGAATTAGAATAGATAGTTTATGCAGATTTTTAGACATATCTGCACTGTATTTGGTAAATTAGCATAATCATGATGTAAAATATTTCTGACAAAAAAAACCTAAACAAACCGGCGAGGGATAGCAGATGCGTAAAACTATATGTAAATATATAATATTTATGCAAATATAAGAATTTTGCAAATGTGATGACAGCTGACATTGTTGTGTGAATATTATTAGATCAGGCCATAAATCTCTATTCCTTGGACCGTTGTTGTTCTTATATTGAGATTAATGCAAAAGCTGACAGTGCTGCACTGGCCGGTGTTGCTTGTCTTGGTAGATTAGCATTGTGGGATAGCAGTGTTTGGCTATATGTGAGGTTGGGACACTCAACAGCATTATTACATACTACAAATTAACATTTGATCAAGTAATTTTCTTAAATAACTACCCTCATAACCCTGATTCACACAGAATTTTGTTCTACATTAGCTTATTTCCAGAACTCTCCTCTCCGAGAAGAGCACAGGCAGCATCTGTAAAGGTTACAAGAAAATAAGACGATCAGCCACCTAAATCACACACATACACATGCTTACTTTATTCTTTTTATGGTGCGGTGCTAATAGCTGCTACTCTGCTGCAGAATGTTGTTTGAGTAAGAGAGAGAAAGAGTGATTGTGGGTGTTTCTTTTTCACCATAGAACCTGACAGAAGACGTCGGCCCAGAGACTCACGGTACAGGTAGTGACCTCAAATCCGACATGGCATGCTCCTCCATCCCTCCATTACCTTATCAACTAATATCAAACATATTTTTTTGAAATAGTACTTAATGCTGGAAACTTGCATCTTCTACACAACTGTTAAAAAATTTGGAGTCAGTAAGATTTTAATGCTTTTATTCAGCAGGGATACATTAAATTGTTCGTAAATAACAGCAGATTTCTGCATCAAATAAATTCTGTTCTTTTGAACTTTCTATTCATCAAACAGTCCTGAAAACATGCAGGCCATCTTAAGCAAATTAAATGAGGACATCACTGGTTTGAGGGAGGGAATGACTGAAAAAGGGACACAAAAAAAATAATCATCATCTTTGTGTCGTGTTTGTCTCTCTTTTCCAGCCTGCTGCTCCAGAGCCATGCCCCCCAGGAAAAAGAGGAGACCCACTGCTGGAGATGACCTGTCTGCTAAGAAGAGCCGGCAGGATAAGTATGCTCAAAACATTCACCTTTCCATTCATCCATCCATCTCTCCAGCCCTTCAGCTCTGTCCATTCCATCGGTCCGTTGACTTTCCTTTAATTCACTCAAACATACCTGTACACGCTTATCCATCTATCTGACTTCTTGATTAACAAATAAACTAGTTGTCTGTCAAAGCATGTCAATTAAGAAATTCTGTATTTATGCACAGAAGGAATTTAATGTTTTTTATAATAAAATAATGTCAAAAGAAAGTTGCAAACATCAAGATCTCTTTGTGTGGGTGGATTTCTGCCCTCAGAGCATGTGTCTCTTCTTGTTTGCATCAGATGTAGCACGTTCGTGCTTTAATGTGTATACAAGTGTGTGTTAATGTGTATTTAAATAGCCTCCGCTCAGTCCTTGTCTATTCATTTCAGTGTTTACAGAAAACAGGAGCCATTGCAAATCCAGGAAGCCGAAGCTTTTTCTAGCAAGAGATGTCTAGAATGGTTCTACGAATACGCAGGTACATGGGCATAATTCGTTTGTAGTCATATTGAGTTTGTCACAATACTATGAACTATTGCAAATGTATATCTCTTTGGTTTTCTTAGTAAGGTCTTAAAAAGTGTATAATCGCATCAGAATCTGGTAAGCTTAAATAATTTGACTTGATAATGTCTAAGGCAGTGAATAATGTCAGCTAAATGTAGGCTTTTTTGGATTCAGAATTCCATCCTTGTGGCTTCAGACACTTTCCAAATGAAGTTAAGATGTAAATAGAATGACTATAAGTATATAACATGTATTTGGAAACTTAAGTCACACTTATGCAGTCAGCAGCCATATCACCCTGCAGCCCAAGACCGGTTTCCCACTGAAGCTAAGCAGGGTTGAGCCTGGTCAGTACCTGGATGGGAGACCTCCTGGGAAAAACTAGGTTGCTGCTGGAAGAGGTGTTAGTGAGACCAGCAGGGGGTGCTACCCTGTGGTCTGTGTGGGTCCTAACACCCCAGTATGAAGGGACACTATAAAAAAGCACCGTCCTTCGGATGAGACAAACCAGGTCCTGACTCTCTGTGGCATCCCAGGATGCCTTCGAAAAAAAGGGGTGTTAAAAATTTGCCCATTGGTTCTGACCATACCATCATGGCCTCCTAATCATCCCCATACACTGATTGGCTTCATCACTCTGTCTCCTCTCCACCAGTAAGCTGGTGTGTGGTGGGCGTTCTGGCGCACTATGGCTGCCGTCGCATCATCCAGGTGGATGCTGCACACTGGCGGTGGTTGAGGAGATTCCCCCTTGTATGTAAAGCGCTTTGAGTGCCTTGAAAAGCGCTATATAAATGTAACTAATTATTATTATTATTATTATAAACGTTTGAATTTCATTGCATGCAAAATATTAAATATGAAGATAAAAAATATCAAACCAAGTGGCATCTGCAAAAAAAAAATGCTTTTCTTAGAACTAACTTCACTTTTTCAATTATTTATAACCAATTGGTCTCAGTCATTCTTTTTGTGAATATATAAAGTCAGTTCCTATTAAGTTCAAAGTGCCCTGGCACATTAACATATGAATATGTTCGACAGATGTTTGACAACTAGAAAGTGTCCAAGACTTTTTGTTTTTATTTTAAACAGTATATGGTATTGCTTCATATTTTTAAACCCATGTTAACAAACTATAATTTTTGTCAAATGTTTTGATTGAATTGTGCTTGTTCTGCAGTTCTTTAAAACAGATGCCATGTTTTTAATGTAATGCAAAGACATTTATGCATTTTTAATTGTGGCTTAATTATCTAAACACTTTTTGGGGCCACTGTTTATAATAGTAAATTGTGTCTGAATGTGTTGTGTAAATAGGGTGCGACGACGTTGTTGGACCGGAGGGGATGGAGAAATTCTGTGAAGACATTGGAGTGGAGCCAGAGAATGTATGAAAACTAAAGTGATCTAATATGATTTCATAGTTTACTCTAGTGCTGGGCGGTATACCGGTTCATACCGAATACCGGTGTTTATTTTTCTTATGATATGAATTTTTAAAATACAGCAATACCGGTGTCATTTAAATAACGTTCGGAACGCGACACTGTTTGAGGGGGGTCTCTTTTCACTATTGCATTGTGGCGAGGACATAGCTGTATGTGTTACTAAGCGTGAAAGTTCCGAAACTGAAGCTGTAGAACTAGTAGAACGTGATGACACAGAAGAACTTATCCACAATATCCACCACCTGCTGCCATCAGCTCCCGCATCTCACACACACGAGCGCGACTTTAGCACTATATTTTGCAACTTTCAGACCCTTTTAGCTGCTTTCTTCCATAGAATATACAAACTGACAAACCTAGCGACTTTTTTGGATAAACCTTAGCTATGGTTCAGTTGGAAGATGTCTCCAGTGCTGCCCCGCGAGCGCGAGCTCTGACTCTCCTGGCGCAGTGTCACCTCTCTCTGTGTCTGTTCTGTGCAGCGAGCGGCAGAGAAGCAGTGCATTCTGCTGGCCACACCGCAGCAGACTCATCAGTAAATGAGTACAAAACAGCGTTTCCAAGCACCTGCCGCTTACTGACTGTTTGGAATAATAAATATGAGCATAGTTCGTCTGTTAATATTATACACTTTTTTTTATTTTTAGTTTGTTACTCCGACGCAGGCAGTGCACTGCATGAAACAAAAAAGTAATATAGCCAAAACCACCACATAGCCGCTCTTTAGTGTAACGTTAGATGCATGTTGATTTTATCAGACGATGACGCTATTATAAATGAGTGACTCCTGGTTAACATGTATTAATGGGTCGTTTTTAGGCACTATTTAGTGTGGAATGTTTCTACAATATTCGCTCATCATGACAGTAAAATAGGGCATTCTACTGTAGTTTTTCCTCTCAATCAGTAGAAAATGTGGTTAACACCCGGTCATGCATGAAAAAAATAAATACTGTCATATACCGTGAAACCGGTATAAATTGGAAAAATACCATGATATACATTTTTGGTCATACCGCCCAGCACTAGTTTACTCTAAAAATAACTTGTCAGTAGTTTTACATTTTAATGTATGTTTGTACGCAGGTAGTGATGCTGGTATTGGCCTGGAAGCTTGATGCCCAGAGTATGGGTTACTTCACTTTACAGGAGTGGCTCAAGGGAATGGGCTCACTGCAGTATGTCTGGCCAAACGTGGAATTTTAAATGCATCTACTACCATGCTACTACTCTTATTCTCATCCCAAACTTCACTTTTCCTCTTCTTCTGTCATACGCAGATGTGACTCTAATGAAAAACTCAGGAACTCTCTAGACTACCTGAGGTCTGTCCTCAATGATGGCACCAGTTTCAAGCTCATTTACCGATATGCCTTTGACTTTGCCAGGGTAAGAGTGACTGTGTATATGCATTAGGACAGACGATTGATGAACATTAATCACCGTTCACTTTAGAAGATCTGGTCTTCTTTTAATACATCAACACTATATTTGGTTATGCCAGTGGCTGTGCATCTGGAACCTTTCTCTGTTTTTTCCCCCTGCGTGCATGCTGGGCACATCACAGTCCTTCTGTTACAGCAAACAAGGGCTTGAGACTGCTGAGAGATGATGCTATTTTGGGTTGTTTCACCTCTTTGTCTGCTCAGCAGAAGTATCTCTTGTCCAGATAGTTGATTTTTTTTTCACTCCCTTGGTATGAATTGTAAAGCGACTGGACCTTTGCTGAGTGAAGCTCTTACTGGAGCCATTCGATAGGGCCAATAAAGTGGAGGAGTACAAATAAATAGCTTGTGGCAACCTTGAATGGATAACATGACATTCATCCTGTCTAGATGAAACAGAATTGTTCATGTCTGGACTCATCTTGAATAGAGCATTTTGTCCTTTCTTGTGCACTAGTAACATATTATGGCAGTTTGAGTGATTTTTAGAAGAATTTAGAATTTTTTTATTTGTCACATACACGATTATATAGAGAGTATATAACCAGCAGTGAAATGTATTCTCTGCATTTAACCCATCCTAAGTGAACACACACCCGGAGCAGTGGGCAGCCATGTTACAGCACCCGGGAGCAGTTGGGGGTTCGGTGTCTTGCTCAAGGACACCTCAGTCGTGGTATTGAAGGAGGAGAGAGCGCTGGTTATTCACTCCCCCACCAACAATCCCTGCCGGACCTGAGATTCGAACCCACAACCTTTGGATTACGAGTCCGACTCTCTAACCATTAGGCCACGACTTCCCCAATACAGACTTTTAAAGTTATTAATTTTTAACTTTATTAATTTTTAACTTTTAAAATTATTAATATCTATTTTTGCTTATCAAGGTGCAGGGATAATAATCATGTCTGCCCTCAGGTGGTTGTATTATCATATGTTCAAGTTCTGACTGCTTGGAGTATAGAGTACACAGTAAACTAAATTCCAAAGTGAAGCAACCTGGTTTTAAGTACCTTGGCAATAATGGGTCATTTATAGATTGTTACCTCACCACCATATTTGCCAACTAAGTGTTTTTATTGTGATGTGTGAACTTGTATTCGGACTCTTTAATCTTTAATATGCTTCCACCCCTTTGTAGGAGAAGGATCAGAGGAGTTTAGACTTGAATACTGCCAAGTGCATGCTGGGACTTCTGCTTGGGAAGACCTGGCCATTGTTTCCAGTGTTTAACCAGTTTCTAGAAGTAAATATTTTAATCTTTACAGTCTATCAGTGTCACTTCAGTTATTTTACATGACCAGTCAAATGTTTGAACACACCTTCACATCCATTATTACTACACGTTGTTATTATTATTATTATTATTATTTTTTTAAAGGGATAGTTGACTCAAAAATGAAAATTCTGTCATCATTCACTCACCCTGATGTCATTCCAAAACTGTATGACCTTTTTCTTCTGTAGAACATAAAATAAGATATTTTGAAGAATGTTGGTAACATTTTTCAACAGCAACAACAAAACAAAAGTAAGTCATACCGTTTTAGAACAACACAAGGCTCAGTAAATGTTGATATTTCACTTCATTTATCGCTTTAAAGTCATAAAAATGACAATGGAATAATACAAACTTTGAAATTACATAAACCTTTGACAAAAAATGTAAAACTAATTCAAATATATGCTCAAATATAAGAAACAATATTTTTAATGTTCAGCCAACTTCATGCATCATGGAATGCTTTTTAAACGGTACTGAGAGTTTTGACTGCTTTTTTGATCCAACTCATCCTTTAAAGTGATAGTTCACCCAAAAATTAATTTTGTCATCATTTACTCAACCTCATCATTTACTCCAAACCTGCATGAGTTTCTTGCTTATGTTGAACATAAAAGAAGATATTTTGAAGAATGCTGGTAATAAAAAAGTTGATGGTCCCCCATTGACTTCCATAGTATATCTTTCCCTACTATGGAAGTAAATGGGGACCAACAGCTGTTTGATTCTTCAAAATTCAAAATATCGTCTTTTATGTTCAACAAAAGAAAGAAACTCGTACAGGTTTGGAACGACATGAGGTTGAGTCAATGATGTGAGTAGGAAAATTATGCAAATTTAGTGAGTACAGATATTTGACTGGTAGTTTATACAGATATATGCACATCAGTTATTGTCTTATAATTTAGTCTGAAATTTTTAACAATTTTCCCCCTTTTTTTCCACAGCAATCTAAGTATAAGGTTATAAATAAAGATCAATGGTGCAATGTTCTAGAGTTCAGTAGGACTATCAACCTTGATCTCAGTAACTATGACGAGGACGGGGCCTGTGAGTACAAGCACTCACACTTAAACATACTTGTTACAATCACCTCACAATTTAGACATCCATCATTCTTTTGTACAATACAGCTGGAAGTACATGAGATTTGTCTTTTGACTCATTTTTCCTCTTTCCTCAGGGCCAGTGCTTTTGGACGAGTTTGTGGAGTGGTATAAAGACCGAGAGATGTCGTAGCGACAGCTTCCCCACGCCTACCACCATCACCAACTAGATAGACCAACTAATCGCCAACAATCACCATGACAATGACGACAGAAACGGCTTTGAAACAAACATCTAGAAAACAAAGTACAAATCAAAACTGAAGTGTTTGGGACAGACTGATGGTGGCCCCTTGCGCTGAGGGCTTGAGTGTGTGAGTGTTTGCATAGAATGTAATTATCAATGCACATGTTTGTATGTCGCCCTTTTAGCCGGGGCCATAGGAGGGTCACTGGTGGTTGTGTGTTGGAGAAACAGCACCTCACCGACTCCACCTAATGTCCCCCATAGCCCACAATGCATTGTGGGTAAGCACACGGCCAGTCTTGGTGCTGCCTTCCCACCCCACTGTGACGTTTCATATTGCTGTGAATGTTTCAATAGGCTCTTATAAGGAGGATGAATTTGGATTCTCCACAAGGCAGGGTAGGTAAAAACTCCCATACTGTCTGAAGTTTAGGTAATTTAGGCCTGAAAGGAAAGGAAAAAGAAGAACCTGCTTGGCTTTTTACTGAAGGTCAGTGACTTATTACTAAGGTTCAAAATGGAAATAGCTTACAGTGTCGCTCTGCTGATGTGGTCCAAACACTGTTTACTACGGTTTTTATGTTGGAGGATGATGACAGTCAGGGCATGTTACCATAGATACACAGCGACCTTTGCCATAAGTTTTATTTTTACCAGTCTCACTGCACTTGGATGCCATTTAATAAAGCGCACCACATGCAAGAGTGTCAAATACATTCTGCTGTAAGTACTTCCATTGGTGTTGTTATATCAGTATCCCTTTCACCACATACATTCTTGATTTTGATTATGAGATCAACAAGAACAGCTTTACTGTTCACAACATGAAGAACAGTCGGTTATACTTATCGTGAGCGTAGAGCCCGGTATCTTTTTCCTGGCTCGCATGACCATTGTGTATTTGCACTGCAATGGCAAGATATGGCCATCTTGTAGAGGAGTGTGAGCAGGTTAAAGTGACTGTGGGATGCATTCACTATATCATTTGATTCCTTAGCAATGTAACTATACTTTGCATGTCATGGTTAAAATGACAGGATGTGGACCTAAGGGAGAGACGACGAGAGAAAGCTGTTAAAAGTGCACTTTTGATTTCTGTGATGAATTGCCACAAAAAAATATTAAAAACAGGTATCCTGCCCCAAACACTGGCACTCCTTTGGCCACATCCTCTTCCACAGATCTTGTGGTCAAATGTGATCACCTTAACCCATAGTGACCAATGCCTAGCAACTATTTAACGTTCTAATTATGTTTGTAAAACTGTTGAGTTTTGTCTATGGCTGTGGCGTGAAGCTAACTTGTCATCTGAACAAGAAAAAAAATGCATGCATGCATTCTGCAATTAGAGCCGTCTTCGTGAATGAAAGAGGTTTTCTTTTTGTACTATTTTTTTTTTTTTTGCTCTATTTTTTTGTACAGGTATTTGTAGAAGTGGACTTTTTTGTGCTTAATTTGGGTATCCGCGGTCATGCAGTCTTAACGCTTTATGAAAAACATGATTGTGTGATGGTATTTAGAGCTTAAACACACTTGTAACCTCATCTGTTGAGATGTTCTTCTCTGCATTGCCTTCTCCACCAAGTGCTAAACTACCATGTACATGAGTGACTGCAACATTTCAGTATATCTGCAAGTTCATGTAAACATACTAATTTTATGTTCATGTCATACAGAGGCAGACAAAATCATTATTAACTTTATTAAAGCTTATTTAGGGTAACAAAAAAGGGTTACAAGACATTTTTGTTCTGTTTTAGGATTTTTTTTCTACTTTTTCTGAAAAGGTTGCTCACCATAAATTATTTATCAAATATTCACCCAGCATCTAAGAAGCCAACAGTCTATGTATGCTGTGCATGCTGGCCAGAATCCATTTGAATAACGTCTACAGACACTTGTTATAATCCCACTCATCTGCACCTGTTTGTGCCTGAGGGAAATAGTGGTTTTAAAATATTTCAACAGATAGACAAGTTCCCTGTGTTGTTATGACTGTTGCTTTTGTTGGGGGGAGTATGTAATGCAGAGGGCTGAGCATTCTCATCTGACTGTATATATGTATGGATGTGTGTATATGTGTTTGTTTTCACTGTAACCTCTCTACATTCAATATATATATAAAGGGGTTTATTAACGAAACGTGGAGTCATTTAATCTGTTTTAGATAAAGGGATGGAAGACTTAGACTAACAACTGTTCTGAAGTCATGCTGAGACTTTACCCCTGTTTGCTGGAAAGCTAGTATTCAACAAAAACCATTCAGATTTAATGAAAGTAACCAAGAAATAGTGATTCAACAGCGTTGGAAGAAAGTTTATAGCCCCATTAATGGATTAAAATGTGTTGTCATTGAGTGCAGTTTATAGCCTCTGGATTTTTTTTTTGTGCTGCACATCATGACTGATGAAATCAATACAGTGTTTATATTCTTAGACAATACACATTCTTATGTACATTCATACATTGTTTCAATGCAAAAAGAACAGAACTTCTATTTATGAAATACTGAAGTTTAGGTTATGTTAATAATTATATTACAGTATTTACAATACGTCGTAAAAAGCAAATCCCCATCCTCAAATGCTGTGGTTTTGAAATCATCAGCTCAAAATCATACAACATTGTTTGTCTGGGGAGTCCAAATGAACTCGAGCTAAATTAAATATTCCCTATACTTTGGAGTTGACTTGGAACCAAGTGTTGATGTACTCTTAGTTTTAAGGCCCCGTAAAACTTGGGCTTCGGCTCCTTCTGCATGACTGGAAGTTAATGTGTTCCTTGTAGAAACACTGCTGTAAGTATGTTCTGTTTGGAATGGTGGCACTTCTCCATAATCTGCTGGTGATCTGTCCTGCTGGTCGCCTTCTTGTTGAATGGAGGATAGGGATGCAATGTTGAACTCATCCATTTCCCTTCTCCTTTGCTGCTGTGATCTTCTGCGTTCTTGCCTTTGATGGATTTCAGAATTTTCTTTGAGATACTCTCTGGCATCCTCCTGTTCTAGGGAAGGTGGCGATGTCTGTGGAACTGCTGGTGGCTCATCTTGTGGTGCTTGTACATCCACATCCACAACCTCATGTCCTACAGAGTGTTCGTCACTGGATGAGGAACTTGACTTCTTTAACTTTGACTTCAGGCCAGTCTGCTCTACTGAACCCATAAGCTGTCCTTTCATAATATTGTCCTTGGAAGTAAACTCAGAGGTCCATGATTCTGACTGGGTCTTTATTATTAATGCAGAACCTTTTTTAATTGAGGCAGGAGGTGACACCTCAGATGATAAACTGGACCATGTGGTTTCAAAGTCTGTATTTGTAGTAGGTGTTAAATCTCTTTTCATTAATTTGGTTGAAGATGATGGTTCACTCTTTGTGAATGCAATGTACCTCTTTACCTTTGGGACGTTATCAAGAGATACACCAGTTTCTTGAAATAAATTTCTGTCTGTTTTTCCAATGATATTAGTAGATGGTTTAACAGCTGAAGTGCTCGATATCTTTGTTTCTTGAGCTACCCCTGATATACCAACTCTTTCAGCTAAGACAGCAGTTGATGCCCGAGCAGGATATTGACTTTCAATAGGTGTGAATTGAATGTATCTCTTAACTCTCGGTAGATTTTCAGATGAAGTGATCTGTGTCTTTGATGCTTTTTTATTTTCATTAGTAGATGGTTGTACATAATCTTCAACTGAAGTGCTGGATCCCCTTAATTCTGTTGCTGTCACCTTTATGGATTTAGTAACACTTGAAGAAGGAAGTTTTGAGTGTGCAGAGGAATAAGGTTCACATTGTGTGAATTCAATGTACCTCTTTACTTTAGGGATTTTGTCAAGAAATTCACCTGTTTCTCCAATGATATTGCCATCATTAATAGATGGTTTAACATCATCTTCAGATGAAGAGCTTGGTCTCCTTGTTTCTTTGTCTACCACAGATACGTTGACTCTTTCAGCTGAGAGAGAAGTTGTTGTCTGAGCTGGAGATTGACTTTCAGGATGTGTGAAATGAATGTATCGCTTGACTTTTGGTATTTTATCAAGAGGTGCTCTAGGATGTCCACCAAAATAGTTTTCCTTAGAGGTGACATCATCCTCAGATGAAGTGCTTGATCTTCGAGTTTCTAAAATGACCTCAGATATTCCAACTCTTTCAGCTGGTAGAGAAGTTGTTGACTGCTCAGGGGACTGATGTGTGAATTGAATGTATCTCTTAACTTTTGATATTCTGTCAAGATGTGCTTCTGTTTGCCCAACAACACTGTCTTCCTTAACATTCTCCTTAGGAGATATTAGAGTACTAGATCCTGTTTCTGTCACCTTTACAGACTTTACAGTGCTTGGAAGAGGATATGGTGCAAGAACCTGGGAAGGTTCAGATTGTGTGAACTTAATATACCTCTTCACTTTTGGGATTTTGTCAAAAGATTCACCTCTTCGTTTAAACACATCATCATCATGAGTAGATAGCTCAACATCATCATCAGATGAAGTACTTGATTTCCTTGTTTCTTGAACAACCCCAGATATCCCAAGTCTATTAACTGAGAGAGCAGTTGTTGTCTGAACAAGAGGTTCACTTTCAGGCTTTGTGAATTGAATATATCTCTTAACCTTTGGAATTTTGTCGAGAGATGCTCCAGTATGTCCAAAGACATTGTCTTCCTTAGCAGTTAGTGTGACATCTTCCTCAGATGAAGTGCTTGATCTCCTTGTGTCTTGAACTACCCCTAATAATCCAAGTCTTTGAGCTGAGACAGCAGATGTTGACTGAGCAGGGGATTGACTTTCAGGATGTGTGAATTGAATGTATCTCTTAACTCGTGGTACTCCGTTAAGAGACACTCCTATTTTCCCAGAGCCATCGTCTTCCTGAACATAATCCTCAGATGAAGTGCTCTCCCTAGTTGCTGGTTGTTTCAATTCAGTTTCCGTCACCTTCATGGATTTGTCCATGGTTAAAGGACGAAATTGTGACAGATTTGAGGAGTATGGTTCAGATTGTGTGAACTTAATATACCTCTTTACTTCTGGGATTTTGGCAAGATATTCACTTGTTTCTTCAGTGATATTCTCTTTTTTAGTAGTCGGTTTAACATCTTCCTCGGATGAAGTGCTCCATCTCCTTGTTTCTTTAGCGACACTAGTTACATTGACTCTTTCAGATGAGAGACCAGTTGTTGTCTGAGCTTGAGATTGAATTTCAGGATGTGTGAATTGAATGTATCTTTTAACTCTTGGCACTCTATCAAGAGATGTTCCTGTTTGTCCAGAGACATTGGCTGTTTGTTTGACATCGTCCTCAGAAGAAGTGCTCGATCTCTTTGCTTCAGATTTGGTGTTCACCTCAGTTGTGACTTGCAGTGTATCTGAAGTGGTGGGTGACACTATTGGAAGATGAGATACAGGCTGTTTAAATTGAATAGATCTCTTTACTTGTGGTACTCTATCAAGAGAAATACCGATTTCTCCAAAGAATTCAGTTTCCACTTTCTCTTGTTTAACTACTCCTGAGGTTGAAGATGAAGATGTTGACTGAATGTGTTGTGGAGGAAGTTCAGTCTCCTTAAACTTAAGATATTGCTTTACTTTCGGCACACCATCGAAAGATACATCTGTTTTAGCAAAGAAATTATCACTGTCATTCTGAGATCTAACATCATCTTTAGAGGTGCTGGTGAGCATAGACTTTACTGCCTCATTTGTGGCAGTAGGACTGGATATTGATATTGTTGGGGAAGAAGGTTCAAACTGTTTAAATGTGATGAATCTTTTTACTTTTGATACTCCATCAGAAGATACACCTATTTTCCTGAAGAAATTGTCTTCCTCGGTTGTCAGTTGATCATCGTCTGATGATGAGCTATATCTCCTTTTTTCCTGTATAGCATCTTTCATAGTTAAGGAAGGTGGTGATGGCAGAGTTGGGGAATGAGGTTCAGACTGCTTGAAGTGAATGTATCTTTTCACTTTTTGAATATTTTCAGGAGATACCTCTATTTGCGTTAAATAACCCACGTCTCCAGAGGATCTGTCAGTTGTAGCTTCAGGTTTCACTGCCATATCAATTGTGACTTTTGTAGAGGATGAAACTGATGGCAGAGTTGGAGAATGATGTTTGGACTGTGTAAATTGAACATATCGCTTAACCTTTGATACTGCATCGAGATTTATTTGCCCCCCAAAATTGTTTTCTGTAGCATCAGATTTGCCATCCAACATGACAGATGTGCTGGAACTCATCTCCACTACTGCCTCAGGCCTCTTGGTTGAAATAGGTGAAGATGTTAGAGTTGGAGTGTAAGGTTTTGGCTGACTGAATTGAATGTATCTTTTAACATTCGGCATTGTATCGAGAGATACACCAATCTTCCTAAAGAAACTGTCTTCATTGGTTGTAAGTTTGATATCATCATCAGATGACGTACTTGATCTCCTTGATTCGGGTTGTGCCACTAGTTCAGGTGATATACTTTGTTTGTTCAAGGGCAGTGTTGTCGAAAAAGGTTCAGTGCTTGAGAATTGAATATATCTTTTTACTTTTGGAAGGCCATCATAAGATGCATCAACTTGTCCAACAAAATTTTTATCTTCGGTGGTTTGTTTCACATCATCCTCAGAGGAGAAACTAGATCTCCTGGACTCAGCTGTCACTATAAATTCAGGCATGACTACCCCAGTGGTTGGTGGAGGAGATGGTAGTTGGACTTGAGGATAGGAATCAGAATGTGTAAACTGAAGGTATCTCTTCACTTTTGGTAAATGATCAAGGGATAAACCTTTTCCAAAGATATTGTCTTCATTAGTGGTCACCTTAGTTTTTGACTTAGTTTGAACTTGTGATTGAAGATTCCCCTCATCTGGTTCATGTTCATGTCTGTTGAACAGTCGTGCACTTAATTCTCTTAATCTCATTAGACCTTTAGACTGTTTCTTGCCAAATACATCTGTGCTGCTGGAGGAGTTATCAAAGTCAATGTTGAGGACTTTGTTTGTGTTCTTATCTGGAGTGATGGGTCCTCTGTTCATCCCAGGTGCTATTGTAATCTCTAATTTTGTTGGGTACTCCAAAAATTGATCTTCTTCTTCACTGGAAGACGATCTGTCAGTATCATAGCCTCTATTCAGTCTGTTTATACTTGACCTATAGACAGGATGGACATGGTATAGTGGCAGGCTATCATGACTTCCATAGTATGATTGATCTTGTTGTTTTTTGCGTTTAGACTTTTTTCCTGATAAACCTTTCTTGGTAGAAGTAGGTGATGATGGCAGAGATGAGGAATGCTGTTTATTTTGATTAATATACACGTATTTGTTCACATTTTGACTTGTATCTTTAGGTGTGGTGCTTGGCTGCAAAGATTTTATTGCTGCCTCAGTTGTGGTCTCAATTTTAGGTCTGGATACTGACAGAGTTGGGGAAGAAGATTCAATCTGTTTAAATAAAATGTATCTTTTTACTTTTGAAACTCCATCAGAAGATACATCAAAATTGTCGCCTTTAGTTGTCAGTTCAGCATCATCATCTGAGGATGAGCTATAACGTTTTGCTTCCAGCATATCATCTTTTTTGGTGAAGGAAGGTGATGATGACAGAGTTGGGGAATGAGGTTCAGGCTGTTTGAAGTGAATGTATCTCTTCACTTTTTTAATTCTATCAGGAGATACCTCTATTTGTGTTAAGCATTTGTTGTCTCCAGATAATGCATCAGTGTTAGCTTCAGATTTCACCTCAATATCTGATAAGGTGTTGTTCTTCTTTGTTGAGGTAGGAGAAAATGATGGCAGAGTTGGAGGTCCAAAATGAGGTTTGAACTGTTTAAATTCAACATACCTTTTAACCTTTGGCACTGTAACAAGACCCACATCTACACATATCCCAAATTTGTCATCTTCACGCTTTCTTGGGGAGTCATATATATGCATACTCTCATCAACACTGTCTCCATGAGTAAGTGTCAAATGTATGTCTGACGGCTCCAGAGTGATAGTCTCTTGTCTTATAAGAATGCCAGCACTAGGCATTCTTTCATTTAAGGTGACATCTTCAAATCTATTTAAAGTGACCAAGTTTGCATAGTTTTCTGTGTCTGATTCATCCATTAACTCTGGGTTTACAACATAATTGTTTGGTCCACCTACACTTTCACCACTTTCACTTGAATTAGAGGAGAGCTCAGAGAGCTCAAACTGCTTTACATCATCAACAGGAAGTTCTTTACCAAAAGGTCTGTCGAAATCAAGAACCTCTGAATCAAGGTTTATTTTGTCTGAAGGTGATTCTACTTTGCTTTGCCTCCATGTGTCATCATCCTTCAGTGGGTGTCCTAAAGCAGAGCTGGAGAGATCCCGGATACTTGACCTTTCAGAGCCGTCAGTGAAAGAAAAGCTTTCTCCACTGTCATTCCACAACTCTGGGTCCAAATGATCAACATTCTGTTCTGTCAGTCTGTTTGACCATTCTGAAAATGGCTCTGTAAATCCTGGAATTCTACCTATTGTGTTTTTGTTTGCCGGTATAGTGACAGCAGGAGGGTCAACACTTTGTTCAGTTTGTTTTGAGAAGTTACCTTCCTGACTTGACTGAGATGATGTTGAAGAACTGCCCCTTCTCTTTAACTGGGTGATATCATCTGCATCTGGATTTGGCTCAAATTCCATATCTTCGGTTGAGCAGGGTGGCAGTTTCTTACCATTTATGACTAAAGCATTCACTTCCCCTTCCTGTAGTGAGCTGCTACCACTGCTGTCTGCTCTTCCTCTGTGAACCTCCATCTCAAGGGCCTGCTGTTTCCCACCAGTTATTGAGGATTTATCTTTTTCAATAGTCTCATAAAGAGCCTCAACTTCTGTGTTGCTCTCAGAGGAGCCATCTGCTTGATCATTCTCTACTGTAACATAGTAAGGCACTTGATCTTCCACCTCTGTGATTCCACCAAATGTAACTCTTGAACCCACTCTTACTTTTCGTTCTTGGTCTTCTACATCACAGTACCCTTCATTCACATACGGCTGGGGCCCAGTGGAGGAGGTTGTTGTTGGTGGTGGTGTAGATTGTCTCTTGGATCGTATTCTCCTCCATAATTTGTCTAAGAGTGGTCTCAAAAGAACACCAATGATAAAGGCTACAATAAATGTAATGATGACAGAGAGGCAGACGGCAAGGACAAAATCTGACTGGCTCCTTGTTTGCCGTACAACAGGATCATTCCTTGGTGTGTTTTTATTTTCTTCCTCATCCAAGATGGTTGCTGCTTCCCTACGTGGTCTTGAGCCACTGCCTTTTTTATAGACATGTAGATCAAATACTGATATGTGCTCCCCTCGGAGACCTGAAATGCATACATAAAGTCCTGCATGCTGCTCTGTAATGTCCTTTATTAGAAGTTTTGGTTGGTTATCTCTGACTTGGCCATGTGGAGTCCACCAATGAACCTGCATGATATCTAGAATACAGATAACAGGAAATTTTATCATTAAATGTGCTTTAGCATTTACATTGTTTACATGTAGATTTTAGGAGTTCCATATCTTAACAAATAATGAATAAAATATTTTGAATAATATGTCTTGTTTCAGTAAATTGGACTGGTTTTATAACTTCTGTTCAGATAAAGACAAATAAGGAGAAGTAGCACCTTGACTGTCATTGCTGCAAGGAATTGATATTTGCATCCCCTCGTCCACAATCATGTTATGATAGTGACCAGATGTGTTGGATTCATGTGTTGGACAAGTAAGCTCCGCATCCTTCAGGTGAAGCAGATCTTTTCCAGCATGATGTGGTGGAGAGGCACATACCACTTGCCAGGAAGCATCACCCATTTCAGTATCAAAGCTAATCCATCTTCTCAAAGTCTGCAAGTTGCAGTCACACGTCCATTTGTTGAAGGAGACATTGACCAAGGCATTCAGGTTTTGCAGGGACTGGTAAGTAGGAACAGGAATGGTGACCAGCAGATTATAGCTCAGATCAAGGACCTGGATGGAATTAGTGAGTCAGTGAAAATGTTTTCCATATTTTAATGCATGCTGAGTTAGATTAGTTAATTTATGCAATAACTACTGAGTCTGGAAAAAGACATGCCACTAGGGGGAGCACACTCACAAACGTAAAATTGCTCTTAAAATTATTTCCCTTTAGGATAAGATTACAATATCAAGTGGCAGGAATTAAAATGACACTAAAATAAGTTGAATAGTTATGAGATGTTACCTGCAGCTGTTTTAGGTCTATAAAAGCTTGTGGGTGAATGCTTATGATGCTGTTATGCTGGAGATGAAGCTCTTTCAAATGAATGCAGTTGTTCAGGTCAGTAAGTCCTATCTTAGATATCTGGTTATAAGACAGCTGAAGAATCTGCAGAGACTTCATGCAGCCCAGCCCTGAAAGCAAAATGTATTTTCAGAATATCAAAAGCTAAACATAATGCAATGATTAACAAGCATGCACTGATAAACTAGTTTCTAGTTAAATATCAATGCGTTCTTCGAGTCACTGACAGGCGTTGCATTTTTTATCATTAGACAGAAAAGTCAGACATTTTGCAGTTGTATATATTGTTAATATTTCAAATACAAAGCAATATAATGCATTAAAAATAGAAAAACAGTGGATGGCTGAAAAGTGACACTATAGCTCATGGATGTCCTATAAGTTAAGTGTTTGGCTGTGCCCAGATTTAAATCTTGAGCTCTACCTGTTACAGCTTGCCTTGACCCCATAAAACACAAGCATCTGTTTGTGCCAATATCTGTGGCTGTAACAAAACCTAGCATAGTAGTGCACTGGCTTGGAGTGCCACGTGAATCACCACTTGTTCAAATCAGGGAGGTTCTTGCAGCAACACTGCTTGAATAAATTAAGGACTTGACTCTCAAGATGTTGGTAATGGTATTCTCATTATTAATGAATAATATTTGCATATTAGTGGCTAATATTTTTTTGTCTTAATATTTAAATGCAAACTATGGTGCTTAAAAAATCAAAAAGTATTCAAACCAGTACTTGAACACATAAACTTGAACACGCTTGCAAAGGTTCTGTCAGAGAAGAGATGGAGAAGTCTCTTGCCTATTTTAAGAAACATGGTGACTGCTGAGCTGAAACGAGGGTCTGCTGGACAGGGGTTTATCGGAGAGAAACATTGAGGCTGTGCTCTGAATCACAAAGAGCTGAAAAACATTGAGGCACCACCATCTAATTCATTGCTTACAGGCTGGCCGGATTGGGATCTGCTAAGGCTAAGAGCACAATTTAAAATCTGATTCTTGGCCTTTGTTAACAAGTCCCTTTGGATTTCAAACAAAAAATAACTTTCAAAGCTGACACAGAAACATTAAAAACCTGCCAGAATTGCCTATCAAATGGCTATAACAGGATTTCAGAAATTAAATGAAAGAATTGGCCATCCCATTTGAACAGCACTTGATACAAAATTTAAAATTAACCCTAAGAGACAATATTCAAAATCTTAGGCTGATGATACATGGGGCAACTTTTTGAGCAATGTTGCTGGGCAACTTTGGTTAATGTTGCTGTCAATGGGCAACCAGGTGATACACAAGGCCTATGACCAATCTTAAGTATCCAGATAGAAATGTGTTACCTATTTTCAGTGAGAAAGTACCCAAGCAACACTGCTCAAAAAAGGTGCTTGGCAGCAATGCTCAAAAATTTGCTCTGTGTATCATCAGCCTCAGAGAATGGTAAGTGTTTGAATTGGCTTTCTGTTCCCCAACATTACAAGACCTCCAGTTAAATTTCTCTAAACATTTTAACAAAATGCTTTTTGGTGTCTATTTTAATGGTGTTTCTATTATAATCCAAACTGACTTATTTTTTGGTTAATCAAGTGTGTCAACTGGGTATTTAAAGTGCACTTTTCCTTTTTGGAAAAATAAAAATTTGGACCTATAAGCTTACAAAACCTTAAATAGTCATCCTGAAATAGCCATCCTGCACTGTAAGACACCTTTGGACACATTAGGACTCAATGTACGCATTTATGTGAAGGATGGTCAAAATACAAGGCCATAATGAAATTCATCCTCTGGAATGTGTTTAGACCATTATTACCCTTTTACAGCCCGTTATGAGGCACAGGAATGCCAGCGCCCAACCCTTGTGACTAGATCACAGGTGATTTCTTTTCACCTCATGCTGAGGGAGGATCCTGTGACTGGTTTAAATGGAATTTAACAGGTCATAAGAGTGTGCAATCGCAACAGATCAAAGTTCCACTGATGAGGCAGTCATTTACCACAGGGTGGAGAATGTGTGTGGGTTTTATGAATTTGACAGATTTTACATAATAAAATTAGTTTAAATAGCATTCTATTTTAAGACAATTTAATCATTTTTAGTAGTTGGACACCTAATCTATCTATCTATCTATCTATCTGTCTGTATGTTATTTCCTGTTTTATTTTTGATATGTTTTTCAGGTCAAAGGAAGGATAGAGATACTGTTTTTATTTTTTTACAGTTAGAGTGTTGACTAAATTACTAATGCTGTAAGGTAAAGTATGTATACTTCTGTGGCACATACCCTTTGGTAGATGTTTTAGATGGTTTCTTTCAGCAGACAGCAATTGAAGGTCAGGTGCCCAGGACATGCATTCCTGTCCACTTGACAGGGTCCTAGTGCCTGACCGATCCTTCTTCAAAATCAGGCTCTCCAGAGCATTACTTCCCACCCAAAGGTGCAGAAGTCCTTTTAATTTTACATGACCAAAGCTGAGAGGAGTCAGAGAACGCAGGGCATTATTGGATATGTTCAAGGAAACCGCAGTTGGTGGTATGCGTGCAGGAATCTCAGTCAGACCCAAAGAAGAGCAGTTCAGGAGAGGACCGCGCTGGCACAGGCAGGGAACAGGACAGGCAGAGGTGGGGAAAGAATGTGTCCCCCAGAGGTGGAGGAGCAACACTGCCACACCAAGCACTGAGATGTACGCTGACATTATAGTCAGCCCTGAATGATATAAACAACAAATAACAGATTGGAGAAGTGAAAACGTAATCCTAACAGAGTATGGCATATATTCACATACTATATAGATAGAAAAGACATGCATTTTTATTTATTTATTTTTACTGAGCTGTTTGGATGAAAGCAGAGAAATTCTCCCTCATGAAATCCATTGCTGCACCACAAAATCAATGAAATCAATCATATGTACACGCACATATATATACATACAGTTGAAGAGAGTCTAAATTATTAAACACCAATCCTTTACTTGCCTAAGGAAAATTCAAGTAAAACTTTTATACAACACAGATAGACTATGAAAAAATACAATGTAGATTTGTTTAAAACTAACCTTTTAGGGTAGCGATTCTCCACTCGGCTCAGGCAATGTTCTGTCAGTAGCTCTGGATAATTACCAACAAAACACTGAGAACGACTGAGAAATTCTTTGACTTTAACTTCCCTAAGATCAAAGTCTGAATAACATTATGGCACAAGACACACACACACAAAGAACAATCTTTCTACAATCACTCACTTGCCTAAGTTAATGTCTTACTCAGGTTTGCTCCCTCCCAAGCATTTTAAGAATATAAAAAGTAAAATAAATGAAAATACATAAATAAATAAAAAATCATATTTAATGTTAAATAAATAAGAATAAAGTTTTATAGTGATATATTAGTGAATTGCCACTGGATCATTGACCAAAATTAATAATTGACAAGTAAATTAATATCTTAACTCAGTTGTCACATGATATAGTTAGCAGCTCTATTATTTGTTATTGTTGAGATGGATGCATCTAACAGTCCCAACAATCACAATACACAGATTTTTCCAATCAAAACCGCATTTGCATTTATTAACAAAAACACTGCAATATGAAAGCATTTATTTGTGACTACACTTCTGACAATGTTGAATAGATCTAAAACCATAGAAGATCAGATGGTTTCAGATTAACAGACTTATCCTTATAGGGTTGAACAGAAAGTCACATCTGACAGTCTCTTAAGATTTTTAGTTTGGACATCACAATAATACTGTGTTCAGAAACAACAATAAATACCACACATGTAACCAGATGAACCAGGCCAAGAAGGTTATATTGCACAAAATATCACACTCAGGTAACTCAATTATATATCATAGAAGTTTCCTGTTTGTATCTTATCAAAAGATATCATACTGGTACACACCTCTGAATGTGTCATTAGTAATTTCTCATTAGTCCATATCACTCAAGAGAAGGCGATTGGGCACTATGATACAAGTCTTGAAAATATGTTCCAGAAGTGATGCATCACTACCCACTGTTTCAGGATCAGACTTACAGTGTTACTTATATAAAATGCAGCTTAAAGCCAGTTGCTGTGCTGATCCTGCTTCAGTGAAGATAGAGGTTATTACAAAAATATTAAAAGCAAAAGGCTAAAATCATGACCAAGTAAACATTTGTGATATAAAAACCAACCCTGAAAAAATCTCAATGACATCTGAGCTGTTTAATAATATTGGCCACTTTAAATCCCCGCTTCTAAAGCCACATTGGCCACGTAGAACTAGTCTTTCAGACCAAAGAATGGAGAAGGTTTATGACCCACAAACTATTTTAACACTTGTATCAGTCAAACAACACCCCTCTTTTTATGTGCCCATTTGATGGTTATTAATGACAGGAGGGGATAGTAAAAGAGTGTAATAATATTGCTCAGAAAATCACTGGACTCAATTACTCTGCTACAATACAATATAAAAAGCACATGCAGTGAAGGCTGAAAGTTGGAAGCTTAAAGGCTGTAAAACACTGAGGTGAGCCAATGACAATGCACAGAGATCTCGGCCATAAAAGAAAATGGTACTGTTTGTGCTGGGTCGGATTTATGGTTATAAGGGAGCCATTATCATCATAGAGGTATGTGTGTATGTGTGTGTGTTCTTAGAACTCTAATAAAGCTGATTGGGTGTGTAGAAAAAACTGTCCTAGTGGGTGGGAGTGTGAGGGCGGTTTTGTGTATTGCATGCGTATACACACTAATATTATAATTATTGTCCAGTTTTTCGGAAAATAAAAAACTAAATATTACCATCTTTGTATCTTTTGGCAGTTCACACTAAATGTTCATATAAAGGCATTAATGAGCATGTAATTATGTGTTTTCCAGTGGTATTCCTTTCTCTTTCATTAGTGTCCTGCTCCGCACGGATTGTCGGATGTTTGGCAGCCCATGTTGGGGTATTTGACCTGCACTCTGAATAGCATCCCATCTGCACACATGCAAAGTTTATACCTCTCCAGCCCTTCATTGAAGTACAGGTCTCCCCCTAAAGAGGAGTTCGGTATACGTGACGGACTGAACATCACTGAGCCATTCAGAATAATGCTGTTTTCCTGCACACAAAATAGAAAAAACAACATTCATACTTTCTTATTTATATGTTTAGATTAATGGATGATTATCTTATTATAGTATTTACGTTTGATTTATTTATTTATTTTAAGAAAAAGTATGGGCTGTCACACGATTAATCGCAATTATTCTCATCCAAAATAATAAGTTATATACTTTTTTTTATATATATATATATACACATGTATGTGTGTGTCTTTATATATACATAAAATATATATACAATAAATATACACAGTACACACACACATATTATGTAGACACAAAC
Organism: Schizothorax lantsangensis; assembly: GCA_027422415.1. Lineage (NCBI taxonomy): Eukaryota > Metazoa > Chordata > Actinopteri > Cypriniformes > Cyprinidae > Schizothorax > Schizothorax lantsangensis. Next base: position 17,221,069 of record CM049855.1, read on the forward strand.
TTTTATTTTGGATGCGATTAATCGCAATTAATCACTTGACAGCCCTGGAAAAAAATCTAATTAAGTTAACTTACAACTAAAAAATGTACAAAAACCTTTCAATGGTTTTAACTACATACCGCTTTTAGCTCAATGTCCCCACCCATGCTGAACTCCACGGTTTTGCCCATGATGTAAACTCCCTCGTTGCCACGAATAATGGCCTTACCATCTCCTTTGATAGTGAGGTCAGATGATGCATTGCTGGTGATCTGCAAAAGATGGCAGTGAGTCACTGTACAAACACACCTCATGTTTGACTAATCAAAAGACCTAGATTAAGATGATCATAAATCTCATATCAAGACTTTTTATATGCAAGATTTGTCCTGACATATAAGTGATGTATGCGATGTGATAAAAATTGTACTCAATTATTCAGGTTTCATAAGACTATGAATCAGGACTATGAGTACTGTTGCTTACTCTCTCAGTAGAGGCTTTCTTCACGTTGAGAACCTTGACCTCTTTGGGCAGGTGGAACTCATGGGTGTCAAAGTCAGTGCTAAAGAAAGTCTTCTGAGTGCGGGGGTCAGTGAAGGAGATGCCTAAGTCGCTGACGATAGACGTCTTATCTTCCTCTACGCTCAGCTTGGTGTTGCCCTGCTGGAACACCACCTGTAACTCACACAGAGAACACATAAATCAATACACTTTCTCATGTCATCACTCAGAGCTTGTTGAAAGGAAGTCAGATACTATGCTGACTGACCGGGTTATTGTTGCCAGTAATGACAAGGTCCTGGTCCTTCCTGCCGCCCACTGTGCTTTTGTGTAGTGGATGGATAATGCCCATATCGGCCTTCTGTTTGAAGCGTAGCAGTCCACTCTCATGAAACTCCATACTTTCACAACCTCCAGGACTTATCCGTATCACTGTCCATATCACCAGTGTTATCTATAAAACACAGATAATGATAAAGTGTCTCTGTATTCAGTGAGTAGTAGAGATGTAACTCAAATGATATGAAAATGTCTTGTCTTTTTTTCCAAAACTATTTGATGCTAATTTTTGAGTATATCCTTTCATATTAATATCACAGACACAACAAAGAACCGATAAACTCACAATGAGGTTGATGAGCGCAAGCAGAAAAAGTAGGATGATTATGCCAATGGCAATGATGCCCTTGCGACCCCTCAGTCCTGTTTTGTGGAGTCTCTCCTCTTCAATCGGAACATATCCAGCCTTAAAATTACTGTTGTGCTCTTTATTAACTGATCTGCGCTCGATAGCTTTCTCCCTCATGGATTTCTTCACCGGCGCATTTGGGATTTCCTGTGTATATTAGGAAAAAGAAGATGGCACATTAGATGCTACAATTATTGTCTGTTACTGCACATTTACTAGACACTCTGCTACAAGTGGTTTACCATACAAGAACCCCTTCAAAATATAGCAATACTCAGCTTTACTTAAATGATTTGCAATTAAGATATTTTCTAGGCTTCAGTGATGAATTTGGGTGTAAAATTTGAATTATGCCAGTATGTATTCAATTATTATGATAACCCTTAAGCCACACTTAAATTTTTTTTTTCAAAATATAATCAACCAACTGTTTTCAAGGTTAATTTTGACCAGATAAAATGAACTCAGTTATCCTGAAGTTCACACAGGTGTAATAGCATAATAACCAGCGGCGTAGTTCATTTTATCATGTTCACTAGTGATTGACAACCACACAATGTCAAAATACGTTTTAATTATAATTTAAACAGCACATATTTTTTATTTAATAACTTTTTATCAAATTTGTATTTGATTTCCTAGCATATCTAATTTGAATATGCTTACAAAAAATATAATTTCAGTCTAATATCTTGTTATATTTTAATAATTTATATTTAATTATGTAACTCAATGTTAGTTTTAAGCATGTCTTATATGCTGTAATAATTTTGGGACCAGTAGTACAGTGTGTAATAACAATACTTCATATTCTCAGTACTTAATATTTTGTCTTATCTTTTGGAGTATTTAGTATATAATTTGGGATAGAGCACTAAATTATAAAAATAAAACACAAATTATTTTCAAACTGATTTACTTGCGGGACAAGGGAGTCTGATTGTCTGATGTGGGAATATGCAAAAAAAATAAAAAATAATAATAATCTCAGCCTATAACAACAATTTCTCCTTTTTCCCCAGCTAAATAATCTTCGTTTGGAGTTAACTAACACTACACATTAAGTAACAATAAACACATTCATGCTACAGTGTGACGGCTAAAAAAGAAAGCAGTGTTGCTGTCTTCAGGAATGCAGTAGATGCCTAGTGTGTCTGTATGCCTAAAAATAAATGACACGCAGCCCTTTCCTCTGTAATAAACACGAGCGAATGGTTTTATTTTATTTTAAAGAGAAAGTGCTCCAAAGAATTTTGAATACAGACCATTGGTCCAGAAGACAATATAACCACGTAAAGAAAATGTATTATACAAACTCTAAAAATTAAAGCCATATGTCTACATAAGTTGTGTTCAATAATGAGTCCATTTTTCCATAAACGGACAGGGCATAAATGGCGCAGATGATCGTTATTCATTTACACACATGGTTTTCACAGGATGAATTTTGGGATTTTAAGCTTTCATATATAACTTATGATGATTGCAAAACATGTGATGGGGAAAAAGGCGTTAAAGACTTTTAAAAGGTCAGAACTTTAATGTTGATTTATCATAGTTTGGTGCATTTGTCATAAATTAATCATCGTTCATAATTTGCTTTAACGCTCAAAATAGTTTGTCGATTACTAGGATTTAAGTGTAAAAGCAGGCGTCCCGTATGCAAAAGAGAAAACATCCAGTTACAATTCAATAATGAGTACATTTTTCCATAAACGAAAACAGACCTTCACACACATCGCTCCGACAATTTTAAAGCCATGTTGAAAAGCCCTCCCTCTCCAGACCACAGTACTGACAGCTTCACACACAGTCTGAGGAGAAACCACCGCGAGAGAACCATCCAGACAGTACTTTCAAACAGACAAACCTTCACACGGATTATACACTTCAAACCTGGCTAAATGACATTTAGAATGACATTTTCCATACATAGGCCAGTGTTGAAGAAGAAACGAGTTACTTTTAAGGGAGCACTATAACTATGTTAGATGGTTTGTTCCTCCGCTATAAAGAGCCAGTTGTGAATCACATCGTATAAGGAAAGTACAAATAAAGACAGAACGCATCATTAAAAATGAAAACGACAAGAAACGCCTGAAATGATATTTTTTCTGTCTTTATTTCCAACTTTTTGATTTTAGTTCAAATTTCTGTTTTCACTGGAAAAAAAGGTTGGTAATATGAACAGAAAAAAATAAAAATAAATACAACAAATAGTGAATATGACAACCTATTTTTAAAAGACATATACAATATATTGTTAAATATGTTTTTTTTTCTTCAGAATTAAAAGTATTGAATTACCTCAGAATTTTCAGACACTGCTTTTACAGTAAAATATTGTTTTTAATTAATCAAAAGTAAGCATTATTGATAGCAAAAGTAACATTCCCCTGCATAAACAGTGTTTATTTATTTATTTAAATATAAAGTGATCAGTTATGTATACATTTGGGTGTTTTGTGTTGCAGTTATGCTATTTATTTAACGTTTGTTTAATTATTTTAGTGTTTACCAATCTTTGTTTTACTAGGTTGCTGGATAATTAAGTTAAGTCATGCAACAGTTACAATGCAATACTTGAAATTATTTATTTTCATTTAATTTGAGATCAGGACAGAAGCGTGTAACTTTGTCACGTGATATAACGTTAAATGATGGAAAATCAATTAAGGCATTACACCTGCTCTTCAAGAGAATGTAAATAAAGATCTTCCTGCACTTGACATTTGAGACCCACTTAACAGTGTAAGATTTCATCACTGAGAAATAATAGGAGCTGACCAACTTACAATAACACATTTAAAGTATATATTTATATAGAGTTTCTTCACCTTCACTCCACTAGACTTGCTGTCGCCAGAGGCACTGAAATACAGTAACATAATAAGACAATCACTAGGCCGTTTATTTTACAGTTTATTTTAATTTAATTTCATATGGGTATTAATTCTGTTATTATAATGCTAACACTTGTATGGTTCAGGCTGTCCACATTGTGTTGGATAATAAATATATAACTTATACTGTTTTTGCAGCTATATTTCCTCAAACTGAGAAGTCTAGCAAACCGTTGCTACAACTAAAAGCGCGTCCATGGTTTCAGTGAAAGTCGAGGGTGTGAATGGTGGGCTTTTACTAGCAGTATAAATACAAAGAGCGCAGTCGCGCTGCTGGATTAAGTGTGTAAGATTTCATCACTGAGAACTGAGCTTCACCTTCAGACAGAGGCACTGAGTAACATAATAAGAGGCTCGTATGGTTCAGGCTGTCCACATTGGATACAGCTACAAACTGAGAAGTCAGCAGTTGCTATGAAAGCTCCATGGTTTCAGTGAAAGTCTATGGCTGACACTTTACGAAGACTGGTCAACTCATCTCCGTACGGTGTTTTGCAGGACAAACTGGAAGCTTGGTACAAAGACTATCATGTAAGTCATCAATAATTCAAGCTGCACTTAGTCTGTGATCAACCACAATAGTAGTGTACTATAGTCACAGACTTTACTTTCTGTTTAGTCAGTTATGTGTATAATATCAACAAGTGCACACATTCAGGATTCACTGATTTCAGATTGTGATATTTGAGATTCTGTCTGGGGACTGTTTTCACCATATGTATTTAAAGTATTTAGATGCTTTGTGGTTGGACTCAATATGCACAACAACCTGCAGTTGTTAGATGGCCATAATATACTGGAGTAGTTGCCAAGCATCCTGAATTAATATGCGCAGTAGTGTCCTGCATTGTGTTTTTATAACAACAGACCTGAGTCGGAATATTTGCTTTATTACATTGCTTTTGCGGCAGAGTTTGGTTTCTATGGACGCTCGTTGTCAGGACAACTGGGACTCCATTCCTGAGCACTTCTGATTGGCTGAGAGCAAACGTGCGCGCTCCCGTCAAGCTTGTGTTTTCTGAATGGAGAGAGTTTATTATACTCTCTTCTTGTGTAATGAAATTTTATCTTCAAAAATTTACAAATTATTAGTAGCCTAATCATCAATTTTAACCACACATGGGTCAATGAAGCATAGTTTATTTTATTTATCATTCATTTATTCTAAAAAAAAATACGTTAAGAAATGAAAGTCAAATAGAATGTGTTGAGAAGAGATTAGCATTATTTAAATGCTAAACATATTTTTAGTTTTTCAGTAATTTGGATATGTTTGTGGGTCAAAAATGTCTAGTTGGTGTCTCTTTATAAGGCTGAATTTCTTTAAGAAAATAGATAAATGTAGTAGTTTGACATACTCTTTTACTATTTTTTAAATATTAAGCAATTTTACTTTTAAGTTTGTCCACCAAGTCAAAATAAGTGTGACAAGAAGACATTTTGTTTTAATTTGTAAGTTAAAATGACATTTTAATTAAATGTTAATGTTTTGGTTTTTGATTGTTTTAAAAAAAAAAAAAAAAAATTAAAAGACACATTTTGTTCCGGTCAAATGAAGTATGACTTCTGATTCTTGATATTTTTTCTTTTTTTTAAACATGGATACAAAGTTTGCTTATAATTTTTTTTTGGAATATCAGAATTAGTTACTTTATACCTATTTGTCACTATTAGCAAAGCATTATTGCAATGCCAAAAATGAAAAGGTATTGTTTTCATACTGCTTTATCAGGAAGTTTGATATCCGATTCAGCCCATTGTTGCAGTTTGGGGGCGTTTCCACAAATGCTACTTCACTTGTCGCTGTTATTTTCACACTAACTTGCTATACCTCATCTTATAACATCCTTTGGTCATATTTTCTCACAGGTGTTCTCTTGTGACCAGAACCTGAATAGGTGCTGTGAGCTAGTGGAGCTCACCTCTAAAATTCAGGGTCAATTGTTCACCATACTCAACCTTACAGCACAAGAAGGTAACAAACGGATCTTTACTTTCAGTATTTAAATACAGTATAATCTCATTCACCTTTAGCATGTCACATGGTAATTTCCTCTAGCTGACTGTTTAACAATAACATTCAAGCAGATTCTCTGTCCTCTTTCTTCCTCAGGGGGACATTATTCAGGTGTTGACACACTGAAATCTCGCCTTTTACCATGGCTTGGCTCTTGCTTCGCCATTGCAGCTTCGTCTGTCTCCACAGATACCAGCCTTAGCCTCATTCAGGTCAGTTGGATATCCAGAATCCTCTGCTGCTGTCTTTAACATTTGTTCAATGTGCAACCACCAGTAATTGTTTTGTGTATATAATAGTTGTGTTCATGAGTGAAATAACTATTCTGAGTAGCCATACCTGCATGTATGTATGTATGTATGTGTATCTGTGTTGGCGCTTGTGTACTCTTGTGTGTGCTGATCAGGAGTCTATGGAGAAAGATCGGAAGATTCGTGAGCTATCCTCAGTTCATGAGAGCGACATGCAGAAAATAGAAGACAAGCTGTGTTCTACACGTATGGAGTTGGACACAGTTAAACAGGAGTCAGTATCAATTCTAGTAACGAGTCTAAATGAGATAGGTGTTAGGAGTGTCAGTAGGGATATGAAATTCTGTATGAATTTCTTCATAAAATTCTATTCCTTTATTACCAACATCCTAATCAGGGTGCAATTTGTTGAAAAACAGAGAGGTATGGGGGAATATTTGAAAAAGAATGTCATTACTAACTATAGTACGTTTACATGCACCCAAAAAGTCTGTCAGTAATCGGACTGAAAAGCCTTCATGCAAACACCTTTCTAATATCTTTCTAATTTTTATATTATGTTTTACAAACTGGTCAATTTTGAGGAGACTGGATATTTACTAATGCTTTTTGCTAAATAATAACCTCTTAATAACCTCTGGGGAAGTCGTGGCCTAATGGTTAGAGTCGGACTCATAACCCAAAGGTTGCGGGTTCCGGCAGGGATTGTAGGTGGAGGGAGTGAATAACCAGTGCTCTCTCCACCTTCAATACCACGACTGAGGTGCCCTTGAGCAAGGCACCGAACCCCCAACTGCTCCCCGGGCAGCATAATTCTCCGCAGCATAATTGGCTGCCCACTGCTCCGGGTGTGTGTACACGGTGTGTGTGTGTTCACTGCTGTGTGTGTGCACTTGGACGGGTTAAATGCAGAGCACTAATTCCGAGTATGAGTAACCGTACTTGGCCAAATGTCACATCACTTTCACTTTCTGACATATTTTTTTCAGATTTTTTTAGGTATGTCATCAAGGTTAAAACAACAGCTCCGGTGATATTATAGCTGTGGCTTTCTCCAGTTCTGAACACTGTGACTGAGGCACTGCATATGCACTCAAGTTTTGTTCAGAATACTTAAATGCACATGTAAACAAAAGTGTGAATTGGATTGCAAAGTTAAGGGCTCATATAAACAGAACCCTAACCCCTGACAAATTGCACCCTGAATGATCCTACACAATACACAATACATTGTAATACAGACATGCTTAAGAATCAGTGTTACATTTCATACTCCATACAAATCAATCAAAGTCAGTTGTATTGTTTATTTGATACCAGGCTTGCTGACACCCAGATTGAACTGGACTCCACAAAGAATAAATCTGCAACCACACTCTTGGCCACAGAGGATGAAATACTACATCTAAAGGCAGAGTGAGTCAGAGATGGTCAACTTTAGTCTAAATGTCTGTTTTTCTCTTTGTGGATTAAACCATACTAGAACGTAAAATGTTTGAGTATTTTTTGTTAAATTACTGCATTATGTATTTGTGTCAGGTTGCGAGTTGCTCAAGATCAGGTTGATCTGTATAAGAGAAAGCTGGATGTACTTGATGACTATGAGAGGCAGGGTAGAATCCTACGAGACGAGGTCTCGTTTCTCACTGCTGAAAAAACTGTTCTACAGGAGAGGTACGTTTGACATGAAAACACCTCGTTGCTTAGTGCAAATGAGACTTAAGCAGGCCTAACTTTCTCTCTTGACTCACTTCCAGATTGGTCAGGAGCCGTTCACCTAGTCCTCTTCCCCGCCGGATTCGCTCTGTTAGCCCTGTGAGGGGCGAGTCTCCTACACGCGCACAGCTCACCAGTTCCTCTCGGCATGCACGGCTGGTGTCCCGTTTCTCAGACCTGTACGCCACTGAGAGACTGGAGTCCCAGAGTCTCCTGCGCAGATACATTGACGACCTGGAAACAGTCCAGAGGATCCTTTTTATCGCTGTTGTGGTAAGAATAACACTGGTTATCTATTTCCTGTGATAACCAATAGTGTAGGCTAGTAATAATGTTATGGTGCTTTCTAAAATTTTAAAACATAGTAAAGAACACAGCAGTTAATTAATTTGAACAAATCTGATCCAAAATTAAAGATATATTATGTTATATTATATTATATTATAGCAGCAGGGAAGATGCTGTATTATAATATTTTGTTTTGTCCAATAGGAATCATTTCAGGCTGCTAAGATGGCCTATCGACAGTTTAAAACACGTGTGAGGAAGACACTTTCCTCCACTCACATTGGTCCTGAGAGTCTGGAGGACGCACTGGTGGATTACATTGTGAGAAATCTGGATCTGTATGATGTGCAGATGAGCGTTAATGTAGGTTTGACCATGGTTGCACACTCTGATACAGTTTTGTGATTAATTATGGCAGCTCTGAAATTCTAAATGTTTTTCATGTAATTTATTGTTATTTATTATAAGCCTATTTATTATATAGTGTTTTTTTTATTGTAACGGTATATTTTATTTTTAATAGTTTTAGTAACAACACTGCTGTGTTCATATACAGGTGCATCTCAATAAATTAGAATGTCGTGGAAAAGTTCATTTATTTCAGTAATTCAACTCAAATTGTGAAACTCGTGTATTACATAAATTCAATGCACACAGACTGAAGTAGTTTAAGTCTTTGGTTCTTTTAATTGTGATGATTTAGGCTCACATTTAACACAAACCCACCAATTCACTATCTCAACAAATTAGAATACTTCATAAGACCAATTAAAAAAACATTTTTAGTGAATTGTTGGCCTTCTGGAAAGTATGTTCATTTACTGTATATGTACTCAATACTTGGTAGGGGCTCCTTTTGCTTTAATTACTGCCTCAATTCAGCGTGGCATGGAGGTGATCAGTTTGTGGCACTGCTGAGGTGGTATGGAAGCCCAGGTTTCTTTGACAGTAGCCTTCATCTCATCTGCATTGTTGGGTCTGGTGTCTCTCATCTTCCTCTTGACAATACCCCATAGATTCTCTATGGGGTTCAGGTCAGGCGAGTTTGCTGGCCAATCAAGCACAGTAACACCATGGTCATTGAACCAGCTTTTGGTACCTTTGGCAGTGTGGGCAGGTGCCAAGTCCTGCTGGAAAATGAAATCAGCATCTCCATAAAGCTTGTCAGCAGAAGGAAGCATGAAGTGCTCTAAAATTTCCTGGTAGATGGCTGCGTTGACTGTGGACTTCAGAAAACACAGTGGACCAACACCAGCAGATGACATGGCAGCCCAAATCATCACTGACTGTGGAAACTTCACACTGGACTTCAAGCAACATGGATTCTGTGCCTCTCCACTCTTCCTCCAGACTCTGGGACCTTGATTTCCAAATGAAATGAATAAATTACTTTCATCTGAAAAGAGGACTTTGGACCACTGAGCAACAGTCCAGTTATTTTTCTCCACAGCCCAGGTAAGACACTTCTGACGTTGTCTCTGGTTCAGAAGTGACTTGGTAGCCCTTTTCCTGAAGACGTCTGAGCGTGGTGACTCTTGATGCACTGACTCCAGCTTCAGTCCGCTCCTTGTGAAGCTCTCCCAAGTGTTTGAATTAGCTTTGCTTGACAGTATTCTCAACCTTGCAGTCATCCCTGTTGCTTGTGCACCTTTTCCTACCCAAATTCTTCCTTCCAGTCAACTTTGCATTTAATATGCTTTGATACAGCACTCTGTAAACAGCCACACCTTTCAGTAATTACCTTCTGTGACTTACCCTCTTTATGGAGGGTGTCAATGTCCGTCTTCTGGATCATTGCCAAGTCAGCAGTCTTCCCCATTATTGTGGTTTCAAAGAACAAGAGATACCCAGAATTTATACTGTATGGATGGTAATTTATTGAAACTCAAATGTAAATATTCTAATATTTTGAGATACTGATTTTTGACTTTCATGAGCTGTAAGCTCTAATCATCAAAATTAAAACAAAAAAAACTTTTGAAATGTTTTACTTTACATGTAATGAATCTAAAATATATGAAAGTTTCACTTTTTGAAATAAGTTACAAGAAAAAAAAAATCACGACATTCTAATTTATTGAGATGCACCTGTAAATGTAGTTTCCTTTAGTGTTGTTGAATAACATTTCTTTTGTTCATTGTTCATTTCCATCTACAGGATGTGATCAACGCGATGAACGTCAACCCACGCATCTCTTTCCCTCCAGAGGTGGACTTTGTTCTGATCAGCAGCTTCATTAGGGAAGCATGTCGAATAGCATTTGCTATGCAGACTCTGGACCCAGCACTGGACCTGGCCTTCAGCTCAGATGGAGAACTCTACAGTGACGTTAAGTGAGTGGAGCTCATAAATCAGACACACTCACACATACACATCAACACATCTTGAGATGCATCTTTTATCTCCTTACACACAGAATTTGAAACGCAGAATGTTTTTAAATATGCATATTACACTTAAAAAAAATACACTTTCTCTTCCTCTCAGGTACAGGCGCAGCTTTGACTCTGAGTTCACCGCTCCGCTTGTGGTGTATCACGTGTGGCCTGCACTGTTGGAAGGAGACACTGTCATACTGAAGGGAGAGGCGGCCACTAGGAGAGGAGCTCTGGTATGTGGAGGACATTCAGAGAAAATCTATCTAAATAGCATTCATACTAGTCGTGACATACTCATACTTCATAGAAAATAAGAAAAAGTTTTTTTGGGATATTTTTGTTAATGCTTTTTAATAAGTTTTATGCATTATTGTTAAAGAACTATTACATTTGTAAATATAAATGAATAGCATTATAAATGATTTAATATTAAAAAAAGTTTAGGAGTTTAAAACTGAATAAAACTGAATAAACAGAATTTATTTTAAAGTTTGAAAGAAACTGAAATGAAGTTTGTGTGGATGTTTTCTCTAGTGGAGAAGCAGAAGTCGTAGCTCCAGTCCTGTTCGTGCTCGCTCAGGAAGCCCCAGCCGCACATTTGTGAGTTTCTACTGACAACTCCAGCAGTTAGTCTTCCAATTCAAGGAATAATTCACCAAGAGATATTAAATTGTCATTATTTACGCACCTTTACATTTTTTGAAACCTGTATGAGTTTCTTGTTTCTGTGGGACATAAAAAAGTTATTTTATAGCAGAAAGTCTAAGGTGCTGTTTTCTTTATAATGTCTGTCAAACAAGAACACAAAGTGTGATGGGTAAATCCCAAGCAAGTTGTCAAGCAAGATTTTCAGTGAATAATGATTTAAGTCAGCCGTGTTCCTCACACAAAGCTATCATATTTTTATAGTTAATTTATGGTGTGTTTTGGAGCTTGACAACCCCTGGTCCCCATCCACTTTCACTGTATGAAAGAGAACAGTTTAGACTTTCTGCTTTTATACCTCATACAGGTTTAGAATGAGGGTGAATAAATTATGTCAGAATTTTCATTTTGTTGCGAACTATTCCTTAAACATTCCCAAATGTACACAAGAAAAACAATATAGTCCACAGTATAGTATACAGTCCACAATTCATTGTGCCCATTAGTTTAGAAATTAAGTTTTCTTCATTTTCTTGCACATGCTTCCTCACTGAGTCTGAGGGTTAGTACAACTTCTTTGCAAATTCTAATTCTACTGTGGAATTCTTACAAAATAATTTCTGCTGTCTAAGTCATCTCACTCTCTGTCTCTCTGTCAGATGCCCAGTCGTAGTCGAAGCCCTTCCCCTGGACGTCTCTCAAGTAATCGACTTTAAAGTTTGATACCTGACCTCACTTCACGCTGGATACAGAACCAAACAGAAGCAGATTTATCAAAACATATTTTTTTTCCAGTTTTAACATTTTTTTCTATGTGTGGGATGAATTAGAAACTAAAGTGGAAAACAATTATTTATTACTGACTCAGTACTTATGAAGAATGGAGTCATTTGTCATTTTTAAACAGAAAGCTCTATTTACAAGCTCCACACTAACATTTTCTAAGTGGACTGCACTTGACTTGACTGCACTGATTTGATTGGCCAGTTAAACCTGAATTATATTAGATCAGCACCATGAATATGCATTATACTGAGCTGTGACTCAAAGTGAGGGAACAGCTCTCTAAACGTTAACATTTTACTCAGTGAGTCTAACAGAACCATTGCACATTACACTACCATTTTTTTAATTAATATTTTTAATAAACTTTTGAATGGTGGTGTATGTGCTTGTTAAGGTGCTCTGTTTGTCTGTGATCCTTTAAGGTGCTATTCTTTCTATTTTTTCGTATGCAGTGTTTTCATATATATTTATGTGATTTTTATCTGTTGTCTTCTAAGTCACACCTGCACACCAGCACTTTTGTAATTCAGATTCCCTGGAGAATATTAATTGGCTATTTTGTAATGAGATCTGTATTTTTGTCATCACTCTAAATATAAGTGCTGTATGTTAAATCATTAATTTGTTTCTTCTATGTAGTACATAATCTGTAGACACTAAAATAATCTTTTACAGAATGCATTGAATGTATTTTCCCTTTAAGGACACTTTTAATGTCAATTTTATTTTTTCCTAATGTTGGTGCTATCTTTTTTTTTTACTTTGGTACAAAAGAATCAGACTGCAGTGTTTTGAGATTTTAAGCTGTTCAAAACCTCAATCTTACAGTACAAGTTTAAGGTGCTCAGTCTGTTCTCCTAATTTGTCATGTTTACTCAAATCATTTAATAAATTTGCCTAAACATACAGATATGTGTGAGTGTGAATCATCAGTAACAGGCCTAAAACTTTTGGTTTTAAATTGTTAAACATAGTTATTTTCATACAGTAAAATAATTGATCTGAGTGCACATAATAAAACACAAAAAATTACTCAACAGTGTTCATCATCAGTGATGACTTGAGTTAAGCTTGTCAGCTGTTGCTAATTTGTGAATGAGTAAACCAGTATGGCGATGTGCTTTTTAAATGTCTTTGCATACAGTGCCCTCCACTAATATTGGCACCCTTGATAAATGTGAGAAAAGGTGTCTGTGAAAATAAATCTGCATTGTTTATCCTTTTGATCTTTCACTCGAAAAATTCACAAAATTCTAACCTATCATTGAAGTAAAACAATTGAAAGTGGGGAGAAAATTATGATGAAATAAATGTTTTTCTCCAATTCATGTTGGCCACAATTATTGGCACCCCTAGAAATTCTTATGAGTAAAATATCTCTGAAGTATTTCCCATTCATATTTACATTTTTTTAGCACACCAGGGTGACTAGGAGCATGAAATTGTCCAGTACTTTCTGTTCCACAGGATAAAATATGAGGAACACAAAGGCCAAATTCCCTTAATCATCCATCACAATGAGAAAAACCAAAAAATATATTTCTGATGTACAGCAAAAGATAATTGAGCTTCACAAATTAGTGAAGTGGTTTTAAGAAAAGAGCTAGAGCAGTGAAAATTCCCATTTCCACCATCAGGGCAATAATTAAGAATTTCCAATCAACAGAAAATGTTACGAATCTGTCTGGAAGAGGACGTGTGTCTATATCGTCCTAATGCACGGTGAGAAGGAGAGTTTGAGTGGCTAAAGACTCTCCAAGGATCACAGCTGGAGAATTGTAGAAAATATTTGAGTCTCGGGGGCAGAAAACCAAAAAAAAATTTGTCAAACAGCACCTACATAACCACATGTTGTTCGGGAGGGTTTCAAGAAAAATTCTCCTCACTCATCCAAAAATAATCTCCAGCATATTCAGATATCAGACACGACTGGAACTTCAAATGGGACTGGCTTCTATGGTCAGATGAAACTAAAAAATGAGCTTTTTAGCAGCAAACACTCAAGATGGGTTTGGTGCACACAGGGATAAAAAGTACCCCATGTGTACAATGAAATATACTGCTGTATTTTTAATGTTGTGGGCCTATATTTCTGCTGGATCCTGGACTTGGTTTAGACACATGGCATATGGATTCTATAAATACAAACAGTAAAAAAAATCAATAAGTGACTGACTTGTTAGAAATCATAATGGGCCAGTTTGGATCTTCCATATATAAAGGGTCACTGGCACAAAACCAAGCTTCTGTGGCCATAGTTCCCTGATAACCCTGTAAGATGGGTGACCTAAGAGAAGAAGTATTAACATGTGAATCTGAAGGATCTGGAGAGATTCTGTAAAAAAATGGTCACCTAGTCTAAACACATTATTCTGTCTGTACCCACTTTCACTCGTCTTCCACTTCCACTAGAGGTCACTCACATCCTACTAAACTGAGTAGAATACAGATTTAATATGTATCCAATATTCCATGGAAACTGGGATAATATTAAAGGTCCACTCAGTAAATAAAAAAGTGATTTCTTCTGGAAAGTCATTTTAAAAATAATGTACACTCTGCAACTTCAGCATCCTAACAAATGTGTAATTTTAGTATAAAATAAATAGCTTAAAAATAAAATAAATATTGTTATATTATTTATTAATATTTTGAATGTACTTTTATTTATTTATTTAGTTTGTTTGTTTTTAGTAATTATGTTTATTTGTATTAATTGTTTTTGTTCAAAAGCAGAATATTTGTATTTTGCTTTAATTTATTTTTATTTCAGTTTGTACTTCAACTTCAACTTATTTAATTTCAGTTAGTTGCCAAGGCAACATTTTTTGGTATACGTTCTTCAAGTAATATTTATTATTTATTTTATTTTATTTAAATGAACAAAAGTTAATTTTAATAGTTTCAGTTTTGGTGTTTGTTAGAAACAAAAAGGTGTTTGATTTTACATACGGGTTACCATGTTGAAATCACATGACCAGCCAGGTACTCACTTTATCTCTGTAACTCTCTTTTATTTAACTTTTTTTTTCCACAGAATAAATGAATCATGGCTGACTGTGGATTTCTACAATGACACATGCAGCAGTGTAACTTCAAGACAGACAGCACAAAATATACAAAACATTACTTGTGTTCTTTTACAGTATGGATTTTCAACTGTAATAAAAAATAGAGAAAGAGAAAAAAGGGGGAAAATACAGGGAGTGGAACCATGAAGTAAAATAAATTGCTAGGTAGGCCATGTACGTGATTAGAGGAGAGTAGATTCATTGAGACCCTCTTAACCATACAACACACACACACACACACACACACACACACACACACACACACACACACACACACACACACACACACACACACACACACACACACACACACACACACACACACACACACACACACACACTACATCAGCTACAGAGACATTCTGCTTTAGACACATCTGTTTGCTGCTGACTACAAATAAAAGCATCATTATATAGTTGCTATGGCATCGAATAAACTCCTGCTGTTAAAGGATGAGACAGGACGAGAGGACGGCGAGGAGTGTAATTGTAGAATGAATGCAAGGCCAAGTCATACCAACAAATTTTAAAGCAGGGATCAGTAATACAGACTGGCGCAGCATGAACTCATACTCAATGGCTACTTATCATTATCATTATCAAATAAACAGATGCTGTATTTTGCTCCGTGTCCTAGAAATACCCCAACCAGCAGTTATTTTGAGCGTGGTTGCTGCCGGACCTGGACTGTCCTCTGTAGCAGACTGAGATCTGAGACCTCCAGCAGACCAAGGTTAGAGAAGTCTAAAGCCTGCATGCATAAAAAGCAGTATATGCTAAAATGTCTTAATGATTCAAAGTTTCATTGGTTTGGATAAACACTGGAAGATTTTTAATACAAAAACAGCAACTGCAGGAACTGGACATAAATTAGTCATAAAATAACACTGATATGTTGGAGTTCACATACATTTTTCTAAACTGCACTGTGTGTGAATGTATACATATAGCCTATGGCCAAAAAATGTGTGAGGAAATACAAGTAACCCAAAATTCTGGTAAATCCATCATACACCTTTTCCAGAAACAGTTTTTCATTCACAGACAGGGTATGAAGACTATAAGTCGTTTCTTATGTTAACTGAAGATCATTGCCTTTTTTGTTGTATTGAGGAAGCATTGGTTTGAATTGTGCTCTAAAAACTATACTAGTTACAGTAAATCATGCTGAGCCACTAGGTGACGACCTTGCGTTAAGATTGAGACACCCATCAGCTCATTGCGTGAACCACGAGAGTCAAAAAGTTTACAGAATGAGACTGAAATAGTCATAGAATTATAATAAATAATAGGTTGTGTTCTCTTTAAAGAAATAGAACGAGAGAGAAAGGGTGGAGAGGGAATGAAAGTTTGAGGCTTTTCCTTGAGTCTTCAAGTTCAAGTTCAGTCAGAGATGAATGCATATGAATTAGAGTCTCATCCACAAACTGACTGAGAAAGACTGAGAGGAGGAGATTTCAAGAAAGATAAATAGTAACAATCTTTTGAATAATATGTAATAGTCGCACCACAAAATTCCATTAGGTGTATCTTTTTGCACACTTATAGATTGTTGTAGCTGATTACAGTGTTTTAGAAGGCTGGACAGTTTTCATTGCTAGCTTGCCTGAGTTCATTAAGTCCTGCTGGTGATGCCAGCAATAGTGTGGAGTCATTGTTCACAACTGACAATTAACACTAGGAAATTGCTACATGCTAATGAGCAGAGTTGTTCAGTCAAGCTTATTAGCAAAGCTTGGCAGCATCTCTTGGGCTTTTGCCTGGAGAGAGACTTAAAGAAAGAGAATGGCATGAAGATAGATGCTCTAACGCTTCAGGGTGAGTAAGAGGGCACAGAACATGTGTTTACTGCAGAAACAAGAGTTCATCCTTGGATAATATAGATAGACCATCAGCATTATCAATCTAACCTCACTTTTTAGATTCAAATGACGATTGCCAGTGTTGGGGGTAATCCATTACAAGTAAAACAAGTTATGTAATTAAATTACTTTCCCCAAGTAATTAGTAAAGTAATGCATTACTTAATGCGTTTTAAATTCACAAGAAATATCTGAGTTACTTTTAAAAATAAGGGCCTTATGGTTACCAAGAATATAACTTTTGAGTTTTTTGTTAGTAAAAAACAAGAAAGGCAAACACAGCTCAGCTCAGTAATGCAAAAGTAGTGTATTACTTTCAATAAATAGTAATTAGTTACTTTTTTATGGAGTAATGCAATATTGTGATGCATTACTTTTAAAAAATAACTTTCCTCAGCACTAAAATTGCATAGTCAATGCAGTGCATGTTTGGAATAGGATATTAGCGTTCTTCTGGAGTAACGTGTATGCAGGGAATACCACAATTTTTTAATCACTAATTAGTTGATCAGACTGCCAAAGGGTATCTTTTATAATAATAATAAGCATAACCATAATCAATAATATGATTTATTATTAATATTAAATGAATGATTAATTACATAATAATAATAATAATACACTTATTATTATTTAAAAACAACATTTTAATATTTTAAAATAAAAGGAAATTGAACTTCAATAAGTGTAGTTTAGTAAGGTAGAGTTCATATCATCCTCTCACATCTGGCTTTTGTTGATGGATTGCAGTAGTTACGTCTGCAGGCATGTGCAGTTCCATTAGTCTTACAGATTTATTATATCCAGTGTTTGCCTGTTGCTGTAAAAACAATTCCATGCCTATTAACTAGGATTTTGCATTGTAACACCAGCAGAGATTGATTTTATGTGATGTTGTTTAACTTGGCAGGTTTTCCGTGAGCCGTGTACTGGATCATGCATTTGGCTAAATACTTTAGCCTACAAGACATTTGGAAATATGAATATGTCTGCTGAAACAAGCCAAAGAGATGTGGGGAAGTGTGGCTGTTAGATGCTCCAAACCACAGTTTATTTTGGAACAGATTGAAAATGTTGAACATTTCTTAATGTTACATGTTGCAATCCAGTGTTTGACAAGATAAACAGACCATTCTTCCTCTGGAGTCTCCTCCTATAGAGGGCTGTTCAGGTGATCACACTCACCCATGTGCCAGTCTGAAATTGCCCCTTTTATCGTCTCTGTTTGTGTTCCTGCCTTTTCCCTGGAGGTCTGTAGAAATATCCTTCCAGGGCGCACGTTTGGGATCTCCATGATGAAAACAGGAGCCCAGAGTGTTCCTACACCCAAACATCCAACTGGTCTGCCGAAGTTGGACTGGGGCAAAATGCTCTGACAGGGGTCGGTTGGAAAAGCTTGGTGTGGTTTGGTGTAGGTCAGAGGCATCTGGGCTGATCAGGCCTGGACGGTCCGTTACATATCAGTGGAATGTTTATCCAGTTGTGCTGTGGTTTGAGAGGCAGGAGAAGGTAACCGCAGAGACCTCCTGCTTGTTCACTGGAGGTAAGCTCTGCAGGGGCCTGTAACTCACTGTACTTTCCCGACACTGTGTTGAAGGAGGGGGGTAAAACATATAAGTGTGTTTAGAGATGTCCTCCCACTGCCATGCATATATCAGTTCAACCGGGCATCCATCAACAGATCTTTCATCAAATCTTCTACCAAAGCCCTTAAGAATGAA
This sequence comes from Schizothorax lantsangensis, assembly GCA_027422415.1. Classification (NCBI taxonomy): domain Eukaryota; kingdom Metazoa; phylum Chordata; class Actinopteri; order Cypriniformes; family Cyprinidae; genus Schizothorax; species Schizothorax lantsangensis. Next base: position 17,239,879 of record CM049855.1, read on the forward strand.
AGCATTGCACCAGCCTTTAAACAAATAGCCAAATACTAGAGGTTGACTGCAATAAATCATTTGAGACAATACTTTTTAAAATCAATACATTGTTGAATATGTTAAAAATTAATTTCAGACCCATAGAGGCCACAGTAGTCCAAAATATATGAAATTTGTCAGTTTATTATGTAAACCAAAATGCCAATAATAACCAAATGACATCCAATCCGACCTCCATCACAAGTTACAGATCAGCACTTATCATAAACTCAACAATCAATAATTATAGGTAAATAAATACAAAATTAAATAAAATATTTTGTGTATATAAATATCAAACAGTTCTAAAAGCTGTTATCGGCACTGATTAATTACAAATAAATCTTTGACTAAATACTAATGTTATTTAAATATAATTTATATACTATTATAGTTTTTATCAATATTTTTTAAAAAAATTATGTTTTCAGTTTTCATTATAAATTTTGTTGTCATTTTAAGGTTTATTTTATTTTTATTTCAATTTTCAAGTTTTTATTTAATTCCAGTTAGTAATTTAGTGCTTGAACCTGTTTCAGTTGCTAAGGCAACAGTTCTCATTTTTGTTTAGTTTTTCATCTAATATTTATATTTTATTTATTTAATATATTTTTTATATTTCTATTTTATTTTAGCTTTATTTCAATTAAAATTGTTTTAATAGTTTTATCGTTTATAATTATAACCTTAAAAAACAAAATGTTCTATAACACACAGAACACACTGTTTTGTGTGTGATTCTGTGAGGTGCTCAAAGGCAAGCATGACCGCATGGTTGAAGCTCATGTAACAGGTTACTGGTAGTGCATGGCTGGTCAGTGGTGAGCAGCCTTAACAGAGGCCGCAGTTTGAACCTGAGAGGTTGGATGTTTGTGGTTCAGCATGTGATAAACCCGTTTAGACCCGAGGCCAAGTGCAGCATTCAGAGCATCAAAGCCTTTAAAGATCTACAGTCAGCTCTTAAAAACACAAGCTAATGGCCACTAGAGACACATTTCCTGCCTTTAGAGTGGCCTCTCTGCCACTAGAACCTTTTACACATTTTTCACACACATTTACTCTTAGATTTGGTGTGACAACACTTCTTCGTGAAGCAGAGGGCCTCTCTGGCTTGCATGAGAATAAAGTGCATGATATCATTGATACTCGTGATGGATTGGCCCTCTCGTCTCCCGTAATTAGATATATTCTCTCATTTTAAAGCATTTCTTGAACTCGGTCAATGTTTCATTCACCCGAAATATTTCTGCGCACTACCTAACTCCCTCCATTTTCTACTTTATCACACAAACTCTCAATCTCTCTGTGAAGGGGCATTTGATGTGTCCCGGTTGTGTTTTGTGAGCTGTGTTTTGGCTGGCTATGAGCTCTTTCTCTCCAAATGGGAGTCTGAAAACTGGGCTGAACCCTGAAGTCCAGCTTTAACACATTCATATATCACTACACACACACAGACAGGGTTACAGGTGACCGCACCACACAATATAAATCACCAGTGATATAAAAATCATGAAGGGAGGAGAGGAAGGAAGAGGGGATAGTCAGAATGATACAGAGAAAAAAGAAAATAAAAAAACAGAAGTGACGACTAAAAGAGTAATGGTGATTGCATGTCGGTAATTGGAAATAAGAACATAAAGTGGAAATAACATAACTATAAATACAATTATATATACAAATTTATATAAAAATATATAACAACAACAATGCCCAGCTGATATCCTAATGATAATTTTGCTGTTTATAAAGTTTGGCATCCTATCTCATGATTCATACGTATTTTACGAGGTGGCTAATTCATAGAAATTCATACAACCTCACTCGCATGATTTTGTACGATTTCTGTGATCGTTAAGTTTAGGGGCAGGGTTAGGTGTAGTCCTTCGTACGAATTCCTACAAATTTGCCACCTCGTAAAATACGTAAGCTTTTTCACAAATTGTATTGAGCCATTCTAGGCTCATTTTTACCTTTTTTTAAATGACACACATTTAAAAAAAATGGTGCTTATCCACAAAATATTGTAAATGCAGTGACATGCAGTACAATGATGGCCAAATACATGTTCTACTCTGTTGAAGATAAAAATATATTTGGCTACTTAAAAACTTTTTTATATATATATTTTTTATACAGGACAGTATGACGAGCAGATAGGAGGCCAAGTTTGAGAGAAAGGGGGAAAAGACAATTGAGTTGCCTGCAGTGCTGCCCATGTGGCTACTAGCTCTGAATAAAATGCTTTTTAATTTTTATTCTCTATGAAAGCCTGCACTAAATGTGAGTTTTTTTGTTGTCCTCATGCATTAGCACTGCATCGAGCATCGAGTTTCAGCATTGTTTCTCAAGTTTTTCAACACAAGAACACATTCAGTGTGAATGTCTCCTATACCCACCCACATACAATCACTTTCTCCTCTTTCACACTCACAAACAAGCACATACCCATGTATAATGTAATAGGCTCTGGCTGGCCCACGTAATAGTATAGAGAGAGCCGTTTATGAGACACTTTTGACTGTTACCTATGTCTTGGCATATATTCCTGACTGAGGTAATGTGAAGCTGAATCACAAATACATATTCCCACAAACACATCGAACAAAGTCCCTCAAGCTCCTCAGGCCCGTTAAATCCATCTGCTGCAGTTCTGCTGAGTGACCACTGAACTGCAGTTTATGACTAGCAGGAGAATTGACAACCATGAGGTCATGAGGTTATATCAAACATCAGCCAAGATTTCTTAGCTTACATTATTAATGCAAGGCAAGTTGTTCCAGTGAACAAAAGCCCAATTAGCCATGACATTACAACTGTCCGGTCCAGCGATGTCATGGTCCAACCCCTCCACCGAGACATTAGCTTATTTCCTCTCAACAAAGTTCGATGTCTTTCATAAAATGTTCAATCTTAAGTTCACTCTAGTCCACATAGTCAAACTTTCTTAGTCATGTTCTGTAGTCATTTCACATCTGCTAGTTTTCACAAGGTTTTAGTATTAATTTAGTCACCTTTTTTTCTTCTGGAAATGTCCGTCCAGTTGCTCATCAGCTGAAAGCTTTGAGGCTGCTGGACTTTCTATTAACTTGAAAAGGGGCTGTAACAAAAAAAGGGATCTGTCAGTGGGCTGTGACTTTTATAGGAATGTTTCATCTTTCCATTTGTCACACCTCAAAGTGCCCAGTTCTTAAATTAAAAGAAGCGGATACGGTGAGAACCGACAAGCTTGGCTTCAACTGTGGAGACACATGAAAAAAAGGAAAGGTTAAAAAGTTCCTGGACAAGAGCTGTGAAATCACTAAAATAAATATTTGAAATTAAAATTGTGTTGAATTTTATGCCGCATAGTGAAGCAAGAGAAGGGGGCCTGTTTCTGACAAGACTGTTTTTTACACGTCGTTAAAAAGGTCAAAATGGTGAAATAGTAATGTTTCGTAACAGACGAACAAAGAATATGTTCAGAGCACCGCATGAGGCCTCAGACAGCATGCTTCAATGGGAAAGCTACATGTGCAGTGCTTTAGACCAGAGGTTTTTAGGTCCCCAGGGGACTGCAATAAATTTGTAGGGGGGCCCACAGATCAGAAAAAAAAATATATATAAAAAAATAAAAATATATATATATATATATATATATATATATATAATATACATACAAAATTTATTTTTTTATCAAAATTTATTTTTTAAACTATATGTACTTTTTAAGTGTGTTTAAATTTTTTATTAATTTATTTTAATATATTTTTTATTTTTGATGAATTTGTTTCAGTTTTCATTCTGCATTTCATAGATTGGGTGGAATTATGGTTGTAGGCTATACAGTATTAATCAAATTAATTGTGGGTATTTATTCAATTAACAAACCTTTAACAGTATAAAAGTAAGCAAGCAGTTTTAAACAAACTAAATTTACTAACTAATTTAATTACTAATATATTATCAGAAAAAAAAGAGATGATACAATTTGTAAAAATCTTAAAATGTTTAAATTAAATTTGAACTTCAAGGAATATTTTTTTCCCCTAAAATGGAAATTCTGTCATCATTTACTCTCTGTGCACTTATTTCAAACCTGTAGGAGTTTTTAGGAGAAGATTTTGAAAAATGTTTGTGGTCACCAAACAGTTGATGGTAGCCATTGACTTACACAGTATGAAAAAAAAATCCTATGGAAGTCAATGGCTACCGTCAACTGTTTGGTTACAACATCTTTCAAATATCAAAAAAAAAAAAAATATTTTTTTTATTCAAAGATAATATCCAGGTTTAAATGAAAATGAAAACCAAAACGTTTCAGTGTGGTCTCAGATTTTTGGATCTCTCTATATATGCATTCTCATGGTCTCATTCTCATATGGTCTCATGTGCATTGAAAAATTCTAATAAAATAAAAGAAACAGAAGGTAAATATTGGTAGCTCTAAATGATTTCATGTTGACTGCTGTCTGCTTATTAGGATATGAGCAGTACACGTCGAGGTAGGTAACCCAAATAGAGCCACTGACCAAACACAACTTGTTGCACATGATAGCAGTTAGCACTGGCCCCTCACCGATGCCCTTATAAGAAACATATGGAGAATTATGATGATGGGAAAAACAGTGGTGCTTTAGTGAGCCATGCTGCGGGGAGGGTGAGTGGGATCGTCCAGGTGTGAGTCTCTCTACTTTACAGCGCTCAAGAGACTTTTTAGTGAACAGGCTGGTTTGATCCTTGCACGGAAAGCAGAGGACAAAGCTCTGTTACTGCACTCCAAATCCCTCTCTAATACCAATTACATTTCTGAAAAATGTGGTTCACACTCTGAGAATGATGATAAAAAGGAAAGAGAAGTTTCTAGGGTTACTGAATATGGGTACAGATTAAGCAGATGTATAGTGGTGAATGTGGTCATCTGAGGAGGGCAGACATCACATCTACATTCATAAGGCTGCAGTCAGACCCACTGATTGAGTTACAGCAACATGACTTTATGTCCCAGCTGCAATAGCACTCAAAATTAAACACTTATACACATACAACAATAATTATACACTTAAATGTTACATACTGCAAATTAAAAATTCTCTTTAACTTTAATGTTGATAAACTGCTACATTTCCCATTTTTTGCCATTCTAATCTAACTAAGCAATGATTTTCAATAGTCCAGAATAGTGTTTAGTACTTGTAGATGGTAAACGTGCAGTTTTTAGCAGAAATGGGAACAAAAGGTATAGTATCTTTCCACTAATAAAGCAAAAGTCTTTAGCAGCAGAGAGTAAAATAAAGCAAATAACAATTAAAAACACAATACACTCGACTGTATAACTCATTCAACATTCACCATGCTGCTTCACACAGATTAAATAACACTTGTACATTTTATTGGAATTAAGCACATATAACTGAGCATATTAAACACTAAACTGTGGGGGGAAAAAGGTTTGCAAAAATCATACAGAAACCACATGACTAATCAGCTATTATAAAACAGCACAAATGAGTGGCATTTAGCAAATGTTTGTAGACTTTCTGTTTATTTCATGTACTTGGTTGTTCTTTGGTCTTCCACATGAAAGAATCAAAGGATCTTTCTCTAGTCACAGCAAACCACACACAACATGTATTACAGATGACAATTCTAGGCATTTAAAAGCTTTATGGCCTCACAATAAACAGCCCTTTTAAATTTAGGGTACTAAGTCTCCATGTTGTGGCTGCTGATGCTAATTTTAGGGGTCGTGGTTTGTTTCGAGTCCATTTTTCCCAGCATTAGATTCAGATCTGTGAGAATGAGTCAAATTGTTTTGGTTTTGTTTGTTATAGGTTAGAGATTACTAGCTTTCATTTACACTGACCACAGCAAAGAAGCAGTAGGAGATGGAGAGAGAGAGTATGAGTCACACTGAAACAATGGCCATGTTTATGTGTACAGCATTTCTAATTAAGATCCATAAGATCCTGTGTCTGACGAAGGTCATGGGACTGAAACATTGTGAATAAATCTATTTCCTACATGTTTGCAAGTACTGATGCAGGATTCATTTGTTTTTGTTTTGATTTTTTTACTTGTTTTTGGTCATTTGTCTTACGCAACTACCGATCCCCTGCAGGTGTGTGAGGGTAATTGTTGATAAATTGATAGAAACAAAAAATATTGATTTAACTGTTTATGGCCATGAGGTTAAATTGTTTATAATCCCAGTATGATCATAATCTGAATATGAAGAGTTTATGAGAAACAAAAGTGAGAGGCAGAGGTATTTCATAAATAAGAAAAAGTTAAATTAGAATATTGGTTACAATTGTACTTAAAGGGTTAGTTCACTCTAAAATAAAAATTCTGTCATTAATTACTCACCCTCATGCTGTTCCAAACCCGTAAGTCCTTCGATCATCTTCGGAACACAAATTAAGATATTTTTAATGAAATCCGAGAGCTTTCTGACCCTCCATAGAGAACAATGCAACTGAAATGTTCTCAGGCCCAAAAACGCAGTAAGGATAGCGTTAAAATAGTCCATGTGACATCAGCGGTTCAACCGTAATTTTATAAAGCTACGAGAATACTTTTTTGTGCACAAAGAAAACAAAAATAACGACTTTATTCAACAATTCTTCCCCTCCTCATCCCATTCTCCGCCATTATCTAGAGTACCATGATGCATGCGTGTGCTGCTGCTGACGTAGTAGCTACACACATGTGTCGTGGTCCACTGACATTAATCTACTGTCTAGTTTGTTTATCAGATAAAAATGGCAGATTCAACGCTATGATTGGTCAGATCGCCTGTCAATCAAACTCCCTGCAAAGGGTCAAATGAATCCTTGTCCTTAACATTGCTAGCTCAGGCACAATCAGTAAAGAAAGCTCCTAACTCAGATGTTCCACTAGCAAACATGATTACACTATTTCATTCCCCTTTCTTTAAAACTCTTTCAGTTGCACTCACTCAGTCAGACTGACACAAACACATTCAGACAGTGAGTCTTCTGGAGCAGAATCAAACTAAAGGCATTTCCTTACAGCAGGACTGGGAGCCTATCTGTGAGGTTATTTATGTCCCACAGTGGAGTGTGAGCAGGGCGTTCGGGGAGCATTAGAGAGACGCTGGACAAATGTTTCCACTCTGTGGGTTTGCAGAACCACGTCCACTAGCGTTTACATACTGCACTGCAGCTCAACACATCAACACTTGATGGCAGTGTAACTCCATGACAGAGTCTCGATGAGACAAAAACACTCACACACACACACTGCTTGTGGAAGCCTGCCATATAATATCTCACCAGTAAATATGATAAACTTCTCTCCTGTGTCATTTCTCTCTCTGTTTTCACTATATCTCCTGACACTTCTTTTGGAGAACTCAAACATGAGGTATTTGCTGGCTGATGAACACGCTGAACTTCCCAGAGTGCAACAGGATCCACATCAGGTTTTTTAATTCACGGTAATTCGTCTATTTAACTATTGATAAATTGCAAGCCAAGGTATTAAACCACATCTGCGACATTTCCTATGTCATTTCCTGTCAAATACATTTACAGCTTCTGACTAAATCAAACGGAGTCACCAAAGACCCCAGAAACAGCAAAAAGAGGTTTTACAGATTCACAGAGGGAATATGTTTTATTGTCAGCAAAACAATCTGACGATTACTAATGCTAACAGAATTTGAATAATCTAGCATGAGTGGCAGTCATGGCAACAGTCTGGAGTATGGGTCACAAAGAGGGGGGCCTGGGCCCGGGTTACTTTTGAGGTCTGGTACAAATATTATAGGCTACAAAAGTACGCTATAGGCTCATATGTATGCACGATTAATCTTTAAAAGATTGCAATCTCGATTAAAACATCGAGAATAATAATAAATAGAATAAATCTTATTCCAAAATGACGATTCCACTGTCTATTAAACCTTTGAAATGACAGTCAGTCACATTTTGGATCAGAATATTTAAACCTGCTTTCGCACAGTTTATAAAGTTTATATCAGTTTACAAAGAAATGCACTTTAACATACTTTTAAAAAAAGAGCAATTGTTACAGAAATAATACACTTCAAATGAAAACTTGAGTGTGAACCGAATGTTCTGTCACTCCTTTATACAATCACGTATGTCCAACAAAAAATACTGCCAAGCATCAATGGTCGAAGGCCTGGCCCCACCAACTCGCGCCGTTGTACATTCACATGACACTATTTGCAGGAGGTTACGGATCCTCTACTGCCAATATATCCACAACATGCTGCGGTGAGCATGTAAGAAATACTGCTGCTGCAAATACCGATACAGGAGAGAACCAATCAGCTGTGCGATGTGACAATGATGTCATTAGGTCAGATTGAGTTAGACCCGGGTGTGCCTCACATGTCTGGAAAAATGAAGCTGCGGGCTCTTTGATCGCACCCTGGTGGCTGGCTGCAGTATAGGTCATAAACCCCGCCCTCTCCATGTAAACGAATGGGACTTGAGTCAAAATAAAAAAATAAATTACACTTCCAATACAATTTTCCAAAATATGGTTTTGGTCATTTAAGGTAGTTGTTATCACTCTGATATATGTTAAATTGTTCATTTTTGTGATAAGTTTCATTTTAGCTAGTAATTTGATGCTATAAAAACGGGGCGTGTCGTTATGGTTGATTGGGTCTGCTGGAGTTTGGGCGGGAGTTTGATTCCGCGGCTCCACCTCACGACTCTACTGCGCAGACTCTGGCTCCAAATTACGTCATTTTCGCAAGATGGCAACGGCCATACTGAGATGTGTATTCGCTTCACTCTTCTATAGTGGAAGGAAGCGGAGACGCGTCGTCCATCTTTTTTACAGTCTATGGTTAGACCTTTGGACTGCGCCATCTAGAGTTTCATGCCAGAACTCTGTATAGTAAAATTATATTAAATACAATTAGCCAAATTTAGTTTTAAAATATGGTTAAACTGTACTACTGAATGCACTGACAAGAATTTATGGTAAAAATAAATTATACTTTGATTTCATTTTCTACTGAAGCTTGTACAGTATATCATGTATTTAAATATATTTGCAATTGCACATTTGTAATAATCAAGTTGTAATTATTTTAAAAAATATATGGTAAATGTAACTTTACATGTAATATCAAGTTACACACTTCAGTTAAAATGTAAAGTCCTTTACATGTGTTTTAGTGTGTTAGTTAATATATTAAAATAAGTACACTGCTTTAAAGCGCAACATAGTATTATTTTAAACAATGATTTAAAATGTCCTTTAAAGTAAAACTTTTTATTTCACATTATTACAAAGTGCACATTTCAAAAGTGTACTTAAGTGTGTTAAAAAGTGTTCTCTCTTTAAGTAAGACTAACGGCAAAAGGCTTTTTATTTCATTAATATATGCAAAAATATACTTTTCTGTGATGTTTTGGACCCCATTGACTTTCCTTGTATGGACAAAACAATTAAAACATTCTTCAAAATATCTTTTTTTGTTGTTGTTTGTAACATGAAGGTAAATAAGTGATGACAAAATCTTTATTTTTTAGTGAACTCGTTAAAGTTTATAGATGTCTTTAAAACCTTGCAGTGTTCTGTGATAACATTCACTACAGATACACAACACAACAGATGTCATATGATTGTTATGGTGCAAGATTACAGAATCGTGATACAATCTGAGGAAAGGATAATATCTTTTCTATCTCACATGCACCAGAACATCTGCAGTTAAACATAAAGAATAGGGTTATAAATCCTTGCTCTCCCCTGTGAAACAAGGACCATTTTCTGTTTGGCTTCTTCAAAACAATCCCAGTTGTAACCCATGTTAAACTAATTCCAGAAGTCTAACTATTGCTTTGACACGAAACCTAAGGTGATCTACCTTTAGCAAAACTCATCAACATCTGAATTCAATTATATTTTTAGAATGAATTGCTGATCAAAAATCAGTTTTCATACTGGTCACATAAAGGAACCTGATCCTAAAGCAGTATTAGTTCATGTGTCTGGCCTCCACCCTTAAACGCAGAACCAGATCACAGTCATAAATACAGTCCTCTGCACTATATATCTACTGGAAGACTAAATATATAACTGTAGATGAACACTTTGGAAGCTGTGTGTTTGTAATGGACGGCTGCTGTGACACCTTAATGAATATTTTGAGATGGTAAGTACAGTATTGAGCATCCTCACAACCTTAGTGTGGGATTGTTTTTGGCTCACGTCGCTGAATAAAGCCACCGCTGCTTTAAAGTTAGCCTTCAGACTAACAGCCCACAAGAGCTCTAGTGCTGAAAATAGAAGTATTTTAAAGCATTTGGAGGCTGTCAGATGAGGCAAAGATCACTTGTAGGTTTGTCATGGTGTCCAACACTCCCAGAGGAACAGGAAGACTAATGTTTCTGTTAGCATGGCTTCCGCTAATGGTCCCCAGACTAGGAGATCACGGTCAGTGGTCATGGTCAGTGCTCACAGGGTTTGTCTATATCAATGAGGCCTTTGACAGGGAACCCATCGCCATATTGGAGAACTGTTTTTGAGATCAGAATGGTTGTGAGTTTGTGAAGGCCACAATAAAGAGTGTAAATAATATGTTTGAATGTTGTTTAGAAACAGTTTCCATAGAAACGGTTTCTGTGTGAAACCTGAGGATCACTTTGTTTGAGATCCAAAGAGCCAGGTGGCCATAATACATATTATCATCATGTTTGTTATTATGTGTCAAGGTATGTTTATTTGTCTGAGTGGGTTCAGTTAGTTTTCTACTCACTGATTGGGACTCTTGGGGCGTAAAGCATGATATGAAGTTTCAATCTGTCTTTGGATAGACTTAAAAGAAAAAGAGAAAGTGCTTTAAAGTCTGATCAAATTCATTAAACTCTTCTGGTTAACAGACTCTCAGAAAAACAAAACATTGACAGATTGCATATGCAGACATAGACATGTTGCTGGTGTTTTCATAGCTGCAGAATCCATGTGTGTGCTTGTCGCCAAGATGAATGGCCTATTCAGAGCATTCATGTGTTCAGCTGAGCTCTGTGCTGGCACCTCTGCATGTGCTTCCATGTGTGTGAGATTATATGAGTCAATGATGGTTTTTAAGGTTTTCAAAACTGTTGTATAGGGCAGAGAAAAAAGGAACACACAATTACAGCTGATGCTAAAAAATGTGTACGTGTGTGTTTTCTTTAGTGTCTCTTTAAGAATTTTTAGTGTTATTGAAGGTATATTGCAGAATGAGATAAAAAACAAAACAAAAAAAACATTAAATATATTTGTGATCTATATGCCATACAAGTTTAAAAGACTTTCTAGTCTCCTACTATTTAACATTTTTATGCTAATCAAAGCACAAGAAACACCAAGTGCAATGTAATGCAATCCAAACCAAGAAACTTTAGAACCAGTGATGACTTGAGAAACCACTTTAAAAATGGTCCTTGAGCCCTTGTCTTCATAATCTAAATCAATGTGGATTTTAATTACATTACTTACATTACTTATATTAAATACATACTGTACAGGCGCTGACGCTCACAGGTTCATGGTAAACAAGGGCCTTTTTAAATTTGAGATTTGCGTAACTCAGTTGTATTGCCAAAATAAAATTATACACCCTATTCACCTGCGCTGATTTATCATCATTTTCTATGAACTCAACAGAGCATTGGCATTAGTAATGCTTGTATTCTGTGCTTGATATAAATATTCAAGGACTGATTTGAACAAAAACAGCAGCCTATCTGTTTCTATATCCTCATAAACTCTTACTTTCAGAGAATAATTTATAATTTTTTTATTTAATTAGCTTGTCGTACTGGCTTCTGACCTTCAATCTGAGTCCAAGATTAACACTCTGAAAGTGCCAAATACAGATAAAAACTTGGCTTCAGAGAGTGAATAAAAAGTTGGCCGGAAACTTTATTATGCAATACAACATTGTACATTTAAACTGAATTTTAAGAATGCTAGTCTGATCCTTGCTAACTATTTGTCATACTCTCTCTTAGGGATGGGCAATATGACCAAAATCTTATATCACAGTAGCCTAATGATATACAGTATCACAATATAGTAATTTTTGCTTTAAATAAGGTCTTTATAATATCAACATTTGTGATAATATAGAAATGTACTTCTTGTTACCAGTGTCAATATCACAAAAAACCTAATAGCCTAAATAAAAACAAAATAAAAACTGAGGACAAGTACTGTAAACAGTCAGCGATTAAATAAGAATAAGGAACTAATTACAAGCAACAGGACAAAAAAACTACAGAACAATTAAATAAGAAATCCTACACACATTGTATAAAGTAATCAAATGCATAGAAAAACAGCATATTCTTCACTGTGTAAATTAAATATATTTCTTCTTATTAAAGTTACAAAAGTGATTTAGTGAGAGAGCAGTGAGAGATTTTCTCTCTTTTCTTGTTTGATTAACATGAATTAGAGTCAGCAGGAATATTAGACTGCTGTCACTTTAAGAGCTACCCGGATCTAATATACTGTCACACGTGGGTTTTCTTTGTCAGCTCTTTGCTTTCACTTAAGACCTCTAAATTGCTGTGTTTATGAGGAAACGTGCAAAGACAGGCATTTTGACACTTACAAGTGTGTATTTAACTGTTCAATGCCTATAAAGTGGCAAAAATAACTCAAAACCCCCGCACTCTGAGCACCGTCTTCATGTACGTGGGCCTCTTAGAAACTTTCTCAGAGTCAAACAATAAATATTTGTGACCACGTAGCAAAGCAATGTCACATGAGTGTGTAACCGCGATAAAGACAATAGTCCAAAATCTCTTTCCCATTGACTAATTTCTACCAGTATATCGCCCACCCCTACTTTCTCTCTCTCTCTGTATATATATTACAATAGATATATATATTTTTTTAATTAAGACTTTTTATGGCCAGTAAAACATATTCTCCATTTACCTGCAATTGTCCAATGTGGCAAAAGAATAATTTCGGACCCTGCTCCTGCAAATCATGACAAGAACACAATATGTTTCTGAATAGATAGATTATTGCATTCCGGTCACATGAAGTCTTTGTGTAAAGGGGGTCTTAAAGTTTATTGGACTGGATCTGATCCCAGATCGGATTCCGACCCTGTGCTTCAGTGCAGCAGCAGGTCCTGGGCCTGAACACAAACACCCTGATGGGTGGGTCCTGTTTTCACTGGCCCGCTGTAGGACAGAACAGAACCAGAGTTCAGAACAACACAAAACACCTGCAAGGCTGCAAGACCCAGTTGCTATGTCAACCCAACAGACCCAATTCTGGCGATGAAGCCGTTAAAATGTAAAAATGCAATTTGCTTCTGTTTTTATTAAATATCAAGTATCAGAGATTGTTAATATCCAAGAAAGTGTTCACACTGGAGTCTTTGTTCTTAAATAAAACACACACACATACACAGTTAGAAATGCATTGCCAGCAATGACTGAATTCCTTCCTTATTAACTTCAGGGATATTTTATGGGATCTCTCTGTATTTCCTCAACCTACTTCGGGGTCACATCCATTTCCCGTTACTTTAACTTGAATTAGCAGATGATTCTGCTTCAGTGCGCTGGAACACTGTATTAAATCTATTTTACACCACTAAAATTCTTTCATCTAGAGTCCGCTCCTCTGAATATAACCATGCTAATGTCGCTGTATATTATATTCACTTCAGAGCTGAGAACTCAGAGAGAGGAAAACTATTCTCAAAGCTGCACTTTATGTGGGTTTCTGTTCCAGCTTAAAGGGATAGTTAGATACCAAAAAAAGAAATGAAAATTCTGTCATTATTTTCTCACCATCATGATGTTCCAAACCCATTTGCCATTATTATTATTATTATTTTTTTTTTTGTGCAGCATGGAAAAAAATTAGAAAAAGTAGCTAAATAATGATAATATGCTAGATAATTATAATAAAGTTTGGGGAGAACTATTCCTTTTAATAAATGAAGCCTGTTAAATGACTGGATTACTGTCAAACATCCTGTTCTCTCACAGTCACGTGAAGTGCATGACATCTATGATAATGGTAATGGAGACATGATAATGACAATGTGACTCAAGTTTCCTGACTAAATGTATTACTCACACTGTTCTCTTATGACACAAATTATTTTCTTGTCAGTCAATATCTCCCTAAAACATTTGAAATACAGAATAAATAATCTAAATGTAAATATATCAACATAATCCTGCAGTATCAGCTGCAATGATATTCTAAAATCAACAGAGGGCGATAAAAACAGGAAAAAATAAACACACACACACACACACACACAGTCTTGTAACCATCAGTCTGGTCAGCTATCCTTGTAGCGACTCTCCACAGGCGTAATGGTTTTTATACTGTACAAACCGTATTTTCTATCGCCCTACACCAACCCTACACCTAAACCTACCCCTTACAAGAAACTTTCTGCATTTTTACTTTCTAAAAAAAAAAAAAAAAAAACTCATTCTGTATGATTTATAAGCTTTTGTACCCATGGGGACCTCAAATTAGGTCCCCACGGTGACACGAGTCCCCATGAGTCTGTGTGTATTCAGGTTTAAGTCCCCACCAGGATATATAAACCTACACACACACACACACAAACACGCACGCGCACACACACACACACACGCACGCACACACACACACGCACGCACGCACGCACGCACACACACACACACACACACACACACACACACACACACACACACACACACACACACACACACACACACACACACACACACACACACACACACACACACACACACACACAGGTAGTCCTATCATTATGGGGACTGTATTTTCTGTCCCCTTCCTGTAACCCCACTATGCTCTGATCAAGCTCAAACATTTAAACTACTTAAATTTGAACTTTAAACTACTTAAAATGTTGATATCCTACAGGTGTCTGTAATTTAATCAATCAATCAGAATACATTGTTTTAGAATGAGGCAAATTGTATAACACAAAACAAGACAGGCCTAATTAAAAAAAATCCATTATGCTAATATTGATGTTTCTGTTGTTGTTTTCCCACCAAAATGATGTCACATCCTGGAGGATGATGTCATTAAGGATATGGCTTTGATTAGTTAAAGGGTTATTACAAATGACTAACAGGATGGAAAACAAAATTAAGGGCACGGGAAACCGTAACAGATTATCAGTTAAAACAATATTTCCATGAATACTGCAAACATTTCGAAGAAATTAAATAAAAAAAATGAAAAATAAATACTAGTAATATTTTTATTACTTCTTCTAAAATGGTTGATGGAGACACAAAACTGTACCGCATAACAGTCAGGAATGACCCACATACAGTAGACCTCAACACAGTTAACCATAAACACATTCACACCTCCAGTGTCAGAAGAAGATACGGTGAGAAGGAACAAGAGAGATCAAGCTGAAAGAGAAAGAGAGGCAAATGTGATAATTAAATATTCTTAACTCAAATATGATAATATAATCAAATTCAGTACTTTAGTGCAAAAAAAAACGACAACACGGCATAAATAATGAAAGG
Organism: Schizothorax lantsangensis; assembly: GCA_027422415.1. Classification (NCBI taxonomy): domain Eukaryota; kingdom Metazoa; phylum Chordata; class Actinopteri; order Cypriniformes; family Cyprinidae; genus Schizothorax; species Schizothorax lantsangensis. Next base: position 17,255,421 of record CM049855.1, read on the forward strand.
TAAGTGCAGTTTGTCCTCTAGAGGGCGCGCGTGAGCCGGGAGTCACTGGACAAGAGCAGGTTCAGTTCTTAGGGCAGTCGGAAATAAGACGTGGAGTAAACATTCCCAATAGTATGCGCTCAGGGGAAGTTCAGGAGAATTTCTAGCCAACTACTATCCGCCATTTATAGCCTTGCACCACTGCAAAGTCCTGGGTTGTGTTTGTGTATGTTTGAGTGGCACAGAAATAGCCATGAGTCAAGACTAAAGCCTGCCCGATGGAGCTCAACATTCCATAGAAGGTGGAGAGATAAGAGGCATGTAGCCTTTAGGAGTGGAATGTATTCTGCAGTGTGTGATTCATTGTGTGACATTGAACACTTATTATCAGAGGTTCATTCATAACTTAAATTTAATTAGCGGTTCATAGAAAAACATTAGTGGTAACTTTTTAAGCCAGTCTTTTCTGGTAGGCCTATTTAGTTTCTAGACATGACATGTCTGATGCATCCTACAGAAGTAATACAAAATTAGTCATAGCCAAGTCTTTCAATAGCTGTAAGATGCTCGTGAATAAATATATATACTCTAAGTGAAATCAAACATGAAGTAAATAAATGAGTGAAAGCTTTTATCCATAGTGACTATGGATAAAAATTAATTAATAAAAAATAAATATTCATGGCATTTTATTTTTATGTATATTTTTCTCTCTCTCTATTTATCTATAGATTTCATCTTGTCAGCTTTACGTAGCCTAATATTTTCTTGTCCTGAATCATAAAGTTAAAATTCAGAAGAACATGCCCTAGTGCTTGCCATTCATTTTAGCAGATGGCATTCATTTTTATTAGGTCCATGCACCCAGCGATTCATTAGTAGTGCCACATACCTGGCCTTCCACATGCAGAGATGACTGGATGTGTGAAGCAGCTTTGAGGTGTTTCAGTGAGCAGACACCTTAAGAGCTGCAGATTAAATATAAATACAGAGGAGGCCAGAACATTCCTGTGACAAGATGTCATTACCTTGTGATGAAGGTTTGTAGTTGAGCATGCTGCCCATAACAAGGCCACAGTCACATATAAAAAATAAGGCCACCTTAGACCAACCACAGGTTTCTTTTTTCAACTAGAGTCAATTACAGCCGATGTGAACATATGACAAATTTTTCTGAATACAACAACAAATACTACTAATAAATGAATACTGTGACAAGAAATTACATGCTCATATAAACAAAAATTATAAGAGGTTATTTACAAAACACAAGGATTGATTAAATCGATATCAAGAGATGATTGCTTTAGAGAAAAATAATAAAAAGGCATAAGAAAACATCAACATTAAAGTTACGTAACAGTTAAGCCTGCATCACACACACTGTTTTTCTCCAGATTTCTTCATACAAAAAAACTAAACACAAAACAAAAAAAACACACAATGATAATGCATTTTACTGAGAAGTCTTGTACCATTCTTACACAACCAAGCATTATTTTTATGACCCCAATAAACAGTTTAGCATTTGTAGAAGCTCTCAGGAAGGTTTTTGAACACATAGGGAAAAAGCTTGGAAACTGAAGCTTTTTACAGTTCACTTTCCCTCATAGTTAACTGTTACTCTGGACTTCAGAGTCCTCACAAAAAAGCACTTTGTAAAGTATACAAGCTAATTCCGTTGCTTTTCTGTACACTTCTGGGAACTAGGACAACAAATGCCAAAAAAGTATTACTGGAATGTTCAGCGCTTCCTACAAGGCACATGGTTCAGGTCAGAACTCTGATTGCTTATCAGTGCTATGAAATTACAGTTCAAAGACTACACGCATTAACATTCATAATGAGGTTTTTAATGTCTGATGCAGAATGCACATGTATCAGCCTCTGATCTTTGTTTGACGCATGTGTGTGATGATTTGACTTGATGCTGCAAATATGGCACTTCCACCTCGAGAGAGAGAATGATAGTATCTGTGATTTTAAAAGCAATGTATGCTGGATAGCATGTAACTGCTTCTTTAAAGTGCACAGTTGCACTGGCGTACACGTTTCCTTCGCCTGCACTCAGACAACCCCAGACCTGTTCTCTGATCAAACATCACTCCTCTCTCTGTCTTTCATTCATTCATTCCCCTATCACAGCTCTCAGTGTGACGCATCTCTTGCTGCTCGCAGCCTTGAGACTGAATAGAATCATTCTGCCTCGCTCTGTTTCCTTCATCCACACATGAGGAGGAGGATCGCTCCGGAAGATCACATAATGAGCATTTCTCCATTCATTCATATGAGCATATTCATTCATATGACTTCACTTTATATCAGTCTGGTTGTTATGTCAGTACATAATAATGTTATTATACCTACATATTTGAGCTATTACAATTTATCTGTAAAATGTTTAGGTAATAGCACACGTGGAAATCATGTGATGACTTACAGTTTATCAAAATTGATCTCTATAGTGATATGTTTAATACTAGGAGTTACCCTTTTCTGATAAATGTCAAAAAGCAAACTTTACAGCAAATTTTCTGCAAATAAATGCATGCATTCTCAGAGATTCTCAGAGAGTTTAAATATATATATATATATATATACATAAATCCAGCTTGCAAGAATTTCTTCTAACAAACAAAAAACTGGCTCCTACTAAAAAAGTTTCAAGCTACTTTTATTAGAAGAAATTCTTGCAAGTTGGAATTTATTAAGCATAATTTTACTTTTATGCATTTGGTAATCTCTAAGAATGTGTGCATTTATTTGCAGTAAATTAAGTAATTCATAGTTATATATAAAAAAAACTGTCTTTTCTAAATATATTTTAATGTGTCATTTGTACGTTAATTTTAAAACAGTTTTACATCAGATGGACAATATCATCATATCTCTGGGTAATCTGTCTGAAACCCAGTTGTTCGTACATCATTGTAGTCTCCCCAAAACACAGACCGGCTTCAGTGTCTGATCACAGACACAACCAGAAACTACAGACTGCATCTCGTGTAGCTAATTATGCATAATGATGGCAATTACAAATGTTTACTGGACTCATATTGAACTCCAGTGCTGCTTGGACATCTGTCTGAAAACACTGGCCTTTGATTCACAGGAATTTCCTTATTATTAAACCTAATTCCTTATTTCCTTGTAATAATCAGACGGATTCCTTACTTAATAGCACGTGCTTCTATAAATATTATTTTGGTACATTGATTGGCCTAAATTTCAAATGAAGATTATTGAAATGATGGGCATGATTGTGTGATTACTAAGAGGAAAATGTAACTGCATTGAGTCATGACACTCACTGAATCACAAACAACTGGAGAGACATCACAGCCTATGACAGTGTCACAGATGCAAAAACTCACTTACCAGGCCAACACGACTTCCTGCTGGGAAGGAATGATGTTTATTTTCTGAGGAACTGCCTTTAGTTTGCTTTAGTTCTTGAAAATGTTTCTCAGCCTTTTCTCATTTAGCCAGTAAAGGTCTGAGGGGTATATCAGCTCAATGCTGATCACTGATGAGACAGTTCCATTGCTAACAGAGAGTTTACAACAGGCAACTTCAGTTCTATAACAAAACCCACAAGGTTTCTGGATTTAAATTAAAAACCACATGCATACGTGACTCTAACAAATACACAGAGTAAACATGTAGCCACATAAAACCATACATAAGGATGTAGCTTATCTGCATTTTGTGATTTTCTGGAAAGATTCTGAATGAGACATGAATGAATGAAGCGAGATCATCTGAGGATAGAACAAAATCATAAATAAGCACAGAAAAGAAAAGAAGAAAAAATACATTAAAAAGTCAGAAGCAATTAACCTAGACATTTATGAAGGCCAAAGTTCCATTCATAACATCCATGCGGCATAATTGCAATGGTGCTATGTGTGGTCACTGTAAATGAAAACCTTCTATAATTTGAAAAAATATTATTCTAGTCCAACATAGTTGACATTTGCCATGTTTAGCTAACATTTGCCATATCTAGTTAATAAAAGTTATGAAGGATAGGCTTTAACAGCAAGCGAGCAAACAAGACAAAAATATTTACAAAATGTGCAAAACAAAAGCTTTTTAATAAACATTAAAAACATGAATAAATTAATTATGGTAATTTTAATAAACATCCCCAAGGAGATGTGCATAAAAACAGAGAAAACAATAATTTATACAATAAGCTAATAAATCTGCCCAACATTAACAGCATTCAGTTCCACTGATTTAGAGTCGTTACATTAATAAAAAAAGTGAATTTTGTGACCAAATACAGAATAAAACAGAACAAATGCATATATAACTGTTTTAAATGATGCATCATTTTATCTATTATAAATAAAATTATTACTTTGAACCACAAATTACTTTTAAAATGTATTACTGGTTATTTTATTTGTATTATCCGCATTCCTCATTACAAACTGTCAGTCCATTGTTTTGGGAGGAGGTTGAAGACTGAACTGTGCATGTACAGACCCAGTGTGCTCACCGTTGAGTGCATTGTGCACAATATTTTTTCCCAAATGTTGCATTTGAGTGTTACAATGATCCCTGCTTCCCCTCTAGCTGTGGAAATTGTCAGGTGAACAGACAGCAGACAGATGGAGAACAAAAGCACATCCCTCCATTACACAGGAACATGAAAGAGCTTCGTTTGATTAAACCAGTTTATGTTCATCAAACAACACACACACACACACACACACACACACACAGATCAGCATGTGACGCACATACTATGATGCATAAATGTTCACACATCTGTTGGAGTCTTACAACACACACACACACACACACACACACACACACGTAAAAATAAAAGACATTGATTATCTAGAAGAACATGACTCCTTACTCTCTCTGTCGCAGGTGTTCTTTTATTTTTATGTGTGTAAAGACGTCACACACGAAAATTGCTTTTACACACAAACACACACACAGGAAGTCACACATGTCCCTCAGAAAATCCCTGAAAATGTTTGTTGCTGTTGATGCATCAGCATTTTAGGCACATAAAGGACTTTCTGTAAAGAAGCTTTTCATTTCTCGTTATTTCAATCATTCAATGAGTATATTGTTCTCCCTTTTCACTAACTCTCCCTCCTGTTCTCTGCCCAAGGCCTTTTGTGTCTTTGTACAAAATTGCCATGCTCCATCTTATTAGTCACCCCAAAGAGGAAAATAAAAAGATGTGTGTCAGCCACAAAGAGCCGGAGAATAATTAAAAGGAACAGACGGAGAACAAAAACAAACAAACAAATGAATAAAAAGCACCGCTGAGGCACAGCTGGTAAAGTTGTGTTTCATTTATTGAGGAAAGGAAAATAAACCAAAAGAATCTCAGTCAGGATTCCAGTTCCTACGAGAAACCTTTTTGGTTCTGCTATGATAAAGTGCACTTACAGTTATCACACTTTCCATTAGAGTTTGAGTCCTGGTATTTCTCTCTCAGACACACAAACACACACATTGTGCATCTCTTTTCTGGACCTAAACAAATACACACAATAAAAGAGGACAAAACAGACAGGTGTGTTTTTGCATACAAGGTGTGTAACTGAGTCTAATTAGTTTTTAACATATCCAGATGTTCATGTATGTGTGTGTGTGTGTGTGTGTGTGTGTGTGGGGATTCAATCCACAGTATTAAGCAGTTACAGTACTTTTAGTATATAGGCTACTCTACAGAACACACTTCAAAATGATCCAGGTCACCATAAGGGACCTGATTGAAACCATACCATCTCTGACAAACACTCGTCAGCTTTTAATTTCTTCATTTGCAACTATGTCTTCCCCATGCGAATAACAGGTCAATTTTAATAGAATCATCTAGCGTTTTAAAAATAGAATTTATTTCTAACCAATATGTCTACATAATATTTATGTACAGTTTCATGACACAGAAATATCTATTTCATTTTCCAGTTCAAAGGACTGAGTTTCCCACCACAATTTTGGCACATTTCTGTTAATTTTGATCACTAACGAAACAAAAGAACAGGCATGGAAGAGAAACGTGGTCTTAGTACCAATAAAACATCTTCAAACAAACACATATGCTCCTCTTTTTGAGAAACAAGACTTTGCTGGCATCACTGGGAAACTGCAAATGAAAGAAGAACCGTCCAAATAATCAGTCAGCATCTGTCAAGCCTCAGGAAACAACAGGACAAACACAAACACTGCATAGTCAATCTCACATTGTGTTGTTACACAGTGTTCATACATCTATATTGCATGTAGTGTGGCTTTAACATAGAATTACACATTATAATGTTGGTTGAGGAGTGTGAAAATACAGGTAAAACAAACCTAGAATGGATGAATCAACCATAAAACCTACTCTAGTTTTTTTTCTAATCACTTACTATACTGTTGTGCTGAATGTGCTGTGAACGGACAAAAAAGGCAAATACATAAATCATGTATTTCAGTTGTGGGCTACTTTTACTCAGAGTAACACATTATTTCTGAGAGAATAAAACAGTAAATTAAACATTTGCCTTCAATAAAAACAAAATAAATATATACACTAAATAAACAGGAGTACCAATCAGTTGTGTTTCTGAAAAAGAAAAAAAAATGTTGGTGTAAAATGAGCATGGAATGTTTATCTTGTCCCTGTATTGCACCTTGTTTCCCTTCGGTGACTATATTTCAAGTCAGTCTCTCCCATTTATATACAAAATTAAATGTTAAAAATCAGGATTAACAGTACGTTTCCATAGTGTCTTCTATAAAGTTCCCTATTTATCTGAAGTCAGATTCTCTCCTGACTGTACAACGTACATTAAATAGTAAAAGCCCTCTCAGATAAAAGCCACTCACATCACAAAATTAAGTAATTGTGCGCATGTTCTTATCGTAACAGCGACAACCTATCAGATACTTCGAAAAGCCCTAAACCTAAACTTTACTGACCGCATTGCATCTCAAGACTGGTGCATTTCAAGTCTCTCCTACCACTGATCTCACATGTTCAAGACTTTCATGTATTAAAGGAATAGTTCACCCAAAAATGAACATCTGCTGACAATTTACTTATCCTCAGGCCATCCAAAAAGTGGATGAGTTTGTTTCATCATCAGAACAGATTTGGAGAAATGAGGCATTAAATCACTTGCTCGCCAGTGGATCCTCTGCAGTGAATGGGTGCCGTCAGAATGAGAGTCCAAACAGCTGATAAAAACAATAACTCCAGTCCATCAATTAATGTCTTGTGCAGCAAAAAGCTACATGTTGGTAATAAACAAATTCATCAACGTTTTAAACTGAAACTGTTGCTTCCAGCTAAAATACGAGTCTATATTTCACAATAAGCTTCAATCCCCTGTTGTCCTGCAACATCAAAATCCACCTACATATTTGCTTACAATTGCTTTGACTTGTAAATGGTGCTTGATCCATTCATATTTCTCTCCTGATTCAGACGAGACACATTTTTTCATTAGAGAAAGCAATATTATGGACATTGCATTCTAGCTGGAAGCAATGTTTTTGAAATTACAACATACTCGCATCTTTACACTTCACACGCTGTTAAGTGGAGTCATGTGAATTACTTATTATTGTGATGTTTTTATCAGCTCTTTAAACTCTGATTCTGACGACACCCATTCACATTGCAGAGGATCTATTGGTGAGCAAACGGTGTAATGCTAAATTTCTCCCAATATGTTCTGATGAAGAAACAAACTCATCCACATTTTAGATGGCCTGAGGGCGAGTAAATGTTCAGCAAATTTTCATTTGTGGGTGAACTACTCCTTTAACACCTCAAAGTAATGATAAAATGAAATGCCACATCATTTTGCTTTGTAAAAATGACCAGGGACCAATTTACAACCTCTATTTAGGAGAAAAAAGATGTATTCAAGCCAACTGGAGGAACTAAAGCAGGAACTAAAGGTGAGACTGAAGCAGACTGCTTTGTGGGATGAAGTCAGTCGGGATCGGCAGATTTGGGTGAACCTAACAACAAGAGCTGACTGCAAGGTTGTTAACACTTGTAACTACGTAAGTAGGGCCATTACCTACAATGGAAGTTAGGTAACAACAGTGTTAGATAAGGGAGACAAAAGCAGCATTTCGGCCTTGCAGTTCTGCCCTTTTTCTTCATTACTCGAAGAGAGCAAAGAATTCAATAGGACAACTTTTGAAAACTCTCTTGGTAACAAGACTGCAACTATTTCTGGATGAAAAGGAAAGTCACTTCACAGCAGCTGCCTGCATGACTAAATGCTGACACACACACACACACACACAAAAATACACTCACTCGTGTAACAGACCACTCAGAATCATAATCTCATTCCCACAACATACCAAAATCCAAAACAAATTGTCACACAGTGCAAACAGTCCCCCTGATGACAAGGACTGAACTAGGATGTGCGGATTCAACCAGCTACTGGGTAAGAGTCGTACGAAGGAGGACTGATGAGTGGGCATCACAGTATGGAACATCTAAAGTGACCCGAAACGGGTCCCTGACCTTGAGCCAGAGATCGAGAGAGAGAAACCCTCCTCCTGGTTTCAGATACCCAGGATGAGAGGCACTTTCCTGGGCACTGAACAAACAGAAGCATTGACCCTTGCTAGAGTACCAGGACTCATTGCTCCTTTTGTAGCTTTTTGATTCCTTCAAGTTTTCACAAGTATTGTAGTTGAATATGTTGTGATTTCTTTTTTGTTGTGTTGCTTTTGTGTTACTTGTTGTTTATAAAGTGCCTTCCAGATGCAGGTCACTGACTTGAGGGTCAGATTTGAAGATGTGTTTTTCCTCCACAGAGTGCAGCGAGATTGGGGGAATGGGAAATGTCATACTGGCAAATGGGATTACAGAGGGCTTTTGGCACTCAGTCTCTGCTGGAGACTCTGAGTATGAGATGAGGAAAGAGAGAGGGATGTGGATAAGGAATCTAGTGGATCTTATCTTCACAAATACCCTTCCTTTTGATCTCTTCTCGCGTTCCTCCTCTGATCTTCATTTGTTCCCCCTCTGCTCCTTCATTCTCTGGACTGATAGAACAGGATGTATCCCGACTCTGAGTTCTTGGAAATGTCAGAAGTCAAACCGTAGAACTCTTCTATCGCCTGTGCATCAATTTTCTGTGAGAGAGAAGGAAAAGAATAGATAGAGACATTTTTTTTAAGAAAAACCAGGAAAGAGAAGCGTTGTATTGTAAACATTTGGGTTTGTATTTTGACTATATGTACCATTAAGTATTTTTTAATGTTTTTAAAAGAAGTCTCTTATGTTCACCAAGGCTCCAAAAAACTGTACAAATGTTAAATACTATTGCATTTAAAAATAGCTGTTTCCTATTTGAATATCTTAAAACGTAATTAATTCCTGTGATGAAAAGCTGAATTTTCAGCATCATTACTCCAGTCTTCAGTGACATGATCCTTCAGAAATCACTCTAATCTGCTGATTTGCTGCTCAAAAACATTTCAATGATGAAAACAATTGTGCTGCTTAATATTTTTGTGAAAACCATAAAAAGTTTTTTTTTCAGGATTCTTTGATGGATAAAAAGCTCACAAGAACAGCATTTATTTTAAATATTATACATTTCTTTACCGTAACTTTTGATTCAATTTAATACATCCTTGCTGAATTCTTGTGAGAAGTATTAATTAAAAAATTAAAAAACACTGACCCCAAAATTTTTAACATATGTATCTATACTGTATATATATGTATATAAGGTTCATACCTCAACAATGTCATCATCAAACAGCAGCCAGAAGCCATGACTCTTCACGATGGTGATGTAATGTCCTCTGTTTGGGCCACTAATACACACAGTTACAGAGGCAGTGTTTAAACTTCTGAAGGAAATCATCTTAAATCTTAAACAATGAATATTTCTTAAACATTTTACCAAAAATATTCAAAAAGACCCAAATAAAATCCTAATTTATCTTTTTTTTTTTACATATCTTTTCTGATTAATTTATTTTGCTTCATTCTAAAAGAAAAACATTACCATTATAGTGTACTTTCACACTACGGCAAATATATTTGCACCATAGTTTGTTGAGACTCCAACGGCTTATATGGTCAGTATTTATAACACATGACTTAATGTACCGACATGGCAGACTGTGTTAAGACAGTTTGTTTTTATATGTTGCAGATGTACATGTTTGACAGTTCTCATACCTGCCACAGTGGACCACCACAGCGACAAGGTCATACATGCGGTCGAGGTTGACGGCGTCTCCAGAGGTGTTGAAGAGGCGGAGCTCCAGTGGAAAGACCACTCGATAGCTCAGTTTAGTGTACCGATGCAGCTGCTCCATGTACTTAAAGCGCTTCAGATGAAGAGCCAGGATCATGGGCAGCTTCTTCACACGCATACTGCAACATATACACATGCACACAAAACAAATCACTGGCACGTAGAAATTCACATTGCAGCGTATAAAGCAGCACCAAAGCATTTTTTTTCCTCACAAAAAAGTACTTAGTTATTTGTACTGTTTAATACATTTTATATTAGAAAAGCTACATTGTTAAAACAAATCACACACAAACAAACGTATCCTGGAATGGTTTGTAATGGAATACTAGCATACTGTACCATATATACTTTATAACTATCTTTTAAAATAGGATGTGCAAAAGTAAGCAATGATAAATGTTGCAAACAATATATGCTACATTTTTGTAACAATACTTCAAAAATGTTGCACATGCAATCCTTCCATTATTATTATCTTGAAAATAATTTCTTTCCTGTTTGACTAGAACACAAAATGAAGGTTAATTAATGAGTCTTGATTAACTACTAGACATTTTTAGGAAGGTTTGCAACATTTGCATAAAACCTTATTCTCATTTTTCGCATAAGTATAGTAGTATGTCATTCTGAAACCTTAGTTACATGCACTACCACTACCACACTATATGAATACACATCCAACACACTGACGCTCACCGTTTCTGTGCCTCTTGTTTGCTACAGCACATCTCACAGTAGTATTTATACTCACTGCACAGGGTCTCTGTATTACTGAAGTCCCTGTAAAAGCCATCAGAAAAAACACAGAGCATAAACACAGAGGAAAACAACTGGTTGTGTACATAAGCATGCGTGATTACTGTTATGTTACAGTGTTTGTTATATGTTTACCTGAGACAGTGTGTTATTGAAGTGTTCTGCTCAACATCTACAGACAAATCCAAAAAGTCTTCATCCTTGCTACTGACCTGTAAAAACAAAAAGGCATGTGAGTTCACAAAGCAGTTGAGAAAAAAGAGAACACATCTCTTCAGAAACTGTGATCTCGCCACCCACAGAGACAATATTAGCTGGTCAAGCATCTTCAAGGGGCAGAGAGCTAGCGGGGAGTCATTTCTACAAAGATGTTTATCACGCACGTTGGTGACCCCTTTCTATGAACAGTTTCAGCTGGCGAATGGGTTGCACTCTCTTGACCTGATTATCTCCTGTTGTCTTGCACTTATTGCAGAAAGACATGAGTGAGGATGTGTTACAGCCTGTTAGCACTCAACTGTAGTCTAGCAGCAATGTGTTAATGCAAAAAAAAAGTAGGTTAATCAATAGAAGAGACTGAAAAGTGGGCCACACGATAGAGAAATGGTAGTTTCTTTCCTCAGGCTCCAAAATTCAAAGGATTGACCGAATGTCGTTGTACAAGACCATTCACAAAAAAAAAAAAAAATATATATATATATAAAAATCAAACACTCCTTTGTGTCTGTCTACCAGAAGAGTACTCCGATATTTAAAAAAATAAATACAGCTTTGCTCATACATTTACCAATCCTTTACAGAATTCAGATGATTAGAATTCTTTTACTATATATTATTTTTCATTAATATTAAAAATAGTCATAAAAGTGTTTATTATACATTGTAAATATGACATTTTTTTTAGTATGTCCCTGAAGATGCTGCATATATTTCAGTTTATTCTGAGACAAAAAAAAGTAATAATAATTAATTAAAAACAAATTATCCTGAAAAAAATGTATTTGCAATAGTCAATATATTGCTTTATGATTCAGGCTTTTTTTTTAAATAAACACAGAATTAAAAGATATAAAATCTGAATTTGGACATTGTTTCTCTGAATTCCAAGTTTACTTCTTGCAATTAAGATTCTTGTTTCATCCATGGAATAAAAAATTAAAAAAGGTAATTGCGACTTTTTATCTTAGAATTCAATTTTATATCTTTAGTTATATCTTGAGTTTAAGTCTCACAATTCTGAGTTTATATCTCATAATTCTGAGTTTATATCTCATAATTCTGAGTTTATATCCCATAATTTTGTGTTAAAAAGTCGCAATTACCTCTATTTTTTAATCCATTCGCAGAAACTGGCTTCCATAGCTGTATTAAATAAAAGCAAAAGAATAAAATAAAATAAAAGAAAATATGGTAACACATTAGTATAGGGACCAATTCTCAACTAGTTGCTTATTAGCATGCCTATTAATAACATATTGGCTTTTTATTAGTACTTATTGCACATAGCAACACTCTTACCGTCTCACAGTTGAGACAGCGCGTCTCATTGGTCAGCGTTCCCTGGAAGATATCGTGAACCCAGGAGGGCTCAACCTTGTTCTGTTCTGGCTCGGTGTCCGTGGCGATGGCAGTGCCATTGTTCTTTAGTCGTCCATTCTGTTTTTCCTGTTTCTTCTCCTCTTGGAGGATGTCAGCCACCGTGTTCAGCAGGTAGTTCAGGAACTCGTGGGCATCCTGCTGCATGTAGTTATCAAACAGGTCTATAGGAAGAGCCAGAGAGCAAAACGTGTAACATTAGCTAGCAATCCTGCAAATGACTGTGAAGGAACTATCTGTAGACTAAAGGGGCTTTCGCACCGCGTAGTTCTAGGAACTTAGTTTCTAAGAACCAATTTCTCCCTCGGGCCGTTTTCCTGGTTGCATTCTCACCGGCAGCAGGAACTCTGCAGCGGCCGACAGCGATATCTTTTTGTGTGGCATTAACAAACGTCAAAAAACTGGTGAATGGAGGACGCTGTGATCAGAGCTGTTTTTGTTGTGTGTTGTGGGTTTCGTGATAATAAAGTTGGGCTAAGAGACTAAAGTTTTTTTTTTTTTTTTTAAGTTTTTATGACAACTTCAGTGTTACATATCATAGAAGCGGAGAAAAGAACACAACACCGCAGACAACAGGTAAATGGCATTATCGCTGTTTTCCATGTTTCGTGGAGTAAATATGTTTACATGGCTTTTTAAAAATGCTGGGTAGCCGGTGTTACGTCACTGATAGTTCCTATAGAACTGTTTTATACCCTACTCTGAAGCAGGAGCTAATTTAGTTCCTCCAAACGGAGTTCCTAGAATAAAACCGTTCCTAGTTCCTGCGGTGCGAACACGCCAAAAAGTGGGTAGTTCCACAATTAGTTCAGGTACTATGAAACAGTTCCCGCGGTGCGAAAGGCCCTTAAAAGGCCATTCAAACCAAGAACTATAAAGGTAAGTATAACAATAACTATATTAGCATCCACACCAATGCATGACAATGTATTTATTATAAGCAACAACTGATGATAGAATCACTGTACAATACATCACAATTGGGAAGAGGCGTATAAGGATAGGTCAAATCTCCTTGAATGTGGAAGACTTAAATCTTCAAAAGTGTTTGACAAGATTACGTTTCAAGAGCATATTTCAAATCAGCATTAACATCTGACATGGTCTCATAAATTTGGCCTGTATTTTTCAGTCTGTTCCAGTTACCGCTACTAAAAAGGTAATTAACTCTTGTCTAGCATTTGCAATCTAACTCTGTGTGAGGGAGTATGTGTGTGTAGCTGGTGAAGTGACGTCTCTCTGATAGAGGTCTGTATTGTTCATTCATAGTGAGGGCATTTTCTGGAATGAAACAGAAGAACAAATCCTCTTTTATGCTACATATTATCCCTCCCCTCTCCCTCAAAACACACACACACCTGATCTGTTACACCTGCTTCTCCTTCAGCATATCACACAGAGGCTTACTGTTAGCATGGACAGGTTTGATTTTTCAGTCTCCTGTCTGAACGCTAGATACTGCTCTAGTAGTTGCTTACAAACTCATGTTGCCATCTTTACCAGCAAACACTTTGCATATATTGGATACACAAGATTTTACATTTCTCATAAACAGGGTTTTCTGCATATATTTGACAAAATGTCAACCAAATGTATCTGAAAACAGATGCTTAGTCAGAGTGGAAACTACATTTAATTTTATCTGAAGGAAAAAAGAAAAAGAGTCTGTTCAATGTCTTACATTTGTGAATGTGTCATTCATTCAGTCAACATTGAAAACATCTCATTTCTGCTCAATTTCTGACCAGTTCGTTACCATTCATGAAGGTTACACAATGAAAGTGCGTCATTTGTAATCTGCCAATTTGCTAATGGGCACTTGGTTGATGGCACCACAGGAATTAGGGCCCTATGATTTCCAAGATGCAGAACACACAGACAGAATCTAGTCATTATAGACATTGTGGAATTTGGCAAAAAACAAAAAAAAAGTTTTATTAATTCATTTGATAACCACAGTTCTGACGATAAATTTATATTAAATCATAAAACATAGTATCCTGAAAATATTAAAATGGAATTTGTGAAAAATAAAATTAATTTTGAGGAGAAAATAAAAACCAATTTGATAGGGCTCTATTAATGTTAAAATTGGAACAAATTATTGTTAAGTATTATTAACTGATTTGATTAGACATGCTTTTTGATTATTAAAATTTTATTAAAAATGGAATCCAGAAAAGTTTAAATGGAAAATAAGGAATTGAAAAAATAAATAAATAAATAAAACCCTTCACTAGTGACTATCATAATCTGCGACATCCATTCGATGCTATTAAATGCCCTTCCAAAATGTATTACCACGCAAGATTTTTACAATTGTTTTGGGTAAAAAGTCTCTTATGCTCACCAATTCTGCATTTATTTGATCAAAAATAATGTAAAATATTCGGAAATTTTATTACAATTTAAATAAACAGTTTTCTATTTTAAAATGTAATTTATTCCTATGCAGGCAAAGCTAAGTTTTCAGCAGCCATTACTCCAGTCTTCAGTGTCACATGATTTGCATTTACTGTCACTTTTGACAAATTTAACGTATTCTTGCTGAATAAAAATTAGACATTAGACATAGACATAGACACAAAATTAGACATAAAAATGTTAATTTCTTAAAAAAAAAGATTTTGAACTAAATATATTTATATGTAAATATATAATATTAGATGTTGCAAAATTATTTATTTGACCAAAATACACAGCTGCTTTTGAATGGACGTCAATGCAGAAAGATGCTTTTTGCCTTCCTAATGGTGTAGTTACAGTATCTACCAGCAGTGGTTAACTAGGCCATGTTAACCAGTCAAACCTCGATCTCTTAGTTCCCTCACCATTCTCCTTCCGCAGACGTGAGATGAACTTCTTGGGAGGGATCACGCCCACCTTCTTCTTCTGTGTGGCGATGCTGTGGAAGAGGTCGGCCAGACAGGTGAGAAGGTTCTCCTTCTTCTTCTGCTGGACTTTATATGCCAACACATTCTCCCTGAACGGCCGGCAGAAATACAGAGCCTGCAGCACTGAGTTACAGTAGCACGTGTTCCCAAACTAGAGAAAAAGACACAGAGAGAGGAATTCATTCAGGCTGAGCTAATCAATCCTTGAGCGGGAAACAAACAAAGGACACTTGGGACGCAATTAAATCTGATTTATGAAACCGAGAGATAAAATCTGGAAGAGTGCCAGGCAAGAAATGTGCCAGACATGGGTCAAACACAGAGAACCCCACCAAATGTGGATCTGCATGAGACATTTACAATCAAGAAAAACTCCCTGCTCACCACTAAAAGCAAAATAAAATGGATGAAAAGACAAATAGTGGAATCAAAAGCTCTTTAAAAACATGACCTGCACGGGCTGAAAGAGCAGCACTTGCTGTTACCGTGACAACAGAGCATTGTTTCCCTTCCAAAGGCCTTTTCCTTGTTCCCTCACACTGACAATGCAGTTGTTTTAGGGGCTTTTTGGCATTTTTATTGACAGCGAAAGCAGCGAGATGAGATAAAATGACCGGAATAAGAGGGGGAAACAGGAACAGGATAGAGATGTCATGAGTATTCGAAAGTGACAACAATGATTGAACATGAAAACACAATAATAAACATCGAAATGCGATTATGGGCAAATGTGCTGAAACTCAACACTTTGTGGTCTTATTAAGTGTTTTCAGGTTGACACATTATTAGTGCATCATTAATAATTTACAGTGGTACTTTTTTCTTGGCAACTGTGTTTAGAATTAAAACTGTTTAACTGTCATCATGGTGCATGTTTTTTTTTATTTACATTTTTTTATCTCACCTTTGTTGACAAAGTTACATATTTAACCCAGATCCCCAAATTTAAGAAGGACGCAGATATAAACTTACCTCCAGGAACGCCACCGTTTTCTGTGTGGCATTCTAATATATACTCTCAGACACATAATTTTGGTATCAAACTAATCAATTCTCTCATTAAGCTAATTGCTTTGTTTTATCATCATATTATGATGCCAATAAATTCTTAATTAAAATTAAAGCAATTCTAATTAGATCAGGCTGACAGTTCTCCTATAAATATAAATAAAGAAAAATAAATAATAATAACTGTGACCTAATTTATATGAACCTCTTTCTAATCTAAATAAGTGACAGTAAGAAAAATAACAACTGTGACCTGATTTCTGTGGATCTCCTGACGATTCACTGAATTACTGAATTAACTGCTCAGCCAAAACAAAGAGGCAGCTTGACCTGAAAGATTCAGCTATATGACTGAACAGTAACATGTTCATTAATCACACCAGCTGCACTAATGGCAGCAGGAATAAATTCTGCTTTGTCAAGCTGACATGTTCTGCAGTAAAAAAAAAATCAAATGCTAATATATTTTGCAGAAGAGTACAAAATAAACCACTCACTTCTGTTGACAATAACAAATAAAATGGTTAGCAAAGGTTGTGAACTGTGCTTTTTCGCCAGCTCAGTGAAACACTTCAGCTGGTTGCTTTGTTTTGATGCTGTGGTCTTCCTCAAATTTACAAGGAATAATGCTGTTAGGTATGATAATATGCACAAAACTGAGAAAACCCAGCTATTCAATGCATCACTGAACAAATATGCAAACCGTTACCATGATGTGTATAATATGTTTTTGCTCCCACTGGCTCACATGTAAAGCCGTGTCTGTTTAAGGGTTAGTCTGGCACTGTGTGATACTTACGTTGACCAATCCAAAGTAGTGTTCATTAATGGGGAACTGCTCTGGACCAATGTCTTTCTCCAGAGCAGAGGCATTGGTGCCCTGAAACAGAATTTGGAAGAAAAAGTAAAAGACTTTAATTTTACATTCTCATACATTACATTTTAATACAAAGTGAGAAGACTCACAACTAAAATGAAAGGCATTTATGTCTAAAGTTTTCTTTCTCTAAAACTCCATGACGTGACATTAAGCCAACGAAATGGAAATATGAGGTACAAAATCACGATGTACTGCTGGAGAATGACTCACCTCGTTTATGATGCTGCAAGTGACAATAACCTACGCCTCTTGTTTGCTTTTTATAGTACTATATCATTAGCAGTCGGTAAGACATAATTATGGCTTTCTTAATTCACATGCCATTGCCAGATGTGGAATAATATCAATAAATACCCATGCTAACACTGAATACAAAGAGGTGTTCTGGTTTTAGCCATTTAGAAACTAAAAACTCTTGTTCAACTGCTGATAATATTCACAATAGCTGCACAAAGCTATGGGCAGTTAGGTGTATGATTTTTGAAATCCAAACCATTCAAACTGATAATCAAGGATCAAGTGATTGTAATCGTCTAATTTATCAGCAACTGAGTGACATGAAATTGAAGTTGTAACAGACACGCAACACAAAGCCTTAATAATGGATAGAACAACTAAGCAGGAAGTGATGCTGGTTAAGAATCCATGACAGAATGTAACTGAATCAGCAGGACAAGCTCAGAGTTTCACTTTGGCCTCAGTACAATGGGACTCCAGACGTTTTCTCTATAACTGAAACCAGTGACAGATCACAAGAGATAAATTCGCTGTTCAAATTAAAGGTACCAGTCACATCTACTGTATGTATTACATGCATTCACTTTTTATTCTTTGAAATGTTACCTAGAAATTGCCAGAAATGTCACTGAATATGACAAAATGATAAAATATTCATTATTTAGTAATATGTAAATACAGTGGTCTTATTTTAGCATGTTTTGGCACACAGATATTAGAAACCAAAGCCATTTTGCAAATCAGTTTCAATAAATGCGGAGGATGCTTTCAGTTCTGGAATTTCATGTATGTGTCATATCCTAACAAAAGATTAGGAAAACAATTTGATTCCATATGATACAACCCCTTTAAAATTTGAAGACAAAAAATGCTCCTATAATGAGGGATTACTGTGTAATGATATCATTAATAACAGCTAATTTTGAATTTGATGTTAGTTTTATTTTATTGCTTAACAGCCATAATTGTTCAAATTAAGAATGTATTTCAGGTTACAATTATTAAATTCAAGTAGTGTAGTTTTGTATGGTTATACAAATATAATAATATATAATAATCATAAAAATGTAATCCCCTCAAAAATGTAAAAAAAGGTTGCAATTTCAGGGGACATATTGCCCTTTATTTTTATTTATTTATTTATTTTTTCAAAGACCTGCATGCTACGGTACAAATGTTTGGGGTCAGTAAGATTCTTTTTTTAATAAATTAATATTTTTATTCAGCAACAAGACATTAAATTGATCAACAGTGTCAGTAAAGATATTTATATTGTTATATTGTTGATATTGAGATTTCCATTTTTTAAATGCTGTTCTTTTTAACTTTCTTTGAACAACAAAAAAGTATCACAGTTTCCACAAAAATATCAAGAGAAATAATTTTCGACATTGATGATAATAACAAGAAACGCTTACCTTAACTTAACTTAATGACTGCTAGAAATTCAGCTTAGCCAACACAGGAATTAATGACACTTCAAATACATAAAAATAAAAAAATATTTAGTCAATATTGTTTCTACTGTATATTTTAATCAAATACATGCAGCCGTGGTCAGCATAAAATACTTCTTTCAAAAGCATAAAAAAAACTTACTGACCCCAAACTTTGTGCTAATGGCAGCCCTTTTATAACCCAGCACATCTTTAGAACCCGAGTATCTCTGGATGACTCTGAATGAGCAGATCAGGTAATGACTAAAAACCACAATCAGATCCAGAGATCAAAGTCACAGACCAATGAAGTCAAGACCATGACTGACAGCTGAAAGATGGGAAATAGCTGCTCTCTGTATCTCTGCATTGTCTAGTTTAGTGTTATTAACCCGACCGAGACAGCAACCTTTTTATCTGTAGGAAATATGAATCCACAAAGACCTTCAATTCCAGCACTAATAGATCTTCATTGCCTATTGAAATATAAAAACGGCATTGTGCAAGACAGACTTAAGAGCATGAATATTTTTAGGCCATAATAATTAACAAAAGGCAAGTAATGGGCTGCATTCGTTCATGAGGGCTATCGAATCCTCTGAGCTCACAGGCTTTGAAAAATGAAGTGGCATTATGTTGGCTAAACAATGTAAAGATACTTTTGCCAACATTTGACTTCATAAATGGGGGAATTTTCTTGTTGACCGCATACAGCAAGGCCGTCTTTGTTTCTGCTTAGAAACCTTCCACAGCGCATACATGAGCATGTACACAAACACACAAAAACATATAAAGTAATATGTTGCCAGACACAGGTAATAGATGAATGTTCTCAAACTAAAGTACAGTTAATAGAGCCATGTTTTCAAACTAAAAGACATGTCTGCATTTGTGCACACTAAGCACACATTAATTGAGGCCTTTTAAGCAGAACTGAACATGGAAGACATAACGGAGAACATTTCATTAGCTTGCCTTGTATCCGTGGTCAATGAGCCACTAAGATGTGGCCCCAAACACACACCGATGAACAAATGAACCCTGTCCGGCCACTGGTTACATAACTAGCACTAAACAGCAGTCAGACGTTAAGTCTGTGCCCCCTCATGATGGCAATAGTTCACTCTTCTTGTTCCTAACCACATCTAGCTCAGACTGACACAATACCTGCAGTTATCTAAGGATGATATCTGACAGTGGATAGAGGCTTCAGGCCAGTTACAGGCACTAAAATATGTCAGATATCCCACAGAAACTACAGCATTACATAAAACACTGGGCTCTGCTCCCATTAGCCATCTTAAAACTGTTTAAAAGCACTACAGAGAGATTAAGTACAAAATTGTAGGAACTGTCTTACTTAAAAGTAGTATAATTACAGTGATGGTGATATTACAAGTCTCCTTAAGCCATATGATAATTTTTTTGGGGATGAACTGATAAACTGAAATTTAAGACATTGTTCAATGTTTTGACATTTACTCTATCCTTAGTGCAGTCATGAAATAAAAAATGACAAAAGCTCTAGACAAAATACGAACACTGAAATTAAAATGAAAACATTAAAACAGAAGCTAATTCTAAATATTAATAAATACTAGAATAGTATATAATTAATACTAAAAAAACACATCTAGTTCATAAAAGCAAGAATAAGACCTATCCAGTACTGTTCAACTCAATCCCATTTCAGCAGATGACAGCTCACAAAGCTATCATATGACTTCAGAAGATGAAATTGGCTGCTTTTAGGGTGTTGTTTAATTTTTTTGACCATTCATTCAAACAGCACAGAAAGAAGCGACCTATACATTACAACAATTTTCATTTTGTGGGAACTATATTATTTAGAGAAGCTTCATATATTATAATATTTCATAAAGTAACATTTATGAAACATGCTCATACTATCAAAATGACCACAGAGCAATACAGAGGCAGTAAATGTTTATGTAAAGCACACAGACACTCAGGAAGTAAAACAACTACAGAGAGACCCCTTAAACACAGATTAGCCTATTACTTTATCACTGTTTTTACCTTTTAAAATTTGCATTGACAACACAGATACTAACCTGAGCTATCACAACATAAAAAGGGCATCACTGATTCTGCTATATAGTAAAGTCAGTATAAGCAATTTCTTACACTTCTAGCCTCAGTTTATTATTTTGAGTAAATATGTCTAGTTATGATAGAAGATTCAGTACAGTGGTGCTCCATGCATACAGCAGCTCATAAATGAGGTCATGCACCTGATTGTGAGGAAAGCCATTCAACCATCATCATTACGTAAGAGCTAGCCAGCACGCTATCCACACACTTATACTTACCATATTACAGATGGAGGCGATGTTTCTGACAGTCATTTAGTTTACAATGTGCCCCTCGTTGCCATCTTTATGAAATAAACATGATTGTAACAGCAGTACACTGACAGGCCAAGCTGCAATCCCAACCGAGGACAGCAATCAGTGACCATTCAATCCCCTCTGCTCATGCAAAGTGCAGACAAAGCGAGAGATAAACGTCTGCGGCTTTCATCTAGTTGTTTTCTTCATGGTCACTGCAACTAAGAATAAAAATACAGAATATATTTACTGTAAACATCTTTGCCAGTTGCACGGACTAAACGAAACATTCACATCCTGGATTAGCGGTCAAACCCCGCCCACTGGGACGCAATTGGTGCATTTGGTGTCTACGACATGAAACACTACTCGGTTGATTGACAGATTGAGTAACCAATGAATGTCGAAAACATGCGTTCGAACTTTCGTTGTGGCCAATAGAATTTGTAGATGCACAATTCACAACTCCACAGTACATTCAAAGCGCATAAATGAAGTTTGAGGACACTGCAACGCTAAATGACATATTCTATTTCAATAATATTTAAGTACTCTTGTGCATTCCATACATTTATGCATATAAATAAGGCCCCAGTAGTTTAAATGCGAAAGTATGAAAAGAGAATTTCTCGAGTAATAGTTTGTGAACATGGTGTTAGTGTAGTCTTTTTTTAAAACAGCGTCTCATATGTCCTGCTGATATTTTACCGCTAGACTGAGATTTGAGTTGAATCTTTTCCCAAAACTGTTGGAGTGATTTGTTCATAAATCGGACAGAATCGTCCGAGCGTTTGTAGGAGTCGTTTTTATTTTTGAATGAACTACTTGAAAGAGCCGATTCGCTGAAATGAACAGGAGGCGGTCCTTCTCCTTTAAATATCCCAGAATTCCTTGCACCGGTCACACGTGTTCATTGCTTCGTGCACAAAGATCACACACGATCGTTTGGAGACAACATGAGCGGACGCAGTATGGGCGTTGGTAAGTGTGTTTGTTCAGATATTTGTGCATTTGTTTAGTTTCTTATTTACTTGAAGCTATGCTTTGTTTAATACTTACACATAAGCAAAACATGTACACGTCGTGTCGCAAATAGTCAAGTTTAGTTTACCAGAACAGTTAACAGTGAGCTTTATAAGTAGAAAGGTAGTAAAATAACTATTTAGAGTAAAACAAAACATGCTCGATAAAGGTTTTGTACAGCTTGCTGCCAAGCCATGATCATAATTATGGAAGTAACGTAATTATTATATTTTAAGTTGTGACGGAAGGCCACGTGTGGCTCGAGAGCGCACGTGGTGAATGTAAGGCCTGTGTCTGCTGATGCTGATTGCATTTATTTTCTATAATAGATTGTCCATCAGAACCCCCTGACTGAAGAAACTTTACAGTTTCTACGATGTATTACCTATAAAGGTAAGGAAGCATTTATTAACTTATTTTAAGATCCTCATTCACTAACAATAGTGGTTGGAGAAATTGTCCTTACTCTATCTTGCTAAAAGGAAAGCAGTAAGATGTTTATATTTTGATAACATGTTTAATATTTTTTTGTATTTTTATTTTTTTTAGGCTCACATATTGGTCAGGCCCTGAGGCTACAGTTGAGCTGAAGAATCCTTCTCTAACTGTTAGTTGGTAAGTGATTTAATTACACTATTTTTCTAGTCAGCCCCTTTTATTGCACGTTCAAGTCCTATTATGTCTTGAATGATCGACATGGGGGGGCAGATGAAATCTCTCAAAAACCTGAAGTATTGGTTTAATAATCCTTGCTTCGGATCCTGTCGGGAGAAACAATTTTTGTAATTGTTAGCCTTGATATTTGGATTTAAGATGCTTGCTAATCAGTCTAAACTTGTATTTTGCAGCTAATGGCAGCGAATGTAAGAACTACAGTCATTAGGTGAGTAACTTGGTCATCAACACTTTCATGCCACCAGTCTGATCTAGTCATGTTCCCTCCTTTGCTTTGCCCACTGGAGGCTGTCGGTGTTTCTTGTGGCCATATTAGGGGGATAGAGTGAACTACTCTTGCTAAAACCTGGGTCAGAGATCACTTCTCTGTGCCTGGATCCTGTCGCAAGACACATGCATATATAAAATGAAATGCAGGCAGTGTTTAAGTAACATGTAACCTGATTTGTCTGCGTTTAAACTGAATTAAGGTTTTTCCTCTCTCTTGACAGATTCCCTTGATGGCTTCATTCTTCAGCAGTCATTCAACTGGAGTAGAGCTAATTTTATTGCCATTTTTGGAGAACATCTGAAATGAGTGTTGGCGTTTATTGTTAACCATGTGTTTATGTATTGCGTAAATGTTTTAGTTATGCATTAATTGTTACCAATAAAGAAAGATGCTCGGTGAATTTTTATTTTTTTTCTTCCTGTTAATATTGAGTCATGGATCATGATCCATGGAGGAAGGAAGTTACTTTCTTGGCCATGACTCCTCTGTATTTAGCATGGGTTCTGTGCATTTTATTTCCTTGGAGGAAACCCCTTCAGATTTTAACTATTTAGATTGACCAGTTTAAATTTTTGGAGGTTCAACTAAAGCTTTTGCTGTCATTCAAATGGGAGGTTGGTAAATCAAATGTCGAGTTGAATCACTCTCATGTAAGTCTAAGACAAAGTGGTTTATTAAGTTTCAGAATTTAAGGCATAAGATTCTAGTCAAATGTATTTAAAAATGATCTAGATTTTGTCCTATTGTTGGATGCAGTGGCTCTTACCTGGTTTTACTTCATAACCTGGATGTTACACTGTATATTGGTGATTCTGCATGTTAACAATTAAATTTTTAAAATTAATACTGATGAATTACATAAGCTCAACAATATAAAGAAATATCAACATGCTTGTTTTTTGGACTTGCTGAATTTTGAGTTCCGCAGTAATTGGCACCATACCAAGGTCCGTGGACTGCACAGTCCATATTTATCATAATTTCACCTGAATCTTAATTTAACCCACAGAGGATATTTGGAGGATGTTCTAACTTTTATATGATCATGTATTGCTGTTGTGCACCAAAAACATTAGCTGTATTTTTTCACATTCATTGTTTTTCCCTGCTATGGTTGATTATCAGAACTGACCCATGACCGATTTGAAATAGTGATATAAGTTTCAATGCAGATGTTACAATACCAGGACTTCTGAATTACAGCACCTGATAAGGGGTTAAGAACATTATCTAACAAACAGCTCCAGAGCTGCATAGCACAACCACACATGGAAAGCGCCTGTCGTTCTGTTGTACAACAGAGCTCTGACACATGGCCATATAGGTCTGTCCCAGGGGCGTCATGCACTTATTATTTTTGAGGGGGCACAGGTGGGTGGGAAGATAGGGGATGACACAGCAGTAGGCTTATGTTTTACTGAATTGTTTAGGATATTCAAAATATTCCCAGCAATTAAACTAAGTAAATGCATTTTGCACCTTTATATATCATGTTAGTTAATCTATAACAATTAGGCAAATTAGCCTAATGTTCTATTAGGGTCATTCTATGGAAATGTCATTTTTTTCTGTCCCTAGCCTTTACAGAAATATTACACTTGAAAAACACTTTAGAGTTACAATTTTAAAATGAAACAATCTGTTATTTGAACAATTACACCTTCTTGAGCCATCAATGTGGCAATATTTTTTTTATTAATTATATAGAATTCCAAGCACCACAAAACTGCTCGTCCCCACAGCCATGTACAGAGAAAAAGTGCTTTATTTTGAGATCCAAAACAGGTTTTTCTACCATTTAAAATACAATAATGTATTCATAACTATCAAATATATGATGTAAATGACATAAAAAACTAAATGGTGAATAAATATTATAAAATAATGAAAGTAGTGGTCCCCTGGTGTTGTGTCACTGGTTTTACGGTTTAACAAAAATAGTTTATTTTGAAATAAAAATCACACTGATGACATCACTTGACTTCCTTCTTCCTGAAGATCTATGAAGAAAGGCCCATGATAAGACCACTGTCTCTTTTCAGTGTTTATGTCATGATTTCATATGAAGCTTTTAGTTGAAAGTTGCTTTATTGTTAGGGAATTATAAAAAACTAGAATACAAATGGATTAAACTACTTAATTTAGTGAGTATACCATGATTGACAACATGTGGTTTGATACCTTGCAAAAGCCTTTTTTTTCATGAAAATTTGTGTTACTGTCACTTCCTTATGGGTAGATAAATGCACAAGAGATTTAATAATAATAACAAAGCTGTCATTTATGTATATTCATAAAGTCAAAAGGTAATCTAATAATGTGGTCTAAGTTTAAATGTTAGAAAAATAAATATATTTTAAGACATCTTTGCCACACCAACAGAGGACAATTCATTAGAACGACCCATTAACTACGCAGAAAATCTGACTTTTTACTTAAGTACCATATGGGTGTCATGCCTTAAAATATTTTATGACTGACTTTGTATTTAACATGAATTTAATAAAACGTTGTAAGTTACTAAGTATATCACTTTCATTGTTCAGAACACAGCAAAGGAAATTTACATTATCAAAGAACATTATCATTTAATTATCAAGACTTCAGTCTCAAAAACTCCTATTATAATCACTGAAGCTGTTTACACTATGAAATGAATCTCTTACTTACATCGTACACACTGTTGTTTCTGATAAGAGAATTCTCCAGAGAATTCAGTCAGCAGCGCGGGCCCTGAACAAAACACTGCTTTTCAGCGGTGACTCATCTGAACGCATCTGATTGGCCATTGCATTCATAAGATCAACAGAATCGTGTGTGATTGGTTATAATGCAGCGCTGTAAAAACGAATCTGTCTCTGGCTCAGCGCCAGCCAGCGAACTCAAATTAGAATATAGTAGCTGATTTGACACACTGAATGATCTAATCACGCCAGTGTGATTTTATCAAATATAAAAATATGATTCTGCTATTTTTTGTCTTTTGGAAGCTGCATTCAAAATCCACTTGGCTCAAAAATCTGAGGGGGCATGTGACCCCTTAGTTTCAATGGGCATGACGCCTCCTTTCAGCACAGTACCCTCCTCTTTTGTTTTAAAGCATTCTATTGGCTACAAATCAGTACAAAACAAATACATTAAATTTGCTTGTACAACTGTAAATATTTCACAATAGTACTGAAGACTTTGACAAGACAATGTATGTGCATGATTCATAAACCTCATTTCATTGCTGGGTGTTTTTTCATCTATGGCCATGTGCACTATTTAATTTGTAAACTTAAAATGTCAAACAGTGGGCATACATGCATTACAGGAGCTTTCTGTCACATGTCATTTTTTCCCCGTCAAATTCATTAAAATTCCAACCACAGTGCAATTTCCAGTGCAAAAGATACACTCAGCTACATACAGAAAACAAGAGGTTTGTCATGTTAGATAACATTATTCATGCTCTGTAAATTTGATTACAAAAGCAACATAATGCATTTATATGCATGCTTCATTTTGTGTTGACGCAAGTTTTCTATGACTGACGACACTGCCGAGAATGATATTAAGACAGAATGAACTGATGTCTGCATAACTGAATGAAACACTAGTTTGGTTATCTAACATGCGGGTGAAGTGCAATTTATGGGCACAGAGGTGATTAATGGCTCAATTACACTGACTGATTCTTTAGTTCAGACTGGTTCTTTTGCCATTTTTATGCATTATGAATTTCATTGTGATTGAAGGAACAGACAGGAGGAAGAGGAAATTACATTTCAAAAATTATGGTAATGGAGATGTTACTTCATTTTTAAAAGGGAGTGAACAATGACTTTTTTTTTCTTTGAGGAAACCACAGGTTTTGCCCAAAATGCATGAGCACAGCACCCAAACTCTTTAATATTCAGCATGCCTCTACACAGGAAGACAACTATTCTACTATTCATTCAAGGAACGATACTAGTGTTTTGAATTTCTTACCACAGTGGGCTAGTGATGGGCAGATGTAGCTAATGTTGGATGTTGCAGAATGTTCCAATGGTCTATTCAAGCGTTTCATGATTGATGGGTTTTCACTTATTGTGGTGTACTTGTGAATCACTTACAATAGACACATAAACAATTAAGATGTCTGGAAACACTGTGCCTCAGTACAAGTTGTTTTCAATTGGCTTGATTGAGTAATGGACCATAATTATGAACCATTGTGGATTTTGTTCTTCTAAACATTGTGAATGTAGCATTGCACTCTGAGCAAAGCATGTCACCATGTCATGAAATTTAAACCCAAACAAGAACATTGTGATCTATTTTTGGCTTGTGCCATGGATGGAGGGATTGAAGAGTTGGGCCAGGAATGCGATTGGATCTGAACAGAGTGCCAGCCGGCTGTCTTCCAGGTCCACGTCTGGTTACTTTGATGTGACCCAGATGTGAAATGTGGTTCAGGGTTAGACAGTACGGGCCACATTCAGGCAGAGCTACATGTTTTTTGGCAGAGAGAACTGTTCCTGAGGAAAGGGGTTTCAGGGCTGAACGACTTGGACATTTTTCCAAGGGGAATGACAAGATGTGTTTGGATAACACAGCAGTGAAAAACTACTACCCTTCATCAAGGGGTGTCACAGCAAGTATATTTATATACAGGCTTCTTTGTTTTGGATGCCCCAACATGAGATGTTGGTATGCTTGGTCATCGAGTTTCATCAGAAAGATAAATCAGAAAGCTAGACTGAACTAGCATAAACCAGCTTGAACCAGGCATCACATAAATAAACTCTCTCACTGTCTCTAATACAGAAATATACTTCCTCCTTTCCCGCTCGCTGTCCTTCAATCTGTCCCTTTGTGTTTCTCTCACACGAATGATGATCGCTTTCATCTAGTGCAACCCACAGTTTTACATATTCTGTCAAACGCACACACAAGCCCTTTGAAGTCTGCTGGTAAATAGAGAAAAAGCTTTTTGACCTTCTCCAGGTCACTGATGGAACAAAGAGCTGAATTATGTAGGATCCTTTTATATTTCTCAGGACAAAACAAAAATTCATCTCACTCAGTGGATCGCTGTCAGACATATACACACATTTCACTTCTTCTTGCTCTAGCAGAGGTATGGCTGTGGGCAGACAGGATATGTGTGTGGACAGATGCCATACTGTTCTTTAAATTGTCCTGTTTCTCTCTTTCAGACTGGTATGATCCAGGTTTCTTTGTCACATTTTGCATACTTCGGCAATACTAGTAGTGTAAGCAGTGTGAGCAGTAGGCTACACACTCGTAGGCCACAATACTGGCCTGAGAAAATATTATCTTCAGCAAGCATGAAAACAGGAAAACAAAGCCAAAACAAATCCTGGCAAGGACGTGTCCGGGAAAAATGGCACGTATGGACACCCTACTTTATCATATCCTCATAGAGTGATTTATGTTCATTTGCATGTACAAAATGCACAATAATCCCTCATGTGGATCTTGGTTTTAGCTTAAGCTAACATGCTTAAGGTAACACGACAACAAATAAGAGGATATGCATTTGATATGTAATTTCCCTTAACTGAAAAACAGTAAAAGTTACTTTGTAATAAAAAAAGCTCCAATCTTTAAAAATTCATAAACTAGATGGCAGACACAGTGTATTGCAGATCATTAGAGGGGCCTTAGATATTTAATTAATTCAATTATTTTAACTTTAACTGAAAAATGTAATAACATAAAATTAAGATTAATTCATATGTCTTCCCCCTTCATTTTTCTTATCAATAACTATTGTTTTTATTGAAAATAAATAATTCTTGAAAATTAAATCTGGATAAAAAAAAAATTAACCTGGGTTAGTGATTTACTCCAAATATTCTCCAAAATGGCGCTACGCTGACACAGAGGAGATGAATTATTGATTAAAGTTGTTTTTTCTTTGCATACAAAAAGTATTCTCGTAGCTTCATAACATTACGGTTGAACCACTGATGGCAGATGGACTTTTCTGAAGATGTTTTTTATACTTTTATGGACCTTGACAGTGTTAATTGCTTGTCAGTCAATGGGACAGTCACACCTCCCGGTTTTCATCTAAAATATCTTAAATTGTGTTCTGAAGACGAACGAAGCTTTTACGGGTTTGGAACAACATGGGGGTAAGTGATTAATGACAAAATTTTCATTTTGGGGTGGAGCTAACCCTTTAATTTCAACACTCAGTAAAAATGTTTTTAATGTAACAGCTTTGTCATAACTACAGCAGAAATACTATAGAGAACATATCCTAACCAATATAATAGTAGACGTTCAAACAACATGTTGGATGATAACCTTCAGAAACACTGGTATATAGTGCAAGTGCAGTGTATGTATATATGATGTACTATAAACAGTATTTCTGGCATATCTTTATATGGAAGTAATAGTATGGGCAGTATGTTATTCTGAATCAAGCCAGTGCATAATGTGTACTTAGGCCTACCAGGGTTCAAGTGACCAAGTCACTTAAAACTAAGGTGAACTAAACTTTATAAAACATAAAAAAATAAAAATAAAGATTTCCAGGGCTTTTATGTCATAAAAGAGCCAAAGCTGAGATGTTGAGATTTACTTTCAAGTGTCTGGCCTATAAAGTGAGAGTTACTGCCAGAACTAAAGGTCCAAAAAGCAGGGCATTAGTAAGTAATGTTGACAGACTCTGTGTATGCTGAGCATGTGGTTTTGATTTTATGTTCTGTACCTTCTCACAGACGCTGATTGTTCAAAAGGAGCAGAATGCAGGGAAAACCACATTTAGTCATAAGAAATTTGGGTTCGGCATGGGACATTGAGCACTCCAGCACTGTGGATTACCCATGAATACTCTTAGATTTACACATCCTTTTAACTGTTTAACTTGCTATTTACATTAAAACCTCCGATTCTGATTTAAATTGTTCATAGTTTCTGCTTTTGCCAAGTGTTGCGGTAGATTCAGGATTTGGTTGTTCAATCCATCTCACAGCTTGAACATAAACATGTCTGCCAGCCTTTCAGGAAATTAATGAGTTTCTTTATGTCATTATGTGTATTTAATGGGTCAGCACTGGCCTTCCGTATGGCCTTGGGTGAAATATTGCAGGTAACAGACAAAATTGCACACGTTTTTAAAATGAAATGATCTGAAACTACATTTGTTTTTGCAGTGAATTAACTGACTGTATAAAGACCAATAGAGTATAAACTTTGCAAGATGGCCTGCAGGTGCATGAAGAATCTGACCAACAATGGATATGTTTGTAGTAATGCAACACAATTCACACTCTTCACAGCAATGAAGCAATTTTTTTCAATGCTTAGGCAGAAATAGACAGATTTGTGCCTGTTTATTTTGTCCATGCCAACAGTTTAAACTCTTTAAGATTCACGAATCTGATCCTTTTTACGTACTCTGTATGAGTGTACAATATGACTCATATTTTTACATTTGAATACACTGCGTGATTAGATCTTCAGTGCGTCAATAACTACTAAATTCTAATTTGAGTTCGCTGGCTGGCGCTGATACAAGATCTTAGAATACAATGGCATCAGATGCGTTCAATGAGTCAGGCTAACGCGGTTGTTCAGCTCACTGTGATTCTTTCTCAAGAGGTAAGTAAGAGATTCTTCACAGTGAAACAGCTTCAGTAATTAAAGTCTTGATGAAATTATAATGTTCTTTGACCTTTGCTGTGTTCTGAACAATGCAAGTGATATAATTAGTAGCCTTTACAACATTTTATTAAATTCATGTTTACAAAGGCTGAGCAAACAGAGATGATTCATTTCTTAAAATATATTTATTTTTCTAACATTTAAACTTCGCACATTATTAGATTACTTTTTGACTTTATGTTACTTGAGGTGATTTAAAGTTTTGTTGTTGAAGTCAAACCACATGTTGTCACATGGTATACAATTTAAAAAGCAACTTTCAACTAAAAGATATGTAATTTACTGATATATTTGATAGTTATGAATACATTATTGTATTTTATTAGAAAAACCTGGACCCAAAATAAAGCCTTTTTCTCTGTAAACGAGCAGTGTAACCATTGCTCATGGGAAATATGAAATAAAATGATACTACAATAAAGGTTGAGCTGTGCTATGAAAGCTAATTAGTTTCAGATTATCTTGATGTATTCACTAAGGAAATATTCAATGTGTTTATTGAAATGGAGACAAAAGGTGAGAGGCAAAGTATGCAATAACAAATCAAAACAATAAAATGTGAGATGTTGCAAAGGGAGGCATGAAAAATGAGGAGGGGTGATGCATGTCAAAGCCAGCGAAGCTGTGAGGTGTGTGTGTATTTCAACCAGAAGATAAAGTGTTTCCAAAGATCCATCTGCAATCCATCTGAACATGCCCTGCTGTGTCTTACTTTATAAACACACAGCGTATTTGTGTATGCATGAGTTCATGACCGCTGTGACACCCCTCAGCCATAAAACTAACAGAACTAAAAGAAAGTAAAAGAGATTCTAATTCGGGTGTAATTTTAGAAACATTTAACAGTGTTATTCAAATTTATTCATGCATGTGCCTGTAGGTTGACACAATGTACCTGTACAATGTCAGTTATTAAACAACTGCATTATGTATTACATGTCACACCAGACATGCATTTTTGTCACAGAATATCCTGTTATACCTGGAAATGTCACATTGCAGTGGTGTTGCAAATGTCGTTTCATGTTGTTTTTAAGTGCTTGGGTGAATTATGTTCAATAAAAGAAAGAGAAAATAGGATCAAGGATACAGAAGAGTGTGTGATTCCCATTGAGCACCTGCAATGTGACATATTAAGATTCAGTCTCCCTGAGAGTCAGAGTTGGCTGCCATAGCAACAGTGTAACAAAGGGTTGAGTGTGTGCAGGGGCGCAGGAGTTCACCCTGACCCTTTCACACGAGAGTGTCACCGTGTGTGTGTGTGTGTGTGTGTGTGTGTGTGTGCAGGTGCTGATAGAGGAAGTGGCAAAGGCCGGATCTGAGTTCATGAGTTCAATTAAAGTGTTAAAAATAAAGCTGATGCACGCTTTCCAGTGCTTTGCCTGAATGGATAAAGACCAATGTAATTCTAGTTTTGTAAGCCTGCATTTTTACTTTTTGTTTCAGTAACATAGAAACAAAAAACAGAGAGACAGTTCTCTACTGATTATGGTTAAATAAAAAAAAAAATAATATGGGATGCATTGCACATTTTAGCTTGAACCCCTGTTGGGGGGAAATAAATTCTGTATTGCAGGTGACTGGAGCAGCCTTCTAAACAAGCTTAAAGGGATAGTTCAACCAAAAACGAAATCTTGACATTATTTATTATCTCTCAAACCTGATTTTCTTCTGTGAAACATAAAAGATATGAGAAATATGAGTTGATTTCAGAAATGAGAAGATATGAGATTAGAGAAGAGTCTCAGTTTTTTCCCTCCATCTTTCTCTATGACCATTTGACCTGCAAAATTTCCTTCACTGAAAAAAAAAGTTTTTGTAAATTTCAGTGGTATAACATTAAGTAAAATCTATTTAAATTAGTAACACACTGAGTGAATAAATTAAACTTATTAAAAATATTAAACATTTAAAAAATGTTTACTACATATTAAAAATATATAGAAATGTTGAAAAAAATGCATACCCTTCACGGACATTATGAACCTCAACCTCAGGAATGAACATATGACATCACAAAATAATTAGTTTAGTGAGCTACCAAATGTGACAACAAATAAACTAAAATTTTAAAAGCCTGCAAAATTATAAATTGTTCTGCCCCAGTGCATGCTGGGAATAACAGTATCATAATGTAGGTTTTTAAACTTTTTACCACTTTGGGATAAATATTTGAAGTACATGCAACAACAAAAAAAATATATATATAGCCTAATATATATATATATACTATATATATATATAAGTACTTACAAATGTTGTACGTGAACTTTTGAACTCACTAAATCAATGTAGAAAATATATTTTCAGCTGTATTTACCACAACCAGCTGGTTGACCAGCATTTTTTTACTTGGTCATCAGAACGACTAGGTTCAGTCTTCTCAGACTCTCTTCTCAGTCTTATTGGCCACCATCGGTGCTTATTCATGCTGGTGTTTACGTCTCACAATTTCAATTCAGTGATTCATCATTTATACCTCACAAATGCAGACTCATGTCCTACTTTCACCTGTCAAACACTTGAACAATGAAAGAACTCTGTCTGCATTACAGTATTTCCACTGAAATACATTAATGTCACATTTATGTTTTTGCTTGAAAGCCATCTTTGATTGCATTTTGGACATGGTAGCTGGTTACAAAAGCTTAAGGGATAGTTCACTTTGAAATTAAAATTTGGTATCTATCAGCTTACCCCAAGGGCATCCAAGATGTAGGTGTCTTTTTTTCTTCAGTAGATCCAATTGATGTTTTTAGGTCAAACCGTTCTAGCTGTCAGTCTATAATGGCAGGTATAGGTCACTGTCCTATAAGAGGGAAAAAGAACTTATATTTCCCC
The DNA here is from genome assembly GCA_027422415.1 of Schizothorax lantsangensis. NCBI lineage: Eukaryota > Metazoa > Chordata > Actinopteri > Cypriniformes > Cyprinidae > Schizothorax > Schizothorax lantsangensis. Next base: position 17,289,313 of record CM049855.1, read on the forward strand.
ATCGTAACTACACATTGATGGCCTAAGACACGAAACGAGCGGTTTGTGTGAGAAAACGAACAGTATTTATATCGTTTTTTACCTCTTGTACACAACCATGTCCAAGTTATCTGAGTGCGCACACGCATCCGGTGCACCTACATCTTGGATGCCCTTGGGGTAAGCTGATAGATACCAAATTTTAATTTCAAAGTGAACTATCCCTTTAAGGTGGTCAAGCTGGTCCTGTGCTCCACTTGACTGCCTCTCCTCCCTTATATTGGTACTTCACTACTCATTCTTGATTAGCACCTACTACATGTGCTTTTCATAAGACACTTAGTGACTATGATTTTGGCCTAATTTCTCTCCAAATCATCTGCTCTTGTTCTCTCTCTCTCCTCATTTCTGGCTGCCCCACTTCCTGCAAGCACACTAGCTAATTGTACTATCATTTGTTGAACTTAAATCATTCTAGCGTTATTGAATGCACAGTTGTGAGGTCAAGTGTTCTGTCAATCTGTCTGCTTGTCCCACTTTCTGTTGGTTTCTCATTCACTGCAAAGGCTGCTGTTCTGATCAGCTGTTTCCTTTTCCTCTCAGTGTCCTCCTCTGATGTTTCAGAATGAGTAACCCTGTAACAGGAACGTACAGTCTGGCTTTAGTTCCTGGACTATACACAGCTGAATTGATAAAAGAGACCAATTTTGATTCCTCACACCGCTAGAAAATGACAAGCAGTGGCTTTAGCAGCAGTCTTGAGCTTCTCTGCGATGTACATCGGATCATATTCTGTCCTCTCACAGCACTGATGTGGTTTAAGCAGTACACCATGTTTTAACAGAGACACATGATTCAGTTACTCATTATGTACTTTAATTATGGTTTTGCTTTTGGAAAATGCACCCCTGGATGATGGGAGAAGTGTGCATATAAGGAATTCCGTCTTTTATGACGTCATACTTTCAATTATGACATGTATGAATACATACTCAAAAAAAAAAAAACTTTCCGAAACTTATACGAACCCTGACGGAGTGTCTTTTGTATACTCCATCCAGAAATATTCTGCGATGTACATCGGATCATATTCTGTCCTCTCAAGCACTGATGTGGTTTAATCGTGTTTTTTTGTTTTTGTTTTGGGGAGTACACCATGGGGGGGGGGGTCATGTTTAGCATGAGAATCCAACTCCTTAGCAGTGTAAATAAGTCAGAATGCATGAAATAGCATTTGGCATCCCCTTTAATGTGTGCCAGTTCACTAGAGTGAATTAAATGTTCCGTCTTTTAATCATTTCATACTTTCAATTATGACATACTCAAAAAAAAAAAAAACCTTTCCGGAAACTTCCAGTGCTACATATGAATGACTTTAGAATGAACTAATTCACATTTTCCTGCAACTTATGAGAAATTCTAGGTGGATTTGCTATTTTGACTTTCCAACAGTAAATTTGAGAGAGAGTTTAGGAATTCATTAAATTCATTCAAAGGAATCAGATTTTCCAATGCTAAATATGAAAGTGTTTAACCAATTGAATAGAATGATTCAGCCAAAGCTTGACCCTTTGGTCAGAGGAAAAACTGTTTGGTTAGGTGTTTGAAGAGATGTCAGTTCAATTTTTCTATTGCAGGAAGACCCCAGAGGGACACCAAAAATGTACCCATAATCCCCTCAGTCTTTAAGAACCGGAGACCACCAGTTATTGGCAATGCAAGCAGCCTATTATTTTAGTGAAGATGACATATATACATTTTTGGCAAATCAAAATCCTAGTGGCCAGTAATGATAAAATTATTAATACATAACCACTCACAATTGCTTTTTCAGTTCAACGCTGAATTTACTGCCTTGAAACACTGTGCAGTTGTAGTTATGATGATAAAGATAGATGCTGTGGCCATGCATCATTTAAGTCAAGTGACGTTACTGCAGGGTCCCTGTGCAAGGAGGTGTGTTTGTAAGGGTTTCACGCACGGCACAGTCTAACACGACTCTGTTATTCAGCTACGCGCAGCGCACTTCCGATGACACACACACGCAAACTCCCATTCAGAGTGACCTTGGCAAACCAGCCAGACATACACACATTTCAGGCATCTCATCGACGTCAATGCCACCCTCATGCTGAAAAGAAGAAGAAGATTTGTGAATGCGGGTTGGTTATATTTGAATGATACAAAATGCCTAATGCGTGTTTTCCAACTAAATGACGACTTAAAGTAGTATCAAAGCTGCTTATTGTACAAAACGGAATGATTTTGTATCATCTGCCAAATTTTACATTAATTTGATTCTGCACAACAAAGAAGTATATATATCATTCAAATACTGTGCTGTATGGACAGATTGTGCTGTGATTGTTTTCATGCATGAGTCTGTCTATATGAGTCTCTATGAACACTGGGTGCGAGAAAGTGAGTTACATTTCACTAACATTTTTTTGTCTGTCTAGTCCACATGTGTAGAAGACGTTAAGTGTGAGTGCAGTGGTCTTAGACATACTGTAAATGATATTGTCTGGTCTGAATGCTTACATAATCTTGAGTCATCCATGACGTCTACTGAGTCTCCTCCATTAGCACACTCTACACATGCTTCTTAACATCTGCAATAAAGAGTACAATAGAGGACATAGGGTTCAAGTAATGGATTTTATCCATTCAGTGTCCATCAGTATTGTGTACAAATCAGTTAAATCTGCAAGCAACAAGTAGTTTGATCCAAACAACGGCTCAGCATGAACCTAACTACCAGTGTTATTTCTGAAGAACTGCACTGAAGAGACCAGGCTGCTAGATTTTTTTTTACCTCAGTCTATTATAAAATCCAACAAACAATGGCAAGAATTAGGTGCTTGAGGAAACAGTCTAACAGCAACATTTTGACAAAATGTTTCTTGGAAAAGTAAATTTGCACAAAAACAACTTAACTGCAGAATTCTTCTGAGCACTAAAATCAGTTACCAGCCAATATACCCCCGGTTTCACAGACAAGGCTTAAGCCTGGTCCTTGACTGAAATGTAAATCTGAGCTGTTTCAACAGAAAGAAACTTACACTAACTGATCTTACAACATGTCAGTGCCTTTGTTTTATCTTAAGATGCACACCAGTAATGCTTTTTTTCTAAGGCATGTTTATAAAAATTACTTAAATGTCCTAATTAAACTATGACCTAATCCTGGTTTAGGCTAAGCCCTGTCTATGAAACCGGGCCATAGTTTTGTTTATAGTTTATAGTGTTGTGCTGCTTAATATTTTATGATATATAATGTTATTAATTTAACTTGAAATATAAAGATTTTGTAACATAACATAGTCTTTACTGTCACTTCTGATTAATTTAAAGCATCCTGACTGAACAAAAGTAGGCTATTATTTTTTTTAAATGTACATGTTTGTAGTATATATGTATGTAATTATTTACATACTACATACATCCTCCCATGTTCAGGCTCCTCACCACTGCTGTAATTCACATGGTGTTTCCCAGCATGACTTGCTCAGACCACCTGCATCTCTGAACCTTTACCACCCACTGCAGGGCCCCTCCTTTTCTTTTCCTGGAAAGTAACGAAGGAAACTATTTTTGTTCCCCATTCTACCCAATGGCACTTTTCTTACCTTATGTTTCCTTATTTAAAAAAAAAGCTTCTCTGAGGTGTGTCACCACATCCCACTGTATCTGCCGGCAGACCTTGCCACCCACATAGAAACTGCACTGTTAAAGAGAAAGAATTAGACAGTTCATCTTAGAAGGCTCGACAAGTGCAAGTGACCTGTGCGGAGAGAGATGTGGAAAAACACACTCGGTGGGGTTTAATTTGCCTCAGTAGCTGAGGAGAAAACAAAAAGACCCATGGGGAGCAGCTAGGATGTGCCCTGCAATTAAGCAACATGAAGAAGACAGACTGTTATAATGGAAACCCTCCGACACTCAATGTGCCATTAGGTGCTTATAGCTGTAGGCCCCTTTCTGTTACCACAGCCTATTCTGTGTGAATGAGGACATTTGAAGCATGGCTGGGATTTCACAAATACCAGTAACCACTGCAATCACTATAAGAGCGAAGAGAAACTATTTTGTTTGTGATTTACCTTAAATGCGATCACCTAATTTGATAAGACTCAAAAACAATTTATTGTTGATTAAAAAACATAATGCCATTGGTGTATTACTCTATCTGCCTGTTTCTATAGCAAGATGATGACTTGAACATCTAAAAAGGAACAATAATCGTACCAGTTGCATGTTATACACAGACGCAATGCAGCTCGCTTGTATCAAAGAAGACTTGCATTGTGAATATATATTTAACTTATTATTTTCCAAAACTGATGTATACCATGCCTCATGTGGTTTTTCTTTCAGTCGTTGGTTAAGAATAGCTGTAAATGTTCTTATATCACCTACACTTTGAGCCTCCCAGGCACTAGAAAAACCATAAAAGTACAGCAGAACTCTAAAACAAGTAACCCATGTTTTTCTACCTACTTCATCTAATTGAAAAAGCATGTTATAACATTTTCTTGGATAACGATGATTAGACATAGACACTAGTTTTATCCAATACATGATACAGCTTTTCATAAAAGAAGTGTACTATACAAATCTACCCAAATCACCCAAGACAGCTACATTGCTCACACTTGTACTGATACACAGGAGTTTTTTACAAAAAGATACCTGAACATTTTCAATACACTCCACTGGTTCAAAACCCCATATCTCAGATCCATAATAAAGTATAGGTGCAACCATGCGATCAAACAAATACAAAGATTGATTGCAGCTAATTTTATGTTTACGAACGAACCTTAGCAAGAAAAGCATTGCTTTCTTGCCTTGGCTTGCTAAAAGTTGTCGGGTTTTCCACCATGACAATTTTGGTGTAACCACATACCCAGATATTTGTAACAATTAACCACTTCAATCTGTTCACCATATATACATATAGTTTACTTCAGTTTTAGTTTTAGTTATTTTAGTACATCAAGTTAAATGTAGCTGAAATAATAAAACAATTTATCATAATTTAATTTTGTTTTGTGTTAGTTAATGTTTATTCAAAGCAATACAATTTTTTTAATTGATTTAATTATATGTATAATATATAATAATAATTATACATAGTCCCATTGGATCTCAGTCTATGAGCCTTTGAGTAATCTTTCACAATAAAAACACACAATACATACAGTTCTTCCTGTATTTTTCATCTAGAAAAGTTCATTTTGTCCCCAACAAGGAAAACTAAATAAATCAAGAGAACAACCAATGTTCCAGAGGCGACACAGTTCACTGCACTTTTTGACTGTTCACATCTGTTTAACAAAAAGGACACACCGAAGGATATCAATCCTCAGAAAGCCTGTGAAAGCCCATTTGTGACAAATGAATCATACATATGCATGATCACGGCAGACATTTTAGCGAACGTTTCTTTTTTGTGTGTGGTTGTAACATACTGTGCCAAGGTTGATTTGTGTCTGGCAGTGAGAGGAGGACTCCTGAGTCTCTGCGGTGTCTCTGTGCTGTCTTTCATGTCTCTGACAAATGGCTTTCCTCTAGACACTCTCTCATGCATACAGCAGACAGTAATGAGTATTATGCTCATGTACTCCAACACAAAACCACAAACCTCACAAACAAAGCCAGTCATGAGGAAGCATGGAAAAACACTTAATACACAGACATAACACAAGAATAACATGCGATTAGTTACACCTAGTCTGTTAGCTGTGCTGCAGGTTGATGTGTTGGGACTAATATGTTTTACCGTTTTGATGGTGAATTTGTATGTATTCGTAATAACTCATTAAAGGTTTTGACATGAAATAAATTTATGCAAAATAATTCCTAAATCTTGTTAAACCATTTTTCTCATGGGATACATGAAGCTCATAAGAATTGTTTACCTTACCCAGAGGCACATATCACACAAACATAAATGCACAGTGGATAGAAAGCATTTTTTCATGCTGCCTCTATAATTTTATTCCTCCTTCAGCATCACTCCATCCTTCCCTCGTCTCATTCCCTCTTGTTTATGACTCTCCTCATGTCCGTCTCACTCTATCTCATCTGTAACCCACAAACCTCTACAATTAAAGCCTCCTGCTCCGTCCCATCTCTCTAACTCTCTGTCTCTCGGCAGCCGGAGCAGTAAAAGCTGGCTAGACGATCATCTCCTGAGGGCTGAAGCAAATGACAAGGGAGTCTGACACAGACCATCACTCAGAAACCGAGCAGGCTGTTTTATGTGTCAAAATGTGTAGCAGATCCATTTTTGTCATTTACAGGAAGAAGCAACTGAAGAAAGATTAAAACATAAAGTGTGTAAAGAGTGTGTGATCATAAGATCATGTGTGAATGTTAAGCCCATTGGCACAACCTGCTGTCTCTGATCATATCTTAATGTGTGTCATACAGATAACCTCTGACCGATCCACACAACACTATCATGAATTATCAAAACAGAGCTCTTAGAGTGAAAGTACTTGATGCATATCATGATTTTTGAGCACGTATAATACCTTAAAGGGAAATATCTGTAATTATTTATTTACTAACCCTCGTGTCATTCCAGGTTTCTGTGAAAAATAGAAATTTCAGTCATTATGAGTGAGTCTTATATTTTCAATTTATCGGTTGATCTGATTCACAAAACAAGTCTGAAATGGTAAATCTGTCTTATATTGAATCGGTTAGGGTTCGAATTGATGACAGCTCACAGTGTAGGGGAAGATTATCACTGAAAAAACTTACATTTCATTCAGTTTCTCATATAGAAGACATGGAATATAATGCATGAGTTGTACGGAACACTTAGATGATTAAAATTTTAAAGCTTTAGTCCCCATTCATGATTAATGCATAAAAATTGTGCAGCATAGCAAGACATCAGGGGAAATAAATGATGACAGGATTGTTATTTTTGGGTGAACTATACCTTTAAATATGTGATTACATAAACAGAAAATGTCTCTATGCTTCATGTTTTTGTGACAGAAGTCACAAAGGTAGCCTATAAATGATAATAAATTCATACTTTTATTTATTAAGTTAATTTAAATGGATCAAAAGTGTCAGTGAAGACATTTATAATGCTACACAAGATTTCCATTTCAATTAAATGCTGTTTTTTTTAATTATATTCTATTCATCAAAAAATCCTAGTAAAAATGTATCAAAGTTTCTACAGGTGCATCTCAATAAATTAGAATGTCGTGGAAAAGTTCATTTATTTCAGTAATTCAACTCAAATTGTGAAACTCGTGTATTAAATAAATTCAATGCACACAGACTGAAGTAGTTTAAGTCTTTGGTTCTTTTAATTGTGATGATTTAGGCTCACATTTAACAAAAACCCACCAATTCACTATCTCAACAAATTAGAATACTTCATAAGACCAATAAAAAAAACATTTTTAGTGAATTGTTGGCCTTCTGGAAAGTATGTTAATTTACTGTATATGTACTCAATACTTGGTAGGGGCTCCTTTTGCTTTAATTACTGCCTCAATTCGGCGTGGCATGGAGGTGATCAGTTTGTGGCACTGCTGAGGTGGTATGGAAGCCCAGGTTTCTTTGACAGTGGCCTTCAGCTCATCTGCATTGTTGGGTCTGGTGTCTCTCATCTTCCTCTTGACAATACCCCATAGATTCTCTATGGGGTTCAGGTCAGGCGAGTTTGCTGGCCAATCAAGCACAGTAACACCATGGTCATTGAACCAGCTTTTGGTACCTTTGGCAGTGTGGGCAGGTGCCAAGTCCTGCTGGAAAATGAAATCAGCATCTCCATAAAGCTTGTCAGCAGAAGGAAGCATGGAAGTGCTCTAAAATGTCCTGGTAGATGGCTGTGTTGAATGTGGACTTCAGAAAACACAGTGGACCAACACCAGCAGATGACATGGCAGCCCAAATCATCACTGACTGTGGAAACTTCACACTGGACTTCAAGCAACAAGGAATCTGTGCCTCTCCACTCTTCCTCCAGACTCTGGGACCTTGTTTCCAAATGAAATGCAAAATTTACTTTCATCTGAAAAGAGGACTTTGGACCACTGAGCAACAGTCCAGTTATTTTTCTCCACAGCCCAGGTAAGATGCTTCTGACGTTGTCTCTGGTTCAGAAGTGGCTTGGTAGCCCTTTTCCTGAAGACGGCTGAGCGTGGTGACTCTTGATGCACTGACTCCAGCTTCAGTCCACTCCTTGTGAAGCTCTCACTAGTGTTTGAATCAGCTTTGCTTGACAGTATTCTCAAGCTTGCAGTCATCCCTGTTGCGTGTGCACCTTTTCCTACCCAAATTCTTCCTTCCAGTCAACTTTGCATTCAATATGCTTTGATACAGCACTCTGTAAACAGCCACATCTTTCAGTAATGACCCTCTGTGACTTACCCTCTTTCTGGAGGGTGTCAATGTTCATCTTCTGGATCATTGCCAAGTCAGCAGTCTTCTCCATTATTGTGGTTTCAAAGAACAAGAGATACCCAGAATTTATACTGTATGGATGGTCATTAATTGAAACTCAAATGTAAATATTCTAATATTTTGAGATACTGATTTTTGACTTTCATGAGCTGTAAGCTCTAATCATCAAAATTAAAACAAAAAAAACTTTTGAAATGTCTTACTTTACATGCAATGAATCTAAAATATATGAAAGTTTCACTTTTTGAAATAACTTACAAGAAAAAATGAACTTTTTCTCGACATTCTAATTTATTGAGATGCACCTGTATAGAAATATTTAGTAACATTGTTTTCAACTGTTTTTGAGCACCAAATCAGCATGTTAGAATGATTTCTGAAGGATCATGTGACACTGAACACTGGTTTCTAAGAATTCAGATTCGCCATCACAGGAATAAATTATGTTTTACAATATAATAAAACATATAAGATTTATTTTAAAATGTAATAATATGTCACAACATTACTGTTTTTACTGTATTTCTGATCATACAAATGCATCTTTGGTGAGCATAAGAGACTTTCAAAATCTTATACCGACACCAAACTTTTGAACAGTGTACTTTATGGATGATTGTTGATATATTATCCTTTGCAGGCATCTCAGTCAAGCAGCATAGAGAACTGTTCTTTTGTCTTTATGAATGTGTCTGATTGAGGAGCTAATCATTACATTTTGAAGGGCTGTATAGCTTCTTAACACTAAAAAAGGAAACACTATGACTATAAAAGAAAGATGTGCCTGCATGAATGTATATACTGTTCAAGAGGTAATCAAGAAAGAGCAAACAAGTTTGTAAACAAAAATAGTGGAGATTACTGGCAAGTGTGTTTGATTAATGCTTGTTTATTCTGACTTAATGCAGAATTTCCACTGAGCAATTATAACTCTTTCCGGAATTTATGAGTCTCTAAGGGATGAGTGTGTAATTCCCATGTACTGTAAAAGCACATTTTGTCATCATTTTCTTGGGAAATATGTTTTATCCACTAGCCTCTCACATATCAGAGCAAAAGCTCGTAGTGGAAGCAAACAGGATAATCCTAGTGTTTAACATGTCAGTCTTTCCCTCCCACAATACATGCAATTATGCATGGAAATAATGACAATGCACCACAGATTAAGGATATTGCCCCTTTTAATATGTTGATATCAATCAGGCACACTTTTAAAGGATTAATTCTGTCGTCATTTACTCAACCCTTACGTCGTTACAAATCTGTATGACTTTTTTTTCTTCTGTGAAATATACAAGAAGATATTTGGAAGACTGTGCTCATTGCTCTTATACAATGAATAGGGAAAATTCAAGCCTCAAAAAGGACCAAAAAACCCGCCTCTAATATTATGATGCACTTAAGGACCACCTACTTAAGCATTTATGTATTTTCATGTACATACAAAAAGGTTCATACACTATAAGAAAAAAAAGAGAGTAAAATTTACTGGTAATTTTCTGCCAGTTTACAGACCTTTCTTTTAATCCAAAAACAAAACATAATGCAATGCAATATTCTATATAAAACACCTGTGAAAAATCTATATGGAAAATTTATGTAACGCAATACATTGAGACCAATTTTTATGGACTTTTTTTGTAACAGTGTACAATGGAAAATAAAATATTACAGATAAAATATTATCTGGAATTTAAAAATAATCATTCTAACACTCTTTTGTTTAATATTAAATTTGTAAAATAAGTAATGTTAAATGCAACCTGAGGAGAAACATAAACCTACGGCTGACATAAAGTAATTCTGATTATTCTTATGCTTTTTGACCAGTTTTTAGAAAGCAGAATGAAACAACAATAATGTCAATTTCTGTAAATCTAAACATCTTATTTTATTATTTTCTTTATACACAATTTTTCTCAGAACTTTTTCATAGACTCCCTTGCAGCCTCTGGACCCCAGTTTGAAAAGCTCTGATCTATATGACTATAGTCTATATGCCTTATAAAGTAATGTGACAGCTTTATTTGAGGAAAAGTCTTTGAGGGTACTTTTATGGCAAATATTTTCTTTTTTTGCAGCTTGAAAACTCTCCAGTCCCCATTCATTTTAAACGCATGAAAAAGAGCCACCAGCACATTCGTCAAAATTTCTCATAGCATTTTATGAAGGAAAGTTTAGAACAACATGAGGGCAAGTAAGTCAATTACGACCTCTCACAAACACATAAAAGTGTACAAACAAATACGTAAACATCCTAACACTGAGCACACACTATCTCATGAAGTGTGCCACGTCTTTCTGCTATGGTGGGACAGATGCTATAAGACGGTTAGTGCTATTAGCCCAATCCATCTTATGCTTGAGCTCTGTTCAGGTATGTGAGTGCAGTACTGCCCCGCTGAGCTCCCAGGACACAATACTGTACAAGCCTGGGGCACATTCCTCTCTCTCTCTCTCTGTGTGTGTGTGTGTTTTGTGGCCCATTGTGATTCAACCACCAACATGAGCACCCCCACCCACCCCGCTTTACTCTCCTCAAATCCTCAGCCTGCTGCAGTGTGTTGACATGCAGACAAATGCAAATAGAGTAAACATGTTTGAGTGTTTACATCTCAATGAGAAAAAACAATCTCTCATCCTTTGTCAGAACAGAGGGGAGGAAAAGAAGCAGGCAAAATAATTTCCAGTAGCTGTTGAGATGCTAACGGTCCTGTGAGTGAGATAAACAGCGTGGAAGAATAGAGTTATCAATGGATCTTAGCATTCATAGGAAGTTTTGTGGGAAAAGTAGTTCAGTAGCATGACAAAATGTTTGTTCTGACAGTGATCCCTTATCAAGAACAAAAACAACTAAAACAACAGCATCTGCAGCTCTATGGGTAGCTCTGATGTGCTTAAAATGAATTGTGAATGTAATGATATGCTAACATGTAAAAAAAAAAACAATTGATATAATATTTAAAACTCTGTTTGGCTATTTTGAGATAAAATAATGATGACTAAACATAATTAGCTGAAATAGCTAAATGTGGAAACCTTATGAATTATATTAGATTTAACTTATATTAATAATTAAAAAATGCTAAATGTGGGCGCTGAGTTTGTGGCAACTCTCAGACACTTTAAACAAGCAGGTTCAAATTAACCAATGTAGCTAATGTACTTATGGTCTATTACTCAATACTTGATCGTATCTATTGTGAACAGATTGGACCCCTCAGAGAGGTTAGGCTATCAGACGGAGAGGAGCCCTCTCCGTGGATCACAATGAAAAGTTTGGAGCTCCTGTGAGCATGTGCTATTGACAGGCCTCTGCTGGATAGCTAAGTTAGTCCATAGTAGCATATGCTGCATTCAGTGCCTCCCAGAAAGACCCTGCTTACAGGAAATCATAATTGTGACGTGTGTTTAAGTGTCTTTAGTTGGAATGAATGAACTCGCTGAACCATTTTTGTATTTCTTTCTCTCTCGTCTTCACTTCTCGGCAGACTTTTAGTGCTAATGCAACATAATGAAGAGCAAAGTAAGCTCATTAGGTGAGTAATTGATGTTCTGTCTGTGTATTTTATCATTCTCCTGCTGCTACTGGGAAATGCTCAAAGGTAGTGTTTCTTCATCAACATGTGCACACAACATTCACAATACAATTTTTTTCATATTTGTTTTTTAATTAACATGCCCCCAACTCAGTCAGTCAGTATGATCATTCCAACATGACTTGAACACACTAATAGAACAGAATTAAAACTAAATTTAAACTTTAATGAATACATTTAAAGGGATAATTTACAAAAAAAGATACAATTATGCCATTGTAATTCATTAACTATATGAATATAAATTCATACTGTACTACCTTTCAGAAGTTTGGTAAGATTTTTTTTTTTTTTACTGTTGTTGAAGGAAATTACTTATGCTCAACAAAGCTGCATTTATTTAATAAAAATACAGTAAAACAGTAATATTGTCAAATATTATTATAAATAAGTATTTTCTTTGGAACATATTTTAAAATGCAGTTCATTCCTGTGATGCAAAGCTGAATTTTCAGCATCTTCAGTGTCACATGATCCTTCAGAAATCCTTCTGAAATGCTGATTGCAACATTTCGTTGAAAACAGTTTTGCTGCTTAATATATTTTTGTGGAAACCATGACATTCTTCTATGATGAATAGAAAGTTCAAAAGAACAGCATTTAATTGAAATAAATATATTTTGCAAGATTATAAATGTCTTTACTACCACTATTTACTCAATTGATTTTGTCCTCGCTTAAAAGTATTAATTTCTTTCTGAAAAACAAACTTTAACATTTTTTACTATTTCAGACTTTTTCATGGTATACTGTATGTCGCTTTAGATGTGCGCCGCCTTTGCAGTAAAGATGGCTTTACTTTGCTTAATGCATTAGCACTTGAATCAGACAGTGGCATACATCTTGATTTATCTATTAAAAGCAGACACACATGAAGTGTGTAGGTAATTGTGTTAATGTGAGGGAGAGTGTGCACACATCACCAGCATTAGACCCAGGCAGGTCCATGATCCATCTAAATCAGTCCATTTACTTTCTGAAGAGGACGCCGAATACTTTCAACACTTCAAACACTTAACCTACATGCAGTACTGCTAAAGCTCTCTATCTCTGTACCATTCACTTCACATTCTGAGTGGTATCTCTAATACCTGTCTGCTCAATCCTCCCCTGCCTCACTGATTGCCCCCCTATGGGGAGGCTGTATTCCCTCACTACTGACCCGCCCCTCACCAGCTGTTATTACCCCTGTGTGAGAGACACCTCCCTGCTCATCTCCTGTCAGCCCGCGCTCTCCTGATGTGGATTCTTCATGTCAAGTGTCTGCTACCTTTTCTTTATATCCGTCTGTTCCATCAGAATGACAGAGAGAAAACGTCTGCAGAATTCTTCAAGGAAGAGAATAAAAGTACAAAACAGTGAATCAGCCTTGACAGTTTTATGTCTGACTTCAGCGGCACAAAAAAGGACATCTGGTATTAAATAACCAGCAACACAGCTGTTTTCATATTAAATAATCCCTACTAATATATATAAAAAGATAATTAATCTAATCTCTAGGTTCTAGAAACCATTCAGTCTGTTTACATAAAATTCAAAGGTATAAATGTCTTGATTACGTACACTAGTACTCCAATTTTTGGGGTCAGCAAGATGCTTTTTTATTTTTTAAGAATTAATAATTTTATTCATCATGGACACATTATATTAATCAAAAGTGACAGTTAGCACATTTATAATGTTATAAAAGTCATTTTCAAATAAATGCTGACCTTCTGAACTTTCTATTCATTAAAGAATCCAGATTTTTTTTTTCATGTATCACGTTTTACACAGAAATATCAAGTAGCGCAGCTGTTTTCAACATTGAGAATAATAAAATGTTCTTTAGCATCAAATCAGCATATTGGAATGATTTCTGAAGGATCATGTGACACTGAGGACTGGGGTAATGATGCTGAAAATTCAAATGCCATCACAGGAATAAATTACTAAATATATTAAAATAGAAAACAGCTATTTTAAATTGTAATAATATTTCACAGTACTACAGTTTTTACTGTATTCCTGACCAAATAAATGCAGCCTTGATGAGCATAAGAGATTCTTTCAAAAACATTAAAATATCTTACTGACTCACTTACTGACAAACTTTTGAATGGCAGTAAAAAAACAAAAAAAGGCAAGCTCCATGAAGGTTCAATTCAATTATAAACCTGTGCTTCTGTTACAAATACACACAGATACTGAAAAATGCATATTAAAGATTATAATCCCTCAGAGCAATACACATGGCCACACACATTCATGCCCACCTCACACTACACTAACTAGTTGACAATTAGATGAAAGACCCGATTGGACGCGTCTTCAACAACATGTTAAATAACTTAACATCGCACTCTCTCCTCACCTCTGACGAGTGTATTGACGCTTTCTGTTGTGCAGCACCTTGGGCCTTTTGTTATCAGACAACATCCTAACAGTTAACACAGACTTATTAGTGTTGACAGTAAGTGGAGAACTGGTGCTAGCATTAGCATTATAGGCAAGACACTACAAGTACACAGTACTACGAGAGTGGGAACTTCACAGACATCAGAGGAAGCTACTGTAAATCTGTTAAAATTAACATGTCTGGGAGAAAAACATGACAATTTAAACTCTAAATGCAGGCTTAAAAAAAACTTGATCTAAAAGTGCTAAAATGGATTTAATTCATTGAGAAGGAAAAGTGTAACACATGGTGTCATAGACCATTACCAAATTGTCTTGTTTTAACCACAAACCTTACAAAAGAGACACAAAAGACACTTTTTATAATGTAACAAAAGATTCTGATTTTGAATAAATGCTGTTTTTAAAATTTCTATTCATCAAAGAAACCTGAATAAATAATATAATGGTTTCCACAAAAATATTAAGCAGCACAACTGTTTTCACATTTATAATAATAAGAAATGTTTTCTGTGCAGCAAATCAGTATATTAGAATGATTTCTGAAGGATCATGTGACACTGAAGACTGGAGTAATGATGCTGAAAATTTTCCATAATAGGAATAAATTAAATTGTAATAATATTTCACAAACTGTTTTGCTGCGTTTTGATCAAACAAATACAGCCTTGGTGAGCATAAGAGATTTTTTTTAAAAATATTAACCCACCCTCTCCCCCCAAACTGCTTCCTCAATATCCTATAATAATATATATTTTCTCTGTATATACCTTCAATACAAATATTTGCTCCTCATTCACCCAGCTCCAAATACAGTGGGTAAAAAAATTATTTGATCCCCTGCTGATTTTGTACGTTTGCCCACTGACAAAGAAATTATCAGTCTATAATTTTAATGGTAGGTTTATTTGAACAGTGAGAGACAGAATAACAAAAAAAAAAAAAAATAAATAAATTCCAGAAAGTTATAACTTGATTTGCATTTTAATGAGTGAAATAAGTATTTGATCCCCTATCAATCATCAAGATTTCTGGCTCTCAGGTGTCTTTTATACATGTAAGGAGCTGAGATTAGGAGCACTCTCTTAAAGGGACCAGTTACCTGTATAAAAGACACCTGTCCACAGAAGCAATCAATCAATCAGATTCCAAACTCTCCACCATGGCCAAGACCAAAGAGCTGTCCAAGGATGTCAGGGACAAGATTGTAGACCTACACAAGGCTGGAATGGGCTACAAGACCATCGCCAAGCAGCTTGGTGAGAAGGTGACAACAGTTGGTGTGATTATTCACAAATGGAAGAAACACAAAATAACTGTCAATCTCCCTCGGTCTGGGGCTCCATGCAAGATCTCACCTCGTATTTGTGCATGTGAGTGCTAACAGCCCATAGCTTGCAAGGACCTGTCGAACGTAGGCGAATCAGCACCATCAGTTTCATATTTCAGCAAAGGCCTCCTGTCATCATTCCTCTTATCATATATTCATACCAGTTTATAATCACGCAGGGCCCACCTCCAGCATACCTGCACAGACTAACGCATGAGCGTGGACGAAAGACGGATGGGGGGTTTCGAGAACGTTATCAGATACAAAACAAGCCTTAGATGTTAATTCTGTCATCATTTCCTCGCCCTCATGTCCTTCAGAACCTGTATGACTGACTTTCTTTCGTGCAACACAAATTGAGTTATTTATAGCAGATGTTCATGTTGTTCTTTTCACACAGTGAAAGTGAATGGTGACCACAGCTCTCAAGCATGATTTTCAAAGTAAGCTTGGTGAAAAACAACTAAAATTCCTCACTCAAATGTCTTGTATGACTTCAGATGACTTGGGAAAATAGTAAATGATTATGAACTACTTTTATGATGCTTTTATGGTGGTTTTACCCCAATTTTGGAGCTTAACACAATCTAGTTTAAATGATAAGCAAGCAAGAGCAGCATGAGCATTCTTCAAAGAGTTTCCTTATACATGCTTTAGAAAAAAGTGTCTTGAGACAGTGCAATTTTAGCATTATTTTTATACTATTATAGTGTTTATTAATATTTTGAAGTCGCTTTTTTTTATGTTTTCAGTTTTCAGTAGTAGTTTTAGTATTTTTAGGCCCGGTTTCACAGACGGGGCTTAGCTTAAGCCAGGACTAGGCCTTAGTTAAATTAAGATATTTAAGCAGCTTTTATAAAAATCAATGGCACTGACATATTTTAAGATATGTCAGAGCAATATATTTTTAATTGAGACAGCTCAAACATGCATTTTAGTCTGGGACTAGCCTTAAGCCTTGTCTTTGAAACCGGGGGTAAAAGTGACTCAACTTAAACTAAGTTATAGTGTTGTATCTATTTCAGGCTTATTTCAGTTACTGAAAATGAGTTTTAATAGTTTAGTTTTAATTAACAATACCAAAACACGAGGGTTGAGTAAATGACAGAAATTTATTTTTTTAGGCAAACTATTCCTTTAAATTTGCTTTTCTCTTTTAACAATTTACACACAAAAACAGTCAAGGAGCTTTAGTAGGTGAGAGACAAAAATATTCATTATAGGACGCAGATGAATGCATGTTCAAAAACAAGGTTAGACTTTGATCTTATAAACCTGATTAGACGAAACCCTCCAAACACTACAGCACAATGACATTAAACATGAACATTGTAAGATCAAACATGAGGAAGACTTCAGAGAGAAAAGCACTTATGCAATGTGTTAATTACTCTCATGGAGTCTGACATGAACATTTAATGTGCACAGCGCACAAATACAAGCACATTCACATGATATAGTAATAACTGTCTCTGAGTACAGTATACTTATTGGCTTCAGTATTCTGTAAGGTGTCGGGGGCAGGGTCAGTGGGTTCTTTGAGATCATAGTAAGCATCCCCCAATGACACACACTCCCCCCGACAACTATTAAGGGACCAAGACAAGTCAGAACATGCTGACAACACCAAAGCACGCCCACACACACTCCAACATCTTACAGTGATGCTCAAGCAGGCTGTTTTGATTTGTGTCTATAAAAACAGTTGAAACAGCCTTTAAAATATATTTTTGTGTTCCACAGAAAAAAGAAAGTCATACAGGCTTTTTAATGTGAACTATTCCTTCAATGTTTGCCATCAGCTGAAAACTAAATAGAGCTATCAGGAATGACGTCAATTCGTAGGCAAATCTGGAAGAGAAAACTCCACCTGGGTTCCCTCAGGAATTTCGAATGTGGTTTTAAAATACCGTTTTGTGGTATTTGTAGTCCTTATGTAACTAAATTGACATTTGAGGTATGACTGCGTGTGATTTATTTTGTAGAACAAAATGTGAAAGCCTCTTAAAGTAGTGTTAACTACAGACCTTATTGTACCTCATAAATCGAAAACCAGTACTTCAAAAATCAGTTTGAGATTCCAGAGGGAACCCCGTGCTCAGAAGTGCTAATTCTCTTACAGGCTGTAGGAGAACAGGACCATTAAACATGTGTGAGAGGTAAATGTCTGTTCTCTGGCTGAGGCACTGGATGAAGACAGAAAACAGTCCCCTGACTAAGCAATCACAGATCCTTTGGCTGTACACTGAGTCTCACAACTGTGTAAACACTGGTTGAATATGTCAAACACTTTGAATTGTACTGCTTAATGGCCAGCCTATATACAGCGAGCAAGCACAATAAGCTCTGATTCATCATAGAAATATACTGTTATGCAGAATACACAGATTTAGGAAAATACAGATGAGAAAATAAAATTGAAAGCAATAACAGAACCAGCAAAATACAATAAATACTATCCATTACCATGCATGTAAATTCTTATGTGATATGGGAAATAAAATATGCAAATGACAACTGGTTAATTTCATGAGTGCATGCAGATAGAAATATGTTCAGACAAAAAAAATCATATCTGAGTTGCACACTGAAACCAGCCACTGCATATTCAATGCTGACTAATGTCCTGATGAATATTTAATTTCATAGCAATATATATTATTTTATTACCTTAGCAGAAACTTTTTATTCATTTTTTATTAATTTATTGTACTTTATTTTTGTTTTCCTGTCACTGCTTACTGTGCTTTGACAATATTGTATACAAAACTAACCATAGATTTTTTTGATTGAGTGTGCATTTAATATTACATATAATCCTGAAATCAACCTAGATCAATCCTTCATCCTGAAAAACAGAATCAGAGAGAGAGAGAGAGAGAGAGAGAGAGAGAGAGGAGTAATTTATTTATTTATTTACAGGTCCTGAGGGGACTCTACGGGGATTCTGATCAATGCTTTTTTCTCTTTGCCCAGGCTAAAAAGAAAGAAAAAACGCTTTGCAATTGACACATTAAGCGCTTAGAGATCATTTAGACTAGATAACATTCTCATCACACGCGTTTGAAGTCTCTCATTTACAACTGACCGATATCAGCAATCACAGCACTAAGCCCCATTCAAAACCTCCACTTTAAAACATTTCTACAGGCTAGTCGACTAAAACAATGTCTTATTTTCCTTCTCAGCGACTGTAGAAGGTTTTCCCGAAGCCACAGTCAAAATGACAAAACTCGTGTAAACCCACCTGTCTTTCTCTCTCTTTTTATTCGGTTATAAACAGCTCGCGCATACACGTGAAGCGGTGGGCGGGGCGAGGCAATGTGACCGTAGTCTGCAGGAGCCAATCAGAGCCGAGCACCTCTGTGGCTGTATAAATCAGCCCAAGCTCTTGTCTCTGCTCAGTAAACCAAGAACAGTCTTGGTGTTTATAACTAGGAGAAGGAGTTTGGAAATATTCTCCGACTTTATCATTTAAAGACAACATCTGCGTGTATGCCGTTGGCTGACTTCGATTCTGACATTAATTTTACGGCGTCTGTGGATATTTTGTCCTAATTTTCCGTTGTAGGCTTTGGATAGTATCTTTCTTTTGCCACAATGCGTCTGATCCAGAACATGTCTACCATTTCGGAGTACCCCAGCGCCGAGTGCCCGTCCAGCCGGGTCATTAAGATCGCAGTCATCGGCGGCAGTGGAGTGGGCAAAACCGGTACGTTTGTGGACCAGTTTTACAGCTTATATTACACCTAATAATATAATGTCACAGAAACGAATTTCTTGTAGATTAGTGTGTTATGACATTTATGTATTCATGCCCATTTCTTGTTTATTCCTGTGCAGCGTTGGTGGTTCGTTTCCTCACCAAGAGGTTTATTGGTGACTATGAGAGAAACGTCGGTAAGTTTTCATCTTTCCAAGACGACTGATTTTAGTAAGCATCGTTTAAACTCATTAGTGATGTTGTTAATTTTTTTTTTTTTAAAGTCTGCATTGTTGCATTACAGGCAACCTGTACAATAGAGAAGTGCATATAGACGGAGAACAAGTGGCCATTCAAGTTCAAGACACACCTGGAGTTGAAGTAAGTAACGTTATGCGCGACACCATAGACGAACACCGTTGTTCTTTATGCGATTGTATGTCACATTTGTTACTGTTACATACAGAGCATCTTTCCCACGCTGCTGCTTCTTCACGGGTGAGAAGTGTAGAAAGAGCGCATACCTTCGCCTTTGTCTTTTAGCGCTTCTTTTGTGTTTCTCCGGGTTTGTGTTTAACACTCGGGGTTAATTGGCCAGCGGGAAGCCTGCTGTTGCAGCTCGAGGAAAGCCCGAATTATTTAAGCGAATCGGTTCTTTCGAACAGTTCCAAGCTCCAAGACGTTTACAAAAAGTGACCATAGTGTTATGTTTCCTCCTAAAAGTGCTATTGATAAAGGCGTTTGTTGTAATTGCATGGGCCCCAATTTGATTCAGCTCAAAGTCATTTAGAAGCCAAATGAACAATGCTAAAATTCGACGGATAAAAAGATTTTTCGTATTTTAATAAAAAGATACATACACAAAACCAACTGGTTCATATGGTATGATTAAAACTAATTCACACTGAGTTTCGAACGAATCGTTAAGATCGGTTTTGTGAACCGGTTCGTTAAAAAGATCCGACTCCAACGAATGATTCGCTGCAGCGCTGTGGGATATTTGTAGCAGCGGTTGGGAGGTTTTGCTGCTTCAGCAGTGCTCAGCGGGTTTAGGGATATGAATAAGCAGTTCGGAACAGTTAAAGTAGACCAGCCCATCTAAATTATCCCTCTGCTTTCAAAATTAGAGAATGGCTTTAATTCAATTACAGGCCACTTCTTTCAAGATGTCTTTAGTCAGATATTTTAGTGCCAAGTTTGGCATGCAAGGCTCATTTCCCAAAGCAGGCAGTCGTCCAAAACCACAGAATGCCTTTTCTTCTCGGACTAGGGTGAAAGACTCTGTCAGTCTAGCCGGCTAAATCTCCCATTTTTGTGAAACGACAATCGCAAATTATACTCTTCCAGCTTCTTAGTCAGCTTTGCTGTACACTTTATCACCCACAGAGCTCACACTATTCAGTAATATAAGAAAATATGTAGACTAACCAAACATTGCATAACTGACAAGTGTCTTATTTTTTTCTTCAGGTGAACGCTAATGGATTGAGCTGCACTGACCAGGTATCTCGCTCCATTCAGTGGGCGGACGCCGTAGTTATGGTCTATTCCGTTACTGACTGCCGAAGCTTTGATCTCATTGGCCAGCTCCACCAGCTTGTTACCCGCACACATACAGATAGGTCCTTGCCAATCATCCTGGTGGCCAATAAAGCCGATCTCCTCCACATAAGGCATGTAGATGCTCAAAAAGGTCCCCTGTTGGCTTCAGCGCTGGGCTGCTCCTTCTACGAGGTGTCCGCCAGCGAGGACTACAGCCAGGTCCACGGTGCCTTCCACAGACTGTGCGTAGATCTGGCCAAGCAGCAGCCTCAGACCCCCGTCAATGCAGCTTCATCTGGAACAGAGAAGAAAAGATCTCCCCTCATCCCCCGACCCAAATCCCCCAACATGCAGGACTTGAAGAGGCGCTTCAAACAGGTGCTGTCCGCCAAAGTCCGGACCGCCACTTCAGTGTGAAGAGGGTTCGAATACCAGCAGGAGAAGCAGAACAAAAGTGCAGGATTAAGAGAGAGGAAGCTCTAAGGAGAGGAGAAGATCTCTCTGAATGTGTAAGTCTCGCTCCTTGGAAGTTCCTGAGATCTGTTGATGATCAGCAGACCGGTTCCAAACAGAGCCCCCTGAAACTAGACCTCTGATTGTGTCATGGTTGCTGTAAAACAAACAAACAGAGTCCGGTGAAGTCTTAAATTTTCATTGGTGCTGATGGACACTTGTGTTGCTGTCACTTATCCATGTGGACACCGCAGGATTCTGGGAGACATGGTCGTAGTTCCTTACAGAGGGACAGTGCAAAGACAGAATGACTGAATGGAACACACAAAACACTGTTGTTAACACTCTGCCTTACCTGTGAAATTTTAAGACTCGTTCTCCTGGCAACAGAGATGGTGAAGGCTGAATGCTTTTACGGTCTGAATGCAGGCATTGTTAAAGGACAAGGCACTCAAGCGAAGCATATAAAAAGAGAGTGTGTGTGTATCTTTTACAGTCCTACTCTTGTGTACAAGGCCAGAATGTTTCTCCTGGTTTTGTGTAACTGGTCTTTGTGCCACTTTTCTATAGTGGAGTAGAAGAGACTTTTCTTGTGTAAATGCACTTTACAAAAGCCAAAGGGCTGAAGCTCGGAGTTATTTATTTATGTTATTTGATTGTGATTGGAAATAAAGAGTTTTTTTTCAAAAGTACTTTGTGTATGAATGTTTAAGCACACTCATTCATTCGGTTTAAACTGACCTGTAAAGGTTCATTTAGTTGAATTTCGTTTAATAAAGCCTTGAGATATCAGGTGTATGATATTGTTTAAAATGTAACCACCATTTTACAGTATATACATTACCATACTAAAGTTCAAGAAAAAGAAATACTTTTCGCAGCAAAATACATTAAAATGATCAAAAGTGACAGTAAAGAATCTATAATGTCTAAACTGATTTCTATTTAAAAAAATGCTGTTCTTTTGAATTTTCTATTCATTAAATAAAAATAAATGTATCCTGTTTCCACAAAAATATTAAGCAACACTACAGTTTTCAAAATTGATAAGATTTCCCAAGCAGCAAATCAGCATATAAAACTTCTGAAAGATCATGTGAGATTGAAGACTGGAGAAATGATGCTGAAAATTCTGCTTTTATCACAGGAATAAGTTACATTTTAAAATATATTAACACGGAAAACAACTTAAATGTAATTCCCCCCCCACAATATTACCCTTTTTTTGGATCAAATAAATGCATACTTGAGCATAAGAGACTTATTTTAAAAACATTGAAAAAAAATCTTAGTTTATATAAAACAAGCTTTCTCAAGCATTTTTAATGCTGATGTTTTCCACATGGTAAACAGTCAAAACTACCAACACCCTAAATAAACCTTTAACAAGTCAAATGCACATATGTAAGGATTAAGGTGTAAAACCCCTTGAATTTAGAGGAACATAACTGATTTCAGGTGTTTTAGCACCTTTGTCAGACACCTGCTGGGGTGATAGTTTGTGGCAAATGAGAAACAAACTCAAATCTCATATGAGTAAGAGATATGCATATAAAAGCATGGGGCTTACAACGTGTGTTTACTTCGCTATACTTTGAGGAATAGGAATGTTTTCCTGGCAAAATATCTCTTTTGAAACACATTCTAAACTTTCAAAAAGTTAAGGTTAGATTTATCTCTGGTAAATAGTTTTTTTTACTTCGCTTTGTTTTATAAAAACATTAGCAGTCTATAGTATGTCTCTTTATAGATGGCTGAGTAAATGTGTGTGTGAGAGAAAGTGAAGGCAGAACAGAAAGAGAAAAAGGATGTCACCACCCTTTCTGACCTCTGCCCTCTTCCCATCTGTCACTTCTCCAGCAGCACTGAAGTGAGTGAAGGATGAAGAGGGAAGCTCCTGTGAGAATCAACACATGGCTGATTGTAAGAATTGAACTGCAGAATGTGCTGTATTTGCCAACGGAATGCTGCATTAACAAACAACATTTTTTACACACATGAGCAAAAGGCCAACCATAAAGATTTTATTTAAAGGAAAAAAATGGAGGGACTTTAAGGGAAAATGGTAAGACAGAATCTTTTGTCATATACAACAAAATGTGAAATAATAGGAATGGGATGTTGTGGTATTTATTAGGAACAAAAGCATGTTCTGTATATTCCTTAAACCTTTTTAAATGCATTATTTTTTTATCTGATAGCTCTGAAATTGAGACAAATGCAAAATATGTTGGAAAGAATTGATTCAACAGCCAGAAGTGTGTGTGTTCAGTCCCTTCACACTCCAATGTCAGGTTTGAGCCTGTCAGTGCTGAAGAGTAAGTGAGGGACATCGGAAGGTCTCAGCAGCCTAGTGGACATTACGAGTACCTGAGAAAAGACAAAAGAAATCGATTAGACAGTTCTCTCTCTCTCTCTCTCTCTCTCTCACACACACACACACACACACACACACACACACACACACACACACACACACACACACACACACACACACACACACACACACACACACACACACACACACACACACACACACACACACACACACCACACACACACACACACACACACACACACACACACACACACACACACACACACACACACACACACACACACACACTTATAACGTACAAACTGTATTTTATCCCCACCCCTCATACAAAACATTCTGCATTTTAGATTTTCAAAAAGCTTCATTCTCTATGATTAATACAGAAATAAATAAAAAAATTAAAAATAAATAAAAGGCTGAAGACACTATCTTTCAGAAGTTTGGGTTCGGTAATTTTTTTTAAAAGATTTGAAAATATTCAAAAACATTGTGTTTATTTGATCAGTGAAAACAGTAATACTGTGAAATTTAAAGACAAGTTAAAAATAACTTTTAATTTTAATTTTAAAATGTCATTTATTCCTGTGATAGCAAAACTGAATTTTCAGTAGCTAGTCCTCAGTGTCACGTGATCCTTCAGCAATCATTCTAATATGCTAATAAGGTACTCAAGAAATATTATATATTATTATCAATAGTGAAATCAGTTGTGCTGCTTAATATTTTTGTGGAAACTGTCCCCCCCCCCCCCCGCACAAAACTGTGCAGGGCAACTAAAAGAAAAGACTAAAGAGAAAACTGACCAAACAAACAAACAAACAAACAAAAAAGACAATCGGTAGAAAGGTTTAACAACAAGTTGGTTGTTTTACATATTTGTTAGCTAGTCTCTTCCTATCTATGTGGGTGAGTTTGAGCCATAATGATCTGCAAAGTGGACCTGACTAGATGCAACAGCCAAAAGTCTGGCTCGGCAAGATTATTAGCTTGTATGTTATTCTTGGTCTTGAAGATGAATAGGGCAGCATATTATTGCACCTGCTGACGCATTTGCTGAGGTAAGAACATGCTTTGTATTCTCTGATGGAAAGATGAAGATAATTTGGCTCGTCTGAGAACTTCATTTAGAAAATCACTTCAAAAGGGCTTTACAGAACCCTCGCTACATGTCTTTCCCCTGGCCGTCTTGTTAGTCAAGTTTGGTGCACCTTCATTTAGTACAAAACACCCTAAATTCCCATCAGTGTGTCTCTGTCACACTAGCGCAGCTGTGGGTTTAGGTCAGGCTATGTGTGGGCTTTCTATTCTATAAGGGTCCACTCTGTGCTTTCATTATGTTTGATTTATTCATGACATGAAACTTTGATCAACAATATCCTTTTATTCTGACTCGACCCAGTTACATCACTATTCATTTACAAACACAAGTGCAGATACGCACACACACTCCTATCATGTCTGAGTAAATGATACAGAAAAAAAGCAGAGAGCCACAGAGAAAAACAAAAGGAGAAAAAGAGAGGTTGGGTATTTTAATTTAGTGGAAATAGAAATGATTTGTAACATTAGAAATGTCTTTACTCTCACTTTTACTGCGTTTAATGCATCCTATTTTTTAAATGATAGTGTAATAGATAAAGAATTAGTCAAGAAAGGGGTGTGACGTCCCACCTGAGCGCCTGACTTATGGGTGGAGACAACTTCACGAATGAGGCGGAGCTCTGATGGTGTGACTCCGCCCACCAGGAAGAGAAACAAGAGTGGATGATCACTTGGGTGTGGTCGGGTGACCTGCAGGGAAAAAGAAACATCAAAAGGAGAAAAACAGGGAACATAATAAGAAACTAACCAATAACCCCAGTTTCACTTTGCTTTTTGTTTCATTTGCAAATCCTCAAGTAATACAAACAACTGACTGCTTGGTACAAAAAGATTTCAGGGTCTCAAAAGCTTTGGGTCAAGCTTTAATTGTCGAGCATAAAGAGGTTAAAGATCTTTGGGACTCAGGATATTAATTAGCATGCAAAGAATCAGATCTGAAGCCTCTATCATTTATCACACCCTCTGTAATTTAAAGGGGTAGTTCACCCAAAAATGAAACTTATGTTATTAATTACTCACCCTCATGACGTTCCTAACCTGTAAGACCTTCGTCCATCTTCTGAACAAAAATGAAGTTAATTTGATGAAATTCGAGAGCTTTCTGACCTTCCATAGACAGTAAGGGAAATACCACTTTCAAGGCACAGGAAGGTAGTAGGACATTGTTAAAATAGTTCATAAACCACTGATGTCACATTAACTATTTTAACAATGTCCTTACTACCTTCCTGGGTCTTGAATGTGGTATTTCCCTTACTGTCTATGGAAGGTCAGAAAGCTCTCGGATTTCATAAAAAATATCTTCATTTATGTTCAGAAGATGAACGAAGGTCTTACGGGTTTTGAACGTCATGAGGGTGAGTAATTAATGGCAGCATTTTCACTTTAAAGTCTATTTAAGGTGGGTCTATCTAGAACAATTTATGTTTTCCCTTTAATATTTTTGGTGTTGCTGCTTTAAATGGGGTGAATTTAGAGACACAATGTCTCAGAAAGGATTTTGGCATACTGTCTGTGTGCTGTGCTTTAGCGTGCGAGACTGTCAGTACAATAAAACCCTTCTGTGAAGCTGTTTCTCTAAATTCATCTCTTTGAAAGCACTGCAGAGGGTTTCATCTCTTTGAAACCCTGGTTTTGTAACAAATTCACTGCCTTCAATAATTCAATTCAAGACAATTACTGCCAGGAAACTGCCTGCTGTGAGCAATGTCCCAGTTACTATACATAATCAGTATGTTAAAATAAAATAAGCTTATGTATTTGATGAATATCTGTCAGTGATCAGATTTAAAAAAAAATTATTATATATATTTTTTCAGCATCTCATTTCAGTTCGCTGCGTTTTTAAAGAACATTCATTGGCTTCAACAATACAAATTAAGACAATTACTGCCAGGAAACTGTAATGTCCTAGTTACTATAAATGAGCAGTATGGTAAAATAAAATAAAATAAGCCTATTTATTTGTGGAATATCTGTCAGTGACCCTATTTATTTATTTTTATTTAATTGGTCTATGTGCAGATAGAGGTTTATGGCTGTTGCCTTGTCTCCCAAAGCAATTGATCAAAAATAAAATAAAATGGATCAGACGTTGTGTTCTGGCCCATTCTATCGCCTACTGTTCAGCTGTTTTTATGTGAATGTCTCATGCGAATGTCCCCTAAGAAACATGTGATGACAGTAATCCATCGTAATTACACTGGGCTTCCCTAAGTCAGACAAGTCATTTATACAATTCTGCACATCCCTGGTAAATGTGTGCATGTATTATGTAATTCAGAGTTCAGCTGGAGGTCCGGGTCAAGACTGAACACTTTGACAATCACAGCAGGAGCACAACATTCAGAAGAGACACACACACAGAGAGAACCATTACACACTTTTATATGGACACAAGCACGCTGTTGCACACATGCGGATACTCTGTTTGAGTCACTCAGGCACATGGGGTACTGCTGTACATGCCTGGCCGGGTGGCCAGAGTGCTGGCCTTTGATTGGCTGAAAGAAAATCTAGTCGTGAATAATAATCAGGCAATTAGGGATGCGCATCCAGCAGGGTGGATCTCAGGAGTAGGGCTGTGCTGCCACGTGCAACTCTGGACCCTAAACTCGCATGGACAAACATGTGTAAAACAGACAGCGACAGAAGGATGAATAGATGAATTGCCTTGTCTCCCAAAGCTATTGATAAAAATAGATAAGACATTGTGTTCTGTCCCATTCTATCGCCTATTGTTCAGCTGTAAAAGACTAAAGAAATCAACATGAGTAGAGGTGTGACCTCGGCATCCTGGCCAAATTTGCCCATTGGCCTCTGACCATCATGGCCTCCTAACAATCCCTATATCTACTGATTGGCTTCATCACTCTGTCTCCTCTCCACCAGTAAGCTGGTGTGTGGTGGGGTACTGGCGCACTATGGCTGCCGTGGCATCATCCAGGTGGATGCTGCACACTGGTGGAGGATGAGGAGACACCCCCTGACAATGTAAAGCGCTTTGAGTGCCTAGAAAAGCGCTATATAAATGTAATGAATTATAGATAAAAAATGCCTACTTTAGGATGTTCCTTGGTAAAGTAAATAAGCGTGATTGGCACACATGTGAATGAAAGAGAGTTTTCATTATAAATGTGTGCACAGTAAAGGTAAAAAGCACGTGTGTTTTAAATGGACAACACCAGCATGTGAATCGAGTGAAGAGTATGTCAAGCCATGTGTACCACACACAATTAGGCAATATCACATTATTAGGCAATATCATACATACAGTGTGAATGTAACCAGGTAATGCATATACTTGCAAACAACAGCATGGACAGGGACAGCCTCACACACGTATCCCAGAGGGGGCAAGCACACAGCAGGCCATGTGTATCAGTATAAACGCGTCTGCTCACATTTTAGAGAGAGCAAAGAGAGCAAGAGGATGATTTTCAGGGAGACACATCTTCTGATTAACATCATATTAATCATTCAAATGAAGTTACATACCATCTAAACACATTCAGAAAAATGAAATAATGCAAACAGTGACACAGAATATCACAGACATCCAAAAAGGTGAATAGACAGAAAGAAACTTCCTAAAAATTAAGTCAATTATATTTGTATTGTGCTTTTCATAATACTCCTTGTTTCAAAGCAGATTTACAGAAAATCATGATGTTAATGTTTATAAAATCTTACTGTCTTCATGCCTTATAGTCGCATTTAGCAGATTAGAGCTGGGCAATAATATGTTTATATTTTCAATATAACAAATATAATAATCAAGCGGTTGAGATTTGCTATATTAAATATTAAATATTTCACTTTATTTGGGTCTATATATATCAGTCATATATATCAGACTTAATATATGTCGAACGCATAAGGCTCTTTTCAGAAAAGTAACCATCACATTCCAAAGTAACAAAAAAATAAAAATAAAAGATGTCTTATAAGGAATTTTTGAAATGGTCACTTTTGAAATGAGACATCCTCAATGATGTAGTCTTCCAACAAATGCGACCTCCTTTACATTTTGCAATGATGTAAGTGTTAGTGTTCTTTTTCAACCTGGTGCTCAATGTCCTTTGCATTTAATTCAATCTGAATTTATAACACTTTTCTTGATAAATATTTGTGTCAAAGCAGGTTTGCAAAGAATGCCACCTTAAACTAGTGAACAAGCTATAGTCAAGAGTGGTAGGGAAGAAACCCTCCTAATCAAATGTTAATGTGAACTGAACCATATATAAAATATAACTGAACCATATATAATCTATTATATTAATCATAATATTGACTAATTTTTACTAATCCAGTAACTCTCCAATAACTCCCCCTCATTCCTCCTTTTATCTCAGCTGACAATCTCTTCAGAACAAATTTCCATCACATTTCATCTTATATTGCTGGCATATATATATATATATATATATATATATATATATAGACACTGTGATCCAGACGGAGCTTTAAATGTAAGCATATTCAGTACACACACTCACACAAGTACACATAATTAGGTGTGTAATGTCAGCAGCCAATCAGCAGTTTAGAATGGTTTGGTGCTTTAAGAGTACTGACATTATAACTGATTAAATATAGAGGATCTTACACATGAGCCTCCTGGTTGCCTGGGCTCAGTGTAACTCACAGCATAAGTATATGATCACACCAATGAGTTAAGATATCCTGTTAACTTGCGCCACACTTTTGAACACCAACCCAAGAAATGGTCACCTACACTAAAATAGATACAGTTCATGAAGCCTTTGGACTTCAAACATAATTGTGGCCTCATTTGAAAGTATGCCCTTGGCATTTTGTTGTCATCAAATCAGAATTCATTAAAATCATAAAGATAAATAGTTATACAGGCTTACATGTGTTTTTAAGTGTTTTGAATTAAATGTCATGAAATAATTTCATGAAAAAAATTAAGATTTTTTTTTTATGAAACTGACCTGCAGTCTAGAAACCAAATGCAGCTAAAGTCAGGATGTCTCTATGATTCTTTTGTTTTATTACATTTACTGAGACCTTCTCTTCACCCAATTTTAATCCCACATTTCTTTAATCAAACATCTCACATTACTTTCTTTGCCTATCTATCAAATACCCTTCCTAAAAAAATAAACATTCCAATGTAAATAAAGGCTAGTTAGATTAACATAGCATCAAATCATGACAATTTATGAGATTAATACCCTGTTTTTGCTCCAAACGAACTATTATAACTAGCCTATATAATGCATTTAAAATAACTTGATTCTGTGATCTGATGTAGAATGAGGCAAAAATGTATTATTTTATTGTATTCAATAAAGACTACGGTGATTAGCATTGCATTATATTCTTATGAAAATGCATGAGATGGCTTTAAGAACACAGAACATATATTGTTGCTATCGTGTGTTTATTGTCTTCATGTGTATCATGTGCTTTTGTACATATAAAGAATTTCTTGGAACTCAAACAAACCCATCCTTTAGCAGCACACACCCAGCAACACTGAACTGTTAATGAAACTTACTAGATGAGATGAAAAATTAAAAACTGGAGGTGAGGTGAGTGAGAGTTACCTTCATGAACATGCTGAAGCCAGTCTTGAGAAGGTCAGTGAGTCCCCCCGACATATGCTCTACATCAGGGCATTCACGTCTGTCTGGGTGGAAGATCTCTTCTAGCACCTGCTTAAGCAATGGCCGGTATGTTGCCTGTACACAACAACAACAAAAAACAGCTTATTGTATGTGTGTCAGATAAAATTCCTGGATAAACATAAAATCTGAGGAACTATATAAAAGAAAACACTGATAAGAAAAGCTTGTTCTCCCCATCACAAACACTTTTCATGTACCCTGCAGTGTATGTTGATTTCAAATTGGCTTATTAGTATGCAAAAAGCACAATATTTATTTTCCAAGAAAAAAGCCTGATTCAAGAGAACCCCAAGAGGTACATATTTACAACTGTAAGTGATGTAAAATATGAGAGAAGAATGAGACAAAAGTGCAGCTGAGCATATAAGCATCATTCAAAGTGACAAACAAAGAAGACATTTAAAATAGCCCTGCTAAACACTGTTATCTTCACAGAGCAATGTGTCCAATATATAAAACAAGAAAGCAAAAGATGACCCAGTATTGAACCTTGAGGTACACCAAATTTACTACTATGACAGAAGGGTTTGTGGGAAATAATAAAAACAATAGCTTACAATAAAACTGAGCATGTGTGTGCTGAATGTACAGGTGCATCTCAATAAATTAGAATGTCGTGAAAAAGTTCATTTTGTCTTGTAACTTATTTCAAAAAGTGAAACTTTCATATATTTTAGATTCGTTACATGTAAAGTAAAACATTTCAAAAGTATTTTTTGTTTTAATTTTGATGATTAGAGCTTACAGCTCATGAAAGTCAAAAATCAGTATCTCAAAATATTAGAATATTTACATTTGAGTTTCAATAAATGACCATCCATACAGTATAAATTCTGGGTATCTCTTGTTCTTTGAAACCACAATAATGGGGAAGACTGCTGACTTGGCAATGATCCAGAAGATGAACATTCATGCCTTCCACAAAGAGGGTAAGTCACAGAGGGTCATTACTGAAAGGTGTGGCTGTTTACAGAGTGCTGTATCAAAGCATATTAAATGCAAAGTTGACTGGAAGGAAGAATTTGGGTAGGAAAAGGTGCACAAGCAACAGGGATGACCGCAAGCTTGAGAATACAGTCAAGCAAAGCTGATTCAAACACTTGTGAGAGCTTCACATGGAGTGAACTGAAGCTGGAGTCAGTGCATCAAGAGTCACCACGCTCAGACGTCTTCAGGAAAAGGGCTACCAAGCCACTTCTGAACCAGAGACAACGTCAGAAGCATCTTACCTGGGCTGTGGAGAAAAAGAACTGGACTGTTGCTCAGTGGTCCAAAGTCCTCTTTTCAGATGAAAGTAAATTTTGCATTTCATTTGGAAATCAAGGTCCCAGAGTCTGGAGGAAGAGTGGAGAGGCACAGAATCCATGTTGCTTGAAGTCCAGTGTGAAGTTTCCACAGTCAGTGATGATTTGGGCTGCCATGTCATCTGCTGGTGTTGGTCCACTGTGTTTTCTGAAGTCCACAGTCAACGCAGCCATCTACCAGGAAATTTTAGAGCACTTCATGCTTCCTTCTGCTGACAAGCTTTATGGAGATGCTGATTTCATTTTCCAGCAGGACTTGGCACCTGCCCACACTGCCAAAGGTACCAAAAGCTGGTTAAATGACCATGGTGTTACTGTGCTTGATTGGCCAGCAAACTCACCTGACCTGAACCCCATAAAGAATCTATGGGGTATTGTCAAGAGGAAGATGAGACACACCAGACCCAACAATGCAGATGACCTGAAGGCCGCTATCAAAGCAACCTGGGCTTCCATACCACCTCAGCAGTGCCACAAACTGATCACCTCCATGCCACGCCGAATTGAGGCAGTAATTAAAGCAAAAGGAGCCCCTACCAAGTATTGAGTGCATATACAGTAAATTAACATACTTTCCAGAAGGCCAACAATTCACTAAAAATGTTTTTTTTTATTGGTCTTATGAAGTATTCTAATTTGTTGAGATAGTGAATTGGTGGGTTTTTGTTAAATGTGAGCCTAAATCATCACAATTAAAAGAACCAAAGACTTAAACTACTTCAGTCTGTGTGCATTGAATTTATTTAATACACGAGTTTCACAATTTGAGTTGAATTACTGAAATAAATGAACTTTTTCCACGACATTCTAATTTATTGAGATGCACCTGTATGTAATGAACTTATTTTGGACAAAAAAGCAACAGCAGTCAAAAAACAAAATCCATGCTGTCTTGTTATTTTTCTTTATTTGATGAAACCCATTATCATTCACAAGCAATTTCCATTGTTAGAAAAAGAACATAGCAAAATGATACAAAGTAACAGGTACAATAATGTGGGCAGGCGTTCTGGAAAAATGAAAAATTATATTTTCCATTTTCGATTACATTTTCCCATCATGGTGTTCTCGTAATGTTCTGTTTTGTTGTGTGGCAAATGAGTGTAGGAGCTAGTTTAAAAGTAAGGGTTGTTTAGGACAGTTATTATCTGTGGCAGATACAGCATCAGCGGGGGCCAGTAAAGCTGAAGACTCAGTAATGTGATGATTCACGGTTTCCCTGAATATGAACGTACAGCCCCGGGCCACTTTAATCCACCCCTACTGTTTAACTTACATTGCCGCTGCTCTGAAATAGCACCATTGTTAGGTTCAACACGGATCCTGATCTAACAGCCTAAGCTACTTAAACTGTTTAGGTGTTTGTTTGTAAAAATGTGTGTTACAAAAATCTGGTAAATACAAGTTGAGCAGATGCGGGTTTGTATGTGAATATAAGTGGGTGTGTATAAGAGTTTAAAAGGGAGCAAAAGTAGCAGCTCTCCTGAGCCTACAATGTGTTTTCCTGGGGCTGTCAATGGATTCAGTGTTTTAATAGAATTCACTACATGATATGCACTACATGATTTACCTAACTGAATAATTCACAATATATTGCATATATTAATATTGGCAGGAAAAAGACCACAACTGAAAATGTGGCAGAGGATTAAAGCACTGAATAGACATAAAAAAAAGTGTCTTTAGTAGTCAAAATATTGTTTATTTCCATAAAAGCATGGCCGTTTTGTGTTTTAAACTATTGATTCTTATACTCTGTCTGCATTATATTTATATGGTCTAAATATGAGCATTTGCATTTTGTGTTTCTCTGTGTCAAGGAGGGTTATTGAAGTTAACTAAAAATAAAACCATAAAAAACATTTTGGTTACCTGAAATTACTTAAATTAATCAACTGAAATAAAATAAAATATATAAAACTTGAACATATTTTATTTCAACTAGTTGTCAAGGAAACATTTCTCATGTTTATTTATTTTACCTTGATGTACTAAAATAAATAAAACTGAAATAAAAAAAAATATAAAAATAATGTTGATATATTAAAATAATTAATATAAAAATAATAAAAATATAACCAAAAATATAAATTAAAATGTAAAATATAAAAAGAAAAAATTCTAACTATTAATAAAAACTATAATGGCACCTCAAAAATACTTAAATAACACTGGTGTCACGTTCAAAAAACACATTATTATATGTTAACTATTTTAACGCAATTATTTTTTGCCCAGAATGAATGTGTTCATGCACAGACAAATGCCAGCACAGACATTGGAGAGTTTATGAATTCAAATGAAATACTTCAGCATTCCAGATGGTTGACATGACCTGACCTGCTCAACCTCACACATCCAGATGCAGATTTCCAGTAATCACACCCACACACACACCTCTCAAGTGTGTGCTGATTTCATGAATCTTTCCCTTAATCTGCACCTGGGGCTAGAGATTTCATACCTGGCCATGATGCCAGGTGCCACACATGCAAACTCCTCCACACAGAGACACACCTCTATTAATGGGCTTTCAAGAATCACCTGTGCTGCCTAAAGTCTGTCTTGCAGGTTTCAGCATCTTCGTAACTCAGATGCAGCTTTGCAACCTACCTCTCCCACATGTGTGTACCTGTAGAAACAGCACTTCCTGGTATCTCTAAATGAGGTGATTGACAATCTCTGTCACAATTCTGCTTTCACCATAAATGTGTGATGAAACTCTGACATTTTTTACCTTCTCTGGATATGCTCATATAAGGGCAGAAATGAAAGGAGTCACTTTGCATTTAGTAGGAGCATATAAATTATAAATTAATTCATATTTGGCCAACACATGAGGAAGAGAAAAGAACACAGTATAAGCACACACATGTACCATCAGTTATAATATGCAATCTGAATGGAAAACACCCACATTTTCAATAAGTGAATATGCACTTTGTCATGTTTAGTCATCTAATGAGTCATTTCGGAACCACTATTATTACACACTCAAAACAATTTAATTAATTACATTTATGCCAACACAAAACAATCATTTGCCTTTCTAGGTCGCAGTGACATGCCTGTACCGTGTTCGTCAACAGATGAACATAAATGAGGTGCAGATGGGGAGATGAGCTACACTGAGTCAGTCTCTCAAGCTCAATATACGTAATTAAACTATAAACAAAGAAAAATCTCATTAATTGAGGGTGATTAATTATAAAAAAATATATATAGAAAATAAACAGTTAACTGTGCCTCATACACAGATTCCATAATAAGAAATGTTTCTATTAAAAGTATTTGAGTATAATGTTATTTATGAGATTAAAATGTGTGATTCATATTAAATAGGATTGAAATACGCAAAAACTTTAAATATACAAAACTCTTTAATACATCATTACAATATGTCTGCTCAAGGTTAGATATTTTTTAAACTTAAAATATGATTTCATGAATTAGAAAGAGATTTTGACATGTAGAAAATGTCTAAACCATTTCTGCCTTTCCATTTCTGCTATTCATGTATTAAGATCATCACTACATGTAACTGGGAGCTGCACAGTGCCTCAAAAAATGAACAGTACTGTCAAAAAAACATTACTCCAGTCTTCAGTGTCACATGATCCTTCAGAAATCATTCTAATATGCTGATTTGCCTTTACAGCTCATATCCCAGATACTCTGCTAAAAAACAACAACATCTGTTTGGTGTTGATTATCATGTCTATCGCGCTAAAATCATGCGTTTTTCCATCATATTAGTTTAATTTGATAAATTGATTTTTTATTTTATTTAAATATGTTCCTTGAGGTTTACATATAGCCTAATGTTATTTTTTTTTACACATAAAACAACAAATA
This sequence comes from Schizothorax lantsangensis, assembly GCA_027422415.1. Taxonomy (NCBI): domain Eukaryota; kingdom Metazoa; phylum Chordata; class Actinopteri; order Cypriniformes; family Cyprinidae; genus Schizothorax; species Schizothorax lantsangensis. The sequence goes on from CM049855.1 coordinate 17,325,013, forward strand.
TGTGAAAAAAATATTATTTTCAACCCTCATTCTGACCCTGTCTAAAATGACCTGTTTTTAAGGGGTGTGTCCTTTAAGGCTTGTCAGTAACCAAACAAGGCTGTTTTAAAACAAGGTGCTGTCAGATCTACTGCTTCATATTTCAACAAATGTTTCTTTGTGAACTCTCCATGACACTGTACCTCGTTTACAAAAAAAAATACTCTAAACAATCTTCTGGCACGATCCAGGATGCCATTAAAAATAAACTATCCACTTGTTCCTTTACCTTGGGATTCTTCTGAAATCTGCCCTGAACGAGCTGTTCAAACTACCCAAATGTGTCAAAGCAAACGTTCTTTCACTCCATTTGCCCTATTGACAACAGACTGTGTACTGTGTCAGGAAGCAAATGCACATCTGTATACTGTATCCATTGTAGACAAGATAGCGGCTGTGATTATAATTTCTATTTGCTTTTGATGCAATGTGACACTCGCATTCAGCGTAATCAAGTGTCAGCGATTAAATGACTGAAAGTCAGTGGGCGGGGCCTATGGTGAGAAGAAGAAGATGATTCATCAATGTCTTGCTCTTGAGGCTGGGTTTATGCAAATTTTTGTGCCCGAGTGACACCACCTTGCATCTAAGACCCAAAACGAGACATTTTTGGAGCTTGATTAAATAAATGCTTTGTTTATAATAAGGAGGACGTTTTAAGCTATGAAACTTTATAAATTCAAAAAATAATTTAGTATTATTACTGAACTACTGAAAGCTTATTTGATACTGTGTTATTGGTGTATATGGTGAAATAGTGTCAGAAAATGACAGCAAACCAAATAAAGATCTTTCAGTAAAGAATTTACTTTCTTGCAACCAAATAAAAGTTGACCATATTACATTTCAGAATTAAATCACCAATCCTGTATATAAGGCTCAATATAAATGCTGCATTGCAAGGCAAAATAACTTGATTTCAGTCAAGAGGTTTCATTCACTGGTTTGTGTAATAAAACTTCTACTGAACCTCCAAAAATAACATGCACTCATTGCTTAGATAAAAATAGCCTATTAATGACATACAGCCACAGTTAGATAATACCTCCAAAATAAACCTCTAAAAGTGCTAGATGAATATTAGTCAGTATATGCTAAAAAAAGAAAACACAAAAACGGGTATCAAAAAGGCTTATTATCCTTGAATTGAGTGACTCATGTGTTTTCCTGGATTGCACTGTGTCTGCAGGTTGATTGTGGGTAGTTGAGAGAGAAAGGCCAGCAGTGAGTGTTTTTTAAAAAGCAGTCCTGCTGCTCTGACCAACACAGTATTCTGATATGTTTGCTTGAGTCCTCATCATCAGGCCCAAGGAGAACATTTTTGCCCATTTTCTGCATTGATTATGAAACAAAATCTGCCGGATTCAGTCGAACAGATTTAAACATGCCAAGTATGCTAAACAGAGCTGAATATGGTTAAACTGGCCCAAAAATCTACTAAATAAATATACAAGTGGCGAGGAACATGTAAAATCTCTGTGGATGTGGGTTTGTAATAGGATGCTAATGGCATGCTTACTGCATACTGCGCAGTATGTACTACACACTAGTAGTATGTTACATAATTGTCACTAACCATGACTGTCACATTGCATCCAGTTATTGATTATTTTGCTCTGCATTGTGGGATACAAATCCAGCACAGTGCACCAACTAGTATGTAAAAATACAATAAACACTATACATACTATAAACTGCATAAATAGTAAAGATAATTGATTGTATGCAATTCCAAACATGTATGTGCACAATTCCGTGTAATATATGCTTTATTTTGGGGACATTTAAATGTGTATCTCCATGTTGTTGACCTAGATTCTACCTAAGATGACTACATTATTAGCTGTCATAGGGAGATGAGTACGAGATGAAACTGGATACGAGTACCTGAGCCTGAGTTTGTGCATTTAGGTCGAATGTAGATGTATGAAAATTAAAAACCACACACACAAGCAAACGCACGCACACAAACAAGTTACGATGACAGAATTCATTAGCAAGGAACATTCCTGGACTGTGAGTCTCGCCAAAGTCACGCTATGTACCAAACCTCACTGATATAACTCATCTGTTTAGCATCTAAAACGTCAGACACAGAGGTACGCGTGTATTGGTGTAAATATTCCAGATTAGATGTTTTAATGTTGATGTGCGTCTTTGTGTACGTGAGTTAAGTCTGAGTCTTAGTATGGCAGTCTTAGTACTTCATTCTTTTAATACGTAATGTGAGCTCTTTATGGCTGATACGTTTCAAAGACAGAAATCTGACCACCAGTGAAGAGACACAAACAGTAACACATTAAAAGATGATGTTCTTTCGTGTCCGACTGCTCCTTCTATCCCAGATTTCTTTACTGTCATGTAAATATTCCATCAAAATATTTCTGGTCTAAAATTATAAAAGGAGCAGTTGAGACCGTTACCTTTTTCTTTATATTTTATTTTATTTATTTATTTTATTTTATTTTCAAGTCTTGGGTCAGTAAGGTTTTTATTTAAAGAAATAAGATTTATTAAATTGAGCAAAAGTGACAGTAAAGAAATGTATAATGTTACTAAAGATTTATATTTCAAATAAATGCTGTTCGTTTGAACTTTCTATTCATCAAATAATCCTGACAAATGTATTATGTTTCCACAAAAATATTAAGCAGCACAACTGTTTTCAACATTGATAATAATAAGAAATGTTTCAAATCATCATTCTAGAATGATTTCTGAAGGATCATGTGACACTGAAGACTGGAGTAATGGCTGCTGAAAATATTTTATAGAGCAAACAGCTTTTAAATTGTAATAATATTTCACAGTATTGCTGTTTTTACTGCATTTTTGATCAAATAAATGCAGCCTTGCAGAGTTTTGTAGTGTATGTTAGTGAAGACCGACAGTGAACTACTGAGGAGAGAGAGGGTGAATGAGATTGAGAAACAATAAAAATGTTTCTACAACAACTTGATGCATACACACACAGATTTAAATGGTGACCAAAAGCTTTGACATTTCTCTGCCAGCACTTAGTACATATTTTCTGTGCTCCATTTATTTAACATTTATCCAGTGTCAACGACATTTCACTGTCGGCTTTACATCCTTATTGATCCATTGAAGCGTCGCATATCTAAAGAAGTAATCTGAGGCCTACAGCTGGAAAACAACTTTTCTTCCCAACCGTGTTTCTCCTGAGAACTCATTCTTGCAGAGCAGTGTGATTTGTTGATGTATTTCTAATGCAAAATCAAGACAACAAATAAAAAATATATTTTTGATGGCAAAACACTAGGACAATATGTTCTTGCATTATCAAAAACAAAAGAGATAATACATACATTAGATGCAGTCCACTGGTGATAAATGAGGATGTGCTATTCAATCCCCATCATGAACGCAGCGGTGCAGAGTTTTTAATGTGAGGGCTCACTTACAGTTTCATAACACGCCATCTGTGAAAAACAACTCGAGGAACAGAGTGGATTAAACTCTACAGATCAACATGCCCAATATGATTAAGTCTGTTTTGAAGCTGGACTAAAACTAACAAACTTCAAAAGACAGTATTTTGACTAGAACTAAAATGCAATTAAATGAAAAATCCATCAATAACAGTCAGTGAAACTGTAGCTTGCCAAGTTACCGGCTTGTGATAATTTAAAACAGCTCAACTTGTGAAGCTACTCTCTTGAAAAAGTAGTTAGCTACCCTACAAACTACTAACTAACAGAAGCTACATAAATACATCACTTTTTTTTTTTTAAGTATTTTAATTTTTTTTAAGAAATCTGTTATGCTTACCAAGGCTGCATTTATTTGATCAAAAATACATAAAAAAGTAATATTGTGAAATATCATTATTATTTAAATTAACTGTTTTCTATTGTAATATATTTAAAATGTGTTTTATATTTTCAAATTTAAAATATAATTTAACACAATCCTGCTTCAGACAGAGGCTGGAAGAGCTGCTGAGCTGTGCAGGGTTGAGAATCAAGACGTCAAATCTTGGAGTCTCTCAATCTGCAAGGGCAGGCGAGTGGATACAATCTCTTTCCAAGAGGCAGGGGAAGAATTCCAGTGCTCTCTGAGCAACCAATAAGAAGTCTGGGCAGAAAGTACTCAGCTGAGCTCACAGACAAGCATATGGCAACTACAGTCACAGCTCAGCTGAAAGATGGCCTTAAGAGAACTGATCAAAGCTACCTTCCTGGCAAACACAAACTTTGGTGCTACCAGTTTACTCTCTACCAATGTGTCATGTGACCGCTTAAGATGTGTGAAATAACAGCAACAACAGTGGCAAGGATGGATGCCATTTCCAAAAGCTATATCCGTAAGTGGCTTGATGTTGCGATGTCTCTCTGATTCAGCATTGTTCTAACGAAATGCTCTTCAGCTCCCACTAAAGAGCATCTCACTTGGGTACAGGCTGGAGAAGACCAGGCTGGTGCTTGAGCTCAGACAATCAAGTGACCATTTTGTTCGAAATGCTGTGCCAAGGTTCAGACTGGTAGGAAGTGGAAGGCAGAGGAATGCATTGACAACACCATTGCCAACCTGTAGCACCAAGAGTTGGTTGGAAAAACCCAGCAGGGAAGACAGGGTCTCGGCTGGGGTGAACCATGCAAGTTCTGGTCAAAGGCATCGACAAAGAAGCGGAAAAATTTAGTGGTCACAGAAGTGATGTGATTAGAAGAGGAAATACTTCTTGTGACCAAGGCCAACAAGGCCAGTGGATGAAGTGGGCCGACATCTTGCCAAGGTCAGTCAGCTGGAGCAACCTTTGGAGAATTCCCCAAGCCAGGTTAAGTTTCATTATTAGAGCAACTTACGACACACTTCCTAGCCCAGTTAACCTGGCACGGTGGTTTGGAGTTACATTCTGTGTGGGTGCAAAACTGCTTTGGCTCAGGTCGGCTGCAGGTGGCGTCATGACCAGGTGCTAAGGAAGCTGGCAGAATACACAGAAAGAGCAAGGGTGATGGCAAACAAGAGGCATCAGAGCCTTAAGAGTTAGCCTGTCCAATTTGTAACAGCAGGTCAGTTAGTGCAGAAATGCCCTCCTAAACAAAAGGCATCAATCCTGGCTAGATGAAGGGACTGGTCATTACGAGTAGACCTGCACAAGCGGCTTCAGTTCCCCGCTTCTATCGCGCAAAACACCTTGTGGCGTGGTCCGAGATGAGCAAACGGTGGTGCTAGTGGAACTGACAGTGCCCTGGGAGGATGCAGTTCAGGAAGTGTCACGGTACGCCGACCTGGTAGTGGAATGCCAGGGAAAAGGATGTAGAGCAACGACTTATCCAGTGGAGATAGGCTGCCGTGGCTTTGTTGCCCAGTCAACCAGCTGCTTCCTGAGAGACATCGGCTTCAGCTCTGGTGAGGTCAGGAAAGCCGTGAGAGACCTTGCCGAAGAGGCAGAGAAAGGAAGCTTTTGGCTTTGGCTGAGGAGGTATGATAAGAGCTGGGGTGCGGAGAAGCCTCAAGATATAATGACCTGAGATCTAAGTCCAGCCGCAGGGAGCGGCAGGGAGATGTCCATGTTAATTAAAATGTGACTTCAATATGAAACATGAAATATTTCACTAAAACTGGCTAAATGTCAGTTCAGGGGAGTGCGGCTTATAATCATCTCAGTTTGCCTTGCTGTAAATCTACAATATGCTACAATATAACACTAAAAACGGCAATACACCGTAATATACTGCAACTGAATAAAAAAGTGAAAGTGAAAGTGACGAAAGTGAAAGTGACGTGACATGTGGCCAAGTATGGTGACCCATACTCGGAATTTGTGCTCTGCAATTAACCCATCCAAAGTGCACACACACAGCAGTGAACACACACACCGTGAACACACACCCGGAGCAGTGGGCAGCCATTTATGCTGCGGCGCCCGGGGAGCAGTTGGGGGTTCGGTGCCTTGCTCAAGGGCACCTCAGTCGTGGTATTGAGGGTGGAGCGAGCGCTGTACATTCACTCCCCCCACCTACAATCCCTGCCGGACCTGAGACTTGAACTCGCAACCTTTAGGTTACGAGTCCGACTCTCTAACCATTAGGCCACGACTTCCCCCAAAAAAGCATATTACAGAAAAAGCAGCACTATTTTTAAGACAGATGAGCTGTTGTCAGGTTGTGTATAGTGGACACTGAGGGTTACTTTACAAAAAAGTAATGAGTTACAAGCATCACTACTTCCAGCTAATTACTCCCCAACACTGATGAATAAAACCACTAAAAACTACTGAACCAGCAGAGCACATCTCAGAATGACTGGATTGCAAGTGCTCTCTGGTTGGGAAAAGAAGACATTATGTGTTACATAATCAGCTCTTTTCTCCTCTGTCCCTCAGTTTGGCTCTTTCTCTTTCCATGTCTGTCACACAAATGCACACAAGAGTGCATGTACAAGAGTGGATGATGTTCAGTTCAGTCATACATACAGTATGGTTAAAAGGCTGTGACGCACTCCAGCTTCCAGTAGTCAAAGACAGTGACACACAGTCTGTCACAGGTCCTGCATGAATACTGTGAGCTAAAAGCATGATAGATACTATTTATCAAGAAACAGGACAGAGAATTATTACAATATCTGTATGCTCTGTATTCATTAGATAAGCACAGGGTCCAAAACGAACTGTTAACATTTAACAAAAACAAACAAACATCTGTGACACTGCACATTCATTATTTATTAAAAATGGAATTGGAATTATTTAGCTGTTTTACCATGTCTGAGTATCATCATACATAAGCACTGAGTAGCATCATACATAAGGCTAACCAGTCTCTGTCTCTCAATAAAACATGATGATTTCTGATTTTGTTCTTCATAGGTTTGTTAAGGTGAGAAGTATTCCACACATGTGTTGCCAAATTGAGTTCTGAGAAAAATGTGTTTGCATTCTGGTAACTTTTTCCATGAAGGTAGAAGTTAGAAGACATACAAATTGCGACAGATGTTTTTTTTAGTAGATGTTCTTTCATTTGAATCATTCACTTCACTTAAATTAGCAAGATCAGATTATCATTTACACAATTCAACTTAAATCATGTATTATGTTGTGGTTTCTGATAACTTGTAAAGTTGTAAGAATTTACAATCAGCTCCTTTTTTATTTACATGCCAAAGCCAACTTGATTTTTTATATCAAAACATAAGCAGTACAGAACACACTCAGAATATCTAGAACTTCACCCAACTCAGTATCTTTGATAAGAAAATACATACATAACCAAAGTTGTATAAATGAATTACAATACAAAGGCATGCAAATATATGTGTAAATAATAAATCATAACTCACTTTCCAGAAAAAATATAAATAATAAAAAAAATACAAAAGAGATGTAAAATATGTAGGTCATTTTTTTCCTCATTATTGACATATTATTTTTTTTTTTTTTTATTATTCAATTTTTTATATATATAGCAATAGATATATGTGTGCGTACATATATATATATATATATATATATATATACATATATACACACACACACACAAAACTAAACTTAAGCTGAACAAAAATGAGAACAAGGAGGATATCAGAGAATTGGTTTGGATGAAGTTATTTAGCTACCTTTTTGTTTTTTATGGGAGGCCAGCTAAACGTTAATATGTGGCATTGCATGTTTGAGAAACGTAAATTGCATATCACTTAAGCGTCACTGACCTGGTGTGCTCCATCACTGGGAGTGTACACAGAGCTGAAGTTCTTCAGGTGGTCTCGGGCGTGACTGACACCCCTCAGTGTCTCAAACATGTTCTCCAGGGCAGAGTGAGCACGCTCCACAGTCAGTTCCTCAGGGCCTGAGACTCCTACAGACACACATACAGATACAGATGAGTGTCTAAACATTACATCAATGTTCATGGAATAATCACTCTTTCTGGCTTTCCTCACATGTAGAAATGTATGTTGTTTGCACAATGTTACAAATGCTACGACTCTTGTTTTGGAATTCCAAGGCAGAATCAAACTCAGTAAATATATATTTGGGTTGGTGCAGAAGAAATAAATACTTTTAAATAAATACTTCAACAAAAACACATTAAATTAATTCAAATTGACAGTAATGACATTTCTCATGTTACAAAATTTGGTTTCAAATAAATGCGGTTCTTTTGAATGTTCTATTCATCAAAGTATCTGAAAGTAAAATGTATCACAGTTTCCACACAAATATTAAGCAGCACAACTGTTTTCAGCATTGATAATAATGATAAATGTTTCTTGAGCAGCAAATCAGCATATTAGAATGATTTCTGAAGGATCATGTGACACTGAAGACTGGAATAATGGCTGCTGAACATACAGCTTTTCCATCACAGAAATAAATTAGATTTTAAATGATATTAAAATAGAAAAGAGTTATTTTAAATTGTAATAATATTTCACAATATTAGAGTTTTTTATTTTTAATTCAATAAATGCAGTATTATGAGAAGTATTACCAACCTCAAACTTTTGCATGGTAGTGTACATATTTATGTTTAAATATAATACTGAAAATTGTGATAAATTATATTTTAAATAAATACACTAATATAATATATTGTATACAATCTTGTATGTACTGTGAGCTCTATATTAGATTGAGTTGTTTTGCTGAAAGGGAATCAGAGGACAAAAGCTCTTTTCATCGGAAGGCAACAGCTCCTGCATGAGTTGATCAAAATTTAATATGCACTCACTAAACTCAGACGCTGGGGAATGAGAGAGCGAGAGACTGCGAAAGAGAGAGAGAACGTCTCAGTTTCATTTAGGGGAGAAAGCGTGAACAAAAGTGTTCGACAAAAACAAACTTTGTTGTCATTCCAGCAGCACTGATGGCGCTGAAAGCGAAGAGAGACTCAGAGAAGACAAAAGGAGGACGGAACAGCAACATGGGTGGGTGAGGTTGGCACACAGTCCTGTGCCAGCTGTGGAATGCAAGAGCCGCCCATCCTTCAACCAGATCTAAACAATCTCACACCTGAGAAATAAGACATTCAGCTCTGCCAGTTCCAAACCCGCAGACGCATGGCTAGAGCGGAGCAGTACACTTACGTAAGACTACAGGATGAAAAAGGCTTTATGTTCAGATGCACCAGCTCAGGCACATTTTGACGAGATGGATATCTACCAATGCTAATACTGTAGCTAATATTCATAAAATCATCCCAAAAAATCACAGCTGAAATGCAACATATGATATTGACTATTGTATCACAGTATTTAAAATGATTCAAAATGGCTTCGGTGTTATGGTGCTATATTCAGCTTCAGTGTATTTGTGAAGTAATGTGCCACAGACACGGGTTTCATTAAATGTATAATCTTACTTCACTTTTGAGGGGGGAAAAGAAAGAAAAATCCTGTGCACTACCATAAGACCGCAAAAACAAACAGTATTTTGTGTGTTCCAGTCATGCAACCTACCTTAAAAAAACCTGGTGAAATTTCTGCATTTTCAACAGCCATTACTCGAGTTTTCAGTGTCACATGATCCTTCAAAAATCATTGTAATATGCTTATTTGCTGCTCAATAAACATTTCTTATTATTAACAATGTTGAAAACAGTTTAATATTTTGTGGAAACTGGAAAGTTCAAAAGAACAGCATTTATTTGAAATAGAAAACCTTTATGTATTTAACTTTTGTCTTTAATGTCACCTTTGATAAATTTAATGCAGCCTTGCTGAATAAAAGTATTAATTTCTATAAAAAAAAAATCTAATGACCTCAAACTTTTAAGTACATATGAAAATTACAAACAAAACAATTACAACGATTATATAAACATATTCAACATGATTTGCACACATTAAGCCATCTATAAATGGAAAAGGCTCCCAGGGTTGTGCTATCCAAACTGACTGATGAGTCTTTGACAGTCACTCAATCTTTTACAAATAGCTCACTTATAATCATGACTTGAACTCTGCATGGTCCCATCATTAACATTTCTGGCTTTATAAATGCATGCACAGCGGTTATGCAATGCTTTCTGAGGCTAGCACTATCAATTTAGGCTTCTGTGGCTGTAGGCATCAGTCTGGTCTGCAAACACTCACTTGAGATGTTTACTGTAAAAGTGTCACTGTGTTCAGTGCAGCAAGACATATAGAGTGGATGGATGCTCTTCCTAAGTAAAATATTGCTCTGCGAACCCTTTGTGCCTGCAATGTTTGTGTGTTTGCAGTTATATAACTCATTCCACAAAAAACATTGGTGGAAACCCAACACAAACAGTTGTGTGTGTTTTGTAAAGCGATTATCTGCATTCGGTATAAATATTTATAATGATAAGAATGTTAATTCTGCTTGAGGAGCCGCTGTTTAAACTGCCCAAAGATGTCATTCTTGGGCCTCTGACAGCTACAAGTGTTTTTTTCATCAAAACATATCATAAATAACAGGGAGTAAGTGCATACGAGTAAGTGCATAAGAGTAAGTGTAAGTAAGAGTAAGTCAGCCTCTCTTCTATCTGTTTGTTAGGACCGTATTTAATGTCAGCCCAAATAGAACTGGTTTCATATTTAGCCTGCTGGCTGTTTGTTTTGAGTTGCTTGTTTTCTCCCCAAATGCGTGCTATTCAGCCTCTTCTGTCTCTGCTCTTTTCTCTTGCTCTGTCGCTCCTGACAGCTCGGTGGGAGATAATAGGATAGAGGATAGAGGGATGCAGGCAGACTCGGATGCGAATGTTTTTTTCCGGAAGATGGAAAGGCATGGTAAATATAACATGCCTGAAGTAAATCAAGGCATCTGGTAAAACAACTAAAATAAGTGTGCTTTAGTGAGAGTTAACGTTTAAGATTGTGCAGCTATAAACCATTTCATAAAACATAAGAGAATCTGTCAAAGGGGTAATTCATTTCGTACAGCTCTTTATAGTTATTTTTCCCCCCTAATCTGACAAAAACTAGTCCTAAATTAGTTTTTATGACAATTCTGATCCCCACCCCCACCCCCTTTCTCTGAGCCTTAAAGGGATACTCCACCCCAAAATTAAAATTGTGTCATTAATCACTTACCCCCATGTTGTTCCAAACCTGTAAAAGCTTCGTTCGTCTTCAGAACACAATTTAAGATATTTTAGATGAAAACCGGGAGGCTTGTGACTGTCCCATTGACTGCATAGTAAATTGCACTGTCAAGGTCCATAAAAGTATGAAAGACATCGTCAAAATAGTCCATCTGCCATCAGACGTGCAATCTGAATTTTATGATGCGACGAGAACACTTTTTGTGCACAAAGAAAAATATCCACTTTATTCCACTTTTTCTTCTCCTCCGTGACACTTCCTGCAAGCGCGTTCATGTACATGTGCATGTGTACATTTACATGTGCAATGAGATACAGCACTTTGCGTAAGTTGCATATTCAAGTCCAAACTAACTGCTTCATTCAGTAAGTGTCTCTTTGTTATGTCTGAATCACACTGCGACATGTTCACAAAACAAGCCATGCTCAAACTGTTATGAACAGACTGAAATGTTCAAGGATAAAATTAAAAAAATAGTGCAGAGTTGTAGGTGCTACACGCAGCCAGTAATTACAGTGAAAACAGTTTGGGAGGAAAAACTGTGTGGAAAAGATAATTTGTTACTTTCAGTCAATTTACTGAAACTAATCATATCAGGAGATATAAAGACACTGTTATATAAAGACACACTGAGATATAAAGTCAAAAGTATGAGAAATTATGTCACTATTACTGTATTACTTTTTTACTCTTTTATCTGCATACCTGACTCGCTACAATGAAGCTTTAAAAAGTTCAATAACTAATAATCACAAATATGGGTATAATGCAAATAAATATATCTCCACACAAGCATAACCGTCCATCAACAGTTGTCCCTGAATAAGAAACTGCAAGAGATCTGCAGCAGACAGTTCATGTGTAATGTGTGTGTGTTTTTATGTAGCCACAGACGCTCGTTTGACCATGTGCCAAGAGAAACAGTGCAGTTGTGCGATGGGGTGTTGGCTGCGGTTTAGATGGAAATGGTGATCATAACACCAAATCCTGAGAGCCAGCCAGGTGCTGGTGTGAGAACAGACAGGAGTTACACACTTACACGTGTGCGTATCCCCCACATTCTCCTCTCACGCAAGCCCTTTCCTTTGAAATACAGACAGTGTGTGCGTAACAGCCTCCAATGTTTTTATACTGATCTATATAGCAAAGAGGAGAACAGAAGATTAACTTCATAAACACCCAAACAAACACCCTAGATCTTCATTCGTGTGTCCGCCTACTTTGACCAAACAACAAGCTACATGACCCCCAGAAAGAGGACAGTTGATTAGAAAGATACCAGACACAACAGAGAACAAAAGGTGCACGTGTGACTGAAATAAGCACACTATGTCAAATGAATCTGTGTGTAAAATGTGGCCTTGTACACTCTTAATGAGACCTAATGAGACAGAGGTGTACAAGGTTAGTCACCTACACAGAACTCACTCTACTGAAAAATTGCACACCAATATGTGCTTCATGGAGTTTGCGGTTAAAGGGGTACATCACTGAATAAAAGTATTTAGCACCCATGCTGTATTTCTAAAATGGCTTCCAAATTGTATTTCTGATTTCGATAATCTGTTTCACTAAGATATACATCACAATACGTAATTAACAGTTGCTTCTTCCATTACACTGCGACTCAATTTTGGCGCAATGTGTGGTTACTGCATTTTGCTTTTGAACGACAGCACTCACAAACAAACATGCAGCAAAGCGTCAGCCCTTAATAATGTGGAATCTGGAAAGTGTCTGTTATTTGTGACCAAATACAACATTGTGACCGTAGTCCAGCCATGGAAAAAGGCAGAAACAAATTCCTGGAAACCAAACAATGAGGGATTCTGAGAACAATCTCCTAAAACACAAAAAATAACAACACATGACCATTTCCAAAAATGGCTTTCAGACTTTCAAAATCATTCTGGGGGATGGAAAGATGGCCTCCTTATCAGCTTTGTATCAGCATGCTAGCATGTATCAGCTGAGGGACAACACAAATATGGCACCAACAGTAATGAACATATGTAAATTCATCCCCATGATTCATGAATTTTACTTCAATTAAATTTACACAAATAGTTTTACAAAGCAAAAACTATTAAAAATGACAAAGGCAAATAGCAAAATGACTAAAACTAAAATTAAAATGAAATCTGAAAATATAAAGCTCCATTAGTGCTACTTGCTTTAGTAAGACTGAAATTTATTCCACTGATTACATGTACCTGCTTGTCCATTGCTGTCTATTCAAATAGCACAATGGTGAATCATAAGCCCTGTAATCAATGCAGGTTGAAAGAATCTGACAGAACAAAAGAACATTGCTTTACTTCATTCCCCCCACAGACAATAACATAATCTCCTTAATGCAATAAAGTCTACTAAACTGGACTACACAGAGCCATCTCCCTAACAACCGAAAATGGTTCCATCCTCAACGGAATGTAGACACCTTAATAAACTTCCTTTTTCTCCATCCCAGTCCTCTTTGTTCCCCTCACATACATCAGCTTCAGTCTCAGGCCTCTTTTAGAGGAATTCAGTCTCTGGTACTATTAATAGCAATGCTTGATTTAGTAATAGTACTAAAAAGGTGATGAAGAGTGTGTGAGCATTCATGCGTTGTGAATATGAGTCTGTGAATCAAAGCACTGTCTTCTTGGCCTGGGAACAAAAGAAGAACATCTCTGTATAATGTTAATCCGCAACGGAATTCTGGCTCAGACCTAAAAATGCTGTTGCATATTCCAAGTGGAACTCAAACACAGCACTGTAAGAAAGTGAGAGTAAGAATGCAGTGGTCAGTGCAGAAACTCAATGACAAGTATGCTGAGGTGAACACTCTTTGAGAAATATTTTATAAAATTTCTGTGATTATTCCATTAACTCCATTAAAAATACTTAAACAATATAAAAAAAGTTTGACAATCTGCCAATCAGTTAGTAATGATACTGATACAATTCAATTTGACATCACTGAAAATAAAGATAACTTGCAGGTCAGTAAAAGTCACAAATTCAGTTTGGTGAAGTATATTCGTCAGATTAATTCAAACCAGTAGCTCATCTTTTTGAACAATTCATTAAAAGAATAAGAAATCAGACTATATTGTGTGTTTTTGATTTACTAAAAGAACGGGTTGATAAGAATCATGTGTTTGGGAATCAGGCTACACTAGTCATGCTGTATGTTTGTGATCTACTAAATGAGCCAGTTCATGTGAGTCATTTGGTCAGGAATAAGACTACACTGCTAATTCACTAAAACATACAAAGAGTTAATTTGCAAAAACAGATAACTCCGTTTTTAACAATTTTCAAAAATCATGTTTTTTCATTGTGCATTCCAATTAATCTCAATCAAACTGCAGCTGGGTTATTGTGATTAGGTAAAAGAAAATGACAAAAAAATACAGCTAAGTAATACAATAAAAACATGATAACATAACATAAAAACAACAACAACAAAAACAACATACATTGTTTGCGATTTAAACTACACAGTAGTTCTTGTCATATTCCATAGAACACAGTTTTTAATTGCATCAAACTCAGATAAAATGATTTAATTTGATGCTGTGCCAAAGATTCTGCTGAAACATGATGTCATGGTAATGCCATGGTGCTTTGATATCTACCTTAGTGTATGATCACCATATTCATTTACCATGGGAATTTACATGGTGTGCAAAATACTTTAAAAAATACCATGGTACATACCATAAATAGCATGGTTCATGGTTCATAGACAGAGTCCCCAAGCTGTTGAAAGCCATAGCCATGAGAATTAAAGATATGAGCGATTATAATGTTTAAAATCTGAAACAAAAATACCACATTTATCCACTGTTTCCCTTATCAAGATCCAGTGGAAAACACAAGACGAATCTAAGCCTGACTCATTGTTTAAATGACAGAAAAATGCCACATATTCTCATTGTAACAGACTGATGCTGAGTCTTACTTCCACTCTCTCAGCACAGCATTCTTGCAGCTAATCTCTAACAGAACATTACGTAACTCAGTAATTCTATTCAGATACACACTCATTTGTTTAAGAAAGAAGAAACTGCTGTAGAAACTATGTGAGGGAGAGAGAGAGAAAATGAGGTGAAAAAAGGTGAAAATTAGGCATCTAGTCAATGATAAGTGACACTTGACTTTTTAAAAACTGCAAAACTTCCTCATCACATGATTCACTAAGTGCTCTTCAGAGATTTGGAGAGATCCTCCTGTATCTCATGTCCTTAGAAAACACTTCAAAAATCATTAAAGTTTGAGAGATGCCAAAAATAATGCCATCGACATTCCATCAGGTTGGCAGCAACCTTACATTATTCAACCAGCTCTGTCTGCAGTTTGAGGAGTCTTCAACACCTTCAAATAATCAAAAGCAGAGCTGGCTCACATTCAGCATTCCAGAAGCAGCAAACAATATTCCAACATTCCATACTTTACACTTCACCAGCACCAAGGGTCCTGTTTTGGGAGGTTTTCCATAGTTTCTCCCTGGAGGAGTTCTACAAGTGGGTAGCAGGACCAAATCTCAAGCCTTGGAGACTGAGAGGAAACTGGGAAAATTACAATTAAAAAATAGTTTATTGACCAAGTAATTGAGTTATATGACCAGGCGAGTCCCAAAGTCACAATAAACATAAAATATATAATTAAACTCAATAACATAGAGGATATGAGGTAATATGAAGGTAATGGAAATGTAAAATAGAGTAAATATTGTTGAAATAGTGTAACGTATGGAATACTTTGGCATATATTACACATTGGCTGGAGTGAATCTAACAAGTAGGCTGAGTGCCATGATATTCACAACAGCAATAAACAAGATGTTAATAAGATGTTAATAATTTTAATAAAATAAGAGGTATCATGAAAATGGCATGTTATTGTTTATTTAATTCTGTCCTGAATTTCACATAACAGATGTTTATTCTCCACAAGACAAAATAATAACTGAATTTATAAAAATGACCCCGTTCAAAAGTTTACACACCCTTGAATCTTAATACTGTGTGTTGTTTCCTGGATGATCCATGACTGTCTTTCTATTTTGTGATAGTTGTTCATGAGTCCCTTGTTGGTCCTGAGCAGTTCAACTGCCTACTGTTCTTCAGAAAAATCCTCCAGCTCCTGCAAATTCTTTGGTTTTACAGCATCTTCTGCATATTTGAACTCTTTCCAGCAGTGACTATGGTTTTAAGATCCATCTTTTCACATGGAGGACAATTGGGGGACATAATTATTATATAAGGTGAAAACATTTACTGATGCTCAAGAAGGCAACGCAGTGCATTAAGAGCTGGGGGGTGTGTGTGTGTGTGTGTGTGTGTGTGTGTGTGTGTGTGTGTGTGTGTGTGTGTAAACTTTTTGAATTGGATGATCAGGGTAAATTGTGCTTATTTTGTCTTCTGGGAAAAATGTAAGTATTTATGTAGCTTCTTAAGTGCAGTACCAAATGAAAAAAAAAAAAAGATCTTTAAACAATATAAGAAAAATGTACACATCGTCCTGTTCTAAAGTTTACACCCTCTGGCTCTTAATGCACTGTGTTGCCTTCTTGAACATCAGTAAGTGTGGACAGTGTTAAATGTGCTTATGCTTCTGTACAATAGAAAAAGTAAAAAACATTTTGTACCAGCCCTGAATTGCTTATTGGAAAGCAGTGCTGGAGAAGTGTGATTGCCAGAAGGTGTGGTTTCACTAACAATTGCACCTGCTTCCTGAACCTCGACTAGATCTGATGGGGCAACTTGCAGCCACTTATTGCTTTTCACTTAAAGACTGAGACTATATTTGGGGATCTACCTGTATACACATATGACTGAGGTAAGGATGAACAGAACTCAGTAATAAAACTGGGCTATTAAGCCTGGAAAAGATTAACATTCTTGACATCCTCTTTTGGTCCACAATTATCTGTACTGTCGTCAATGGGTTGAGCTCCAGGAGGCTGCGGCCGCACCACCATCTGTTCAATCACCCAAACGGCTAAACAAAAAATGAATCACAGCCTTCTTGGCACCCATGGTTCCAACTCGACTGACCTTATCTATACAAGCCATAAAGACCATACAGCTCAAGATTATAAGTGAGATCAAAACTGCAAAGAACAAAACACAAGGCAGATCTTTTCAAGGCCACAACACCAGTTGCAGTCAAGACTATGAAACATTTTTTTCTGTTTGTATATGCATTGAAATGCACAATATGAATGTACTGACAGTATCTAAAACAAAAATATTAAGGTATGCACAGCTTATCCAGAACAAAGGATAAAGGCAGGAAATTGATGTTGATCTCTGAAGCTAAACTGTTATCCAGGAAAGAGGAGAATTCCGGCAGGAACACTTCAACCCTCTTTACTTCTGCTACTCTAATCCTTTAAACCATAACCGCTTGGCCCTGATGCGAGACTCATAATAATCCTTTTAAATCATGGCTGGATGAGAGAGAAAGAGAGAGAATAAGTGAGGGAGAGAGAACAAAAACTAAGAGGAAGAAGAGCAAGAATTACAGTATGTGACCTACCACTGTAGTTTATGTTGTGTAACATAAGTCATGTAGAAAGGAAGTTTCATTTAGAGATCAAAGAGTCTGAGCATGTATGAGTTTGTACGTTAATGGATTATTTTCAGCTTTTTATGTTCAAATCCCACATCTTAAGTTTTAAACTGATTAAAAACATGAAAAGAGAGCCAAAGAAAAAAAGCGTTGCTTATATTAGCCCAGGTCTACTGTATGTGAACTAGTATGTGGAGAACCCGTCCATTTAAGAGTAAGAGCTAACACACCAAGAAAATTACATAGTTCAGGTATCCACACACACATGATCACAAAGACCAGCCTATATGCTTATTTACCATATACATGGACACTGTATAGAAAATAGAGCCTAAATGCACACTTACGCACAAGTATATTCAAGTATATACTATGTAACATACTGTTCTGAATTTGGGTCAAGATGTAGGACAAGTGTTCCATTCCACTTACATAAGAAAAATACACACAGATAACCTGAATAAGTCTGAACTTATTTAAAAAAAAAAAAGTTTTTTGAAGACTGAACTTAGAAACATCCTAATGCCTGTGAATATCAGAATATATTGAAGCACAAACCCATCATAATCATAAAGCTGCAAACAATTACATGAGCCAATCGCTAAAAGCACTATAGGCCCTTAGCTTGACCTACATTGTTGTCTGCATGAGGCAACGTCAAGAGGTGCAAAAACAGAGGCATGAATTTAGCTTTGGTGTGTGGCCAAACAGACCTAACATACCTCTTGTCAAGCAGAAAAAGGTATGCACTTGAGAGACATAGTGGTTTGTCAGGCATGTCTTAAAAATATCTGAGCCAAATTTGGTGAGAACCACAGTATTGACAAAATAAAACTTTTCTTGATTGGCATGACTGGCATTTTCAGAGTCAGTCTTCTTGGCATGTCACAGGAAAATAGTTTTGAATAGGAAAAACATATTTTTGCCAGCTGGATTTCATGACTAAAATTTGGGGATGATCAGATTAAAACTGTAGAATGAGTTCAAAAATTCCAATTAAATTCAAAATGGCAGAGTAGCATAATGTAGATTTTATATTTTGTAGTGTTGGCCACTAAATGTCAATGCTATCAGTGATGGTTACCTACTTTTGTTTCAACACACCAAAATGTCGGTGAGATACAGTAATTTATGTCCAAATTTAACTGCAGACAGGCACAAATGGTATCATTGGACTTCATCAAAAGAGACTCTTTCAGGCTCCTGACTTTGGACAAAATGATTTTAAAGTCTAAATAGCAATTGTTTAGCTTTTTTTTCATTTCTTTATATTAAACTGCTGAAGTAGCCTACTTTCAGAAACAGCTGCAAAACATTTAAAAAATAAATAAAGTTTCTTTCTGACATGCCAATTCCTATAGTGTTAGGGAAAGTTACTTTGAAAGGGCTAGTTCACCCAAAATTATCATTAATTACTCACCCACAAAAATAACGACTTTATTTAACAATTTCTTCTCTTCCGTGCGAACCACTAATGTCACATGGACTATTTTATCGATGTCCTTCATACCTTTCTGCAGTGGTGTAGTCTAGTTTTTTGTAGTGAGTATACTGTGATTTTTTCCTTCCCAGCCTCATACTCACCCGTCCCAGATCAGCCTCTCATAAGCACTCACTAAACAGGGCTCTACGCTTACTTTTATATTTAGGAGCACTTGTGCTGCTAATTTAAAAAAACAATTAGGAGCACAGTAAAAAAATAAATTCAGGAGCACCTTCTGCTCAATAACAAAAATTTGCCTTCCCATTACGAAGTAATATTGGACTCCTTAAAGTGATTTACAGGGGCATTTTTTTCTAACTTTATTTGAAGTGTTATCTTTTATGTCAAATTCAAAAGTGTATTTTATAAGCTTTTTTTTTTTCAAAATTTGTAATTAAAACAATGCAATAAGAAGAATAGGTAACCGATCAAATAAATTCAGTATTAACAAAATTAATTTGCACTACAGAAGTGGCACAGAAAAACACAAAACTGGCTTGTAGGTATTTACAGACATTTAATGAGGCTCAGAGGTGGCATGAGTGCAAACTTCATAAATTCATGTTGAGATTAATGTTTTAAATATAAAATTTTGAATACAGAAATGTTCAATGATTTAAATAACTGAAATTATACTTTAAAAATGAAACTAAATCTACCATTAGGTGGCGGCAAGTTACTGATTTTATCACGGAATCATTCATTCAATTGATTCGTTCGAATGGCTGATTCATTCAAGAAGCAAATCCCAGTGTCCCAATGTGCATACTATCCACCCTATCTGCCCTAAATAGTATTGAAAATTACTAATATCACATTTAGGATTGATAGTCTGCACATTGGGACTCAGGCAGTGAATTTCTTTATGAATGAGTAATTTAATTGACTCACTAGATTCGTTTAAAACGCAGATTCATTCATAAACGAAACAACGCTGTGTTTGGAGATGTGCAGCGGCTCAGTTGTGAGTTTATTTGAAACTATTTTAGTTGACGAAATGGAGCAAAATCAGGCAATACTGTTATAGTCAGACAATGTAAGTCACTAAATATTAACTTTTTGTTTATTGAAATCACTCATTTTTTTATATGCCAACAATCCCCTGCTGTTACAGTTACGTTAATGACATTTTATACTTTACCACGTACCAGGTAACGTTATGATAGCATTGGCCTCATTTTCTGTACCGTGTAGGATAGTATCAGCCTTATCTGCCTCATTTTCTGTAGTTTCTATAATGTTAACGTTCCTGTCATCTGTTTGCAGTGTGTCACCCGCAGCAGCAGCAGCAGCTTCAGGGGCAGGCTTACGAAAACACTGAAAGGGTGTAGTTCGTTTCATATCTCCTTTAGTGATTCACATTAGTTAATCTCAAGTTTAGCAATAGTCATCAACAGAAATACGGCGTGATTATCAAAAAGACGGTGCTTCGCAACACAGACTGGGTGAATGTATGAATGAAAGTGTGAAAGGTCTGTCACAAAACGATGTTGTTACGTATCCGCGTGCTTTTTTAAGTGGGTATACGCAAATCCTTTACCTTCCCTAGTGGGTATACGGCGTATACCTGCGTATCACGTAGACTACACCACTGCCTTTCTGGGCCCTGAACGTG
The DNA here is from genome assembly GCA_027422415.1 of Schizothorax lantsangensis. Classification (NCBI taxonomy): domain Eukaryota; kingdom Metazoa; phylum Chordata; class Actinopteri; order Cypriniformes; family Cyprinidae; genus Schizothorax; species Schizothorax lantsangensis. The sequence continues at coordinate 17,345,745 of CM049855.1, forward strand.
TCAGTTCTGTTGCTCTCTATGCAGGGTCAGAAAGCTCTCGGATTTCATCAAAAATATCTTTATTTGTGTTCCGAAGATGAACAAAGGTCTTATGGGTTTGGACAACATGAGGGTAAGTAATTAATGACAGAATTTTCATTTTTGGGTGTACTATCACTTTAAAAGTAATGCATTACACAATTATGTTTCTCCCTTAAAAAGTAAATAATTGTGTTACTTAGTTACTTTTTATGGAAAGTAATGCATTACGTTACTTTTGTGTTAACACAGCCAAACTGTGTTGAAATTGGTTTTGTTGAGTTTGGCATGAGCCAAGGAATTAGGAGACTTAAATATGTTTCTAGGCCAGATGTTACATGATGACAAAAAGCCAAATTTGATCATATGATGGCACTAGAGGGTTCCAGTGGGAGATAGTAAAGATGGTCAGATTGATGTTCAGACTTGCTGCACACTCGTTAAGACTGAGCATATGGTTCCACGGACTGCCAAGACTCCTAAGAACAAGAAAACTAACACAACTGATACCTACGCACATTCAGTTCTTGGCCCTCAATAATACACAATCTCTGTCTTGAAAACATAAACACACACCAAACAACCAGTCTAATCAGTTCCAACATGCTGCTAGATTGCCTTGGCTGCCAGTTCTCCACAGGCTTCAGATGGTTTGTTTCCTCCATGCAGAGTTGCGTGAGATGTGAATATGTGATAGCAGCAGTTGTATTCTTTCAAGGTGATCATGTTTGATAGGAAGTAGATTGAAGGCAGTACATAGTAGTTTTAGCAATGAGCCTCAATTATGGCAGCTCACGCTATGGAGCTACTACACAAACCACACACGCACGCACGCACGCACGCACGCACACACACCCAGCTTTCCATCTCTGCCCCTTTACCCTATGAACTTTACGTATGACTAAAGCAGGAGGCATGAGCACTAACACAATCCATTTCACTGTTCTCAGCAAATAAGGATGCTCAGCATGTGCCATCAGTCCTCTACAAGCAGGATGCTGTGTGTGGGTTCAATATCTCATAGAGCATTACACAGCGGCAATGACATTAGTAAAGGATTCAAAGGCACAAACCATATTTATGCTGCTGTGTTCAAAGCACTAGCTTGAACAACACAGAGGACATGGATTTGATTCCAAGAAATGCATGAATTGATAAAATGTCTACCTTGAAAGCAATAGCAGTCGCTTGGGATAAAAAGCCTGACAAATGCATGAAAACTGTAAAATGTACCAGATTTTCGAACACTGCATGTAAGAATGCGGAAATAGATCAGTGTTATGGTTATCCTGAAATAAAATGATTTTATATTATTTATTATAATAAAATATAAATATGAATAATATAAAAACGTGTTGTCTTGGCAACTAACTTAAATTAAATAAGGTTAAGTTAAAACATTAAAACTAAAACAAAAAAATATTAAATCTAAATATAAAAACAATAAAATATTTAAAAATCAACAAATACACTGAAGTTAAAATGGAAACTGAAAATAAAAAATAAAATAATAATAGCTTAATCAAAATAATAAAAACTATATAAATAACACTAAAATAACACAGACACATGCATAAACAACAATTGAAGATCTGAATTACAAAAAGGTTGTCTGGATTAATTGTCATCAATATTGTATTTCATTCTTTAAAATATTAATAAAAACAGATCACAGTTTATAAATTAAGACTATGACCTGCGTTTTAATTTAGATTCTTCCTTTAAGATCTACTACAAAACAAACTTCACAGGACTGTAAATGTTCACCAAGACACAAAAGAAATCTCTTAGGAAATGAGTAATTCTACAGCTTTAATGATCATCAAAATGGAACAATGCGTCAGGAATATAAATGTCATATTTTTAAGAAATTGCATGGTGTCCATTGACGTAAGAAAAAGTGGGTCATGGTAGTCTCCAGAATAAATTAATATTCCTCTGTGATTATTCTGCACTTCGGTGAAAGGGCAAGAATCACTAATGATTAGAAACAAGTCTATATGAGAGATATAATTCTGCACAGGACCCGTGAAGCTGGAAATTAGCAATGCATGAAACACTGTGTTAAAGTGAAGTCATTTCAAACCAAGCAGCATTCTGTGGGTCAGAGCGGTGAATTCACCACAGGATTGATCAACAATTGCATCATTTTTGGTGGCATTTCAGAATAATAGACTTGAAAAAATACAGATTTGGTGTTTCCATATGTACACATTTTAGACAGGTAGATGAAGACTGTAGCTCCATTATAACTGCACACTAACTTAGTGTGCATATACACTGCATATACATTTACTTGATGCAAAAGCTAAAGATTGGTGACATCTTTATTCCACTGCAAATATACCTAGATGTTTGAAAGCACTTGACAAAAAAGCTGCAGATTTTTTGCTTCTGATTCCACCTTCTGTTCAGAGCAAGACATTTATTGCACTTGAGAAAAATCGTGCTGCAAATTGTTTGGTGACGGTGCCACAGGGCACGGGAGGTTTGACATTTAGTGCACTTGAGGTAAAAGCTTGGCTATGATGCCACTGTGCACGTGGACCTAAACGTTTAGTGTGCTTGAGAAAAAAGACGCAAATTGTTTGGTGTCGATTCCACTGCGCACGTGTAGACATTTAGTGTACTTGAGGTACAAGCCATTTGTTGTTGGGTAATTGGATTGGTAGATGAAAAGTTTACTTTATACAAATGCCGCAAATTGCTTGGATATGATGCCATAAGACTGGATTAGTGTACTTGAAGTAAGTTCTGCAGATCCACTCCACTGTGCTCCAATGCACATGTGTATTGTAGCTAGCTATTCAGTGTACTTGAGTTAAAACCCACACACATGTATACTTGAGGTAAAAAGTGCTGTTTGTTGATAACGCCACAAGGTGTAAAAGCATCATAAGTGTTCAATACGACCTGTGTGCTAAATTACAAGTTTTATGAATTCATGTCTGTGTGGAAAAATACCAAAATTCCTTAGAGAAGTAGAGATTTTTTGATTTTTTTTTTGTGAATCAGCATTTTCAATTTGAGCCACATTCACAAAACTGGTCTGAATGATTGTTTACAAATTGGCCTGATGCAGTTCTCGAGGTCAAAGATCTGATAGAAAATGCTTTTAATTTAGTTCTGTTCCTCCTACAATGCTTTTGCAAGACTTCAGAACATTTGGAATACATTGTGTACATCATATGAACCACCTTTTCCGTCCTTTTTGAATCCTTTTTTAAGCCCCTGTTCATTGCAACCCCCACAGAGTGGCCAATACAATTCTTACAAATGTTTCATTTTGTATTCTCTAGAAGAGGGGTATTCATTTAAAGTCTCTCATTGCCTTTCTGTCACATCGGACGTTCCATCTGGGCAGCAGTATTTTGTAAACAAAACAAAATCCTGAACAGTCACAATAGTCATCAATGATTAACATATTAGGAACCCAAGAGCCAGTGGTGTCTGGGAATTGTTCTAAAAAAAAATCATCAGTTGAGCCCAGTTGGATATAAATATTAAAAGGTAAGATCATATGTTTTATCAGGCTATTATTACTTTTACTCTTAGATACTTATGTATGGCAGAAGGCCATGTGACAGAAAATATACTGTATGGGGGTTCAAGATCTCACTCTTTAAGTCTGAAGTCATTTTATATTTTGCTTAAAATAAGTAGGTTAAAATCAAACAAACAACAAGTAACGTTCTTATGATCAGAAAATAAAGTTAATTAATATCAAAGATTTACTGTAGCTGACTTTCCTTGCCATCTACAAATAATTTTCCCGATTATATCATTGTTTATTATGAAATGCTCTTTTAATAACTGATTAATAATGCTAAATGTAGATCTTGTCACAAATCCTGGTTTGAAAAGTTGGAGTCATATACCATATGTATCACAGAGTAAAAAAAACTGTATTTTCTGAAATTGGACTGCGGTGCATATTTGAGGATGCCTGCTCTAGAAGACAGAAAATCACGCAGGTCAACTTGAATCAAAATAATGAGAGTTTCATTTTTAAGTACACGAGTGCAGTATTTTTTTTTTTTTTACAAACACTGGACGATATCAGGCAAGTTTCTTACATAACCTGGATACACACACAACACACACACACACACACACACACACACACACACACACACACAGACACAGACACACGACACAGACGCACGACGGATCACAGCAACAAGTCATTGTGGTATGTTTAAAATTCTTATAACTGTCTTTAAACACAGACAGACAAAGTGAATTCCTCAGTTATGAGAGTTTCCACTATAGACTACAACTAGCCAGAGGAGCTGCAGTTAATAACTTCATTTTAACATCTTAATGGGCCTGCAGGTCAGTGACACTTTCACAGAATCACAATGAACTGTTTACGAGTGTGTGGAAGAGCAATAAATACACAAGCAAATTCATTGGAAATTATGATTCAAGAGAGCTGTTGCAATATTCAAGGTAAATTCACTCATCTAACAGTCATGTAAATAGAGTGAGCATGTCTGTTTAAATAAAGTGAGCGAGTGGCATATGTATGAGTTAATTATATCACATTAACAAAGATTGGACCCGCTGTAGCCCATTCCATGTACATTAATATTTATCTTTCCAACAGCTGCTTAGTTGCCAGTGCGACTTACCATGTAAGTGGCAATTATCTACATAGATATCTAGTCCCATAAGTATATGACACAATAAATATTAATCAGGGCCACACACAAACACTTTCTTGATTACAGAGGCCTAGTAAAACCCCTTTTAGCTAAGGTTTAAATACACAGAAATCCCAGAGTTTGAAATTGATATCCTATGATGGCTATGAAACATGCTCAAGGTTTAGGACTTGAGTGAGGATTTTAGTGTATTTTAGTTTATCGCAAACATAAGAACATTATAATTTTGTCAGATAACAAAATAAGAAACACTATGTGAAGTATTTGAACACTATTTGAGCTGTTTATTTCCTGATGAATTCCAAGAACTTGAGGTTTTATAATGTCCTGTAGCTCTATCGCTCCCTACTGGAGAAAATACTGAATAAGACACACATTGACCCTGAATACAGCTAATTCATAAAGTCTCCAAAAAATAAAACAAAATACCACAGTACCCTTAGTGTTTATTCATACTGCAGTGCATGCTGGGAAAACATACTTTATTAATAAATCAGTAACATTGTTTAATACGAAATTGCTTGTTTGCCTAAGCAGGGTGACATTTGGTCTAACATGTTTGTACGCATATTCACATTTCACAATTCCTAGTAGCCTATCTGTGACTCAAAAAGTACTCATCTCTGCCTTTTCTCATTTTTCCTCAGTAAAAGAATGGGTGACTATGGTAACTGGGATTTGTCTCTGTTTTGACAACTTTAGGCCTATATGCACGTTTCTTTAAAAACACATCAGAAAATACAACAGCAAAGAAAAAAAAGAGTAAACAGAGTGATTTGATGATGATTCATAATAAAAAGAAAATATGAATTAACCTGTGAGTCACCTTTCACTGTCTTAGAAGAAAACCTCTGACTAGGCTGTAAAATGTATTAATAGGACTCAAAATTCAGGAAGAAAGGCAAAAAGAGTAACAAAACAATAAATCAAGGCATTTCACTTCTGAACACAACAAACACACACTCAACTATCTCTCAAGACCCAGAAACATAAGGCAAAGGAATGTAAATAGACCAAACAATGACACAAATGAAACACAGAAGGAAATAGCCCTAAGTAATCAAACTAAAAAGTACAGGAACAAACGACCATACAAGGAAAGCAAGCTATTCAGAACGGTGCCAACTAGTGGCCATCAACTCAAACTGCACTGATCGTTCTTTTTTACACAAAGCTGTTTTTATGACACACAAAATTAAAAGACATTGGCCTGTGTCAGAGCAGATAGATTTGAAAATATATAGATAACCCCCAACTGCTCCCCGGGCGCTGTAACATGGCTGCCCACTGCTCCGGGTGTGTGTTCACTTAGGATGGGTTAAATGCAGAGAATACATTTCACTACTGGTTATATACTCTCTATGTAATTGTGTATGTGACGAATAAAAAATAATCTTAATCTTAATCTTACTGTGATTGATCACCTGTTGAAGTCTGTTGGGCATCCACTATAATAAACCATGAAACACTGCCCTCTGGCTTCAGTCTTCAGAAATACAACTAGTGTCCTATTCAACTCCACAAAAGAGCCAAAATAACACCAGAATATTTATTTACATTTTTCCAATGAATTTATTAAGTACTATATATGTATTTATTTAAATACAAATATTTTTATATATATTTAGTAATTAATAAATAAATTACAAAATGTAAATAAATGCTGTAGTGGTAGCCTGGATTAATATTTGCATAAAAGGAAATTAATTACTAATTAGCAATTTACATCTTTTGTCACTTATTGTCTCTTCAGAGTGAGTGTTGTTATATGTATTGATATTTTCAACTGCATGAGAAGAACTTGAGTCTTAAGTGAAGTTTCCTGTGCAGCCTGCTGTGAAGCGATTAGGTATCAAGAATGAAGAGGTAACTGCTGTGCGTTTGTGTGCACTGCATAAATCGGTGTGTGTTTTGGGGGAAATGCTCCTTCTCCCTCTGGGTTAAATGACACCTGGCATTCCCATTACAACGCTGAAAAACAAACACATGGTTCTTGTGCACAACTAGCATATCTCTGCACGTGCGCGCGCACACACACACACACAGTAAGAGTGAGTGTCAGAGAAATGGGCGTTGAAGTCCAGAATGAACACACTGTGTGTCCACTGAGACAAACCCTGAAAGACATGTTTATGACATCCTGTCTTGTTTCACCCTGTTTCATAACTAAAGAGCTCTCCTTTTCTGTGTCCATTCAGCCATCCATCTGCAGTGACATTTCTTATGCAATCCTATCTGTTCTCAACATGTGTAAAAACACAAAAACATACACAAAGTGAAAGTGAAGCAGAAATGCTTTGGTGTGTATATGCATTGTTTCTTATTTCCTCTTTTTTTTTTTTTTTTTGTAAATTGCTCAGTGTAATTTTTTTGTTCTTCACAAAAATAAACATTTTCATTGCAAAAATGCAACAAACTAGAAGTTAAACAGCTGAAATGTAACTCCATAAATTAATTTTACTGTAAAATTAAGCAGTATGGGGCAAAACATGATTGTAGTTGTCAGCTTTTTCTTACTGATGTATTCGGCACTTTCTCTCACTCTCACACACACACACACACACACACACACACACAGCTTATTAGATTCTGGCCCACATCTGATTTAGATTTTTTTTTTTTTACAGACATTGCTGCAGGAAAAAAAAGTTTAACATTCACTTTCTCCTGCTGGTTAAAACTGGTACAGTCAACACTTTTGAATTTAGATGTATGAATCATATACAGGGCTGCAGAGAACATGCAACAGTAAAACTAACACTTGACCATTTATATGTAGAACTACAACTCTAAACATAAAGAGACAAGGAATGTAAGTGACTAGGTCATGCACAAATAAATGCATGCACACGCAATAAAGTACACAAATAAAAGTATATGAGAACACCAACTTGACATTCAAGGACAGTGTGGGATAGTGACTTCATGGGAATGTGTCCGTGAGGTTTTATTAAACCACAAGGGGTCACTGTGGCTTCAAGAATCGGGTGGGTCCGACTGATGGTAAGCTTCATTCTGTCCACCCCCACAATAACATGCAATATAAGCCAGCGGCACACACCCACCCTCACACACACCCACCCTCACACACACACACACACACACACACACACACACACACACACACACACACACACACACACACACACACACACACACACACACACACACACACACACACACACACACACACACACACACACACACACACACACACACACACACACACACACACACACACACACACACACACACACACACACACACACACACACACACACACACACACACACACACACACAGTAGTAAAACTTGGCTGTTTTATTTAATTTTCCTCCGGGAGATTAGCGTCAGTCTCGCTTCGTCCAACTTCTCTCTTTTTATAACACAAAAGAGGCAAGAAAAAAGCACCAGCACTATGCAGCCCAGATGTGCCTCTCTAGACGCATGCCCTCTCCTTCTCGATTTCCTCTGTTTCTCCCTCCATCCCTCCATTTCCTCCCCTCTCTTACCTTCCTTTCTTCCCATCATCTCTCGCTTGCAAACTTGTCCCTTCTTATCATGAGAGTGGTCCCATGAAACACTGGGAAAGCCTGAGAAAATGCTCTGTTGTGCTATTTCTCAATACTTTCTGTCTTGATTTCAACACAAACAAACTTGGTTACATTGTTCTCACACTTTGAGATACACGCTGGTGTTTATTTAACTGAAGAAAGTGTGAGAAATGACATCTGACGTCTGAGGAGGGAATTGACTCAGATTGAAAGCAAATGATAGTGCTGTTTTTGCTTTTATTTTAGCACCAGATTCAATAATGGAATTATGCAAATCAAGTAATGTGCAGAATGCCTAAAATAGCGCAATTTGTATTACACAGTCCTCCATTTTGCAGGCCAGTTTTGAGTGGCATATTGTGGGAGATACAGCAGACTACTGCAATGTGACATGCTTTACTGAGACTGTACTGGAAGTGCCTTTAAGTGTTTTCCCCATTATTATGAAAAGCGGACAAAAAGACAAAGATACAAGAAACAGCTTTAATGCGAGAAAGAATCCCATGAAGCATCGTGAATGACAGAAAAAATATAAAATAACTGATTTAAAGTTGTACTTCATGAAGCAGTGCTTCTTGAGTGGATGGGTGCTAAAAAGTTCTTTTGGCACAATTTGCTTTTCACAGTTCTCTGATTGGTGGAGATTTCTATGTAGGATCATGGGTAATGTAGTTTTCCACCAGTAGTTTTACTGTTAATCACAATTATTTAAAAAATAAGCTGAAATAATGTGGACTGATGTCTTCAGCAAAAGCATATACTATTGAATAACAACCTCGTAGCTCTTTTATGGAGTTCCTTATGGAGTAAATGTTTGGGGTTTTTACTTCCAAAACTAATTGTTGTATTCTCTATTTTATTGAACATGCTCATTTCCCTAATCTTAACATCTTGACTGCCATTTTCTTTACCTAATGTTGACTTAAAATAATTTAATAACACTGTTAAATGCAATCTTTAGCAAAAAAAATTCTTACAAGTGAATTGATTTTAGTTAATTTTAATTTTAAGTGTTTTCTATTATTATTTATTTTAACAAAGCTGTATAGAATTTTAATATTGTTATTTTTTTTTTCAGTTTTTGCTATCACATGAATTTAATTATTGGCTTATCGATATCAGCCACAATTTTAATATGAATGCATTCTTAATGGAAATGTTACAGTACATTCTCTTACTAAAGGTCAGTTTATATTCATCTGAAGTATTTCTGGCTCTTGCTCTATATCATTGAACTAAACCCTTATCCACAACAGCCTAAACTTGTCAAGCAGACAAAAACACTCAGGCTGAGCTATATAAAACTCACCAAACACAGCTGAGGATCAATGCACGGAATCATTTTGTTCTAGAATAACGGCAAAAAGAATGGGAGAATGTTAGTTTTGAGTTTAATGACTGAAAACAAAGTATGAAACTTGAGTTGGCACTCTGTTGACCTATTTCAAGACATCACAGCAGCACACATCAGTAAAGTGAGTGTACGTGTTTAATCAGACATGATGTACTAATTAGCCGATGAGGGCAGTGAAGTGAGTGTGTGTAATGTGATCTGAGGCTGAAACCTCTGGCTCGGCTCGGAGCGTAATGTTCATGAGTGAAACTTGAACCGCACTTGAGTTTTCATAAGCCATATGTCTGCATATGAATGTGTATGCTACGATGACCTCTGCTATGATATATGAACAAGAGCAAGGGCTCTGCGTGTTTGTGTTTACTTAGTTTAGGGGACTAAATTGTCTCCAGAAGTGAGCTGAAGCTGACAGAACCTCCCTGTTAGGACATACAGGGCAGTCCTTAAATGGAAAAATTATTCATGAATAAATTAAATATTTTTTAGTTTTTATATAAAGTGTAAAAAAAAATAAAAGAGGAGGCTTTAGATATGTGTGTGTGTGTGTGTTCTGGAGTAAGACATGAAGTGTATTTAGTGAGCTGTCATCAGTATTTCACAGGGCTGTTCTGTACGATGAGACTCTGGCATGACTTACAGTTATTTCACCAATGATCCAGCATGAAATTCTGCTTTGCTGCCAAACCAAACCACACACACACAAACCCTCAGTCCACATGAGATGGACCCTTGAGCATGAGTCTTATAGTGAGTGTGTGTGAATATATTACCATATGGATTAGTCATATGGATTACTAAACACCAAATGAACATATATCCATATTAGTATTTAAAAGACAACATGAACCCCCTATTCACTTTTAACTTCACTTAAAAAAACTGGACAAAAGTCAGTCTGAAATACAGAATATCCAGGAGAATTTATCCACCAAGATGTCACATGATCAAGAAAATTAGATCTCATCGATTAATATTTTTTTTATTAATGTATGGTCAGCAAGATTTTGAATCCAAAAAAGAAATGAATTTTATTCGGCAAGGACAAGTTAAATTTTTTTACTTTTTATTTATGAAAGAACACGAAGAAAAAAGTATCATGGTCTTCACAAACATATGAAATGTTTCTTGAACATTAAATCAGCATTTAAGAAAGATTTCTGAAGGATCATGTGACACTGAAGACTGGAGTAATGATGCTGAAAATTCAGCTTTGCAGCAAAATAATAAATTACAATTTAAAACATTAAAATGGAAAACTCTTATTTTAAATTGTAATACAATATTACAATATTATTGTTTTTGATCAAATAAATGCAGCCTTAGTGAGCACAAGATATTTTTCAAAAACATTAAAAAAAATCTTATTGAAAGAAAAAGAGAAAAAAGATTTAATAATAATAAAAAATTCAAATAGACAGCTTGTAACCAGAAGGTGAATTTATCTATATAATCTAATTGTATTTTGCAGCAGTGTGAGTGTTTTTATCATCCTCCTCTACATTTATTGCACTTATGTGCACAGTCACACAGACTCCACTTCACAAACCCATGAATTACAGGATTCATCTCACCTCAGGTAAGTGCGTCTCTCACAAACACTATTCTCTCCACCCATTCAGACTGAGTGAGAGAGGCTGCTCAGAGACCTACACCAAACGGGTGAAATACCATTTCCTGTTTAAAGATTATTTACTGCACACAACGTCTGAGAATGCACAACAATCCCCATCATTTCAGTCTCTGCATAAAATATCGTGGAAAGAATTCCAAAAAGTCAAAAAGGGAACTAATTGGCTTCTTTTATTTACATTTTTTCATAAATATGGCAGCATCTGCAATCAGCATTTCAACACACGCCATGAGTTATTACAGAAACAAAAGTATTGAATTGAGCCTCATACAAGTGTTTGTCAAATCAATGGGGAGTTTTACGAGGAGAGCTGGTGGTAAATCTTTAAGATGAGGGAGACACACATTCCACAGGATGGAAATAGAAAGATGGAAAGAGCAGATGAAAATAAGAGGGCAACCACAAGATCTATTTTCTTAGGAAAATGTGTGAAAATGCCTTTGTGAGCATCAGCAGCATATAGCAGATGAATCATGGAGCCTCAGTGGCATATTCAGATGAGAGTCATTAATTCATGAGCTCGGGGAGGACAGACAGAGACCCACGAGGCCTGATTGATGAAAAGACACGATTAAACTTTGATCTTTCCTCCATGTGTGAATGTGTTTGAGAGAATCGAAGAAACATAATGAGTATGTATGTTCATGGTTATGTTAAGTGAACGATATAGGCCTTGATGTTACGTAATATTAACAGAGTCAAATACAGTGCATTTGATATTGTTGACCCAAAAGTTTCAATTCTGTCATCATTTACTCATGTCATTCCGAACCTTACAATTTAAATAACTCTTTCTATTTTAATATATTTCAAAATTTAATGAATTTTCAGCAACCATTACTCAAGTCTTCAGTGTCAAATGCTCCTTCAGAAATCATTCTAATATGCTGATTAGGTGCTCAAGAAAGATTTCTTATTATTATCAGTGTTGAAAACAGTTGTGCTGCTTAACACTTTTTTGGAAACCATATTTTTTTTCAGGATCCTTTGATCAATAGAAAGTTCAAAAGAACAGCATTTATTTGACATAGGAATTTTATGTAACATCATAAATGTCTTTAATGTCACTTTTAATCAGTTTAATGCATTTGTTGCCTTGCTGAATGAAAGTATTAATTTCTTAAACAGTTTTTTTGAACAGTAGTGTAACTTCTTATGAAAAATATATATTAAATGAACAGTACTTTACTAGTGTTTCTAGATTTTGGACCCCACTATACACTCATAACATTATTAATACTCTTGTAATTCATGTGCTGCTGGTCTGTGTCTTCAGTCTGCTTAATGGAAGCACAAATGCACAAATCCAGGCCATAAATCTCCAGTGCACAATGTGTTTCATTTGAAGTTTCAATTCAATGGACCCTAAATTGCAATAGATTTCATGAAAAAAAAAACAAGATGAATGCTCACCCCATGAGTCATGTGTAATGTAACACAGTTCTGTTTGTGCATATGACAGCATGGCATAAAGTATATGATGATCTGATGGACTGTTTGAAGTGAAAAAATGAAGTGAAGTGTTTAAGCTGCAGCCTGAGACGGTTAAGTTTAGTGAAGTGGGTAAAACACACACACACACACACACACGTTTGTTTACTTCGCTATCTAAATGGGGACATTCCATAGGCTTAATGGTTTTTATACTGTACAAACTGTATATTCTATTACCCTACACCAACCCTACACCTAAACCTAACCCTTACAGAAAACTTTCTGCATTTTTGCAACTTTAAAAATACTTTGTTTACTTTATTTTTATACCAGTTTTACAAATGAGGACCACCCCCAAAGAGAGTTTTTTGGAGAATTTGTCCCCAAAATATAGTTAAGTAGGTACACACACACACACACACACACACACACACCCTGGGAAAGTGTTTCTACTGACAGTACTGGACAATAGAGGACAGTGTCTCAGACTCTGTGCTGCCAGAGAGATTCTGGATAGAGATCTGGACAGCGGATGTGTATTCTAGATTGTATTTGTGTGCTGAATGGAAACACACAACTACTTGTATTTAGTGAGAGAGAATGTGCAGAGTCCAGACTACTGACTAGTAAAGTTTTGATTATATGTAGACTGCAGTTCAAAAGTTTTTTTTTAAAGACATTATTACTTCAACATTATTACATCAAACTGACAATAAAGACATTTATAATGTTACAAAATATTTTAAATCAATGCTGCTCTTTTGAACTTTTTATTTATTACATTTTTAAAAAATGTTTCAGGGTTTCACAAAAACATTAAGCAGTTGCAATTCCAAATAAATTCTTCCTATATTCCAGAATATAAACACTGTGTTTATACATCATAACTGAGCAAGAAAATCACAATAATTAACATTTTGCTCAAATGGAGATACACAAATATTAATAAAACTGAAAGTTACAGAAAGGCAAACTAAGCATAATGAACTTCCATTATTAATTTGTAATGTAATATGCAATAATCGATTATCAAATGCTACAATCGATGCAAGTTTATATACTAAGTTTATATTCTCAAATTATGCATTGATGCATTTAACTCATAAACAATAATGCTGGCTTTATGTTTCATATCACACAGTAAATATTGGTTGCACACCATTTCATATTTTTCTACAGTAGATGGTGCAACCATTTACAGTAAAGTAAATTGTAAATAAAAAGTCTTGCCTCTTAAGTGCTGCAGTCACGGGGCCCTGCATTCACACCTGAGCCGCAGATGTGTAAGAAACATAGGACTGTGAATCTCTCTCTCTCTCTCTGTGTGTGTGTGTGTGTGTCAAACAGGACAGAAAAATTAAAAAATAAAAACTACAAGCAAGCATGTGTATGTTTGTTCTAGAGATTTAGCTCAGAGTTCAACGGTCCAACAGGAAATGAGAAAAATGGATGGTAAGCACAAAAGAGTTGTAATCGGGAAAGGCAGAGAACCAGAAAAGCAGTAGATGAGTGAGTGAGAGAGAGGAGAAAGCTGGACAGGAGTAAATTAGAAGCATATTTTGCAGGCTGAGGAGGCAGAAAGGATGAGGTGGATGTATGGCTGGATTAGGGAGCTCTAAGAATGCAGAGGAAATTAAAAAATGAGCTCAAAATAGAGCAAAATAAAGCACACAGGTTTCAGGCTGGATATTTTAGTCTATCCTATGGAACAGAGGTCACGGAGGTCACCTCTATGAGATGTCTGTGATGATGGAAGAATATGGTGGGAAGGAGAACCTTAAAGCTGTGGAGCAGTTCAGCTATCACTGAACTAGTGGTTGCTAAGGTGTTCTAGGTGATTGCTTATGTATGGATTCTGGATTAGGGGCTGCCTTAGAAAACACCAAAAATTAAAAAACTGACACAAAATAATTCAAAATAAACACCTTGACACTGTGAAGAAGTGAGGTAAAATATGAGTACAGAAGGTGATATATATATATTTAGTGATAAATTTACCTGGTTATGGACTGGCACAACTGGAAGTGCAATCTTAACACAAATGTCTCAGAGCTATACTTTATAAGACACCCAGAAGAAAGAGAAATCTGTATGTATGTGGAGGTATACATACTATCAGAGCTGAAGTGGTGAACTCACACACATGGCCCTTGATGGAAAGCAGCTCTGTGCATCAAAGGGTGAAGATGACCTTGTGTGTGTGTGTGTGTGTGTGTGTGTGTGTGTGTGTGTGTGTGTGTGTGTGTCAGAAGCATGAAGAAGGCAAGGCAGTGGACCACATTTTGCTCAAGATAAGAATGAAAGATATTGTGTAAGAAATAAAAAGACAGGAAGAGTGGAAGCTATAGGGAAAGATAGAGAGATGGAGAACAGGAAAAATGCACATCAAGTATGTGTTCACCAGAATGAGGCAGAACAGGCCTCTAACACTGATATGAAACACCATTAAATTACCACAGAAATCAAGGGTATATCAATTATTATGAATGAGAGGAACATGTTTCTCCATCCATACCCATTACTTATGGGAAGTTCACACAGTTTCCAAATAATTCCTATGGCGGAAACTATGAGGAGGCCCCAAATAAGCCAAAAAACAAGCCAGAGAATGGACAAATCATCCCTTAATTATTATAATTACAAAATCATGAATGATAGCACAATCGTAATGTTTATTTTTTTTAAACTAAAAAAAAAATCAATACCAAACTTTTTCTTGCATTTTAAGAGAATTACACTTCTGTCCATTGGGATGCACAATAAAACTGTACTATATTGGCTGTCGGCCAAGAATCAATTTTTGTTTATTATATTGCCTGATATTATATATTTGTTTGTACTGTTAATTTCCACTATTTTACATTTAGATTACCTTTGCCTTAAAGTTAGTATAAAAAAACACCACCAACTAAAACAATTTAATATCCATTTTTCATACAGTATACAATAATGGTGTGACACCTAAATTCATTTGTAGCACTTAAAATGATTAATTTAATTTTTAAGCTTTTTTTGTTGTTGTTGACAGTATAATATACCTTTAATGTACCTTAAATGAAAATTAATATCAGCTTGACCATATTGGCCAGAAATATTATTAAGAGATTAAGATTATTTTGTATGTTAATGTCACATACACAATTTTACATAGAGCTATGCCATAAAATGTAGTGAAATGTCAAGTCATACACACAACCTATCCTAAAATTCGGTGGTGCAGCCATTTCCAGGCTTTTTCGATACAGTTAGGTGTGTGACTTCACCTAAATTCATTTGTCAGTCCCGTGGTTAACATGTTATTTGAACCGGACCTGAGTAAGTTTCAACCAACACAAAAAGCCGACTGCTATCCTTGATAATGGCTAACGACTGTCAGCTATTGACCATATTGCTACAGCCAGACTATGCACCTCTTGGATCACCACATCCTGAATAATTAAACACAGTCAAAGAGCAACATGAGGGTCCAAATAATTAAACAGGACAGTCGCAGTTTAAACTTAAAAGTAGTAGTCTGTACCTAGAGCCCAGAGACTGCATGAATTGTGCCGATTCCCCAGGGTACCATCAATATATCTCTGCGGGACTATGTTATGTATGTAGTGAAGTATAAGACTCAATATGAACAATAACACCATTATTAGTGAACAAGAGATGGCAATTATCAACTAAATACTAATCAACCACTGACCATTGATAACTAATCATTAACCATCAATACACAATTACACACAGTCATCAAGAACTCAAACAAAGTTAAAGAATATAAGACAAGAAAGATCAAGAGAAAAGATGAAAGAGCTGATGGTAGAGAAGAACCTGGGGGAAAGTAGAAAAAGAGAGGGGTATCGGCCCCTGCAGAGAAACAAAGACGACAGGGAGAGAAAGAAGGAGATAGCAAAAAGACTTGAGAAAGGAAAGACAGAGTTAGTGTGGTGGAGTGAAGAGCTGAATATAGGGGCCGTTCCCCCTGGCTCAGGCCTTGATTAACACCAGACCTCCAAACAGGAAATGACCCGGCCAACGTCGAGCAACGGGAGGCCTTCCATCTGGAGCCCAGCGCTGCGTAAGACTCGAACACACACATCTGAACGACCAGAACAAAAGAGCGATAAAAACCAACACTGATTTCACCAAAACCAAAGATGATTAAGAAAGCTCACCATTTTCACTGCTAATTCCTCTCATTACAGCAGTATTAAAATGCCTGCCAGAGATAATGAATTGAATTCCACAAGCAGAGAGACAAAAGAAACAATGTAAACAGTATTATGTGAGTAGGCTGATTGTTGTTTCTGCTGTTATTCAGTGATTTTAGTAGGAAAGAAAAAATCTAAACTAATAAATGTCACAAAAATCTTTCCTTATTTAAAACTGAAACAAAAGGACCTGCAAATTAAGAAAACAACTTCGTCAATTTTACAACAAGCGCTGCAAATGGTCACAACACAACCAAATAAAGAAACGCACTGCAAATAGAAAAAAACACCTGCAAATTAAGAAAACAACTTCATCAATTTGACAACACACGCGCTGCACATACTCGCAACACAAACAAAGAAACGCACTGCAAATACTCACAACACAACCAAACAAAGAAACGTGCTGCAAATACTCACAACACAAACAAAGAAACGCACTGCAAATACTCACAACACAACCAAACAAAGAAACGTGCTGCAAATACTCACAACACAACCAAACAAAGAAACGTGCTGCAAATACTCACAACACAACCAAACAAAGAAACGTGCTGCAAATACTCACAACACAATTGGTTGTGTTGTGAAATACTCACAACACAACCAAACAAAGCATTTGTAAATACTCACAACACAAACAAAGTGTGTTTCTTTATTTGTTTGCGTTGTGAGCATTTGCAGCACCTGCTGTCAAACTGATGAAGATGTTTTCTTGATTTGCTGGTGCTTTTTCTATTTGCATGTGTTTTCTGAAGTTGCAGCGCGTTGAGCTCTCTCGGCCACCGTAAAAAAACAGCAAATAATTAAAACAAAAACAAAACACAAAACAAAAGAAAGCAAAACAACACAAAACAAAATACAACAGAAAACTAAACAAAAATGAACAAAAAGCAAAACAAAATAAAAAATAAAGCAATGCACAAAGCAGAACAAAAAAACAAACAAAACAAAAACAAAATACAAATCAAAACAGCTATTAGAGGCATAACAATGAACTCAAGAAGATGCAATATTTTGGAGTCTGAAAGCATCATTGTTGACATGCAGAGAGATGGAGAGAGGACGGGAGGGAAAAAAGTTGCATCTCTGCAGTGACCCAGACAGAGACAGACATGCACAAGCGTGCGTTAAGGGCAAGCAGGACAGACCCCAAGAGAGGACAAGCAAAGCTAGAGAGAGTGTGGTGGATTGTGAGTGAGTAATCTCAACCATTCCCAAAGGAGTGATATGACCAGAAAGAATGTGGACGTGTGTTTGGCTGCATGTAAGACGTCAGGGACTGTCCCCTCGCTCGTGTTTGTCTGTCGAGTACGAGTGACCCCTGCAGCTATGATTACTGTTTAAAGCCTCTTTATGAGCTGCAGGGTTTCCTGTCACAAATAAGTGCTAACTGCATTTATTAGACTTTTACTTCCTTCATGAACATACAGTATTCACAAACACACACACACACACACACACACACACAGCATTAAACCGTTACTGAAATATCCTGCAGGCAAATTGTGATTGGATGATACGAGTGGTGAAATCCTCCAATCAGTAAGCTTGTCTGGTTGTGCTTCCTGTCCTGGAGCTGAGGAGTGTTTCATTTCCTTTAATTAAAGAAGAGATTTTTAATTTCCTTCAAATTAAAGCATGGCTGCTAATTTCCTCTGTAGAAACCAGTTTGTACAAACCACTACTGTCATTATGTGTGTGTATACTGTGTGTATATATATATACAGTAGGTGGACAACCAAAATGCCTATTACCGCCGCCGCAGGGCCACGGCGTTAACTGCAAGTCAGTCGCGTGTTAAAGTCGTTCACGAAACTACCGCCAGGTGGCGCAAAGGGACAGATTGAAAACTGACTGTAATTACGATATTTGGTTCAAATAACGAAATAAAACTACAATAACATTATAATATAACATTATAACATTTGCAGACGCAGCGGTTCCTACGGCTGTAAAAAGCACACTTTGGTTGGCCACCTACTCTGTATATATATATATATATATATATGAAGAGTTACAATGCAAAAGCCTCTAAAAGCCATCTTGGTCAAAAATGAGATAACGATACTGAGTGAATGCTCTTCACACATAGTATATGTTCATCAAGAACTTTCACTTCAAATGCGCTAAATCCCAGCCTCAACCCATTCAGAAGTACTAGTACTTACATAGAAACCTATACATAAACAATTCAATCAGTTAATATGTAGCTTTTGAGTATTCCTCAATTAGGTAAACTGATTAAAATTCTCAAATAATTCTTTAAGTAAATGTTCAGTAATAAAATAAAAATAGCAACAATTTATAACCAGTAGAACAAATGAGAAGCAAAATAAATAAAAGCCATAAAATTCATTGTACTGCATATTTAGAAAGAGCTATAAACTACAAAAGTAATCAAATTTAAACTACAACTATAAATTGTATATGATAAGCCTTTGTCTTCATTGCATGATTATTAAATAAATATTTAGTTGTTAATGTTGTTTTTTGACTAATGCCAATGACAGTCACACAAATCTGAATTTTGTCTCGCATAAGGGATGAACATGGATACAGAAGGAACACATCATTAGATGATATGATATCTGATAGCTCACCAAAACAAACCTACACATCCACTCTACTGTATGAGGCCACACTCATATCCCTCATCTCCAGAGAGACCTCCCAACACGCTCCCTGCTGCCTATGGTTCCCACAATGATTGGTGAAAGATATAGAAAAAAATAATCTCAACAAATTTTTTTTTCTGTCATGTACTATGTGAATGTGTTAGTGCAGATGCAGTTGTACTAGTGTGTGTATTTGGTTTTAACGTGTATTTGTGAAGGATGAAACGGATGTAGTGGGATTTAAGTTTTTTTCCTGTATGTATGTGCAGTTAAATCACTGTGAAAGAGAGATTATGTGCATGTGTTTATGTGCTGGGACACATTCAGGTCATGCATGACACTGCTGTATGTATGTAAACAGTTGAGCATGCTTACTGTATGTGTTTACTTCTGTTTTGACTGCTTTCCAAAACATGTCTGTGTGTATTTATGAATTATACATGTGTGCATTTATAAGTGTATTAATAATTCTGCTGACAGATACTTTGTTACTCTGCCTCTACATAACACACAGATAAAGCTGGCACATATCTAGAAGATCATTCATAATGAATGACGAATCAATGATATTATTGGAAATCGTCCTACACTAAACCTTATAACTACTAAACCTTATAACACTGATTGAAATTCAGCAATATTGAAATTCGGGCAGATACTGATAGGCCAGTAATATTTTTAATGTTATGGTCAGATAAAATAAAATAACTGATCAAATAATATTTTTTTAACAGTTATTCATTATTAATTAAGTTGTTAAATTAACAATTTCCTTCAGCAGTGTAAGCAGTGGCAGTTAAAAAGAATAAATGAAAGCAATCTCTTAATTATTATGATTTTTTTTGCATTTTGGGCCTTTTTTGTCAATTTTTATTAACAGTGACCATTTTTAATCACTTTCTTAATAAAATGTCCTATCAATGCCACTCTTCTACAAAGAGTCAAAATGTAACAAATTGCTCCATCTTTGAATCAATCTGTATAAGTATTAATTTTTTTCAACCCCTCCCCTTCAACCACCTATTAGAGACACCTTTTCATAATCCAAAGAGTTCTCAATGGATAAAATCACTGATATAAAATAACATCCTGTATCACTTGGAAATACCTACATGGGCTGCAACCACTTCTTTATGCTGATTTTAAACCTTGACGTGGCCAGCAGACATTAACATCATTCAGTATCATAAATCATAAACCATAACAAAGAACAGACTCTTCTCTATTTCTATAACTCTTCACTGTTCAAAGCACCGAGCCATTCTGAAATCAGGTCTGTGATTCATGTGCTATCCATCAGCTCCTAATTCAGACAATACCGCTCTATAAACAGTCTTCAAAGTTTTATTTATTGATGGGGCTCATCCAGTTCTATAAACAGACACAGTAGCACACCATCGCACTGTTTTCAGAAAGTCAACACCTCCGTCAATAACATTCTCCGTTTCACACAAAACCATCTGAGGCCATCCAATTACATTTGCCTTTTCAGCTCAACAGGGAGCCTCTTTATCCAATAATATTTCTTGTTTCATAGCAGTAGTGATAGTTCAGGTACCACATGTGGATTTGGCTGTGGATAACTCCATAAAAGAACTTGTTTCCTATGATGTAAGACTGAAATGGTAACATTTTCCTAGATAAACAGACTTGTGCTTTAATTAAAAGCAGAGACAAACACCCACTCACACACATACATAGGTTACTGACAACAATTAGAGCCAGATTTAGAGTCAGACACATTCTGATTCACATTCTACAGGAGTGAGAACACTCCTCTGTCTCGTTTTCTATCCATCCTGAAGTGAATTCATCCCTCTCTCAGTTCTGATCTGCTCCTCAACCTCTCTCTGTTTGGAGGATCTTTACAGCCTCACCTCTGACTCTCCACCCGCTGCTCTGTGAAGCCACAAGGCTTCAGTGATGACAGCGTTGAACTCCAATAACATCATAATAACATGCCGCAGCAAACACCCCTGCACTGCTGTACATCAAACTCACAGAAGAAACAAAGTAGAGACTGCCATCTCAAGCACAATATGTAATTATACAGACGGATATGGATAAGCAGACAATCATTATAGTGAATCAGGTCATTTGGTTAAAAAAACTATTAATTTATTCATTTGAGTCCCTGCATAGCCCTTTTTTTAGTAGCAATAATGAAAACATTTAGTCATTGGTGTTTGGTGATGAGTTTTTGGCTCAAGGTCTGCATTTACAGTCACACCAGAGGTGTTAAACTGGGATTAGGACTTGGTTTTATGCAGACCAGTCAAGTTCTTCCACACTGACTGAATCAATCATTTTCCTTTTGAACCTTGCCTTATACACAGAGGCATTGTCATGTTAGAATAGAAAAGGGTCCTGTCCAAACTGTTGCTATAATATTAGAAGCACACAATTTCCTAGAATATCATTATATGCTTTAACATTAAGATTTGTACTCATAGAAATTACTAAAGTAGTCAAACCTGTTCATTAGAAGGGGGCGACCCAATACTTTTGGCAATATAGTATATATATATATAATTTATTTATTTATTTAGCAAAATGAATACATTTTTAAGATAAAATAATATTAATACAATAATCATTTAACAATAATACATATTTACATTTAACCGTACAACATTTAATATTTTGTTAGGCTGCAGTTTTTCACAGTTTTCTAGTTTTGTGAAGAAATAAACAATCAAAGTCATCTGAAGATAAAATTATATAATGATGGATGGATGGATGGATGGAATGACAGACAGTTGGTCAGACAGAGTAATAGCTGGAACGATAGGTAGAGATATAGAACGACAGATAGACAGGCTGGAAGAATGACAGAATGATACTTAAAATGTTCTAGAACGACAGACAGATGATGGATAGATGGATGGATGATATATATGTATATATATATATATATATATATATATATATACTGTATATATATATATATATATATATATATAGACAACAATAAATAGAATGATAAATAGAAAGACAGACAGACAAGATGCATAGACGGACGGACAGAGATAGATAGACAGACAGACAGACAGATAAAAAGAGAGTATGACATAATGGCAGAATGATAGATAGAATAACAGACAGACAGATAGATAGAATGGGTAGCTGATGTTGGTAAACAGGACAGCACTGATAATGAAAGACATCTGTGAAGGTTACACCAGCACTTACAGTATCAGCCCGTCTGTAATTGTGACGCTCTGTAATCCACGTCCCCTCAGGAGGCAAACCATCTTTGAGTGCGTTTTTAACTTATCTCACCCTCTGTATGTGTATGTTTGCTCAGACAGGCTTCTCTGCTGTGTATTTATGTTGGGGTGTACGTCCTGTTATTCAAGCTCTCTGAGTTTGAGAGAAAACATTCATGTGTGTGTGTCGGTGAGTTTCATTATGACTGTGTGTGTTTCTTTCTCGGCTGATTTTCTGCGGATTTAAAATGAGAGTTCGAGCAGAGCGGTTCCCATGCTGACCAGGGCTGAGTTCATGTGTGTGTGTGCGTAAGAGGCTTGTTCCCATAGCGACCAGGTTTCAAGTCGAGCCTGCTTTCCATTCTGACCAATTTAATTGAGCCGAATGTCAAAATCAATATATATTTCACTGAACACATGCACGGCACTGGTACAAGAACACCAGCCACAGCTGCACGTTCTTTCATTGTTAAACAATTTGATTGTTACACTGATGATGAAAACATATGTCAGAAGTTTCATCACATGTGCGTCCAGGCACACACGTAAACGTTCATACGCTCAGAAACTCCTTTAAAACCTACAAATAACTGTCAATATTTTCCTGGACACACCTGGTGTGCATTGGCACTGTAATTGGCAGTCCTGTGTTTATATGAAAGAGTCATACGCTTTAAAAGACAGAGAGAGGGAACGAGGGGCCCTCAGCCGAGCAGAGCAGGAAGTTAGCAAGAGCCAAAGCATTCTTCATTAATGCAAGAGAAGAACAGAAAGACAAGAACGAAAGAGCAAGGAGAAGAAAGTTAATATTCATTCTAATATTATATTTAATGTTAACTTTTAATGCATAAAATATTGTTACAGAAGCAAAGCATTCTTCATTAAAGAGAGATAAGAAAAGAAAGACAAGAATGAAAGAGGAAAGGAGCAGAGAAAAAGTGAATGCATATATAATGTTAATGCATATAATATAAAAAATATAATATAATTTAATATAATATACTACAAGTGAATCTAGGCATCACAGATTCATAATATACGGCATGAAAAATTAATATTTAATTAAAATTATGTGTTATTAAATTATTATTGATAAATTCTTATTATTATAGTTGTTATTATTATATAAGTGTTAGAATGACAGCAAACAATATAAATGTAAAAATAATTAATTATTTTTATAGTATTATATAAATAAACATACAGAAAATAAATAAAAAACAAAAAACATATAATACTTTATATATATATATATGTTTATTTGTATGTATATATATATATTTATGTATTTATTTTTTATATTATTTATTTATTATGTGTTATTTAATTATTATTGCTAAATTATTATTATTAATATAATTATTACATAAGTGTTAGGATGACAGCAAACCACACACACACACTTTATGGGGACTCTCCAAATAATGGTTTTTATTTGTGTGTGCTACTACACCAACCCTACACCTAAATAAAGGAGACTGTGTGCAATTTTCACTATATGTTTTTTAATATCATGGCTTTATAAAACACCTTCTTAATGTCATACCCATGAACTTTAAGCTTTATAAAATAAATTTACAAGGCTTTAAAGCGTATGGTCATGTATACTCAAGTTACAACATATTTTCCAACAATCGCAATGCTGCATCATGCCAGCTTGTTCCTTTCTGAACCCCACAGGTACGGAAACATTCATAAAACTTAAAAACCCTGATTCCAACCACACTGACACACAAACACACACACACACACAGATTTGAAACGACACGGTAAAGATGGAGGACCACACACCAGTCTGACCACTGTGGCAAAGCATCTATATTACATGCTTTCAAAGGCCGTGCTGATGGCAACTCTCTCAGGGTGTGTCCACCAGCCTAATAGGCACTTTGAATTTCACTTTAGTACAACATCAAATCATCGCAGGAGTAAAACAACCTTATATACACACACTTACACAAAAACAGAGCAGAGCCCTCAAGGATGGAAAAGTTGAACTTGTAGTCATGTTTCAAAAGATGCACGGCACACACTCTTTTAAGAAACCTCCATGTAACCTTGAATACACAACATTATGTAGGCGGCAAGCAAAAATGACTAAGAAACTAAAGCCTCGGGAATGAGTTGGTTTGAAGTGCAGCGAGTGTACAGAGTTCATTCCTGCCGTCACAAATCAGGCCGAATCAGGTTTACAGGCTCTCATATGGGCCACAGATTCAGATGGCTTCCATCAGCTGTCACCAAACCAAGAGCGAGAGCATGAAAAAAAAGAGAAAAAAGGGAAAGGAGAACGTTTGAGGAAAAAGTAAATCAAAGATTTGAATCTTTTAATTTAGAAGTGGATTCCACCCTAAAAACGAGCAGTGTGTTAGCGTGTGTGTGTGACTGATGGAGTGTGAGGGTGGTGAGTGTGTATTCCTGAGGACAAAAGAAGACAGAGGTTTTTCCCTCCATTTATCTTAACTCGATCACTTTACCGTCTCCATCCATTTCATATAATCCTGACTTCTCTCTGACCCAGTTCTCATTCATCTTTTCTCTCACTCTGAGAGAGAAGATAAAATGCATGTGTACACTACTGTTTGGGTTGCTAACATTTTCTTTTTGAAAACAGACTCTTATGCAGTATTTGACTTATTTGATGAAAGATATAGTAATATTGTCAAATATTATTGAAATTTAAAATGTCTGTTTTCCATTTTAATATAGTTTAAAATGTATTACTGTGACAGCAAAGCTGAATTTTCAGCAGCCATTATTTATTTTTCTTTCTTTCTTTCTTTCTTTCTTTCTTTCTATCAATTTTAAAGCTGCATTCCATTGTATTCTCATGAACGCGTGTCGAAGACTGACATGGAAGAGAAGAATTTATTGAATAAAGTTGTTATTTTTGTTTACTTTGAGCACAAAAAGTATTCTCGTAGCTTCATAAAATTAAGGTTGAACCACTGATGTCACATGGACTATTTTAACGATGTCTTTACTACCTTTCTGGGCCTTGAATGTGTCAGTTATGTTGCTATCTATGCAGTGTCAGAAAACTCTCGGATTTCATCAAAAATATCTTAATTTGTGTTCTGAAGATGAACAAAGGTCTTTCAGGTTTGGAACAACATGAGGGTGAGTAATTAAAGACAGAATTTTCATTTTTGGGTGAACTATCCCTTTAAGTTGTCCAATCTTTAATATAACTGATATGGTACCAATATATTGTGCATCTCCACAAATACTACAGTACATGTAGATGTACATGTACACTGTCTCTCAATAATATGAGCTCATATAATCTACATGCATAAAACAATTAGCAAAATCCTGCATGTCACACCTCAGGACATGTCCAAAGGTTTGCACTATCCATGTGTATGTATGTGTGTGTCATGAGACATACTGTAGAATGATTCCAACTTATAGCGGTTTGGGCGAATGGGGCTGGTTTGTCAGAGTCCCATTACAGGCGAGCAGTGCTGTTCTTGTTCCACTGATGTATGTAGTTGTGAAGTGGAGAGGTCAGAGCAGCTGTGCAGCGGTTGTGCTGGTGGTTGTTTTAATGTTGTTTAAATGTTTTGGCACTAATCACTAGTGTGCTACACTGAGATTGGGCTTGACAGCTTCATGAAAAGTCACTCAGTGATGTGGAAACTTAGTGACAATAATGTGACAGTATATCATTAGTAATCTACCCTTCCCATCAACCCACAAATGACTGACTTAGAGTTGTCTCTACACATTAATGCTTTATTCTAAGGGTACTGGGATCATGTTGAACTAGTATTCCACCACTTACCTGTGATCTCCTGCAGCAGCGGGCTTAATGAGGTCTGCCGGGTGAGTCGGAGTGTCAGTGCACCAATCAACTCATTTTCCACCTTCTCAACATGCTTTTCCTCATCAGCACCACCCGGACATGCTTCCTTGGCCATAGAGTACACATAGACCAGCAGCACCAGAAGATCATCCACACTCAGCTCACTAGAGTCAGAACCTGTTCCAGACTCACTGGACTTTATGAGGGGAAGAAGTTGTTTCAGAACCTCTGCCAGGTCCGAATCCCCCAAGGCCTGCAGAACAGAGACAAGACATTCATCAGCACTATTAAGACTATTAAAAATGTAGCAATCACATCTATCAAACTACAGCTGTGACATTTATCCAGCAGGAATTACTAAGTTCTGCTATAGTTATTTCCATGACATGATCAATCATTATGTCGGAGACCTCCACCACAGGCTTTTCCAATTCTGCGTATGTTAAATTCTTTAGAAATTCAGGTCTGAAGGGAGCAATTGCTTGTTCTGAACATGAACTAATACCTAATTCGGTTACTGAGCAAATTTGTGGATGAGATAGCAAAAATATCTTTTAAAGCTGAAGTGCATACTTTTTTTTGTTAAAATATTTTCTCACATCACAGCATAATATGAAACAATAAGTATAGGTACGGCATTTTTAGGTTGATGCCGCTGAAAAAAAGATGAGGTTCAATCAAATCTTTTTTGTCCGACCAATAGAAGACAGGGAAAGGAAACCTTTTACAATGGCACAGAAAAAAGTTCCTTTTAATAAACTATACCACATGTTTAAGTAGGACTAAGTTTACAATCACTGATTTTCTGAATATATATGATCAAAAATATTGTAAAAATAGCAATATTGTGAAATATTATTATAACTGAAAAAATATATAAAACTTTTAATATTTTAATACTTTTATTTTAATATGTATTAAAATGTAATTTTGTGTCAGTGTCACATGATCCTTCAAAAATCATTCTAATATGCTGATTTGGTGCTCAACATTTCTTATTTTAATTATCAATGTTGAAAACAGTTGTGCTGCTTATGTTTTTATTAATTATTTTTTTTGCAGAAACTGTGATGCTTTTTTTTCAAGATTCTCTCATACTGTAATAGAAAATAAAAAAAGCAATTATTTGAAAATTGTTGTACATTTAAATGTCTTTACTGTTACCTTTGGACAATGTAATGCATTCTTACTGAATAAGTAATAATTTCTTTAAAAAAAATAATAATAATATATATAATAATAATAATAATAATTACTGACTCCAAAATTTTGAACAATAGTGTGTTCAATACATTCAAATTAATACAATGTGTCATAACACAAAACATAATAACACAATTATTGGTAACACTTTACTTAAAGCCTTTATGTACAGTATAATGCATTATAAAAGTAGTTTTAATGCATTGAATGATGACTGTAAAGCACCTATAATGCATTGTACAATCTTGTGAATAATTGTAACCACATTTAATACATTATAATACTTATCAATTCATTGTTACACTATGCATTTTAAATCAGGTTATAATTATTTATGACAAGATATAATGTTTTACAATGCACATTATAAATAATTATAATAACTATATATAATTATATGCATTATACCCTTTAATAACCCTTTATAATGCATTATACATAAAGGCTTTAAGTAAAGTGTTACCCAATTATTTACTGTATATTATATTTATATTTATCTTAAGTATAATTATTTTAATTTAAGTTTTTTATGCCATCAGCCTAACCTGCATTTAGTAATTGCAGGGCATCTCAAGTTGCCCTACATAGAGAATGGAATATTTATGCCCATGCAACCAAGGTTAAGTGCAGATGACCTGAAAAGTTTCCACAAATGATATCTCTGTTATGCCATCTGTCTACAGGAGGTGATATCAGAACAAATTCAACTCTGCTCACTGGAAAAGCTGCTCGGTTTACATGAGGACAGACTGTTGAGATACACATCAATGTGTTTTTGTGTGTCTGAGAATGATTGTGTGCTTGTATGTATTAGAAACCTCCAAAATCTAATAACCTTGAGGATGGATTTCATTTGCAATGAAAAAGCGTCCCTATTGAGCTCAGCAGAGCTCTTCTGCCCAACACAAACATGGTTTCCCTCTCTGGAGAGAGCTGAACTGGCCTTGCTTCAGAATCTCATATCTGAAAACTACAAAATCCTCCCTCTGAGCCTGAGAGTACAATGACAACCAAACAATACATTCCAAAGCACTGAAACACGGAGTCTCAGCCCACTAGGCCCCCGCGTGTCCTCCTTCCTTCCGAACATGAGCGGCCCACCTGAATCATCTTACAAGGTAACCATTATCAGTCAGAGGAGAATACATGGAGTGTGTTATAGGTTATTCTCTCACATTAAATGTAATTCTACACCATTACCTGCTTTAGCGGATGAGATTCCCCATTGCATACGGGATCTCTGATCAGATTACAATTTAGATTCATATATTTAACGTCCTTTTTTATTTAATGTTCTTTTTTCTCATGACTTTGAGAAGTTTTGGACTGTTTTCTGGGGGAACTCAAAGAGCCGAAGGAAGTCGAACCCCAGCGGGCTAATTCAGATCTGTGCACCATGTAACCTCCCAGCCAGACCGCCAGGATATGAGGGACTCTTTCTCCACTGGACATAATCATTCTAAATCAGTTGTGGAAATGTAGGGAAGACACTGACTGGGAATCGGATTGAGTCACACCTGTGATGCATTAATCCATGAACGAAAGGATATACATTTAAAAAGAATCAGCTCTATGAGAGGAACCATTGTGAATCTATACATTTCTTTTAGAAAAAGGTCATTAATAACAAACAATCCGATTCTGTCAGAAATGAAAGTGGGTCTGGTAAGCCAACCATCAAATTCTTCTGATGATGGTGTGGCTGCCAATTTTTATAATGCGGGCTAAAAGATTTGCTCAGGAATTTTGGAGACCTGTGCAAAGTAGATGAGCATATAAGAGAACAGACCATCATGGTGTAATGTAAATTACATTACATATATAAATCATCACTTAACTTGAGAATGTGCAAAATGACAAATGCTTCGTCAACGGACATTGCAATCAGCAATTTTGTTAAGGCGATGAACAAACATGAGCACCACATCTTGTCTTGTTCTTGTTTCTGAATCAAAGCCCAGATCCGTGTCTGACAATGAGTGAGAATTGAGAGAAACAAGACAAACTCCCTCAAAGGCACGTGACTCACACCAGCCTCTTCCACAAAACACATTTTTATCCTTTGACATTGTGAAATCGAAACCATGCGGAACCCTTAGCCCAAATATTTGTGAAACAGAGCTTAGGCGTTCTCTTTTCTATTTCATTTACTGGTGAAAGAAAGATGAGAGACAGAGATGGAGGGAGATACAGAGAAAAAGAGCACGAAAAAGAGAATTCTTTTATGATGTTGTCACTGCATCATGATGGTAAGAGATATTCTACAACATCTTTGATTGTAATGGACCGTAACATCATCTGACCTTACAAACTACATAAAAGGACACTCAAATGCATTTGCCCAGTATGACTCTGTGCTAGAAAGGATAAAAGGTGCCAGGGCTGTCATGCACCTATTTGTTTTTTGACTACCCCACGTGGTAGTCAAGGCAAGCTAGGACACAACCAGTGGAAGAGGGGAAAACACACCCGGTAGTTAAAATACAGATTTTTTTTTCAGCTTTTGTAGTTCCAACTTGTACTTGCCCTGCTAACATTTTGTCCCTATACACACTGGTTCTAACACAATCATTTAAAATTTATATTTTGAATTTGTAATTTGTGGTATAAGAATATAAAATTATATTTTTTTAAATTCGCCAATTTTTAATTTATAATTTTTATATTCATTTCATATCTGATAATTATTTGATAAATATTATTTATAATTATTATTATTTTTTAATAAAATGCTCTTTTGCAATAATAATTTTCAATAATATTTGGAAATTATACAGATATAATTACACAGGACACTCCAAAAATTGACAAACAAACAAATTTCAGAAACGAATATCACAGTTATATAACAATCCATATGTTATATAGTATGTATAGTTAAATGCATGTATATGATTAAAAAATATATATTTATTCAAAATGTACATATAGTGGAGACTCGATAAGGCAAGTCACAATTCTGCTAACTGAACCCAAACTCTCACATTGACCTTGGGCCAACGGAATTCTTATTGTTGAGCCTTGAACTGCTTAGTAATTCTTCACATTAGTATTAGACGGGATAGAACAGGGTAGAGTTTTTGTTTAGCTTGTTTAAAAGATGTCTGGGAGGGGTTTTAAAAGATTTAGGTGAACATTTGTCACTTGAATGAATGGGTGTATATATACTTGACTGAGTGTAAAGTGTGTGTGGTGTGTTTTAAAAGTTCTTCTTCTGCGTCCAGGGCCCTAATGGTCTGTGCTTGTGTTCTTTAGAGCACCTGACATCTGCATGAGGGTCATGTTCACCTAATTGGGCTGTTCAGTAAAGTGACCAGCTGAGACACAAACACAAGCATGTGAACACACACAGGAGAAAAATGCAGATTTTAAATTTACAGCTGTTGACGTAGTGATCTGAGACGTTATTTCCCCTAATAGTGTCCAGGGGTTTTCCTTGACAAAGTAGAGTAAGGAATATAAGAAATTTGAAAAACTAAACTCTCAGTCCTCAGAGAACCATTTTCTCTCTCCACCCAATCCTAACATTAGAAGCCTTCAGATTAATCAATTCACAAATGTATGCAGAAAATTCTGAAAACCAAATGAGATCTTGGCTGAAGGAAGAACTTGGCCACAAAAAACATGAGTTTGGTAACATGGCTTCCAAAAAAACTTGGATACTCCTACTGCAATTGCAGTTATGCATTGAAATCAATATGGTAATAACTTTCAACACCACTTAAGCTCTAAAAGATCACTGTAAAATTGGTTTCAGTCGTAGCGGCACAGGAAATCAAGTTGCTGGTTGTTGAAAATGTACATGAACAAGAATATTTAACCAACAAAAATGAGTCTGAGATCTAGTGTTGTTAAGACACAAACATCGCCTGTTTTTAAGCAAAAGTAAGTAGTTAAAAAAGTTCTCTTTACTGCAATCCTCAAGACAACAACCATCAAGTCAAGTATCTGACTTTGTTACCTCACAAAAACAAGCATTTTGAGAAGCTTTCAACACATTGTATATGAAAGCATCCACTTGTTAGTCAGACACCACACATGCAGAACTCAATACATAATAACAGTAAAAAGATTATTTTAATATTGACTTGATACTGAGGTGCCAATACTTTTGATATCCCTAGATTTAAGGAACACATTATGTAGACAGAAAGCACTTTGTGGTAAAGGCAGCATGCTGAATGCTAAGCATATTGGCTTACCTTTGTAGCGTTAAATAATTTCTTAAGCCTCAAAATAACATAAAATACTGTCACCCCTTGAGTCTCTTTTCCTGTCTTAATAAACCTAAACCCAAATGAACCAAAACAAGAAGTTTAAGCAATAAAATGTGGTGTGGCATTTCTGTAAAACGGCGGCTAGTTTTGCTAAAGTTTAGTATATATATAAAAAAAAACATCAGTGTGAGGCACAAGTTTATGGCTTGTTTTCTAGAAGAGGCCTGTGTGGTTGATAACTATAGTCATAGGAAACAATTATTAAGAGAGCAGACGCCTGCCCACGCATTACTGCTGCTATTAACCACAATTAGCTAATAGAGCCCTATTGTCGCTACATGCTACAATAAAAATTAGCTGCAATTACTGATAAACAGGGTTACAGTAAAGCTTAAGTCGTATC
The DNA here is from genome assembly GCA_027422415.1 of Schizothorax lantsangensis. Taxonomy (NCBI): domain Eukaryota; kingdom Metazoa; phylum Chordata; class Actinopteri; order Cypriniformes; family Cyprinidae; genus Schizothorax; species Schizothorax lantsangensis. The sequence goes on from CM049855.1 coordinate 17,378,059, forward strand.
GCCACACTGTCGCCATTAAGGGTGATATTCATTAAGCATAATTCTGTTTCACTGAACTGTTAAAGCTTTGGTAAACAATGTAAACAAAACGAAATCTGCATTATTCGAGTGATATCACTGGTCTGAGCGGTAATCATTTTAGCCCTAAAGATTAACAGATTTCGGAGGGGAAATTGACCATTTTAGAATCGAGTGTAAAAGCTTCCGTTCACTTTTTCAGGGGCCTTGGTTCCAGGAGTATTTTTCCCATATAGTGTTTTCAAAGAAGTCTTTGTTTATGAGATATAAGCCGAGCCAAACCAACTAGCAATGAGGTGAATCAAAACATTACAAATTCTGATTTGAAGCAAAAAAATATTAGAAAATTGGAAAAAACACAAAGGTTCAAGACTATGTGCCTAATGGCTTTAAAGAAAGGAAGTAACAATTTACTTGTCATGATTCTCTGGTTGGTGGAGAATTCTCTTCAGTCTACAGAATCATGTGTAATGTAGTTTTGTACCAGGAGAGACGCTGTTAAATACAATTATTTGAAAAATAAGCTGAAATAATGCAGGATGATGGTTTTAAAAAAGCATATACCATTGATTAACAGCCTTGTAGCTCACAGTAGGTCTGTCTTTTACAGACACGTTTATAAGTTGTTGTTAAAAAATCTATTCCCCTATGGAAAAAAATGAATGGGAGTTTTACTTCCAGAAGCTGGCTGTTTCACTCAAGAAATTCTAAAATGTGTGTGATGTAAACACTCAAAATTGCACAAAATTCCTAATGAAAGAAAAAAGGTCTCATAAGCCAATAATTGAAATGAGCGTGTAGTTTCACCCCGCCCTTTGTCTCTTATCCAATCACAAGAGGCTGACAGGCCACGCCTGTAATGGCTTGTTGTCTCTGACAGGAAATGAACTCCAGATGGGCCTCTAGAGGGAGCTGACCCTGCTGTGTGTGTGTTTGTGTGAGTGTGTGAGAGAGTGTGTATCCAAGTTTGGCACTAACCAAAACCAGGTGCCTCTCTCCACACAATGGAGCCCTTCTACGGCCCTCAGGGCAGCAGGGACTCGATAGTGGGAGATGGGGCCTTTTATGGGGAGGGGGCACTGTTGTTGTGGGCACACCGCTGGAGGAATGCTGTTGATGTGTGTATGTTTGATGCCTGAAGCCTTTTATAAGAAGGGCTGTAAAAACTGAGCACCCTAAGAATACCCTTCGCTGTCAAGAGGTTACAACCAGCCAAAAATAAGGTCTGCGTATAAAAGCATGATGTCAGTCAGTGAGGAAAGGCTGGACTCTACTAAAATAGGCCAGGAGCTAAAGCTCATTCAAATTACTATTAAAATTATAATCAAATTAAGTAATAAAAGTACAATTCTTTCATTATTTACAGTATTCTCTCTCATGTCGTTTCAAACTTTACTTTCTTCAATTAAAGACAATGGAGAAATTTAAAGAATGTTCTGGGTTTTATTTTTTAATGCAATCGCAATGAATGGATAAAAGTGTCATAAAAGGGGAGACAATGAAACAAGAAGACAATGAAACTTAAGCCATTATTCATGGATGATAAGCTATTAACTCAAGAACCACTATTTCAGTGAGTCAGTAAGTTTTCGAAACTTGAAAACCAAACCAATCTGATTCGCAAATGAATCATTAATTCCAGTTTTGTGAACTGAATATATGAATCATTGAACAGAAATGACTCAAAATAATGAAACATACATCACTTCTCTCAGGAATGTATCAAGAAGAATTGGGGATGACAAGACTTTCCGTGAATAATGAATTAAATCCCGACACAAAGATATTGTATGACTTCAGAACACTTAGAATATAGTCTATGAGTCATATGAACTATTTTTATATCTTAATGGTGTTTTGGGTCCTTTTTGAATGACATCTCCAGTCCCCATTGCATATGTATATAATAAAATATATTTAGTATAAATGCAACAAGCAAGTCTTAAATTTTTCCTCATACAGGTCATAAATGAGTGAATGAGGACAGAACTTTGATTTTTAGATGAACTAACCCTTTAAGACACACACACACGCACGCACGCACCCCCCCCCCCCCACACACCACAACACTAGAATTAAATATTGCAATCCATCAGTTTGCAAAAAGACAGAAACCAGAGGAAAGTCCTGAAAAATGGAAAAATGGCATCAGTCATCCATTTAGTCTGCAGAGGACATTTAGAGACAAGGCGGAAGGAGGAGTGTAAACAATCAGATGGCACTAAAACTTCATGAACACACACACACACGATGTAGGCTAACATATAATTCATCAGAACAGAAATACACTCAATAAGAATGTCACAGGTCACTGCTTTCCACCATAGCAGGTCATTATAATTAAAAGTACAAAACTCAGAAAGACAAACCACAAAATAAAACAATTAAAAATCCCCAAAACAATTCTGTGCAAGAAAAACAAAACAAAGACGTGTGCTGTCAAGAATGGCTAATCAACCTCAACATTACAGAATCTTGATGGTATGTGGACCATTGTTTGATCGCATCACAACACCATCCAGGTCTCCAATGTTAATGGCAGGGCTCTTGAAAGAAACTAGGACTCTCCTAGAACAACACAGGCAACAATGGTTGGTTTTGGACTAATTGTCCAGTTTCTCAGAGTAAGGGCTTCCCTATCTTAATTAACAGGATTATACACAAAGCTGAGGCAGATCCTAGATCTGATGTGGTTTATGACCACAGCCTGGTCTTATTCTGTAAAGGCAGCGATTAAGTGTGGTAGGTGAACATACAGTGCGGTTGAGGGAAATGCAGTGAGGTGTAGACCGTCTGGGAGTACAGCACTCATTTCATCAATCAGGCTGGAAATGGCCTCCTTATACCTGATCAAAGCAGTTTCATTCAGATCATTGAGTACAAATCACAGGAGTTCATGGAGATGAAACCCATTCCACACTTGTCAGACCAGCCGCAGGTCAGTGTGCGCATATGTGTGTGCAAAAAACAACCCTGCTGGACAACAATACCTTCAATACTGTGTATTATTTATATTCCGCTTTTTATATAAAAAAAGTAATTAATAAAATTAATGAAACATACCATTATGATATGGCTATTAATTAATAAACTTAATAAAATAATTAAATATCAATATTTGATGAGGATATCACCCAATAGATCACTAGCTTTAGAAAAAATAAAATGACAAATCTGTAATGTACCATACATATACACTACAAAAAAGAATAAAATAAATAAAAATAAATTAGTTAATGTTGCTCTTTACAAAAGTTTCTATTCATCGAGGAATACTGTAGAAAGCACAGTTTTCACAAGAATATTAAGCAACGCAACTGTTTTCAACATTAATAATAATAATAATAAATATTTCTTAAGCAGCAAATCAGCATATTAGATTGATTTCTGAAGGATCATGTGACACTGAAGACAGGAGTAATGATGCTGAAAATTCAGCTTTGTCATCACAGGAATAAACACCTTTTTTAATACATTAAAATAGAAAACAGTTTTTTTTTTTATAACTGTAATAATATTTCACAATGTTACGGTTTTGTATTTTTAATTAAATACATGCAGTCTTTGTGAGCATAAAAGGCTTTCTTGAAGCTTGTATAGAGTGCTAATATCGTTTTTGCATTTATCCCATACGATTTATTCTGTTTGTACACATTGAGCAAACTTTACCCTGAATGTAAAAAAAAAGAAAAAAAAGTATGAATGTATAATAGGATGTTGTTTGCATCAGTTGTGTTGTGTTTGGTTGTCATGGATGACACTGGGACACAATTCAATCTGTCTACAGAGAAAGACTAAAACAGATGGATGAGTAGATGGGATGAATATTAAATGAAGAGAATAGGAAGAGGCAGGTTTTAATGCAAAAACAGAAAGATAATGAAATGTATGCAGAAAAAAAACGAAAGAAATGTAGGGAGATGAATGGAGTGAGGCGTAGGCGGTTTACAAAGACCGAGACATAACTGCACAGTTAGTGAGATGCTCTTAAAGGTAATGCTAGATAATACAGCTGATGGATGTTCTCTAAAAGGTAAAGGCAGATGGTCTGGCCTGCATCAGGGAAGTTTATGTAAGAACATCCTCATGAATCTTCTCTTTTAAACATGAGCCACCCTCCGCTGTGTGAGTGTATGTGCGTTGTAAGTGCAGCATATGCCATGTCACCTTTATATACTAACGCAGAAAACCCTAGTATACCACTATGTCTACAGCGGACGCGACAGTTGTCGTGTTGCGCCGCAACAGCTAAAGTCTGTCTACACTGGACATGACAAAGCGACCGTTGAAAATCATTTGAAATTTGTGTCAGCACGTCATAAATAGAACGCGGCAGCAGTTTTCTGTCAGGGATTTATCATGTCGCGCCGCGCCGCATCAGTGTAGACAGCATCACTGATTATAATGAGTTCTATAGTATTTTGTCGCGCCACGCAGCGCTGCTTGCGTCCGGTGTAGACACGGTGTTAGCAATGATAAATAAAGGGACAAACATGTAGTTTGTGTTTCAAAACCTAGTGAGCCATTCAAACACACCCATGATGCTCAAAAATGTTGTCAATAAGCAGTTAGCTATCTGTTTTTAGACTTTTAAGCCCCGTTCATACCAAGAACGATAACTATAAAGATAACGATATTTGCATCCACATCAGCGAACGATATCGTCTGTTTATTCTAAGCACATTTGCGTCTGCAGCTTTAAATTCTAGAGCTCGTTTGTAGCAGGATGGATTCTGATTGACTGTCAATGTTTGTATCGTTCATCAGCTAGAAAAAAATCATTCGGAAAATGATTGCAACAATATCGTTTCTCTGTGCCTTTATCGTTATTGTTGTGGTGTGGACTCCGCTATTCTTTAATATTGAGAACGATTAGAACTATATCTTTATCGTTATCTTTATAGTTATCATGCTTGGTGTGAACGGGTCTTTAGAATGCAAATTCATGCTGACTTATAAAATTTTGACCACAGCCTATGCCAACATCACATGTACTGTGAATAAAACAGTCCCAGAATGTTGACAGTCAATTCCAATAAGTCTGATACACTGTTATTTTAGTATTATGTATGATTATAGTACTCATAATTAGTGTTGTGTGTTAATGTTTTTTTCATTTTAGTTTAAATTTTGGTATTTTATATGTGCTTTTGCCTCTTTTCTCTTTCTTTTTTGTTTCAATATTTCTATTTAGCTTTAATTTATCTCAAGGTAACATTTCAAGTTTGTCATATTTATCTTTTATTTTACGTAAAATGTAACAGTGTAAAATGTAAAAGTTTTTAATAATTTTAGTTAACAATAACAAAACTGGTCAACAATAAAATTGTTTGTGAGGCATTTCAGACAATGTTTAGTCACTTACGAAGCTACCTTTCGCTTAGCATTATCTGCCTATGTAGATAATGCAGCAGACAGCAGACAACGAGGCAGCTTGCTAGGGTTTGGACCACAGCCATAGTCCTTTACCTCAAAAACAAACAATGTGCCAAGTCTTGTCTGTTTGACAGGTCCAGCGGTTTCGAACAAGGCCAGACTGATCTGATCTGATAAAGACAGACTGTGGTTTCATAAAGGCAGCTGTGGTTTCAATGTGTTTTCTGCCGTTGGATGAGAACAATGCAGTATGTAAAATAATCAACGCAGCGTAATGTTGTTTTTGCTGAAGTATGCAAACACACTTGTGCTTTCCTTCTCTCTCTTACAGTGAACAAATACAGTCAGAATGCACCAGTATATTCCCCCATTCTCTTCCCTGTAATTGTATGGTTATGTTAACGGTATCATTTATTTCAGACAGTGTTTACAGACACGCACACACAATGGCGTAGAGTTGACAGGCCACATTCCCCGCAGTGTCACCGCTGACCATAAGATGGTCGCTGTGACACGACTCTGAAACCACATGCAAAAACAAACACACACACCTACTCTTATCACCGGATTTACAACTAAAATGCTAAATATTCTGTGAATTCAGCAAATAAAATAGCTAAAATATTTAATTGTATTATGCAATTACGGTTTCCTGATGCCTGTTGCCTCCTCAGTTTAAAAAAATTTTTTTTTTGTTTTAATTTTTCATAATTTTTTACTTTATATTTTACTATTGCAACCTTGGTCTTGTAAATGCAACTTTATATCTCAAAATTGTGACTTAATTTCTCACAATTGCAAGGTCATTCTCTATAATTGCTAATTTTATTGCATTTTTGATGCAATTAAATATTCATATATTTATTATTTTAAACTTTATCTCAATTACCTGTAGAATTGTTTAACTCTGAGGCAGAAATGGGCTTCTGTAACAAAATACATCCAAAACATTTAGCATTTATTTAACTAAACTTCAAAACAAAGACAATATCTAACCTCCAACAGAGAACTAAACATTTTCTTTTAGTTTTGAATATATTAAATGTAATTTGAGTGTGTTGTATTTGCATGAAAGTGCAACACATTTCGTTATTCATTTTGGCTGAATTTGCTATATAAGAAAGCAGAATATAAAGAAGTCTGACACACACAAAACACACTATGGCTGTCCTCTCTCTCTGTTATAGACACACATAAGCCCAACCATAGACTTTGACCTAATAATTAATGTCAGATTGAAACACCAAAACACACCTAACAAAACATTACTCTTGAAACACACACACACACACACACACACACACACACACACACACACACACACACACACACACACGTCTGCGATGTGAGGGGTTAAACTTCACCATCTGATTCTAGTTTGTGTCTCTAACACACAGTCAGAGGGTTGAGTTCAGTGTGTGTGTGTGTGTGTGTGTGTGTGTGTGTGTATGCATAATGAGACTAAACCAGGTTTCAAAATAAGAGTTTTATACTATTGAGTGTGATGTGCCAATGAATCATGCTCCTCCAGCAAAGACCTTTAAAGATTAAAAGAAAAAAAAAACATTCAAAATTGAATTAAATTATATATGTTGTAATTAAAAGAATATGTTGAAGACATTTTGCACAAGTATGTGAACTGACTAAAATGAACTGGCTTTGGAAGTGCAAATACTTACGGTCTGTAGGTGGCAGCGACATACCATGTAGTTAGAGTTCATTCAGAAGTGTGTGTGTTTCTGAGCATGTACTCTGTGTTTTGCTTTTTTTTTTGGTTAATAAAATGCTCACTGCAGAGGATTAAACTTTGAAATATGTGTCTCTTTTTCAGCATCTATTTACCGCGTCCTGGCGCACCTAGACAAACTAACCGGTCCAAATATTTACAATCATTCGATTCAGGTATAAACAGGAAATGTCAAATTACTCTGTAAACTCACACACACTCACATCAGTGTGCTTTTATGCAGGGAATCTCCAATAGAAATGAGTCAAACACAGTTTATGCTTTGAAACATAATTCTGACTTCCTAATTTGTGTCTTTAGGGCAAGAAGGCAAACAAGCACCTTTATGAATAAGACGTTACTCAGCGGAGAGCACTATGATCAGAGAGATCTCTGGGGGTACTGTACATCCTCCTAGGGTAGGGAAATTTGGTAATTTGTTCCCGGCAACCACAGCTGGATGATGAGTCACTGCAGACTTGGGCTATTTTACGATCACTTCATATTTAATGCTGTTATCATAACACTGTGCAGTTCAAACTGACCAGGGAGGAAAAAGAGTCTATAAGGAGGACAAACGGAGGAATGCATACCCTTCTCTGTCACACATACACATAAACAAAACAACAAACTGCTGAAACGCTGTATATCATATGGCTTAGTTAGCTAAACAAGTGCAGACATCTTCTGCTATCATTTAGAAAGAGAGAGAGAACAGCTGAAAACAGAAGCCAAAATCAGCATGTCGTGGTTAATCAGTCTGTCTGTTTTCATTCTCTCTGCTTTCTTTTCATCTCCCACACATTCACATGAGATTCGGGATCTGAACAATCTGAGCTCTCAAAGCAAAAAGACGACACCAAATTTGGTTAGAGAGGAGATCAATACATGAGACTATATGCAACTCTGCATTTTATGTTCTTAATTTGACAGGACAGGAATATTGACAAGAATGACAACTTAGAGCCCGGTCTCATGAAAATGCATATAAATAGTACGCCAAATAAAAACAAAAATTTGTATTGATACGAAAAAATGGACTTTGGCGTATATATGATACGAACGTGTTTGGCGTGCATATAATACGCAGCTTTCGTGTGCATATGATACGAAGTTTGTTGGCGTGCATATGATACAGTTTTCACGTACATATGATACGCATCTACCCCACAACCTTAACCCTACCCATCGCGTAGCATATACACGCCAAAGTCCATTTTTGTGTATAAATACCACGAGTTTTCATTTTTATTTGGCATACTATTTATACACACTTTCATGAGATCGGGTTGCAACTTAAAAGTTGTTTGTTGCTTGAAATTAATGTTAACTTAAAATAAGAAAAAAGGCAAAAGACATAATTTCAAAACAAAAAATACAAAAAACTGTAAAAACTACAGGTATGCTTAATTTTTTTTACAGAAAATAAAATTCAAATAAAAAGAAAATGTAAAAAAAAATAATAATAATTTAAATATGAATAAAAACTATAATAGTACCTCAATGATACTTGTATTGGATATGGAAAACAGATTCGGATTCAAGCACTGTACAACAACACAATTATATTCCTAATCAGTATCTCTGGCTTGTTCTTCAGTAATGTTTTAAAGGTAAAATGTGTCATTTCTATTTCAAGAAACTTCTAAATTAATGATTCTAACAGGTTTCTCGTACATTACACCAGTCTGCCATTGGTCAGACAAACAGAATCAATCTACCAGAGATGTACTAGCTGCTTACTAGTTGTGTCTGCATATTAAACTGCAAAATAAGAAAACATCTGGCCTGTTAACACCAAGACAGATATTCAAGCAAAAATTCTGTGCAGCTTTTTAATGTGAATGAACAACTGTTCATGCTTCTGTTCAGACTGTCACAAACACAACACTTTTTTTTTATGGAGAGGTTTTATAATTTTGATGCAGAGAAAACAGGCCAACCAATAGGATTCAAAGTTAAAACAAAAAGTCAAAAAATCTAAAAAAAATCAGAATATTATTTTTTTAAGTTAAATTTCTGATATATTGTTAGAAAACTTACAAACTTACACCGATTATGTGTATCTCAGAAAAAACAAACAAACATGTCAACAAATTGTCACACAAGCTTTTATCAGACAGAGATCATGGAATATTGGATTTTTTCAGTGAATGATTCTTAAACTTTTCTTATTTATACAAACCAGAATATTCGCTTACACTCTTGTATGTCTGTGTTGGGATGAAGCCCTGTGTGTCGGTGCTGATTAGAGTGAGATGTGTTTTCAGGGCTGATGAAGGACAGCAGGGATGTATAGAGTGTGTTGTGCTCTCTTTCCATCTGCTCAATGTGTAGAGTCAGCGGACGCGTTTGATTGACACACGGAGCTGCTGCGGTGAGCACGCCATGGGAATCCAGCATTCCATGGAAGAGGACTCGGAGGAACCAAGCTGTTCCGCTAAGATGTACTGTAAATAATATAATAATACTATGATTAACTTGATCATTCATCATTCTGTTATATCAGCGGCGTCCAGCAGGCACAGACTTCTCCCACTTTAAACATGATGCCAGGTAAGCTAGGGGAGGGGCGACTGAGAAAGTGATGTCCTGATGGGCTGAACGAGTACCGGTCAGGACATCAGGACAATGCTGCACTTGAAACAAAATCAACAGAGCTGCACACAAACCAACATTCCCATGAGACAAAAAATCTAAAACAACACCAGTTAAATGGCAAAAGAAAAATACAGCATTTATTAAAAACGATGTTTCTTTTCTCATCAAACCACTTTCTAACCCTTATTTGTCTGTCTTGCTCTTGATTTCTTTCACTCTGACCTTTTGTTGTCCCATTTCTCCATATTACTGCGGCTGTTATATCTTTATTAAAATTCCTCTTCCTCATCCAAACAACTAACATTAGTTCATTCAGACCTCCGGCCAACATATTCCTGTAACCTCATCTCCCGCCTGTCCTTGGAATTTCAGTTATTTTGAAATACTCCATATGATCATGAAATCACTGCAATGATTTAAGATCACCAAATCTGCTCTAATATATAAACATGCAAAAAAGTAAGTCCCATAACACACATTATAATATCTTGTCTGTCCCACACACTGATTAACTGATACAACAGACATAACAGAAAACAGACAGACAAAGTTATTTGAAATAAACTACAGAGTACACTACAGAGTGCAGAAAACAATGTTAACCTGGATGCTATACTGCATTAACTTTGTGTGTTTGTGTCCATTCCAGACTAAAATTACGTGCTCATACACACACACTGTAACAATTACTAACAGTCATTATCACAGCAGAGCAAATTACAAGAACAAACTCACAGATTGGATAAAAGAGTGAGTAAGTCTTTGCCTCACACACACACACACACACACACACACACACACACTTCAGGACACTTACGGGAAGAGTCAAGGCCGTCACTAGTAAGAATTTATGAGGATGGGAACAACTTACATTAAGGGCAGAGGAATGAGATTGTATCCCATTGAGCACTGAGATATTTGGACAACACTGCATATGAATATTAGGGAAAAAAATCTAACTGAAAAAGACAGACAAATAAATAAACTAACACAAAGCCTAAATAAAACAACTGTCAAAGTAAAGAAACAAGCAAACAAAAGTATAATGTACTGAAAAATAAAAAAGTACGGACAAATAAACAAAGAAAATAAAAGGCTCAAGGAACCAAAGATAGAAATGAACAGATTAATAAAACACACTAACAAATGAATAAAAAAAAAACAATGAAAAAGAATTGGAAAAAAGGCACAAAGAAAAACGTGAAATAACTAACAGACAAAAATGAACATACAGACAAATGAAAGAATAAAATACTGAAAAAAAGAGTAAGTAGTAATGAACAGAATAAAAATATGAACAAACACACAAAGAAATAAAAACAGAAACAAAGAGCCAAAAATAACTATAAATAATTAATTAAATAATCGAAAAAAAAAATTAATAAAGATTTAAAACTGCCAAATGAACAGACAAAATGAGTGAACAAATTATGTACACAAAAAAAAACAACAAAAAAGAGAATGAACGTACAAACAAATAATGAGTGAACAAAATACTTAAAGAACAAAATAAATAAACTCAACTCATTTATGAATAGATGATAATATGAAAGAACAAACAAACAAACTATAACACGCAAAGAAATGAAAAAACACAACCAACCAAAGTATTAAAGAAAAAGTGAAAAATGGAACTAACGAAAGAAAGCAAGCAAGAAAGAAAGAAAGAAAGAAAGAAAGAAAAAGACGTGGGCTGCATGTGAAGAGTGTGTATTGGACCCACTGCCTCCTTCCCAAACAGCTTCATAATTAGCGGTTGCGTGCTGGCCTCGTTTGGGTTACTTTCATTCCTTTTATTTTCCCCCCTTTTCCATGGAAAACAACAACACATGCAAACACACATGGCACTACTCATCTGTTCTCCCCTAAACGAGAGAGAGAATGGGGAAACAAGGAGAACGAGTCCCCTCAGCCTCATGTGTGGGACAATACACATCTGAAGTTACATTCTTCCCTCTGAATTTATCTTTCCCTCAGTCCTATCTTCCCCTATCCGGCTGTCACAAATCTCACGGGCGGAAAAGGCGCTTGGCTACGTCAGATATCAAAACCACACGTAGACTCGAATTTGTGTTTAGCTGTGGAGCTACGCCACACAAATGGAAAGCAAATTGATGTCAGACACGTGGAGCATTTAGCGCTTTAGACCCGTGCTCAGCGCTGACGCATAGGCCTGCCTCAAATCCATGTTTACGACCGAAAACATCTCAAAATGACACTCAGTCTCTCTGAGCTGAGTCTAACTCTGAGAGACAGACACCACACGCTCAAACCACACAGGAAGAGCAAGAGTGTCTTTAATTACAGAGGTCAATTAGATAATGGATAAGTGGGAAAGAGGGAGGGGTGAGATAGATATACAGCATGAGAGAGATAGAGGGATGAGATTCAAAGACAGAGGAAGAGAGACATTTATTTATTTTTATTTTTGGCATATGAGGTCACATTCCAGTTTTATCTTTATTGTACTAAATTTAAATACATTTCCAGTAGCATATAATGTGTTTTTTAAAACTTCCATAATAATATTTTTTTAATTCAAGCATATTCTGAGAATGCTATTATTTTTTTTTGTTAGAAAATGCCAGATTTTAATTTTGAATGCAAGTACTGGGTTTTAACTTGTTCAAATATCTAACAGAATAAATAAATGAATGAACGAATAAATAAATACATACATTTATTTCTTTTAAACAACAAAAGCAACAGTAAAAACATTTATAATGCTACAAGAAATGTATGTTGAAAAAAAAGCTGTTCTTTTCAATTTTCTATGTATCAAATAATCCTGAAAAAATGCATCATGGTTTCCACTAAAATCCACAACTCTTTTTAACAATGATAATAATAAGTAATGTTCCTTGAGCACCAAATCAGCATATTTTAATTTCTGAAAGATCATGTGACACTGAAGACTGGAGTAATGGCTGCTGAAAACTCAGCTTTGGCATCACAGGAATAAATTCCATATTAAAAAATATTCAAATAAAAAAACAAGCTATTTCAAATTGTAATAATATTTCAAAATGTTACTGTTTTTACTGTACTTTTAAATTTTATTGAAGCTGCATGTATCAAATACATGCAGCCTTGGTGAACATAAGAGACATTCTTTTGTTAACATTCTTAACAAAAACAAACAAACAAAAAAATTGTATTGACCCCAAACTTTTGAACGATATCTGGCCATATAGCACATACACTGTAAGCTACACAATATTAACTTTTTGTTTATTGAGCTGTTGTATAATGCAATATCACACTTTCATCTTTAACTGTCATTATAAACATATTACAAGTAGCTTCCTTACTGTATGTTAAATTAGCAGCTTGCTACTTTCTTAGTCTACTCTGCACTGTTCAATTATTGTTTCATGGGATTGATCTTAAATATAAACATGATTTGTGTATTACATTTAAACTATTATTACATATTTCTGCATTCCGTTCATAGCATGCAGTTAAACTGAACAAACATATCGTTTTTTTCCAGGCCCATGAAACAGTAAACGAGTCACGGAGCAAGAAAGAGAGAGAATTGATCCCTGCTTTTAGGAGGAGTACATCAGGCAAACATGACATAGACAGCACTTCTCTGCTCGCCAACAGAAAGTGATGTTTTGAGGGACGCTGCACAGAGGCTCAGAGCAAACCAGCAGCAGAGAGAAGACATTTAAATACTTCCAGACACATCAGCACAGAGCCTGAGGCCTCTCCACCTCCTCTGTGTCCCGCTGTCAATCACTGTTTGTGTGTGTGCGTGTGAGTGGAGATGAAGATGAGTGGGAGGAGTGAAGCTGACGGCTCGTGCCAAAAACATTAAAAAACTTTAGATCAGATGAGTTAGATTTTCTCTCCGCTTCAAATGAACGCAGTCCAAATGTAAGTGCAAACAAAGGCCGAAACGAAAGAGAAACAACATGAAAGCGGCGTGCATTCTCCAGCACTCATGTTTCTCCACAAACCACGTCAAGCTGAAAACCAGACACCATTAATGTTAATCAAAACGCACAAACACACAACATAAAGCAGCACTGCTGGTGCAGCAAAACTGGAACAGATGCAGAGAAACGTGGAAAGAAACAATTAACTAAAAGTGAAAATTCTGTCATCATTTATTCACCCTCATCATGCCTGCATGGCTTTTTATGTTTTGTTCTGAGACACACAAAATTGTAAATTATGGAGAATGTTAGATGTCAATGACACTGCAACATGGTAGGGTTAAATATTCACATACAGTATGACTGAACTGTAAAGTTTCCATCTTTGTCTATTTTTATGTAACACATTACATACTGTAGATGTACACTATATTGTTTAAAATTTTGTGTTCAGTAAAATATTTCAATGTTTTTGAAACCTCTCTTATGTGCACCAAGGATGAATTTATTTGATAAAAAATGCAGTTAAAAGAATAGAAATTATTAGAATTTAAAATGATATGGTTTTCTATTATAATATATTTTCAAATGTACTGCAATTTATTCCTGTGATGGCAAAGCTTAATTTTCAGCAGCCATTATTCCAGTCTTCAGTGTCATTTGATCTTTCAGAAATCAGTATACTATGCTGATTTGGCACTCAAGAAACATTTTATATTTTTATCAGTGCTGAAACTGTTGTGGTATATGATATTTTTGTGCAAACTAGGATAATATTTTTTTCCAGGATTCTTTGATTTTCATGCTTTAAAGCTGACAATTTAACAAAGATTATACAAATAAAATATGTAGAATATATTCATGCAGAATATGTGCTTTATAAGTACTAAAAAACAGCCAATATGTTATTAATAGGCATGCTAATAAGCAACTAATAGTGAGAATTGGTCCCTATGCTAAAGTGTTAATTTAATTTACATTTCAGTCTGCTCTTCAGTGTAATCATATAGTTTCTTAAAACTTATAATATAATGCTGTATGGAATATAGCGTTGTAACTTTATGGTTGCTGCTTTGTCCATGTTGGAGCCCTAAATAGAAAACAACAGCTCTGAAAACACTTCAAATATGTTCCATGAATAAAAAAAAATAACAACAGTAATACAGGTTTGGAACAACATGAGGGTGAGTAAATGATGACAGAATATTAATTTTGGGTGAACTATTCCCTGCAAGACTCAAACACACAAAACAACAAACAACTTCAGACATCTGGATCCCTGGAGCTGTTTCATTTAGCTGGTCTCTGACTTAAAGCCGCAGTACCCTGAAACTAATCAGAATTAATTACATTACTCAACCGCTGCAGGGCCAATCAGAGTGCAGAATGAACTACAACCGCTGAGGAGAAAATTCCCAGGATGCTCAGGATTCTGGCTAAGCTATGCGATGAGAAAATTGAACCTGTATCTCATTGACCGCAACTGACCCTGGCTAACCTATTACCGTGACACAACACTCCAATATCTCTCACACACACACAGCCTAGGGCTTGCGGGGAACATGGAGGCAGGATAAAGGAGGACTGTGTTTGAAGGTGATATATTAATGAAGGTGGATGTCACAATTTGAATCTGGGAAAAATAAAAAATGAGTGTAGGAGTGTGTGGCTTGACCAAACTATTTGTGACTAAGCTTTAATGGAAAACCAAAATTGTTCACCAAAATCATAGGGACGGTACGTGCTGCTTTATTCATCATCAGAGAAATTGAATATTCGAGTTGTGGAAGTTGAAACCAGCTCTATATGAGAGCTCTCTGTCGCCGCTGGCTAACAGCACTCGGCTCAGTGAAAGCACTGCGTTGTGGGGGATTTCCAAAAGTCAGCAGTGTCCGACTGGAGCTCCAGAGTACACTTACTTCAGCTCGACGCCAGCTTGTCCGCAGACGCACACACACAACGGTGAAAAGACACAGACCACCTTGATATATTCAGACACACACTCATACGGCTGTCAGTGACTCTGTCTGCAAAACCAAAACACTGACCTGATTCACCATTCAGCATGTTTTCACACCTCAGCCAAAAATGCATACACACATACCATATACTGTATGTCTGATCCTTATGCTACACCTCAATGCTGCATTCAGTAAGACTTGCACACTGAGATTATGCATTATACATACAGGCTTCACAGAAGATGTTACCAAAGGTTATATCAGCAGTCCTGTATGTTAGTGCTCCATAAACAAATACACACCTGAATAATAGACATCCAAAGCTGTTTTAAATGTGTTTGAGGAGAAACTGTTCTGATCAAGTTTGGTTTGGTACCTTGTGGGAGGCATTTCATTTCAAATCAATGAGCCATGAGCCCCGGAGAGCTGTCAGCACATTCATTGCAGATATGCTGGACTCTCTCATACAGCTGGATACAGTCTGACAGCCAATGAGTGCTAAGAAAAAGTGACAGACTGATATTGACCAGGCCATAATATATATATATATATATATATAAAATTATGCCTTATTCACATATTAATGCCTTATTCTGCATGACCATATTTAGAACCCTTAATCTTGCATTTATACCTAAACTTAAAAAACACCTTACTAACTATTAATAAGCAGACAATTAGGAGTTTATTGAGACAAAAGTTGTAGTTAATAGTTAGATAATAATGAGAATTGGTCCACAAACTAACCAAATCAGCATATTATGAATTATTTCTGAAGGATCATGTGACACTGAAGACTAACGGTTGCTGAAAATTCATTTTTGCCACAAGAATAAATTACATTTTAAAATATGTATTCAAATCAAAAACAGCTATTATAAATGTAACAATATTTCACAATATTATTGTTCTTACTGTATTTTTGTATTAAATAAATGCAGCCTTGGTGAACAGAGACTTCTTTCAAAAAAACATTAAGAAAATTATATGAACCTCAAACCAACCTCATATGAATTCTGAGACTAATAACATGAATATATTATATAATAATAAAAAATATAATAATTATATATATGTATATATATATATACACACATATACACACACATACATACGTACGTACATACATACATACACACACACACACTTATATTAATTAAGTGGCCTAAAAACTGTATAATACATATTTTACTTTGAAGTTATTACTTTTAAGTTTTTCAGAAATCCTTAAAAAACTGAAAACTGTTACACATATTGGGTGACCACTACTGAGAAAGGATTCTTGACCCAGACTATAAAATGCGGAATATGTTTTCACGAACTTGATTAAGAAAATGAAATTAGGAGACCTAGATCTGAATGTATTTCCTAGATCTGAATCTTTAGCTTTAAACTTTGATCGCTGATTTATCTGATACATAAGGACTGTTCCAAACACTTTCTTCAATCAGCTGTGTTGTATTAGCAGGCACATGAAGCTTTAACACACACACAACCGATATACAAACACACACAAAAAGACTGCCATATATGCGCAGGTCATATGCAAAGGCACTGAGAAACAAATCCATGCAGGATGTTACTTCACAAACACAGCTGTTAGAGGAGGTCAGGTGTGTGAGGAGGACCTGCCACGAGTGAGTTTGCGTCTTGTGTGTTTGTGGGGGTTAGTTGAAATCAGTGTGTGGTCAGTTGATATATGTTGTGCGTGTGTATATGTGAGTGTGGGCGTTTACACAGGAGGGTGAGAGGGAGTACGAGAGATACTGGAACTTCCTGTGAGGAGTAAGCGGGTTGTGTCTTGTTTCCGGCAGTAATCTGTTCGCCCTAAAGGCAGACAGGCTAAATAAGTCATATCACACACACACTAGACTCCAGCCAGAACTCTTCTCTCATGCGTTTTCTCTTGTCAGAGGCTTACATGATGTGCTCTATCTATCAAACTCTTGAATGCAAATACTGTTCATATACTATGAGGTGCTGTCATCCTAGATGAAAACAGATAAAATGACGATCGGTCAATAGCTGCCTCACAAAAAAAATCTATGAGATTGAATTAAAAACTGTCCATTATGGATGTGTGTAGCAGGAAACAGAAAAGAAAACTGTAAAAAAAGAACAATGACAAAAAAGATAAACAAACTGCCACCTTTGCCATCTGATGGGTGTCATTATACCCATCAGTGTCCAAAACCACTGGTAGGTACTTAAAAAAAAAAAAAAAAACTACATTTGATGAGTAACAAATTTGGCTACTATTAGAAAATATGTTCTATATAGTATGAATGTGTGTAGCGTGAATGTTATCAGAATGTACTATATACACCAGATATAGTGGATATAACAAACTTGCTTTGCAACCATTAAAAAAGTATGAATTAAAGGGATAGTTCACCCAAAAATGAAAATTATGTCATTAATTTACTCACGGACAGCAATGCAAATAACTCGCTCAAGGCCCAGAAAGGTAGTCCTTTAAAAGGCCCATAAAATAGTCCATGTGATACCGTAATTTTATGAAGCTATGAGAATACTTTTTGTTCGCAAAAAAAACAATAACGACTTTATGCAACAATATGTTGCAGTTTCTCCCATTGAAAGTCTTGGTATATATTCTTGGACGTACTGCTTCCATAAATGAAACTGTACTATTACATGAGGTCATTGTCATATTTGTAAAGAACAGAAAACAGAAACTGATGTCTAAGGTCACATGAAAACGCCAATAGGGCAGATATAGCACGTCCAGACTGTATTCGTATTATACACATGCATACTTTATTAATGGTCTAGAAGTAAGTTCTTCATCAAATGTAGTACATACAGTATGATGTACAGTACTCTGACAGTATGAGAATTCAGACACAGCTAGAGAGTGTAGACAGATAAGATAAGAGAGATGAGAGGAAATAGAGAAGGAAATCAACAGATGAACGATCAAAGCAGCAGAGAGATTAAACAATTCAAATTAAAACATTAGAGTGACAGATTTACAAAGAAAGCTAGAGAGAATGTAACTCTTGCAAGCTGGGACCGGCTCCAGGGCACATGTGGAGGGGCGGATGAAGGGGTCTACAGAGATGATTTTTAGGGATCTGTGAGGACTGTCAGACAGGGCAACAGGAAAAACAAGGGTGTTTGGACAACGGGTCAAAAACGAGTATGCTTGCGCCCACGCACACATGAGCTAGACGCACATTCATACTGGAATAACGGCATGCGGTTTACTCCCAAAGCGATCACACATGTGTATGGGGGAGGCAAAACAAGCTTGTTGTGTTAGTGAGGTCAGAAAGCCCCGATACTGTCCAGAAAGTGTGTGTGTTAGTGTGCATACAGTTAGATATTATCCAGGACGAGGCACTGGGCTCCAGGCAGAGGGGAGCGGATTGACCTGAGGGTGGGTTACGGGTTCAGAGGTCAAAGGTGAAGTGCCATAACTTTGTCTGTGTGCGTGTTAATGACGGCCTGGAGCCACTGATGCAAGTTTAACAGCGTGCGTAAATGTGCATTATCCATCTCTTTTCAAAAACAAAAAGAGACACAGAAAAGATGTCTTCGGCTCCTGATGTGTCAGTACAGAGAATTATTTTGCTCTGTGGATGTAATGTAATGAGAAATTTAATGAGAAACAACAGTGTCCAAGATAAAAAAAGAAATACATTTTTAAACATCCTAGAAAGATTCAAATTTAATGACCATCTAATAAAAAGTAATAACATATTTTCCTTGCACCTTGAATACATGCGAGTTTAAATTCCTTTATTATTTTCGAAAACATCATGACTTTGTTGATCACATGATGTGACTTTGATGTGGTGGACAAATTTTACGAATTTTGAAAATATTTGAACAAAATACTGCTTATTTTCAAAAAAAGTTAATTACATGTACAACATAGAAAATATATTTTCAAGTCATTATATGTACATGTTGTATTTTTTAATGTATTGTTTTTAATCATGAATAAAGCTGGACCAATAAAATTGTCATGTCATTAAACCACCTTTATGCTCTTGGTGGAATGACTGAAATCTTATATGACTGTTTAAATAATTTTATAATTAAAAAAATGTTTTAAACAAATATATGTCTATACAGTAACAGTATATGTAAATAAATAGTTGTTTTTGCAAGAAATACAATCCCGAAATGTTTTATGCATCACATAATCATGTATTACTACCAATTTTCAATAATCTACTGACTTAAATACTTATTTTTTTATATCATTAAGCCTGTCATCAGTGCAAAAAAGCATATTTATGTATCTAGAGTCAAAATGAATAACTCAAAATTAATAATGCAATGTAAATATGAGTAGATGAGCCACATAAGCCATCATAAAACAGCCGATATGCACAGCTGCATTTGTGACTGCAGAGTCTCTACCAGTTGATGTATTTTAACATTGATAGCATACTGTCATACCACCCAGTCCTAAGCTACATATTGAGGATGAGCAGAAGGAGAAGGTTTAGAAAAGAAAGAAAGAGATCAGAGCTGAAGCCTTTCTTTGTAGAGTTCTGATAAGTAAACAGGATTCAAGCTGAGCTGAAGCAGAATGAATCCCTGATAGTGTGTGGGGTGGAGGAAGTCAAAGGTCACAGGTCCACTACTGCAGTATTAAGAGCACATTTACCACACAATTAATCATATCTTAAGTCAGCCACTAACACCACTGCCCTTTGAAGGACCTCAACAACACAGACCATCTGAAAACATCTTACACTACATACATACAGATAACACAAGCATCACTATTACTATGACTCACACTTATGGGCCATTTACAACCATTTCAGGTTATCCGATCACAAGTGGTCAAGCAAGACAGATTGTTGTTTACAATTGCTAGTAACATGTGTCTCTTGTGATCAGATTTCCAGGGGTCTCTGATTTTGTTACTACATACATCACTTGTCAAAGTAGCGCTGGGTAATACATCGCCATTCACAATATCCATAACAAACATTTGAGTAATTTTCAATATTTAGCTTACATCTAGATGATCGAGTGCATGTTGCTAAAGTCTGCATACTCCGTGTTTCTGTATGAATGAGAGATTCATCATTCAAGTACATGTAACAGCGATTTTCTCAAGTATACAGTACAAGTATTCATACAGTACACAATTTCTGTTGTGCAGCACCTTATTTGACCACTAGATTACTAGATAACATTTTTGATAAGAAATTTGTATTAAATCATAAAACAAACCAGTTACAAAGAATGAATTTCATTCCTTATTAATGGTATGAAATACATATATTGTGATAAATATCACCAGTGAATGATACAGAAAAAAAATATTGTGATAATATTTTTGGCCATGTCATATCTTGGTGGCACAATTCAATTTTCTTCACTAAAGTTAAAAATCTACTTAAATAATACAACTCTGCTAAATAACTCAAGTAATTCGTTACCTAAAAACATGTTTGACACCATAATTGGAGTGTTTTTTAAAAAAAAGACATTTAAGTATGAATATAATTACACAATCTGTATGCTGGGCTGTGAGGTAACGGGAAGGGGTGAAAGAGAGCACTCGTTGACAGCTCTTCTTGACCACAACACCCTCTACAGCAAACACACTCTCACATACACACATTCCCTGCCAGGGCTGCACACCAGCTGTACCAGACTCAAGGGCATGATGCCCACCTTTCCTCAGCTTTGTGTCAGCTTATTAACTCTAAGCTGTTCTTAGTGAGAACCATCTTAGTGGGAAAGCAGAAGCCAAAGAAACCCAACCTGTCAAAACTTATAGCCATAGTCAACAAATCAGTGCATTACTGTCATTAACTACAGCCAAGGTCATAGCTTTAGCAAGGACACAGTCACCTGACAACTCCTGTTTTAAAAGATATATTATCCAGTCTGTGAATTCTCCACTGAACAAGACAAAGCAATGTTGAAATACATAAATAAACACTAATAAATATGTACCATAATGCCTTTATCCTTCAAAATAAATTAAATCCAATATGGCGACCAAGGGAAGTGAAGTGATCCATAAACTTAACTTGGCTAATATCAAACTGTATTGAAATCAATGATTATGAGTACCCAAGTATCAATAAAAATAGTTCAAACTATACTAAAAATATATTATTATAACAAATAATTGTTTACTGTTTATTTGTATTCTTATTACAGTATCATGCCATTAGCTTAGCAACAGGTTAACATGTGAGGAGTACTTACAAGTATTGATAAAAATAGTTAAAACTACACTAAAAATAGATTATTATAACTAATATTTATTTGCTTTGTATTGTTATTCATATTAGAGCATCATGCTGTAAGCTTAGCAACATGTCAACATCAAACTCTACTTTGTTTTGTTTGTTGCTGCTAGTGTAGAGTGCTCCAAATCTGTCACTTATGAGCTTCCATTATAGTTGGAATCATGCTATCTGTGTAGGCAGTAGACAGCAAACTAGTTTTGGGAACAGGACTACAGGCTCAGTGCAGCAGGGTGAGGCCTGGTTGGATGGGCGCCTTTATTAACACTATACAGCTTTCCCGCACTGCATCCCAGGAGGGTGAGAGAGGTAACCATAGACCTGAAGAATGAGCCTGTCTCATGCCAGTATTTGCAATAAAACATTTCAATCTCCAGTTTCAGAAATCCATCATGCAAATATCAGAGGAAAAACATCAAATGGAAAATAAATTGAAATATAATAAACAAGGGGAGAGAGGAAGAAAAATAACTGATTTTATTTATTACCTCGGGAAAATCAGAGATCCCGTTACAGCCGATGTTTAGAGTGCAAACAGAAACTAGCATGATTTTTTCAAGGCTGAATGCAGATATTTGATGTCCCACAGAGAGCCTTATAATTACAGAATACTGACTTTTGGAGGCGCACACACACACACACACACACACACACACACACACACACACACACACACACACACACACACACACAAAGTGGGTAACATTAAGACAATCATGCTCATGAAGCACTCCAAAACTTCAAGAGACAAACTTCCATTCAACACTTAATAAAGAGGTATTTATATGCCTATGCAAGAAGTCTTCTATGCCAAAAAAGGCTGTATTTATTTGATCAAAAACAAAGGAGTTTTAAAATTGTATTCATCCAAAACTTTTGCATTGTTCACTACAGGTTACATTTCATCTCCTTTCTAAACTCTTTCAATTAATTTAAACAGAAACTTGACAATTTGCCTAAAAATTACAATTCTAGTCTTTTACTAATTCATTTAAAATTAATTTACTCATGTCATTCCAAACTTGTGTAGCCTACTTTCTTCTGAGAATGTTTAAAAATATATATTTATTGTCAATAGTCTCCAATGATTTTCTGACCCAGTTGACTTTACAAAATATCTGTTTTTGTGTTCCGCAGAAGAAATAAAGTCATACCATTTTTTGGGTGAACTATCCGTTTAATAAAAGCAGAGATGGAGCATGCATTAGATAGTGCTGCTCTTTTTATATAGCTTGGTTGCAAACAAGTGATTAGCATAATGTTTTACATGTTAGTAAACACCCTTTCCTTCTTTTTCCCCCAGAGCGATGATGATCACTGGAGAGCTGAAGGTTTATAAGCTTGTGTGCTGATTGCTGTTTAGCTGTTTGGTGGTTTGGCTGATGTGGCCAGTCTGGCCTGCTTTAGCTTCATGTTTTTCCTGATTTGTTTTAATGAGTTCCTATGGGCTGAGCTTTCCCGCTGATTTCTTTACAGCAACAGGAACCAGAAACTCCATCAAAAACAGTCTGTGAAAACTAATAACGGACTAGTGAGAGGATATTAGTCTGGAACACACTTTTTTGCATGTTCTAGAGTGGTTAAGATATTTTGATAAGTTCAACCCTCTAATAAAACCTTTTTTAAACCTCTATAAATACTTAATTTTGCCTTTTCTCCTCTCTCTTGGCTTGCTGTCTTTCTACATTTCCTATTAAGGTCTCTGTCCTTTTTCTCTACCCACGTCTCCCTCACTCCCTCTGTCCTCTACATATTTGACCCTTGACCTGTGATGTGATGCACACGCGTGTATCCGCCCCAGACGGGCCTCAGTGAAAGCATTTCCTTTTCACTTTTGCATCCTCAGAGAGCTAAACACCCACTGGAGTACTCGGATCCAAGCTGCCTCACAACTCTACTGATGCTTAAAGAATCTCTCTGTTTTTCCCCAAAGCCAAACACAGGGTGTTTACTGAGAGCTGTGGCCAGTTAGGCTGTTTAGACTGTTTACTCACTGCACCTGTAGACACCAGAGTAAACTATAGAGAGTACAGCACTAACAGCAGGACACAACCACCAAGCTAAAAGTAACCAGTAAACATTACATTAAGATGAAATACTTAAAGGTGCCATATAATGGAAAACTGTATTTACCTTGGCATAGTTGAATAATAGCAGTTCTGTACATGGAAATGACATACAGTGAACCTCAAGCACCATTGTTTCCTCCTTCTTATGTAAATCTTGTGCATGCAAAAGACCACTGAAAAATAGGCGAATCAGAACATAACACTGACTGTGACATTACAGTCGGAATCACTAATAGTTATGCCCCCAACATTTGCATATACCCGCCCATGTTCTATGCCAGCCGCCAGCCGAACCTTCACAGCCGAATCATCAGAAGTTCTGCAGGTATTGTGAAGAAACAAGCGAGGATAATAGCGAAAATGGCAGATCATGGAAATAAATGTTATGTTCCAGGCTGTGCAGGGGATGTGATGTGCAGGGATGGGTTGGTGTCTGTATTCAGAAAGGCACGGAAATCAAATAATGCGTTCTAATAAAATAACGCGAGCCACTAAACTGGGACATGGTTAGCTTCTTGCTAGCAGTAGCCTGTTACATTACAGTACATAAGATTTCACTTACCACATAAACAGTGTAAGGAGAGATGACTGAGGATGATGGCGAATGATTTACAGATCCTGAGCACCACTGACAAGCATCTAATCTTGTAAAATGTGTGGTAAGCACTGCCGCTGTAATTTACATAGAGCACATGCGATCGCAAATCATGAAAGTGAAAGTAAAAAGCGATCGTGCATTCGAAAGCATTTCAATGCCCCGCATATTTATAGCGGCTCCCTTATCCCTGCATATTATATACAGTATAATTACCCAACAACATAACTGCGAGAGGAAGTATTGAAATATATATTTTCCCTGTGTTTTCTTCCCGCTGTGTGAGCTACTAAAACGAGCCGAACTGTGAAACAGCCAATCAGAGCAGAGCTCAACATTGAGCCGCACTGTGAAACAGCCAATCAGAGCAGAGCTCAACATTATTATTCATGACCCTTCCAAATAAGGTAATAACAGACCATTTCATTCTAGGGAGAAATCCTAGGGTTGTAAATGGACATGCAAAACCGTTTCTGGAGAATCTTTGCCCTTACCTAAGCCACATACCTTCTATGTAGATATCAGAGAACAACTTAAAATATTGTGTCAATGCATTCTATGGCAGCTTTAATAAAAATTATAGACATAGCAGCTGATATTCTGATAATCAAACTGTAACATAAATATCCCTACTGTGTTTTTAAAACAAACCTTTGTTCATCAGGCCATTAAAGTTTCTTAGAATCTAACAAAGACAGACAAACTGCTGGTTGGTTGGTTGGATGGATGGATGGATTTTAGTTGGATGGAGGGGTAGATGGATGGATTTTAGTTGGATTAGTTGGATGGATGGATTTTAGTTGGTTTAGTTGGATGGTGCGATGGGTAGATTTTAGTTAGTTTAGTTGGATGGAGGGGTGGATGGATGGATGGATGGATGGATTTTAGTTGGTTTAGTTACAACCCGAATTCCGGAAATGTTGGGACGGTTTTTAAATTTGAATAAGATGAAAAGTAAAAGAATTTCAAATCACATGAGCCAACATTTTATTCACAATAGAACATAGATAACATAACGAATGTTTAAACTGAGATTTACAATTTTATGCACAAAATGAGCTCTTTTCAAATTTGATGCCTGCTACAGGTCTCAAAATAGTTGGGACGGGGGCATGTTTGCCATGGTGTAGCATCTCAGTTTGAAGACGTCTGGGCATTGAGGTTATGAGTTTCTGGAGTTTGGTGTTGGAATTTGGTCCCATTCTTGCTTGATATAGGTTTCCAACTGCTGAAGAGTTTGTGGTCGTCTTTGACGTATTTCTCGTTTAATGATGCGCCAAATGTTCTCTATAGGTGAAAGATCTGGACTGCAGGCAGGCCAATTCAGCAATCGGACTCTTCTACTATGAAGCCATGCTGTTGTAATAGCTGCAGTATGTGGTTTTGCATTGTCCTGCTGAAATACACAAGGCCTTCCCTGAAATAGACGTCGTCTGGAGGGGAGCATCTGTTGCTCGAAAACCTTTATATACCTTTCAGCATTCATAGTGCCTTCCAAAACATGCAAGCTGCCCATACCGTTTGCACTTATGCACCCCCATACCATCAGAAATGCTGGATTTTAAACTGAACGCTGATAACACGCTGGAAGGTCTCCCTCCTCTTTAGCCCGGAGGACACGGCGTCCGTGATGTCCAACAAGAATGTCAAATTTGGACTTGTCTGACCATAGAACACTTTTCCACTTTGAAACAGTCCATTTTAAATGAGCCTTGGCCCAGAGGACACGACGGCACTTCTGGACCATGTTCACAAATGGCTTCCTTTTTGCATGATAGAGTTGGCATCTGCAGATGGCACGGTGGATTGTGTTTACGGACAGTGTTTTCTGGAAGTATTCCTGGGCCCATTTAGTAATGTCAATGACAGAATCATGCCGATGAGTGATGCAGTGTCGTCTGAGGGCCCGAAGACCACTGGCATCCAACAAAGGTCTTCGGCCTTGTCCCTTATGCACAGAGATTTCTCCAGTTTATCTGAATCTTTTGATGATGTTATGCACTGTAGATGATGAGATTTGCAAAGCCTTTGCGATTTGACGTTGAGGAACGTTGTTTTTAAAGTATTCCGCAATCTTTTTACACACTCTTTCACAGATTGGAGAGCCTCTGCCCATCTTTACTTCTAAGAGACTCTGCCTCTCTAAGACATCCCTTTTATAGGTAATCATATTACAGACCTGATGTCAATTAACCTAATTAGTTGCTAGATGTTCTTCCAGCTGAATCTTTTCAAGATTTCTTGCTTTTTTAGCCCTTTGTTGCCCCCGTGCCAACTTTTTTGAGACCTGTAGCAGGCATAAAATTTGAAATTAGCTAATTTAGTGGATAAAAGTGTACAATTTCTCCGTTTAAACATTTGTTATGTTCTCTATGTTCTATTGTGAATAAAATATTGGCTGATGTGATTTGAAAGTCTTTTAGTTTTCATTTTATTCAAATTTAAAAAACATCCCAACATTTCTGGAATTCGGGGTTGTAGATGGAGGAGTGTCGAGTGGATTTTAGTTGTTTTAGTTAGAGGGATGGATGGATTTTAGTTGGTTTAGATGGATGGAGGGGTGAAAGGATTTTAGTTGGTTTTGATGGATGGAGGGGTGGTAGTTGGTTTAGTTGGAGGGATGGATGGATTTTAGTTAGATGTAGGGGATAGGTGGATTTTAGTTGATTTAGTAGGAGGAATGGAATGTGGACAGATAAATCAACGGATAGGTGTAGTTAGATAAATGGATGGATACATGGATGGGTAGATGGATTGACGGAAATGTTCAGCTGGATGGATGGATGAATGAGTGGACGGACAAATGAATGGATGGATTGGTAGATGAATAAGTGGATGGATGAATTGGTATATGAATGAATGAATAGATCTGTAGATGGGTGAGTGAATGGATGCATGAATGGATGGATCTGTAGGTGGATGGTTGAATGATATATAGATAGCTAAGCAGGGCTGAGCCTGGTCAGTACCTGGATGGGAGACCTCCTGGGAAAACTAGGTTGCTGTTGGAAGAGGTGTTAGTGAGGCCAGCAGGGGGTGCTCACCCTGTGGTCTGTGTGGGTCCTAACGCCCCAGTATAGTGACGGGGACACTATACTGTCAAAAGCACCGTCTTTCGAATGAGACGTTAAACCGAGGTCCTGACTCTCTGTGGTCATTAAAAATCCCATGGCACTTCTCGTAAAGAGTAGGGGTGTAACCCCGGTGTCCTGGCCAAATTCCCGCCACTGGCCCTTGTCAATCATGGCCTCCCAATAATCCCCATCCACTTGATTGGCTCTCTCTCTCTCTCCTCTCCACCTGTAGCTGGTGTGTGGTGAGCGCACTGGCGCCGTTGTCCTGTGGCTGCCGTCGCATCATCCAAGTGGATGCTGCACACTGGTGGTGGTTGAGAAGAGACCCCCTATATGATTGTAAAGCGCTTTGGGTGTATGGCAATACACAATAAAGCGCTATATAAATGCATCATTCATTCATAGGTTTAGTTGGAGAGATGAACTAAGGGATGCATGGATGGACAGATGGATGAGGACTGATCGACGTATAGGTGTAGCTAGATTAGATGCAATTAGATGTAGGGAAGACAGATGGATGGATGATTAATGGAACAGTAGATGGTTAGACGGATAGGCTTAGTTGAACGTCTGGATAAGTTTAGATGAATGGATGAATGAATGAGTGTATGGATGGGTTTGGATGAGTGGACAGATGGGTAAAAAATGGATGGTTCAATGGATGGAGGGATGCTAAATTGTCATGACTAACAACAGAATATATATTCTAGAGTAAAGAGTGATATAACTGGAGAAGGAGTGCTAGAATACGTTCCTGTGAAATCTATTAAATGTCCAGGAGCTTTATATAATTACTGCCACAGAACAGAGCCAACAGTAAATATCAACAAACAAAAAAAATCCCTTTTTCATGGATTATCCAGCTCCAATATTAATGGAGCTGGATACTTCAGAGTGTGTAACTGACTTAAAATGATTTGCAGTGATCTTCTAAGATTCAAGGTGCTGTTTCAGCAAATACTGATTTTCCTTTAAAGCCATGAACACTCAAACAGTATGTACAAGACAAAGAGAAAGACGGCGAAGGAGAGACCTACAGAAATCACTTAATCTTTGACTCTCACAATAGAGTTATGTAACACACTGCATTGGGGATGTCATAAATCAGAACTCTATAGCCTGTTAGTGACAGATCAGTGAGCTGTGCGATTGGCTAACCTGCAGGAGGAGTCTCTCAAAAGCAAGGCAGGCATCCCAGCGCTGGAGGTCAGGATGACGGAGCGCTTGAGCAGCAGCCAGTCCCAGCTGTAGGACCCCACTGTGACTTTCCAGAGCCCCCCAACTGTCCCGAAACAACTGCACATATGAACAAAGCTGTTCGGTTGTAACCCGCCCTGAGAAAGAGAGAGAAAAACATAAGCATCTTATTTAAGCTTTCTTAATTCAACAGTTACACAAAACAACATTCAGTCATTCTGAATTCAGTGTTTACCTTCAATTGTATCTTTGGTGTCAAACAAAACTTCAAACACTGTTTGAACTCCAGAAAAAAAAAAAAAAGTACTTCAGTCCCCATCAATGCAAATCCTTTGGCAACACACAATTTTACAGGGCATACTGTACACACACACACACACACACACTGTGGTAAAGGAGTGTAAACACACAAGTCATCCAGTAGAACAGTCTCTTCAATGTGTTATGAACTCACAAATACTTATGATACTACAGCAAACCATAATATTATTACTAGGAAATAACTCAACATAACTCAGTGTACGTGTTCAAGTTTATTTGCGAATGTGTGTTTAGTTGTAACAATTTAAACAAAAACTATAATGTAGTACTAAGTAAAACCATGTTTACTATGTGAGTATCTAGGATGCCCAAATTGTGAACGAATCATTCTTTTGAAACTGTTCATTTTCCTAATTTGATCAAGCTGATTCACAACTAAAGCACAAAATGCCTCAGGAGAAACTCTGGGAACGCTTTGGACTGAAGTACATACTTAAAAAAAATAAAGTGAATCATCCTTTTGAACCAGTTCAAATGAACTGATTCACTAAAATTATTTGAACTTCCTAATGCCATTCAAAGCAAGAGTTTAGTAAGTTTTACTTAAACACTGTGGGAGGTAGGGGAGAGAATTTCTACATACATAAAATGACCACTATCAGCACACACTTCTGTTCAAACGCACCACCAGACCACAACACACATGCTTCGGTTCCTCCATGTGTGTTGAGACTGAGTGTTTGGAAGAATGATGGATCTAAAGGGCACACTGCTTATAGCCTCATGTATGAGATACAAGCCAAAAATATAAATGTATGTGTGATTTAGGCTGATATCTCTCTCACTCAAAGTGTTTGTATGTGGTCAGTTTCTACTAAGCTCATTTATTACATTGGCATGTTTCAGCCAAAAACACTCCAACACAGAAACATATCCTCACTGACCCTGGTGTTCCCTTAAGGGAGCTTGCAAAGACAGGAAGAGATGGTGAGAGGGAAAGAAAGGGATTTCATGTAGCAAAGCACTTTACTCCATCTTGGCCTAACTGTTTACCCTTTTAGCTGATAAATATAACTTAGCTTTTTTTCCATATATAATTAGTTTGATCTAATAGAAAAAAATTATAAACATCTGTACAATTCATGCTCAAATTTCTAAAGACAAAAGATTCAAAACACAGAAAAATAAGGGGGTGGGTGGAGGCGGGGAGCATTTCAAGACAGTGAGGAGGTCTGAGGGACCCAGAAAGTCTGAGGGTGAGGGGGGTTCACATTAACTCATAGAGCCACATCGCTATGTTGATGCTATGAACCAGCACCAGATGTGGGAGTATATCCTGTGCACCAATGCAGCCAATGTTTTCTTTAATCCAGCCAAATGCACATACACACACAAAAGAGACAGAAAGAGCACAAACAGAATGAAAGCTGGCTTGAAAATTACTAGAACAAGCCACGCACCAACAGCAAAAATCAGGCAGACATCCAGAGGGCGGTTACGCGATAGAAGATTGAGATTGAATCATTGGCAGGCTGAGCACAGAGCCCTGTGGTTCCCCTGAAGGTCATTTTCTTAAGATGACAGATTCACAAGATGACTCCAACCCCATTACAGCCCAAATTTCACAAACATACAATTCACTGCTATTTTGTAACCATGCCTCTTGGGAAACACTTACTTCTATCGGATCTCGGTGTATTTTATTTAAAATTTGAAATTGAGGAAATCACAAATGTTAGTAAGACATCAGGGAGTAGAATTAGGACACGCACACCATACTGTGCTCCTGCAGATAAAAGTCAAACTCTAGGTGGAGCTGAGGTGGACAACAGACCTCCAAAACTGCAGTAAAATCTGGATGTGCAAGTCTGGAGATGGTTTATGGGTCTAGAACCTTTTCCAACTACTGCAAACTAATTGGCTAAAAATCACTGTAGGGCAGAGAGCAGATGCATATGAAAACTGTTTGACAACTGGCAAAATGAAAAGACAGTTGGGGTAATTCAAAAAGGCACAACCGCTAACCCCATAAACCCTTTTTCTCAATAATGAACACTTCGCCAGCTCATTTGTATGTAATGAATCAGGGGAAATGTAGTCCTCTGATGTCCATGGCCACATTCTGTGGGTGGCTGGGTTAGGGAAAATGGCGGCACTGACTAGAAATACCAGTCGAATTTTGCCAGCTCATAAAATAATGTTGAGAAAATGGATTTTGTTCCAGAAATATCCAAAGACTGAAAAGGGCTATTATAGACTGAGTCAGCTTTAGAAAGCTCTAGCAAAATACCCAAGAATCACTCAGCATAATTTGTCGGGCACAGCTTCATCAGGAAAAATAGAGAGCGTGAGTTCCAAGCAGACCAAAAGCTGGAAGAGAAATAAGAGAGACACGGAGCACTAACCATCACATGACCATGAAACAAGGGCTGAACGTACATAAACACACACAGTGAAGCAATGACCCACAGTATGTACATGCAGACAAGCACACTCACTTTCACACAGTGAAAAAATACCACCAGAGTTCACATACATGCAAAAATAAAGACCACCAGAGCACATACTCATATTTTATGACAGCCCATCAGAATAATGCATCTGATGCTACAAGATGAACCAAAACAAAATCTATAACAGCTGTGACAGCATTGCAAAGAAAAATATGGTGTGTGTGTGTGTGTGTGTGTGTGTGTGTGTGTGTGTATGTGTGTACTGGTTTTTGTGGTTTACGGGGACAAAATTTGTTTAATGACATGGGTATGACAGAGGTATTACAATTTGAAGGTGGTTTATGAGGACACTGCCTATGTCCCCGTAATTCAAAAGGCTTAAAAAACATACTAAATGGTGTTTTTTTGAAAATCTAAAAATGCACACAGTCTCCTGTGAGGGCTAAGTTTAGGTGTAGAGTTGGTCTAGGGCAATAGCACATACAGTTTGTACAGTATAAAAACCATTACGCCTATGGAGAGTCCCCGTAAACCAAAAAACAAACATGTGTGTGTGTGTGTGTGTGTGTGTGTGTGTGTAACTTGTTCTGTTTGATATGCAGTATGATTGTTCTGGCACTGTAAAAGTTCTGTTGGCTTGAAGATCAGGAAATAACTGTGATCCAGTGAGAAAGATTGGCTGAAGTTTCTGTATTGTAAGAGTGCGAGTGCTTTGGAAGAACAGCCCTGTGTGTTGTTGAATCAGAACTGTTTAGCAATATAACCCCACATTGGCATGATATTCTCCTACTCTCCTAAACATACACACATTGACAGATGTGCATGTTGTCACACTAACCAGAAGGGCAATCGCTTCATAGGATTTGACAGTTAAATTTGCAAACAAACACACAGAAAGAGCAAAAAGGGTTGTCTTGTTTACATATTTAAAACATAAATGAGATTACCTGCAATGAGTGTGCGAGTCAGTTTAGAGGTTATGGTCCAATGAACTGTTGCCCTGTCATTTAGGGTGTATGCTTTTGCTAGACTTTCAGATTCAACAAACTGCATGCTGGTTGACAGATGAGAACGGTTAAAATGTTGCACTAAACTATAATAAAACTGTTCAACTATACCGACACTGGTAGAAAGCTGTTGCACTAATGCTGCTGAACTAAACTAACCAAAATAGGAAAGAATGTATAACCAAAACTACTGATCTAACTAATCAAATCCAGTGGACTAAACTGTTGAACTAAACTAAATAAAACTAGTGGAAAGCTGTCAAACTAAACTAAATAGGCTTGGTGGAAAACCTGTAACATTCAAACATTCAAAACTGTTAATTTCAGTGGGAAATTATCGCTGAAAAGGCATGGACAGGTATTTTTGGAAATTCACCTTATTGAATATGCATTTTTAGGAGTTTCCCTTTTGATCAGTAAATTTATGGGAGAAGAGTATTTAAATGAACCACGCAACACGATTTACTAAGATTTGCACACGTCAATTCATTGATGGTATTTGCAGCATTATTTAACGTCCAAAAATGCATGTCTTAACGCAGGCGGATTTGTGCTTCTCTTGGTAGATTGCACAGGTCATTATGGAAATGAGATGTTGCGTCTATGTTCTTAATTGTGCACCTTGTCAGTAAATCACTCACAGAATTTTCCCCTCCCATCGGCACTTTTATGAAATCGTGCTCATTCTAATAAAGTAAATACGGCCCTAAAACTGCAGAAAAAAATGCAAAGCTAAAACTGAGTAAAAAGTTGTTACTGTACACTAAATCTGTTGAACTAAACTAGTTAAAACTGTTGGAAAGCTGTTGCACTAACTAACTGAACTAACTAAACTAAAACTAACTAAACTATTTATAAAAAAACCTCTATATTGTTGAAATATGCTAACTTTAACTGAAGAATGTAACACCAAAATTGTTAAACTAAACTAACTAAAACAGTTGAAAACTGTAAAACTAATTCAGCTATAAAACTGCTCAATTACAACAAATCTGCTGAAAAACATTTACACTAAAATTGTTGAACTAAACTAGAACAACAGAAAATCAGAAGAACTTTTAGACTAAAAATGTTAAATGTAAAAATGGTCAAGATAAAACAGTCCAGCTAAACTAAAACAAACACTGCAGGAACAGGCAAACTAAAACTTTAGTTTTTCCACATAAGTCTTCTACTCTATACTCTTCAACACTCTATTCCCACTGATTATAGTTATTGTGTCTGAGTGTATTTAAGAGCTCTCTGCATGTTTTACATGCCTGTGAGTATTTTTACCCCTCATTTCAGACTATTGCTTAACTTATGAACAGCAGAGCACCTCTAGAACATATGTGTGTGTAAACATGTGATCCCTCATGAGGTTCATATTTCCTCAGCGGCCACATGGGCGTTCTGCCCATCTGTAGTACTGCTCGCTGTCTGAAGGAGGTGCTGTGGGTCTTTGACTAAAAGTCACTGAATCTTACTGGCCCCAGTCTCCTTCTTGTTCCTCTTTTCTTCTCTTTCTGTCTTCAACACTGAATCTCTCTCTCTATTGTTCACTATGTTTGTCATGGCTACTGATGTAAAATCTATAGTAACAAGTTTTTGAATATACACCTTTGTCTTGTTACACAGTATTCTGCAGCATCACACACACACACTGTAAAAAAGCTCAAGTAAATGTACAAGAAAGTTCTGTAAAGCCACAGGATGCTCTTTGTTTGGGCACAATGCCTAATTTGTATTCTGGCAGCAATTAAAAGTTCATAGCATCGCTGTCATTTGCGGGTAAATTAACCTTTACTAATTAAATATAAGCTTTTTTGTGGTGTTCTGAGCATTCTAAAGGGATAGTTCACCCAAAAAAGAAAATTCTGTCATTAAAGTCATTATTTTTGTTTTCTTTGGGCACAAAAAGTATTCTAGTAGCTTCATAAAATTACAGTTGAACCACTGATGTCACTTGGACTATTTTAACAATGTTCTTACTGTGTTTCTGGGTCTACACTCTTAAAAATAAAGGTGCTTCATGATGTCATAGAAGAACCTTTTTGTCTAAATGGTTCCATAAAGAACCTTTAACATCTGAAGAACCTTTCTGTTTCACAAAAGGTTCTTTGTGGTGAAAGAAGGTTCTTCAGATTATAAAAAGGTAAGGAAGAGATGGTTCTTTAAAGAACCTTTGACTGAATGGTTCTTTGTGGAACCAAAAATGGTTCTTCTATGGCATCGCTTGAAGAACCTTTTGAAGCACCCTTATTTTTAAGAGTGTAGGAACATTTCAGTTACATTGGGTCAGAAAGATCTCGGATATCATTAAAAATATCATAATTTGTGTTCCGAAGATGAACTAAGGTCTTATGTGTTTGGAACGACATGAGGATGAGTAATTAATCACAGAATTAAAATTTTTGGGGTGAATTAACCCTTTAATGTTGGTAGGTAATAGGTTCTCAATGTCTCACGTAGTTTAAATGTGGGTGTGGCCTTACCTAGACTCATTTTAATTGGCAGGTTCTCTTTGCTGGCTGCCTCGACCAGTTGTCTCCTCACCTCCATCACTGCCTCCTTTTGCTTAGCAACCAGCATTGTCTCCCATAGCAACCGTGCAGTGGCAGATCTGTGGAAAACAGGACAGGTAATAAGGACTAACCCTCTTTTATTTATAATTCACATTATCCATAAATGCAAGAGCTAGAAGAGAAAAGACTTCAGAACAAAAGCCAAAAATACAATTTAAATAAGGCTTTAATAATATATTATATGTAATACTGATATCAATTATTATCAAAAACCATAGTGATTTAGAAGCCAGTGTTTTATTTGATTTGATTTATTTAGTACTTTTACAAAACAAAACCATGTGATGAATTGTTGTGTAGAATTGGTGATGATTTGATTTGACCCTAAGGGGTTGCAAAAGAGTTTAGCAAAGGAGGGTTGCCCAAAGAACGAGAAGATCTTTCACAACAGTGTTTCTCTATCCAACGATATACTACAACTGGATGAAAAAGAGTTTTCAAAACAAAACAAAAAATGAATGTGTAAGTGGATGTGAGATGCCAAAGGTTTACTGGTCAACTAAAAGTTGTTGCAACAGAATTTGGGATCTTAAAGGAGTAGTTCACTTCCAGAATAAACATTTCCTGATAATTTACTCATCCCCATGTCATCCAAGATGCTCATGTCTGTCTTTCTTTCTTTCTTTAGTCACATATAGAAATTAAGGTTTTTGAGGAAAACATTCCAGGATTTTTCTTCATATAGTGGACTTCAATGGCAGCCAATGGGTTGAATTTCCAAATAGCAGTTTCAATGCAGCTTCAAAGGGCTCTACACGATCCTAGCCGAGCAATAAGGGTCTTATCTAGAGAAACGATCACTAATTTCTCTAAAAAAAAATACATAAAATGCAAATTTATATATTTTTTAACCACAAATGCTCATCTTGCACTAGCTCTGTGATGCGCAACTTCACGCATTACATTTTCACATTGGAAAGGTCACACACGGTTAGTTCTTCATCTGTGTACATCGGTTCAAAACGGTAGGGTAGGGTGAAAAACTCCATCTCATTTTCTCCTCCAACTTCAAAATTGTCCGACATCGCCGTTTTACATTTTTTTGTAAAGGGCGTTTGACTTTCTTTGCATGTCCGCTTTGTAAACACTGGGTCGGTACTTCTGCCAGCGTCATGCGTGACCATTCCAACGTGACTACGTAATGTGTGAGGTTGATCTAGTGCAAGATTAGCATTTATGGTTAAAATGTATATCAATTTGTATTTTTTTAGAAAATGACCGATCATTTCGCTAAATAATCAACCCATTGGCCAACATTAAAGTCCACTTATGGAGAAAAACCCTGGAATATTTTACTCCCAAAAAATATTTTTATCTGAAGAAAGAAAGACAAGTGAGTAAATTATCAGGAAATTTTTATTCTGGAAGTGAACTAATCCATTAAACTTCTTTTAACTTGACATGGCATCTTAAAAACGTGGCACCCAAGAAGCAGTTATATCAAAACAGCAAAAGACAATCCATTAAGTATGTGTTTACATAGAACAACAATTAAAACAGTGTAGATTGACACTAGAACATGTCCCCAGTCTTTCTGTCTTGCTCTGTTGACTATTCATAATTTTCTCCTACCCATCCATCAGGAGTAAACAGCTCCATCTTAAGTAACTGCACAATCATTATTCAGCAAGGGTTTCTCAAATGATCTCCTCTTATGACATGTGATAATGAGGCATCATCATTCTGTTCTTCATCACTGGCTCCTCCTCTTCCTGTCTTTAATCATCTGCTGGATTGTGTGTGCGTGTGTGTTCAGGCTTATGTGCTGCTTGTCATATTAATCAGGCATTGGAAACTTCACACAAACTCTTGATGAGAGAACTGACAGAATAAAATGAAATTGTGGGGGATGGGCAGCCTGAGAAAACACATCATGTGAATAAGAAGAATTCTGAGGAAAGGACAAGAGGAGAAGAAGAGTAAGAGACTGAGAAAGTGAGGGTGCAGGACATGAAATAAGGGCAAGAAATGCGAACGAGGCAGAGGAGAGACACATGAGGGCAAGCGACGGAGGGTGGGGGTGTTTTACTGACACTGAAACCAAATGTTAAACCTGCTCTGTTTTTCTTTGGCTCTTTTTGCTTTTCCTCTCTCCCTCGGTCTATTTCTCTCTCTCCCTTTCTAACAGTTGCCATGTGTTGGATCTCAGCTGTAATGTGTTCCAGACAGAGTTTTGGCAGTGCTAGAGAGAGGCCTGACTCCATTACTCCAAAAACCGAGACAAATAGTGGGGGAACAAAAATGAGGAGGACAAAAGCCTACATAATAAACATGGGGCTTGTTGTTCTAAAGCGCAGACTTGTGTCGGAAATTACGAGTGGAGGGACAGTACAAAAACATGGCAGATAACGCAAGAACGCGAACTGGCTCAGTAATCTGGAGACATGTGAAATGTGACCAAAAAAAAGGGGGAAAATTGAAGAAAAATAAGATCACATGATGAGCTGGTCACACTTCCTTGCCGATTCTTGTGAAAGCAGAAAAAAAGTTAAAAAAAAATTAACAGACTGTAAAAGCAAGGAATGCTGAACCCATTGTGTTTTCAGATTACACTAGATTAAGCACCATAAAAGTAACCTAAAACAACAGACGAGAAAATAATGAAGGTGTACACTACCAGTCAAAAGTCAGGACACACTTGAGTGAATCTGTGTTTCCCATGATTGTAAAAACCTTTCCATCTGAAGTCTTATGCTTAAAGGCTTAATATTAGTATAAGTAAAAATAAATTAAAATACATTAGATGAGTTTGACCAGCAGACAAAAAAATAAAAATAAAAAAGAGTTTGGCCAGCAAAAAACAAAAAAAACAAACACAACAAGAAACTAGATCAGCCAGCTAAGAAAAACAAACAAACAAGCAAACAAAAAAATTATAAAACAAAAAAATTAAACAAAATAAGAGGGGGGGGGTTCATGAATTGCATTGGCAATGGCAAGTGAAGGAGAAGCAGTCAACAAATATCTAGCATGTGAACTCCTTCAAAAGCTAAACTATAAGATACTTTTGACATTATCTGGTCAATACATAATTCCCATATTCACTTTGTGGAAATTCATAGTTTGGATGTGGAAAATAGCCTACAGTAAGAATGATTAGGTTTTGAGTGGTAGTAAATACAGACTACATCAAGGCATCTTAAAGAGATCTTTAATAGACGAGTAGATGTTCTGCAACCTTCAGCAAGCACAAATCTTTGAAACTCGGTCAAGTATGTAGCATGTTTGTGGGTAGGTAGTGTGTCCGGTGCAATGAGGCTGAACTGATTTTGCATGTCGTAAACAGATGCACACATAGTCAGCGTAGTTTACATGCCAGAGTTAAGACTGGACCCTCTCTGTGTGCATGTGTATGTGGATTCTGCGTGTATTCCAGGAAGATGAGGGGTCCGCTTGGAATGTTTCGGAGGGGCAACATGGTTCCAATTTACCCCAAAACCTCCCCCTTCTTTACTCCACTCCTCTCCTGCAGTGTTCCCCAGGCTCGACGTCCTGACAAGGGGGTTCAGTGAGTTTGTATATGAGTGTTTGTGCTGCATTAGTACTCTAACCTATGGAGGGCAGTGTTGGTCTGCAAAGACAAAATATTTATTACCCATTCCCACCACAACCTACTTGTAAGGTCCAGTGTGTGTGTGTGTGTGTGTGTGTGTGTGTGGTAGGTAGGGGAAGTTCAGGGTTCCTGGAAATACATGAGTGAGCACTTAAGAATGGACTTCAACTGACTAAGTATGCCTGAACGTCTTAAGATCTGACTTTATACACGCACAGACAATAAATTGCATCCAAAATTGTTCCAAAATGTGATTAACAATAATTAGATGCCAATTCTCAATAATTTTTCGGGTGTGTTGTAATGTAACACGCACTTTAAATAAAATCCAAAACATGGAGCCAATGTTACACCCGCAATTTTATACAGATGTGTTCAAGGTTCAAGGTTCAAGGTTCTTGTTTATTTGTCACATACACAATCATACAGGGTATAATCAGTAGTGAAATGTAGATCAGGACGGGTCCGCTCAATGGACAGTGCAAAAAATAAAAATAAAAAATAAAAGATTATACATAACACAGGAGCATGTCTATAAATATAGGTAGGAATAAGATAAAAATAAAAGTAATAATAATAATAATAATAGTACAAACAAGAAATAAAATAAGGAGTAAAATGTGCAATGAACTAAAATGTGCAATACAGTCAACTGAGGGTTTAATAAATATTAATATAACCAGGGATGTGCAAGATGAATGTGCAAACAGGTTGTACCGGGTATGTACACATAGCAGCAATGTGGATGATGGAGAATGATGGGTGTCGCAGTTAATTAAATGAGTCCTGTAGATGTTTATGAGACTGAGTTTAGGAGCCTGATGATCTGAGGGTAGAAGCTCCTTCTCAGTCTCTCAGTTTTTGCCATCACACTTCTGAAGCGCTTGCCCGAAGGAAGTGTGATGAAAAGACGGTTACCGGGGTGATATGAGTCCTTGATTATTTTTGCAGCTCTGCTTCTGCAGCGTTTGAGGTAGATGTCCTGCAGAGAGGGGAGGGCAGACCCAGAGATGCGCTCAGCTAAGCGCACAACTCTCTGCAGGGCCTTGCAGTCCTGATTTGTGGCGTTACTATACCACACTGAGATGCACTGAGTCAATACACTTTCTATGGCCCCTGAATAGAAAGTTTTCAGGATTGCTGGTGAGACCCTGAATTTCCTCAGCTGTCGCAGATGGTACAGTCTTTGCCTGGCTTTCTTGACCTGTGTTTGAATGTGTGCAGTCCAAGTCAGGTCCTCGGAGATGTTTACACCGAGGTACTTGAAGCTGCTTACTCTCTCCACAGGGGTCCCACTGATCATAAGAGGAGTGTAGGGCCGCTGCTGTCTCTTCCTGAAGTCTACAATCAGCTCTTTAGTTTTGCTCACGTTCAGAGAGAGACAGTTGTCCTGGCACCATGATGTTAGTCTCTCTACCTCACCCAAGTATGCGGTCTCATCATTGTTGGAAATGAGGCCCAGAACCACAGTATCATCAGCAAATTTGACAATAGAAGTGGAGCTGTGAGAGGACACACAGTCGTGTGTGTAGAGAGAGTAGAGCAGGGGACTCAGAACGCAGCCCTGCGGGGCTCCTACGTTCAGGGTGATGGAGTTGGAGGTGAACTGGCCCATTTTCACCACTTGTGGTCTGCCGGTGAGGAAGTCCTGGATCCAGTCACAGAGTGGAGTGTTTAAGCCGAGGTCTGAGAGTTTGACAGCTAGCTTGGAGGGGACTATAGTGTTGAAAGCTGAGCTATAGTCAATGAATAACAGTCTGACATAGTTGCCATTTTTGCTGTCAATATGAGTGAGGGAAGAGTGCAGTACCTGAGAGATGGCATCATCAGTAGACCTATTTGGGCGATAGGCAAACTGAAGAGGGTCCAAGGTAGCAGGGATGGAGGAGCATATGTGTTTCTTTAAAAGTCTCTCAAAAACCTTCATGACTGTTGATGTGAGGGCAACTGGACGATAGTCATTCAGGCAAGAGGGTTTACTGTTCTTAGGCACAGGGATGATGACAGATTTCTTGAATGAGGTGGGAATCACAGAGGTAGCAAGGGACTCGTTAAAGATGGAAGTAAACAAACCAGCAAGCTGATCGGCACACGATCTCAGAACGCGACCAGTAATCCCATCAGGTCCGGCGGCTTTTCTGATGTTTACTCTCCTTAATTCTCTCCGGACCTCGTCCTCCGTCACGGTGATAACACGATCAACATCGCTGCTCTGTCTGCTGCTTCCTGACGCGTTGATCGGCAGAGTCGCACCGCCGTTGCGATCGAAGCGGCCGTAGAAGATGTTTAGCTCTTCGGCCAGCAATGGATCTGCTCTCACCTCGGCAGAGGAGTTATTTCCAGAGGAACAGATGGTCTTCAGTCCCTGCCACATGCGTCGAGAGTCATTGAGCTGAAAGTGTGACTCAATTCTCTCTCTGTATCGGAGTTTAGCAGCTCTAACTGCCCGTCGGAGAGCATAACATGATGATTTGTAAACGCTCATGTTTCCTGACAGAAGACCGGCGTTGTATGCGGCAGTGCGTTGGTTAACCGCAGCCCGCACCGTTCTGTCCACCCACGGTTTCTGATTAGAGAATGTCCTTATTGTTACCGTTTCAGTGGCTTGTTCGGTTAGCATGTAAACAAAGCTTAATGCTACATCCGTGAACTCGCTGACGTCAGCTGAACTCGCCCGGAACATGTCCCAGTCGACGTCATCAAGAGACGCCTGCAGCATAGCTTCAGAATGGGAGGACCAGCGCGTCACTTCCCTCACCCCCGGGGATTCCTGAACGATCCTTTGTTTATATTCCGGTGTGAGGAAAATGGCCGCGTGATCAGACTTACCGAAGGCTGGCTGGGAACGAGCTTTATAGGCATTCTTGAACTGAGTGTAGCAATGATCCAGTGTATTCGGTCCTCTGGTTGGACAGGATACATGCTGATGGAAGTTCGGCATTACTTTCCTGAGGTTGGCTTTGTTAAAGTCCCCAGCGATGATAGAGGCAGCGTCAGGGTGTTTGTTGATGTAGCCGCTTAGCTCCTCGTGGAGTTTGGACAAAGCCAAGCTCGTGTCTGCCTGAGGTGGAATGTAAACGGCAGTAGCGATGACCGCGGAGAACTCGCGGGGTAAATAGAATGGGCGGCAGATAATGGATAGATGTTCCAGATGAGGCGAGCAGGAACGCGACAGAATGGAGATATTCCTGGGGTCGCACCATTTCTTGTTAATCATGAAACACACTCCACCCCCCTTGATTTTTCCGGCCTCAGCTGTTCTGTCCATCCGTAAAACAGCAAAGTTATCAGACGGTGTTACAGCGGTGTCCGTGATCGAGGGAGTGAGCCATGTTTCAGACAAACAAAGGATGTTACAGTCTCTAATGTCACGTTGGAAACTAATCCTGGCTCTAAGATCGTCCATCTTATTTTCCAAGGATTGGACATTTGCGAGCAGAATACTGGGGAGAGGGGGGCTGTGAGCTTTGTTTCTCAGTCTGTCACGAATTCCAGCGCGTCGTCCGCGGTGTTTCTTTCGCCTTCTGGGATTATTCGGGTGGCCTTTGTTGAACTCGGCGTTCCGAAGAATCTCCAACGGCCACGCTGGATCCGTGGGTAAAGTGTTCTGAAGCAGGTTAGTGCAGCGGTGTCCGATGTCCAAAAGTGTTCTTTTGTCATAGATAAATAGTGCAGACGTTAATCGTGTAAAAAGAGAAAGTAAAAATACGTAAAAGAGTATATAAAAACACAAATTGAGCGGAGCCATCCTTTAACGTCGACTGAACACAGCAGCGCCGGAAGCGGAACATAATGTGGCATCATAATGTGATGTTATGATGCCATAATCGTTGTGACGGGCATTGATTTAGTAGACAGTGATTAAGTGTGTGTTTATCAACAACAGGAAACAAACAACCCCCGCTCGTTAGCAGCATTCAATCCAGGTCAGTTATTCTTCAATTACGCCTACTTCCAGGACTAATGATACTATGCACACATATGCTTGCACACACAAGGAGACCTGGCAGACTCTCCATGGGTGAGGTGTGTGTTTTTCCGTGCTCATTACAATCTGTAACAGGACACTGAGAGAAATAAACAAAACTAAAAATAAGAAACAAAAGCATGCAGAAACCTGGATTCATCATCAGAGAAACAACGAGAGCACACACACAGTCCAGGTTTTTTTTTCCCTCTCAGGGTTTGGTAAAGGAAAGAGCAAAGGAAATAGGAGTGCAAAAAGTTTCTTAAATCTGAAAAGTATCTCCAAAGCGAGCCTGCCATTTTCACTTCAAAGGACAAATGTCTTCCGTCTCTTAAAGAGATTGGAGAATGACTGTTATG
The DNA here is from genome assembly GCA_027422415.1 of Schizothorax lantsangensis. Classification (NCBI taxonomy): domain Eukaryota; kingdom Metazoa; phylum Chordata; class Actinopteri; order Cypriniformes; family Cyprinidae; genus Schizothorax; species Schizothorax lantsangensis. Next base: position 17,420,975 of record CM049855.1, read on the forward strand.
TAAGCGTCATTTGGAGAAGTACCGGAGATGGCAAACAAAGAGACTTTAATAAATTGGGTTGTTTCTAGCCTTTAGATCCATAGAGAATGAGAGTATGTAATTGGCGGTTTTCATTGATAACTGCAGCTGAATATTTCATCTTTTGGCTTGGTTTGATGTGTGGTTTTAACAGGTATTTTAGTGAGCCCTGTGAGATCTAGCCATAAAACTGCCTCTCTGTTGCAATTACCATTCAGGTCTCCACATCACCAATTATTTTACTGTGATATAATGGTTTTATATAATGGTATATATACATATATAAGAATATAAAAGAAGCAGTTTTATATATTGTGCACACTACGATTTATAACAGTAAAAAATACAGTCAAAACAGTAGTTTCATTATAATTTTAAATAACTTTTTTCCTCTTCTTAATTTTTTTAAATATAATTTATTTCTGTGATGGCAAAGTAGATATTACTGCAGTCTTCAGTGTCACATGATCCTTCAGAATATGCTGATTTACTGCTCAAGAAGCATTTCTTATTATACCCATGTTGAAAAGAGTCATGGTGCTTTTTTTGGAAACCACATTTGTTTAGGCATTTTTGATAGAACAGCATTAAAAAGAACAGCATTTATTTGAAATAGAAAACATTTGTGCCATTATAAATATCTTTACTGTCACTTTTGAACAATTGAATTTATCCTTGCTTATAAATAAATAAATAAATAATCATTCTTTCTGAATGTAATAAAAATATATACATATATACATAAATGCAAGTAGTAACTATATTTACTGTTTGATTTTTGTGCTGAACGGTTCAATTAAGTTTATAGACATTTTAAGTGGCTATCATCTCTCTCCATAAAGATAAGTATCATTCTGCTAAAATCTTTAAGCTAAAAATGTAACACACATAAAAGCAACATCCTGTTACATAAATCTAAAAAAGACTGGCACACAGAAACTCACAAAAATACACATTGCAAATCTCTCTCATCTGTGGCTCATTTTGTTTCATGTGAGATTCCCTGAGCGGAGGATAAATCCCAGAGAGCAGACACTAACCTTTAACACACAATGAATGGGAGCACAGTCACAGGTTCAGGAGCAGCTGCTGGCGCACTCACAGCCCACTGGGGGTTTAGAGTTTCTGCATGTATCAATACTGCATGTCTTCATCTCATTTAAATCTACTTATTCCTCCAGCTCTATTACAAATAGATTGACTTGACAATCAGTACAGCCAGAGGAGAGGAGAGGAGAGGAGAGGAGAGGAGAGGAGAGGAGAGGAGAGGAGAGGAGAGGAGAGGAGAGGAGAGGACAAAATGATAACAGGAGCAGAGGAGAGGATAGGATAGAAAAGATTAGGAGAAAAAACAAGTTGAGAAGAAATGAGAAGATGAGAGACAAGATAAGGCACAAACTGAGATGAGAAGAAATGAGAAGAGACAAGATGATGAGAAACAAACCAAAAGAGGAGACACAAGAGAAGACAAAAACCGACATGAGAAGAAATGAGATGAGAATAAGAGAGACAAGATGATGAGACACAAACTGACATGAGAAGAAATGAGATGACAAGAGGAGACAAGATGAGGAGACACAAATCGAGATGAGAAGAAATGAGACGAGACGGGGAGAGAACAGATGAGGAGACACAAACAAAGATGAGAAGAAATGAGATGAGAAGAACAGACAAGATGATAAGACACAAACTGAGATGGGAAGAAATGAGATAAGAATAGGAGACACAAGATGAGAAGACACAAACTGATATAAGATGGAGAAGAAATAAAAAGGAGATCAGAGGAGAAAAAAAAGATGAGGAGGCACAAACTGAGATTAGAAGTAATGAGAAGAGACAAGATGATGATAAACAAACCAAGATGAGAAGAAATAAAAATAATAAAAACAAGATGGGGAGACACAAACCGAGATGAGTAGATATGAGAAGAGAATACACAAGAGAAGAAGACACAAAATGATTAGGAGAAGAGATAAAAAGGAGATGAGAGGAGAATAAATATGAGGGGGCACAAACCGAGTTGAGAAGAGGAGACAAGATGAGGAGACACAAACTGAGATGAGAAGAAATGAGATCAGAAGAATAGACAGGATGATGAGACACAAATTGATATGAGAACAAATGAGACGAGAAGAATAGAGACAAGATTATAAAACAACCTTAGATGAGATAAGGAGAAAAGAGAAGAGAAAAGATGCGGAGGCACAAACTGAGATGAGAAGAAGTTGAGATGGAGATGAGATGAGAAGAAGACGAGAAGGAGATTAGGTGAGATATGAAGTGAGACAAGGAGAGGGGAGATGAGACAAGATAAAATGAAATGAAATGAGATGAGATGAGACAAGGTTAGATATGGATTCAAAAAAAACTTTACTCTTTAAAATATGTTCCAAAAGCTATAAATCTCTAAGTCAGAGTCGTGTGTGGGCCTAAAGTGAGACTGACACCATATTCTGATTTAACAACTGACCTATCAATCAGAGACAGGGAACTAGTGGGAGGGATACAGCAGAGGCCAAAGAGAGAGTAAGCAATATGATCTGTCAACAAAGACTCAAGCACTCAATGCAAAACGTGACAAATGTGACAAATGACAGAGTCTTTTTAGCTGCCAGTAAAATAGTGTGTGATATATGTGTCTTCTCTCTAGTGTTGTTTTCTCACAGTGCAGTGTGGTCCATTTCTTTCCCCTCTACACACACACAATACCACTTTCATGGCGATGTCCTCATCAGCTCTAGTATAACATACAGGTTTAATGATGGCTGGACAGGGCACACAGTAGGGTAGACGGTAGTAAAACTTAGGGTAGAAGTGTGGAGGGTGTGTCACACACCATTACATAAGCAAGGACATAGTTGAAGTATCCCACACACACAAAATCAAAGCACCACCACTCTACAGCAGTGCCAAGAACAACCTATTACACCAGCCTGACTGGAACACACCTGACCACACACACACAATCTTCCAGTCCAAAAACAGATTCTTGGCCAATTGCAATCGTCTATTTGTATTACTGGAGCGGGGAATAAAGCAGTTAGACAGGTTGGTTGATGTTGCAGTAGAGCAGAGCGTGAAACGGTTCTCCTTTAGCTAACCAAACGTGAAGTCTTGAAATCTTCTATAACCGACATTTCACACACAGCACAATCCATCCCACCAGAGACTGCATATGCTACCATTTCGAAGAACATAAATTCATGTCTTTAGTGAAGTATTTCAAAGCCAACCTACCAAAACGCCAGACACGGCTTTCATTACAAAGACGCTCAGATTTCTCCCGCAACCACACTAAAATCACAGAGAGATCTGGACATTTCTCCAGTCAGACCTGAATAGGCGCAGTGTACAACCAGACTGTTATTAAAAGTCGGGGTTCGCACAGGCGAGGAAGAGGAAGTGTCCTATCAGCAGCCCGTGCCGGTCGCCTCAAGACGGCCGTCTGAAATGACCACCCATAACAACACTAAATCCAGCGACCCTGAAACAGAGCCTACAATTACAAAGGGAAACACCATACAATAAAGAAGGCAAAATTAGCCAGACAGCCCACAATTAGGATCTTAAAATAAAACCTTTTGTAAATATTTTTCAGAGCCTATAGATATTGCTGGGCTAGAATAACACAATGCAGCCAATTACATTCACCTGAGCTGACATGAACAACGCCAATATCAGCACTGCAGGGCTGGGCCACAAAAACCCAGTCAGAACCATTATTATTAGTGGTGTTTGCTAAGGCAAACATCCCTATTAGTATTGCTCACTCACTTGGGTTACAGACTGAACAGACTCCACTTATAGACTCCACTTCTGTTCAAAATAATGTGTTCTATATAAGACAAACAGAAACCCAGGCTCACTGGAAAAATTTGCCTGTGGCAACCTTTGTGCAAAATGATATTATATCACATTTTGTACATTTAACAACACATTCAAAGTGAAATGTCCAGTAAGTGGGGCTAAAAGTGCATCAGTTTACCTAAGAGAGATACGTGAATCTGACAATGATCATTTTTGTACACATCGTGGTGGAAACACTATTATATTAAAGCTCTATTGCGTTTGAAAACAATGGTGCTCCTACACTAAACCCTACCCTAAACCTAACCAATAATGTTTACAAAAGCAAACATAATATAAAAATGCATTTGCTGAAGTAACCATGCCTTTTTTTGGTTTATTCTACACGTCTGATCTCTTTTATTGTAACTTACGTTTCACTGGATGTGTACAAGAGTGCTGTACATCACAAGTGTATTGCTGTACAAGGTGAGTTACCAAGCAAGTTTACTTCGTCAGAAAAGTCATACATATGGAGCTGGTTATGCAATGTAAATGTCAAAATATATTTTTTCACACAATGGAAGTTGCTGGTATTTTACTGACACTAGTTTTAATTCCAGATGGAAACTGTAGTGAAATGTATGTATAGATATGCTTTTGGAGTTCTGCAAATGTAGGTAGAGGGTGAAATATCCCTTTAAAGTTTAGTGTAAAATTCACCCTTTGTGCTGCAGACATGAATGATACCTCAAATAGTGCAGGGTTTTGAGGTGTGCTATTTTCTATTTTTAAGGATTAGGCTTATAGTTTACACCTGGTGGATTATAAATCAGGCAAAAAAAAAAAAAAAAAAAAATCAATAGACTTATCTTGAGGCGAGAATATCAAAGAGACTTGCACACAAGTATGCTCTATTGATTTTGGCCAGTAAGCAAACACCCCAAACATCCCAGCAAAGAGCTAAAAAAAAAAAAAAAAAAAGCTTAAACACTTTACACAGGCTTAAAAATAAAGGCTACGATCTGAACCAAAAGAAACTATTCAAAAACATTGTATTTCTTTATTCTTAACCACTCATAATGTAATCTAGTTGTAAGTATGTTTACATGCATAGTTATAATCGAGCTACTGCAGGTTTTGTACTCAGATACAGTCTTCATCTGTCTGTCCAGTATACACGCGATAATGCCAAATCGATACTTTAAAGGGTTAAACACACTTTGTGTGCCACCTCTGTCTTTTGATCACAAATTAAAAACTGATAAATGAACTTTTAAAGTGCATATAATTCCATTCATTGTGATGGCAAATTTTGCACAGAAAAGCAACACTCAAATTTGTTTTCAGAAATCTTTAGGTAGGACGCTGTAGTAGAGGAATGAAACTGAAGCATTAAACTATTTGTGTTTAGATGATCTGTCTGATATGTGCATATTTTTGACCCGGAATATTGGACTGGCAAAACTCGGTCAGAAATGAATGACTTAGCTGGCATTATACAACTGTCTCGAGAGACGTTTAAGGACATTAAGAGTCTAGGGAGTAGAGTTGCTCTCTTGAGGATCAGCTGGGCCCTGTCAGAATGCATCAAAAGCTTCGATATTTGCCTGGAGCCCGTCTAGACTCTGCTAAACAAACCCTAGGCTTGTGACTCGCTTCCCTGCTGAGCTAAAGCTAGAAATCCCCACGCTCACATTGAATGGATTTGACTGCGTGGAACTGGCCCGGTTCTCCTCCACTGAGTCCTGGAGCTCCAGCCGAGAATAAGCTGGCCTGAAAAAGAGGGAACCGGTGTAGATACAGAGAGAGTGGGCAAAACAAATGTTTTTTTTTACCCTGAAACCTAAATTAGAAACATAAGGGAGGTGAAAAACACTGAACATGACATTCTAAGGAATACTAAAACTACACGCAGCAACACAAAAACATTCTCTCATGAGCAAACAACCATTACTCAGTTAATGTGCAGATAACGTCATGACAGAATGAGCACATACTGAGGTAATTAGCACGCACGCCTACACAAGTACTAACAGATAATTGAAAACAACATTACAAGACAAAATCTAATACTGTATCTCAAAGCAGTCAGCATTGGACAAACACTTTAAAAGCATACATATGGTTTTCTTGCAAGTTCATTGTCAGTACAAGTACTATTATTTACCAACTATATATCATTTATAAAAATCTAAGTTTATTGTATTTTTTTAATATATATGAATCATTCTGCCACATTTTGAGAGAATGAATCATTCTGCCACATTTTCTGTTTTGCCCAAAAAATTTAATTTATTTTTAAATTTAACATTTTAAATTATTTTTTTCCATTTATTATAATATAATATAATAATAATATAATATAATATAATATAATGCATTGATTGTATTTGTAAAACAAAATGAAGAAAAGTTTTGTAAATCAGTTCCATGAATCTAATTCTGATAAACCAAAGTAATGTTATCTGTGAATACCGTACTGTCGTTATTCCACATTCAACATTTTGAAAACCTCCATGGATTATGTGCTCCACATATAGAGTGGCTTATATACAGTGACAAATGAATCTAGAGCGTCAGGTACACACCACCTCATCTCTGTATTTGGATGCACGGTCAGGGGAGGCTTATTTAGGCTCAGAGCATGCTCTTTACAATCCTTCAGAGAAATGTGCCAAGCCTGTCAGATGAGCCCTGTTTCACCCGGGTGTGTCTCACTTGTCCTTAAAAGTGAAGCTGCAGGCTCTTTGATTGCCTCCTGGTGGCTGGCTGCAGTACAGGTCATAAACCCCGCCCTCTCCATGTAAACGAATGGGACTTAATAAATTAAATAAATAAAAAAATTACACTTCCAATACGGTTTTGGTCATTTAAGGTAGTTGCTATCACGCTGATATATGTTCAATTGTTCGTTTTTGTGATAAGTTTGATTTTAGCTAGTAATTTGATGCTATAAAAACGGGGCGTGTCGTTATGGTTGATTAGGTCTGCTGGAGTTTGGGCGGGAGTTTGATTCTGCGGCTCCACCTCACGACTCTACTGCGCAGACTCTGGCTCCAAACAAATCTCTACTGCGCAGACTCGGGCTCCAAATGATGTAATTTACTCAAGATGGCAGCGGCCATACTGAGATGTGTATTCGCTTCACTTTTCTATAGTGGAAGGAAGCGGAGACGCGTCGTCCATCTTTTTTTACAGTCTATGGTTTCACCCTGTTCTAGTCAAGCACATGATCGACCAAGCAAAAGGCATTTTCGCAGAAGGCCAACATTTGCATAGACTTATAATACACATCTCATTGAAGGCGAAGAATCTCTTCAGCGGTTGTGTGTTGACCAATTAATGTTTTGTAAAATATTCAGAAAGAAAGACTAAATTCTGACTGTTCCTGCTGTAGAAAACATAGGCTATCATTATGAGTGGCCCTCAAGGAAAAATAAAGTGTTACAAAGGTGGGAAATACGGGCCTTTTAAAGTGCAACACAATGAAAACCAATTCCAAACCCTGTTAAATACGCACTTTTGCACACATCCAGTCACAGAAGGCTCTTCAAACGGAGACTTGTCCTATTCAGTCTCCACGCCATCTGGCTAACAGTGAGCTCTTGTATATTTACATGGAGGTCTCACGAGTGTTTGTACTCAGCACTGCGGTGCTACTGTAACCAGCTAATGGCGGTGAAGGGATGTGGTCATGTGTCTGCATCTCTGTGTGTATTGTGTAGGTAAAAAAGCAGATTCAATGCTCTCAACAACAGTAACTGAACAAGGTTTAGATACAAATAGGCACAATGAGAGCCCACAATGGAGACCAGACACATCTGGCAGCTTTGGCGGCACAAAATGTAAAAGGTGAAACTGGTTTATTCATTGATATAGCTCATAGAGAAGTTCCTATCCCATTAACTCAGTCACTCTGGAGCTGAATTCTTTCCGCAGGCAAATGTGCTCTCTGAATCCCTGCCTGATGGGATCTGGAAAGAAAACAGACATACGAAACAAGTTCCTCCTTTAACAAACCCTCACGTCTAACATGTGGTTTAGACCTAATGGGTCGTAAACAGCTTTTGGGTTTCCATGTTAATGCCATTTGACTTCCAGATGAAGTAGGTTTAGTTTTGACATTGCTGCTTGCTTAAAAAAATCTTGTATCAAGAGAATATTTTGTCAATATACAATGATCCACCACAAAATCATCTGCCAGAAAGGTTATATGGTGTCAATTACCCCAAACATTTTAACAGTTGATGTTTTCACTCAAACTGAGTTCAATCAAAGGCCATAAGTTCAATACATTTAGCAAAAAATTCCCATCCAAAAAGCATGACTGGGTTCATTTAGGAAAAATATTATTTTCCATTCAGACAGTGAGCGAGTTCACCAAATACGTGTTAAAACAATTGAGCAGCATGACAATATTACACAGAACAGCAGAAACTTAGGGTCATTCTTTACCACATCCCACCTCGTAGGAAATGACATCGGCAAAAACTCCAGCAAAGCCATTTAGTTATTCAAATACACATTTATGATGACTAAAGAAATGGTGGTTCTCCATTAAAAATACTTGACTGGGCATTGTTCCTGTGCCTACATGTGTGTAACCAAGTCTCATGGTTTCCTCAGATCTTTCCTACTGTGGACAGAAAGACTTTGAGAACAGTCATGATTATGCAATATATTTCTCTAATCCTTTACCAGAACTGAGGTTTCTGGTCTAAACCAAACTACAGTAAGGACATTACCCTTGGCGCAGTGATGACAAAGGGCCAGTTTTACTGAACAGGGCAAATTAGCGCAAGAGTGCAATTCCAACACAGCGCTCATTTCATTTGAATTCATTTTAATACTCTCCTCTCATAAATTTTGCGTCTGAAAGGGAAACTCCTACATATGCATATTCAATAAGGTCAGGTGCAAAAATAACTGTGTCCATGCCTTTTCAGCGATAGTTCACTTTAGTAAATCCTGACAGTACTATTTTAATGCCCAAAGACGGTTTGCGCTGGCGCAAGCTGTTAGTAAAACTGGCCCAAAACCATCAGATAGATGGGTCAAAAAAATGTGATGTGTAAATGCAGCTTTATAGAGCTGCTGCGGTCTATTATGTCCTCAATAATTATTAAAACGAAGTAATGACAAGAAAAAAGTCCTCTGGTAGCCCTTCGGGCAGGTACTTTTCAGATTTTGGTAGCCCAAAAATTAATTTAACTAGCCCAAATAAAAAAGGAAAAAAAAATTATATAGAAAATCAGATAAGTCTATATATCAATAAAAAAACATTTTCAATACACAAATATCAATTAAATAATTTTATTTTACTATTTACAGGGTATCTGCAATTTTTTTTTAAATCAATTTAAGGCAATTTATGAACCTTTTTAAGAGCTGCACAAGTAAAATGAACAGTGTATGAGTGAGGTTGGACAATGTCTTTGGCAACATTTTAAGCCATAAATTTACATGATTTACAGTTTAGATACAAGTTTTCACACACAAAAAAACAAACATAAAATGGCATTTCAGCTTTTAAACCATTTTTATGAAAAGAGACAAGTCAAACATATTATATTAATTTAAATCATAAATATTACTGTCTTAATTGTTTAGATTTTTAGAAGACACATTAACTTCTTTCACATTTACAACTCTATGTTTGCTGCATAAAAACATGGGTCGATATTCTTATTGATCTGAACATAAGATAGGCAAACTGTAAATGCAAATTCACTCTCTGCCACAAGGTGGCGCTTTAGGAGCAAATATAGCGGCTTCTCCGGTAACGGCTGTACACAAAGCAGCACCGTGCTCATATATGCTGCTTCATCAGGCATTATTAAATGCAAATGCCAACGGCACGTTTCTGAGGACAGACGGCTCCCTTCAGAGACACATTCACATAAAGACATCTGAGCCGCGTTTTGACTTTGAAATGTGCAGTGCTCATTTATTCAATGACATCATTGCTTTTTGAAGTTTAATCCAGCCATATCGCGATTCTTGATTTTCCGTCCCCAACTGTAAAACCTCTTAAAATTATAATTAAGACTTTTCTTATACCATTTAACGTATTTAAAACTTTTATGGCCTTAAATTTTATACAACTAAATACATTTTGGTAGCCCGATTTTGATAACACAATAACCCCGGGACATCGGGCTAGCGATTTTGCAAGCCCTGAGTACTCTTTGTTCTGTTGCCTGTCATTTGTTTCTTTGTTCTTTATTTTAAAAGTGACTGTTTACTTGTGATTTTTGAAGCTCAAATTACATTTTGCATGTGTGAGCATATTTATTTATATTTAGTGCTCTCAAACGATTAATCAAGATTAATCACATCCAAAATAAAAGTTTTTGTTTACATAATATATGTATGTGTACTGTGTATATCTATTATGAATATATAAATACACACACACACTTTTTTTTTTTTTTAAATACATTTGAAGTAAAGATTGTTTAAATCTTGTATGACTCTGTAGAGTTATTTTAAAAGTCAATGGGGCAAAATAACTTTTTATAATGACTTTCAGTGTATGGACAAAAAAAAAACTTTTTTAAATATCTGTCTTTGTGTACATACAGGTTTGGAGTGACATGAGGTTTCCAATTTTTGGTTAAACTATCCCTTTAAGTACAAAGCTATTCAGTTCCAAAAATCAAACCCTAGATCTAAACCTAAATGTTTGTTAAATGAGTTAATATTACAACCAACCATCTTAAAGATGCTATCAGTTTTAAAACATGTTAAAAAATGTAAATACTGAAAATTCAAATAATGTGTAGCTTTAAAAACAGTAATGGAGTTGTAATTCAACCACAGTGTGAACATGATCTCATCGCATATTCATCATCTGGCCTTTGCAATAGTGCTTTTGGTTATTTTCTGAACCGACTTTAGTTTTTTGAGCTAAAAAAATTAACTTTATGATACTATGTTTGCATGCCATAAGAGTGTAAATGCTCTTACTGGTTCTGTGCCAAGCATCCTGGTGCCAAGATACCCTTGGTGTCAGTGTCTGCTTCAGGTGTGTGAGCTCCAGCATGTCCACCTGAACATCAGTCACATGACCTGGCAACTGTGGCAACACGGATAGGATTTTCTCAACCAGATTGTCCCCATGGTGGCCAACAGCTCCTATAGATTAGGCAAAAGAGAATCAGAGGAAAAAGTAAATAGGTTTTGAAAGGACATAGAACAAGTTATACTGTGTTATATGCCACCATGATGTGACATTAAGAAAAGACACCACAGATTTCCCCATATTTTCCCAGTTGTTTAATCACAGCACAGACAGTTGCTTAACATTACAAATTCTGTAAGTTTCAAACTAAAAAAAAAACCCCAATGATTTAGTCTGTAGTGTCTTTACTTAGGTACTAATGATTGAATATATTACAGTATTTAGACCACACCTGTAAGATCAAGAGTTCTGTCAATAAACACTATTGATGCTTTATTGGGGGCTGACTTCCTCCTGTTTTTGGCCTGTGGATGACTGGCCAGCTCCCCTGCGATCAGACGGCTCATCGGACCCACAGAAAAGCTCTCCTCACGGGTACTGATGAAATCAAACAGGGCGTTGAGGGCTGATGCGAGAGATTTAATCTGAATTTGCAACTCAGGTGGGAGAGAGTGCATATCCACATCCATCAGACTCCCAAATCGTTTTTTCTCTGGCCTCTTCTCATTGATGGCCTCAAGATCCACTTCCAATAAAGGGAAAAGTTCAGAGAAAGCAGGCAAAAGGTGGAGCTGTTGTGTCAGAGGGGCAAAGACCACAGGAGCATGCATGACCTCAGCGGTATAGTTCATATCACCCATCCACTCACACAGTTTCTCTTCAAACTGCTCAAACACCGGGTTCCCCTCCAGATCAGTAGTCACATTATTCGCAAGCAGGTGAATGGAGTGAGGAACAGTTGTGAAAACCACGCAGTACTGGAAGTGACTGAGGGAAATGATGTCTTTGATAATGTCTGCGGTTCTACCTTTCAGCACGGTGCTGACCACAAACACAGCTTTGGGTTCATTCTGTCCGCCTGCCTCAAAGCTTGAGAACTGTTTGATGTTTCGCGCTCCAGCCTCAAACAGAAGCGCAGCTCCTCCGTTCCAGTGCAGACTCTCCGAGCACCGATCATCCATGAAAACAACAGCCTTTTTTACCTTTGACAGCACTTTTTCCCACGTCTGACCGGGAAAAGACATGACTCCATCCGTGGGCAACATATTTCCGCAAATGCTGGGGTTTTAAATTGAGACGAACGATAGCAACAGCAGAACTGTCAAACAGACACATTCAAAACAAACCCACGTGAGTCTCTCGAAGGTGACGTGGCGCAGAGGCGTCGCGATAATTATGCGTCATAGTATAACTCAGCAGGGAGTTTTGAAAAGTCGAGTACCGTATAATATAAATAATTCTTTATACACTCTTGTACACAATTTTCAATAAAAATGGGCCACTATTCATTCTTTAACAACAACATAAATAGCAAAGCAAAAAAGACTGACTGCAAAGACTTATCCGTTGATTTAGGCTACTACAACATGGGCTATTTGCTTATCAAGATGCTGATATACCATTTTATATATTTCTTTCTTTTTTAATTAATAGTATTATGTTTGTCTCAGTATGATTTTATATAAATTACGTTTTTATAAATGACGTGGTTGCCTTTGAATTTTGTTCATTGTTAAAAAAATAAAATAAAATTAAGAGCCAAGTAAAGTATTTTTTCTATTAATCAAAAAACAAAACTAAACAAAAAAAAACATTCAAATGTGTGTACTGATGTGTTGATGTTGAACTTCCTGCGTGTCTCGTGCAGTGAGATGTGTCTCTCTGGTAACGCGCACCTGCTACACCAGCACGCGGCGTGTCACTGTGACAGCTGTGACGGTAAACCCCTAAAACTATTATCACACTTCGCGAAGTTACTTTGTCGAACTCGGTGAATCATTGAGTTAAACTGAGCCTCTGATCTCAAAGCAAAAGCGCAAAACCCCGGAGGTGATCATGTCCACAAGAGAGGTGGAGAAAACAGCTGATGAGAGCACTGACGACGAGACGGACTGGCTTTATGGAGGTGAGAAATAAACGCAACGATGATTCAACTTTAAAACTGTCTGAAGCGAGACAGGAAGACAAATCAAGCGTCCTCGTGAATGAATGAGCACCAGACCAACTACCAAACACACACGTTTCGAAGCAGGGATCTGACCTTATCAGTTTATTACACCAGAGACCGTTATTTATCCAGCTGCACGCGTTTCATAACATTTACTTTCAAATCAACCCTTACAGAGAACATGTGGTATGAATACATTTACACCAAAGACTATTTTGATTTTGATTGCTTCCATTGTCCTCATTTGTAAGTCGCTTTGGATAAAAGTGTCTACTAAATGTAAATGTAAAGACTATATAGAATACCCTTAAATTAATTTTGATTTACACACACCTAACATAACTTGTAGTAAGTGCTGCTGCATTAAAAGTAGCTGATCAAAGTTTGACAGCTTTAAAAAAAAAAAAAAATCATATTCAGGGTGTTTTTTATTATTTTATTTTCAGTACCAAATATGGAAGAGGACATGACATACTGTATAATGTCCAATAGAGATGAATCTGAGAAAAGAAAAATCAATGTAAAAATATACAATAGAGTTTTAAAATCGTCTTTAAATTGATCCATTCATAACATGGCAGCATTTTAGATTATGAAATTGATTCCTCCATGCTAGTGCTGTCAAATGATTAATCACATCCAAAATAAAAGATTTGTTTGCATAATATATGTGTGTATACTGTGTATATTTATTATGTATATATAAATACAAATACATGCATGTATATTTAAGAAAAATATGTTTAGATATTAAATATATTTATATATAATATAAAATATAAGAATATAAATGTATATACATGTAAATATTTTCAAAATGTATACTGTATGTGTATGTATTTATATATACATAATAAATATACACAGTACACACACATTATGTAAACAAAAACTTTTATTTTGGATGCGATTAATCATTTGACAGCACTACATCTAACCAATTATACCAAATATTTAAAAAGAAATCCTTTTTTGAGTTTTTGAAATCAATGAGATCAATAAGAACATTATCGCAGTTTTATGATAAAAAAAGTAGTGTTTTTTTTTATTGTGGGAGGCAAAATATATAATGCAACATAATACAATGATGATTGATAGAGATGGACAAATAAATGTTCCACAAAAACCTGATTTTTTGATCATGATCATGAAAATCATGATTTTTCTTAAACAACAAAAAAAGTTTCAGTTTCAGTCCTGTAAGTGTTCATCTTCAAATATTACTAACAATAAAACGTTATTACATTTACTTAATAAAATTCACACACACACACACACACACACACACGTTTCACTATCCTTGTGGGGACTTCCATAGGCGTAATGGTTTTTCTACTGTACAGACCGTATATTCTATTGCCCTACACCAACCCTACACCTAAACTTAGCCCTCACAGGAGACATTTTGACACCGTGACACAAGTCCCCATGAGGCTGTGTATTCAGGTTTAAGTCCCCAACAGGATATATAAAAACAAGCACACACACACACACACACACACACACATGACTGAAAGTGGACATTTTTAGAATTACACTAAAATGCCTTTTTAACAAAACAAGTAGAAACTATCAGATGACAGAGAGCTTATGATAATTTAGATGCCTTACAAATTTGCATGTCCAAATATTATAGAGTAGTTAATTAAAGAGTAAATATTAATTGGGTTAAAAACAATTATAGCAATAACTATAAACTTCTTAAACTGTCTGTTTCCATGTGAAAACAAATCTTGTAGTAATCTCTACTTGTTTATCATAAATAGATGACAATTTTGATGAAGAAGAAACAACAGAAAAGGAAGTGTTCAGGTGAGTGTGCCAAAGAAAATATCTTCAGCTGTTGATGAGTTTCCAATGAGAAAGTTGATGGAGTATAACATGGAAAATAGTTTTTAATGTTTTAGCATCTTTTTTTTTTTTTTTAATCTAAGTCTTTATGAATAGATGTTTATCCAAACTTTTGTAGCCTACACAGTTCACAACTGCATGGAAAGGCAGAAATATAGAGTAAAAACTGGTGCAAAGACCTTTGGATTAATTATTGCAGTATTTTGTTGACATCTTATATAGCTTTAATCAGGCAGTTGATTTATTAATTTTCTCCAAAATGTCTGTTTGCCTTTTTTTAAGCATTATTAATCAGCTCTTCCTCACATTTGATTTCATTTGCATTTAAATATGTGTACCATCAGCATTTACTCTAATACATGTCCCTAACACAAACACACGCACATTAACATTTAAAGTCTCTGCCGTTTTGGGATTTTCTGCTCCTGGCAATGTCAGTAACTTTCAGGTCACTTTAACCCTGGCCTCTTTTGCATTTGAAATGAGAGTTAACAAGACCTAATGGTGTGCCGACTCAGATCAAGAGAGACTGACACATTTACTTCCTGTTAGGGCAAGTAGCATTGTACAAATGAAGCGTGTACATTTAATGCCCATTTCACCGCTTAGTAATGACCATGCATGCACATTAGCGGTATGTGACACGTCTTTGCTGATAGAACTCTTTGCAAAAATGCTCCGAAAGCGGATCAAGCCACGCGTGTCTGATGAAACTCTTTGGGCGCTTGTTAAATTCAGCATTGGATGTGCACAGTATAAGCTCCTCTTATGTGCTCACTGGAGTAGGAATGAGAAGGAATATTAACCATTGTTTTATTCCTCTGCTTCCCAGCATTGCGTAGAGACGTGTTAGCGGTTTCTTGAAGTTGATGCAGCGTTTTTTATCGGTTGGATTGCTTCACCTTCATTAGAGTCGGGGCAAAACTCAAACCCAAGCGAGAATTTTCCCTCACGTTGCATTGGCCTTAAATAAGCCTGATGAGGCCGCAGTGATATAGGCCTCACTTAAACTAATGTAGGCCTGCAGCTAAAGATGTGCTTGTAAATTGATCCTCCTCATTGCCCATATTTGCTGAGTGTAAAAACCTTTTTATTGTTCTGTAGCATCAATTAGTGCATGTGATTAAATCAGACACACAGATGAAGCTGACAGGAAGTCTGTGCATCCAAAGGAAAATGAAGTTTCTTATGCAGAGCACACACCTGATCTCTGCTGACAGTTAAATTAAGAATGTGCATTTAGTATTTTCCTATTTTAATACACTTAATATATAGAAATTATACTTTAATATATTTGTATTTTTATTTATCTATAATATCAAAATTAATTTTAATGTTTTTTTGAGTCGTAGTACAGTCGTAGTATTCTATTTAAACTGATTTGATGAAATATGGCACTTTTTTTGTATTAATTAAAATTTAAAATAAAAAAATATTAAAAATTAATTAGTTTGCTTTAAAACACTTTTTATGTATACATCTCGTTCCTGAACTGTCATTTAGTGAAATTCATTTCATATCTTTGCCTAGTTTGAAGAATCTTATTTTTGTGATCATTCAATACATGCAGTAGCCTATTTTATAATCTAATTGGTTAACTATAAACATATATCTCATTTCTGCAGTGCTCTGATTGGTGATGTGGATGGAATGAATGGACTCAATTACCAGGTGCTCGTTTTAGCAAAACATATTTTAAACTTATTTATATCGGTTAGCCATGATAATGTAGTGCATAGTGCAAACAGTTGTTTCTTGTTTTTCCCTCTCAAAGGAAAGTGAATCAGACAGTGATGATGATGTCTGTGTGACCATCGGTGACATTAAAACAGGCGGATCTCAGAGCTTGTGAGTAATTCAGTCAGAAGTTTGGACAATTTTAGTTATATGTCATTGTGTCAAGTCTTCTCATGTCAAACAGAGATACTGATGACATCTTAAATTATTCTGGGTCTAATAAATTGTTATAACGATGCTTAACGATCTGTTTGTGGTTTGCTCTGTAGGTCATTTGGTTCCAGTTCCATCAGTCTGAACATAAAGACCTCTGTATCAGGTAATAAAGATATTCAGTTCATTGAAGTACAAAATATTTTTAAATATTATAAGCTCATATTATATGTGCCCCCAAATTATTTGTGCAGTTCCGTTACTGCATTATTTATTTATACTTAAAATTATGACCCTCAAAAAGTTATATAATTTTGACCTTTTCTACAGCGTGGTGGGCAAAAAATAAATAGTCTTATTTCTCAGTTTTTGCAAATATTGTAATATTGTCATGCTGAACTCCTTCACCATTACCAAAGCTAAATTATCAATAAAAGTTAATAATTAAATAATTCATACAAACTATAAATTATTGATAACACCTCCTAATCATGCCTACTGTTAGATTGCTCATAAACACCATAAGTGTCATTCCACATTTAAAATGAATTACAATTATTATTAAACTTATAGACATTTCAATTAAAAAACTTTAAATATTTCCAGAATATTTATAATGAAATACACATTCTATGTTTTATGTTTCTTAAATTACCACCATGCATTCCTGAAGAAAGCTTAAATTTAAGCCTGACTGAACTGTGTTGCTGAGAATCCCTTTAGGACGTTTATCTGGGTTTGGTTTGATCTGTGTGTGGGAATCCAGCCCTTTAAAGTCTTATCTTCTGTGAGTCAGGCTCTAAGTCCAGAGGGCTGGATCTAGATGCTGAAGGCAATGTCCTGCAGGTGGATGTGGAGTCCTTTGAGGAGAAGCCATGGAGGAAGCCAGGTGCAGTTGATTGCGTTAAGATGTGTGAAGTGTGTGTGTGTTAGTCTACCTCAGATTCAAATGTACTGTTTTCTCTAGTACACTCTCTAACAGCATGTGTTGTGTATAAATGCAGGTGCGGATCTGTCTGACTACTTTAACTATGGTTTTAATGAGGACACCTGGAAGACATACTGTGACAAACAGAGACGACTACGCATGAGCCTAGAGATCCTGAGCCTGGGGTCATCAAGCAAAATAATGGTACATTTAGCATAACTAAAATATGCCCTTACTTCTATCATGATGGTTCATACTAAGATGTTGATAATAGCTGTGACAGGGCATTTACTGTGGTTGCAGACTTGCTAGCTCTGTTCCAAAGTTTAGTGAGTTACTTAGCTGCCTACATAGATAGCTGGCTTCTAAGGGAGCTTCCTAACTTTCATGAAACCTCATAACCATTGCAAAAATTAACCATAGTTTTATTATAGTAAAAGTGTAATAACCATGGTTTTTCAGCGTTTTAAGTACCATTTCTATAACCAAAGTTCTACTACAACTACCATGGTTAAACTGTGGTTAGTGTAGCCAAACCTTGGTTAATTTGTTGTTACCATGGGGTTTTTTTTGGGGGGGGGGGGGGGGGGGGGGCAATATTTGCCCCCAAATATTGGGCAAAATGAAATGTTATTTAATATTTGCTTTTATTATAATTTAGTTATTTTATTTTATGAACATTTCTTTTGCCTCGTCTGCCAGATTTTTGCCACTGAGCTCAGTGCAGTGCATTCTGGAACTGCCTTCGCCACGTGAAACTGTGCCTTAGAATTTGGCTAAAACAATATATCCTAGGAGGAGACAACTTACTGGATTCTTACCTTTTGGAACAACTTTTACTTTGGAAGTGCCTATGGCGACTTAAAATGCTGCTTATGTAGGCAGCTCATGAGGTTTTGGAACACCTGCGTATGTAGAATGAGTGTGTATTCATATAAATGTGTTCTCTCTCTCTCTCTCTCTCTCTCTCTCTCTCTCTCTCTCTCTCCAGGTTCATCAGAATTCTAGTAGTGATCTGTCAGAACACTCATCCAGGTACATCAACCCTTTATCAAACACATCAGAATGAACCAATGAAACCAACCAACCCATTCACACACATTAAACTTTACTTCTTGGAACAACATCAGGGAATAATTTTTTTTGGTAAACTATCCCTTTAAAACACTTAAGTTAGCCAACATTTTAATTTAAAGGGTCTTTGGCTTGAGTCCTAAAACCATTTAAAAGCAATTTCAGAGTCTTTTAAAGTGTTTTCCTAGGAGAATGAATGTGACCGTCTTTCTTGCAAACTCATTCCATGCACTGATGCAAATTATATAGGCTATAATCAGCCAACTGTAAGCAGTCATTTAAATTGATCTCAAAGGTGTACCAATGAAGCATCTTATGTGTTGTCAGAGAAGGCCAGTCAGCGTTTGCATACAATGTGCAGCAAGTTAAGAAAAATCTCTATCAATAATTTTTAATGAAGAGTCAGTAGAATGACTATACTTTATGTAATTTCTGTTGCTGTTTTCTGTATTTTTGTGCTTACATCATCTTGTGCAGTTGAATTGTTTGGCATAAGGGCAGGGTAGCACTCTTAATGGCCGCTTATTTACTGTGCGTGCCAGCCATGTTCCCAGTAACAGCATCATTATGTGATAATGGCTTTCTGCTGTTGTCCCAAATGCTCCGTACTCATATTATCATCCCTATTTACACCGGTTTACATTTTTTCATTTTTTCCACTTGATTTCTATCAGCTCTTGTTTTTTTGTTCTCCCATGAAGAAAACATCCTGACTGTTGAAACCTCCTAATATTTCACTATTACTTTTCTATGAGACACAACACAAATACACACACACCATGGTTCAGTCCTGGTGGTCCAGACTGCCTTTGGTCCTGGGTAGGAGTTAGCGGGGGTGATTTTTAATCAGCCGTTCCTTGAACTTCTTCTCGATCAGTTGAAGGTTATGCCTCGCTCAGGGGGACGTGTACGAACCGGAGCATTCAAGGGTAAAGCAACAGTCCGGCTTTCATTATTACACATACACGCACAGACAGGATGCAGGAGTCAGTCACAGTACACCCGTTTAAACACAGAGCATGATGTGGCACTTTCAGAATCAAACGGGCCTTAACAGAGATTGTCATTCGATCTTGTTCTGCCTCATTAAAATGCAATGTTTTTGCACACACAAAAAAAAACGAGTTCACATGAGTTCATGTTCATATTCAGGTACAGCTTGACTGCATGCTCCATGAATAGGAGTTAAAGTCAGCATGACTGAATGCTTATCATTGATCTTATTGTGAATGAAACAACAAGCTATGTTTATGTTTTATTCTTTAAAACAGTTTAGAAATCTAGTTTAATCTAGAAATTTAGTTTAATTGTACATACAGTGATTGTTTACAATATTGTATTGGACCCCACTGGAAATTGAAACATTCTAAAAAAAAATGCATTCGCAGAAATGCAATTAGAATTTTTTTTTTAAGTGTAAAAATTTTTAATGAGGGAAAATTACTGAATGCACCTTTAAAGGGATAATACACCCAAAAATTCATCGTTATCATTTACTTGCCCTCATGTCATTCTAGGTACAGTGATACCTTTGTACAGGCTTTTTTTCTTCTGTGGAACATAAAAGAAGTTATTTTGCGAATTGTCTATTTTTTTTCAGTCCATGCAATTGCAGTCAATGGTACGCCAAACTGTTACCAGCATTCTGAAAATATATTCTTTTTTGTGTGTAAATGATGACAGAATTTTTATTTTTAGGTGAACTATCCTTTTAAATGACGAAATGTGTCTAAAATGTTTACTGCATGACGTACATTGCTAAGATTAAAAATACAGAGAACATGCGATGAGAGCAGACTGCAGAGCCAGGGCTGGGGTGTGAATTTTTTATGTGTCCTGTTTTTTATAAAATCATGAGAGGGTAGCACTTAAATCCACTGTTGTGTCTGCTGAAAGTAGGTGAAACACCAGAAGTGTGTCAATTTCAAGCTTCTACATTTGAATGTTTTTTCCCCTATGGTTGACACTGTCCCAAACTTCACCAGCAAGACAGAAACGTTAAGAGAAACTTCTGCAGACAAGCTGGCCGTGTTACTTAGACTCTTGAATGCTTACTTTTCTTTCAGCATGCATAATGTTTAATGCAGTATTAATGTGGTCTGTTCTATCTGATTAATTTTTAGTGACTGAAATAGGTTATTGCCTAGTTTATTTGTGCATTACTGAGAGTATTTGTAGCCTTGTTTCAGGGGACTTGAAGATATATGAATGGTGACGACTACCACACATTCGCGCAAGTGTGTAACTGCTGTGTGTACATGAGCTAAAAATATTGTTGAGCACATCAGAGGAGATTTCCCAGATCAGCAGGAAAATAGCATTGACTGAGATTGCGTGCGATTGTGTGTGTGCCAAGTGTCCTATAGTGCAAAAAAGAACCAGGATCTTTTGTGTTCAGCTTGCAGTGTGCAGCGCACATTTCATCCTCCTCACTCACACATATGGACTCAACATAATGATCTGACTTTGATTTATGCATGTGGGTGTGAATGCAGGAAGTCGAGTGGTTCGATCAATGTTATCGGAGGACAAGCAGGGAGCATCAGACGAGTGGAAGGCAGAAGACGTCACAGCGCTGATGAAAATAACATCCAGGTGTGTTTTTGCGTGCTTGATGGACACAAAGAGTGAATCACTATAAATAGTAGAGTACTGATCTCATATATCTGTGATTTCAGGTCATGTCAGAGCAGTCCTCGGACACAGAGCTATCTTCCCCAAAGCTGTTGCCCTTCTTTCCTCCCAATATCCCACCTCCACCTTTCCCTCCTCCCTCCATCGGCACTACACCACCCCTCATACCACCACCACCCGGTATGTGCTGTACACTCATGCACACTCACTGGTGTCAGCAGAAAAGGGACGGGTCTGTGCTGTGTGTGTAGTGACGTAGTAGCATGTGAATGTTACGACATTGCAGGTTTTTCTTCAGCTTGTCCTTGAGCAAAATTTTCACTTCTAATAGTTCCAAAATCAAGCAGAATACATCAGACAGTGACACAGTGCAGCATATTAACCAGCTTATTAAATGTAAATCAGATTATTCTCATAACCAGCGGGTCAATCCTCATAATACTATTAATAAGATTAAATTAAAGATTTTTATGTTATGTTTCTGAATATGTTTGCTTATTAAATGATAATATAATACATTTCTGTTCAAAAGTTTGGTGTCAATAAAAAAACAAACAAAAAAATAATTAATTAATACTTTTATTCAGCAAGGGTGCATTAAATTGATCAAAAGTGACAGTAAAGACATTTATAATGCTACAAAATATTTATATTTAAAAAAATGCTGTTCTTTTAAAATTGTTAAACTGTTTTTTAACATTGATAAGAAATATTTTTATGCATCAAATCAGCATGATCTGAAGGTTCATGCTACACTGAAGACTGAGATAATGGCTGCTGAAAATTCAGCTTTGTTATCACAGGAATAAATTGCATTTTAAAATATATTAAAATAGAAAACAGTTATTTTAATTTTAGTGTTGTCTAACGATTAATCGCGATTAATCTCATCCAAAATAAAAGTTTTTGGTTTACAGAATTTGTGTGTGTACTGTGTATATGTATTATGTATATATATAAAGACACACACACATACAGTATATATTTTGAAAATGTTTACATGTATATATTTATATTAATATAATTTATATTTTATATAAATATATTTAACATATAAGAACAACATATTTTTCTTAAATATGTGACCCTGGAGCACAAAACCAGTCATAAGTAGCATGAGTATATTTGTAGCTATTGCCAACAATACATTGTATGGGTCAAAATGATCGATTTTTCTTTTATGCCAAAAATCATTAGGATATTAAGTAAAGATCATGTTCCATGAAGATATTTTGTAAATTTCCTATGGTAAATATATATATATATATATATATAAAAAATATTAGTAATATGCATTGCTAAGAACTTAATTTGGACAACTTTAAAGGCGATTTTCTCAATATTTCGATTTTTATTTGCACCCTCAGATTCCAGATTTTCAAATAGTTGTATCTCAGCCAAATATTGTCCTATCCTAACAAACCATACATCAATGGAAAGCTGATTTATTCGATGATGTATAAATCTCAGTTTAAAAAAAAATGACTCTTATGACTGGTTTTATGGTCCAGGGTCACATATATATATATGCATGTGTGTGTGTGTGTCTGTATATTTATATATATATACATAATAAATATACAGAGTATGCACACATATATTCTGTAAACAAAAACTTTTATTTTGGATGCGATTAATCACGATTAATCGTTTGACAGCACTATTTAATTTGTAATAATATATAATTAAATATTACTGTGTTTTTAATCAAATAAATGCAGCCTTGATGAGCATAAGAGACTTATTTTGATCCATGTGGCTGGACCTTTTTTGACCAGACCAGCACAGGGGAGGTCAAAGGTCATGTTGATATGTTTTCATTGCACTGCATTGTACGTTTGGTCATCCATAGGGAATTTGTGGTTGCCATGACAACATTTATCCAGGATGTGATTGATTCACACCCATGTTGAGCAACCTGCTGTCTTCTGAGATCCTAAACATCTTAAACGCAAGTCTTATTGGTCTACTTAAAGCGTAAACATTATTTTTGCATGTATGGTATAGCAAACAGAACTGAATCTGCCTCTATTGCCCCATGAAGTAGTTTGTTAATGTGTTTTCTGTGTTAAAATATTGCACACTGCTGTGATTCAAAATGCTGTGAAATGCCCCATGATGCCCCAAAATGCTGTGTGTGCTTAAGGTTCAAGGTTAGATTTCAGGTGCTAAACCAGATGAGCTGCAGCAGCTGTGCGTGTTTCATTTGACAGTGACTAAATATTGAGCGTGCACGTGTCTCTGTAGGAGTCTGACAACATATGCCCTTGAGCTGGTGCGTCTGTATCCAGGTGTGTGTAATTC
This sequence comes from Schizothorax lantsangensis, assembly GCA_027422415.1. Classification (NCBI taxonomy): domain Eukaryota; kingdom Metazoa; phylum Chordata; class Actinopteri; order Cypriniformes; family Cyprinidae; genus Schizothorax; species Schizothorax lantsangensis. The sequence continues at coordinate 17,444,594 of CM049855.1, forward strand.
TCTCCAGGTTTTCCTCTGCAGCGCAGGCTTGCTGGCTGTCAGTTCGCCTAACTTCCTGCTCAGATGCTGCTCCTCCACACTTTCAACAGGAAGTCTATAGTTGAGCTCTCTTAACTCTACTCCTCTTCTGCTTCAAAGCCCCATCAGAAATCGCTTTCTACCAAATCCTGCCACCCCTCCTCCGGCCCTCTCAGACCTCTCATTGACAGATTCACCCATCATCTCGTTTTTCAGGACCCACTCATCCTTTTTAATACAGTCAAAATATCAAACTTCCTGGTCAGGCCCAGCCTTTGAAGTTCAGCTTTTAATCCAAAACGAGCTATTTTCATTTTATCGTAGAAGCCCACCTCCCCATCTTTAAGTTACAGGCCTCTCTTTTTGACTCGCTCCCCCTGTGGATATCGCTGTCCCGTTACGGCCACGCTGTTCCTTTTGTGTTGTTAATGTGCTGCGTGTGGCTAAAAATAGCTCAGGGCGGGAAGAAAGAAAAAGTGCAATGCCAGCAGAATCGTGGCACTAGAAATGTGCTGAATGACCCAGCTGTGCTGAAAGAGAGAGAGGGGGAAGGGGGGAAGGGGGGAAGGGGGGGAGTTGGAGAGAGCCAGTTGTTAGGAAAGGAATGTTTTGATTAAATGGAGTTGTGGAGGAGTGAGAGCTTTTTTCATTCAAATCATAATTTTAATGACAGATTTGTTAGTAGAGGATTTGTATTTTACATTTTTGTCGTGATAGTCTAAATATTATTGTACAAAAAGAGTCCATTGATCCACTTTGATTCCTTTAGAGGACATTAATGGTTGTAAGCATACATAAAGTACTTTTACACAATATATATTTTCAATAAAAGGTCCAGCTGCCCAAAATATAAAAACTTCTAACCTAAAAGAAAAATGAAAAAGAAAAGAAAATCAAGAAATATGAAAAACATAGAAAAAAAGACACACATGCTAACTTGTGAAGTACTTCATGATACTGTATGTTAACTGTCACACTAAAATGTAAAGAAATTTGTTTCATTCATTCATTGTGAATTAATATTGAAACACTAGTAATGTTCTATTTCTTAACATGATTGGTAATGCAATAGCATAACATGAGCTAAGAATGCACAATACTTTTACAGCATTTCTTAATCTAGATTTATACACTTTAGATTCTACGTTGTCTGCATTTTGAATGAACATGAATAACCTAATATTTAAGATTTATTTTTCATGTATTTTGGAAAGAAGTCTTTTATGCTCACCAAGGCTGCATTTATTTGACCAAAACACTAATATTGTGAAATATTATTGCAAATTAAAACTTTTTTTAACTTTTCCATTTTAATATATTTTAAAATGTAATATATTTATGTGATGGCAAAACTGAATTTTCAGCAGTCATTACTCCAGTCTTCAGTGTCACGTCATCCTTTAGAAATTCTAATATGCTGATTTTCTGATTAAGAATGATCTGAATTATCAGTTCTTTGATGAATAGAAACATTTCAAAAACATATTTGAACCAAACTTTTTGCTCAAAATACACATTGGCAAATGTATATGGCATAGAAACAGCGTTTGGAGCATCTGTTAATATGCACTAGAAGCAGATCTGTAAACTTACTGAACTATTTTAGAGCTTGCAACAGATCTCTGACATAAATTAGCATAGCATCCACAGGCAGACTGAAAAAAAAAAGAGTAGTTTAGGGCATAGTTCACAAAGTACATACTTTCTTAGAGGACTGAAGTTTCAAGGACAACACAGATGATTTGCGAGGCTCTGTGTGAGTGGATTCATGCGTTGGAGGGGACGCTGCATTTCTGCCTCGTTCTGTGTTAGCCATAGCTGCATGACTTCTGTGTTCCTCAAATTACTGTTTTTCTTTAGCCTTTTTTTTTTGTAATTTTTGTTGTTGTTTAAAACTGTCTTTTGGAGCTGGCTCCCATCAGGGGTCCATGGAAAAACAAAAGGGGGATGGTGCCCAGATGTGCATGAATGTTTGTGAGTCTGTGGCTGAGTGTGATCAAAGCAGATAAGTGTGCCTCAGCCATGTGATGGAGAATGTTTTTTGGGGTGCTGCGAAGGCCCATTTGTTTCACGCATGCGTTTAAGGGAGGGCGTCATGGTTAGCGGGGCAGTAAAAGTTGCAGGACACTGCGTTTGTTGAATTCTGTCTGGATGTGTCATAAACAGTGTTGAGTCATTTGAAGTCATGACATCTGGACATATGCACACAGACACCAACATGCGTTTTCTATGATAAATTAAATCATATAAAGAAATTTGAAAGCAATTGTACTGCATATACACCTATGTTAATATTTCTCCTTTTTCTTGCTTACAGTTTTGAATTCACCATATCATTATTCACATGACATCTGTTTATGCCTGCCGTTTCAGGTTTCCCATTACCTCCCGGTGCCCCTCCTCCTATGATACCACCATTAGATAGGTAAGTGTTCATGTGTTTTGTTTTGTTTTTGTTACTGATTGATTTAGAATTATAGCAGGGTTTGTGTATGATATATGGATCATGTGCGTATATGTGTCCAGGTTGGTGTCATATAGAAACTGGAGAGAGAGACAGAGGAGATGTAGCAGACAGAGAAAGCAAGAACATAGCAAGTCACTATACAGGCAAAAGAAGGAGAAAAAGAAAGACAGAGAAAGAAAGGGAGAGAGAAAGAGGTAGAGCTTGAGAAATAAACTTAATAATGTTACTTTTTTGCAGAAAACCTGTGTTTCGGAACACCTGAATATCAGTTGATATCCAAATAAAGCCAATGATTGAGTGTCCATCCATATACTTTTTGCAAATTTTGAGACATAGCATAGAAATGTATAAAAAAAATCCAAAATGCCTATAAGCTAATATTATATATTTATGTATTTTATATTTGACGTGAATAAATATTTTAACAGTGATACTGTGAAATTACAATTACTATTATTACAATTCAAATATATATATATATTCAAATTGAACTTATTTCTGTGATGACAAAACTGAATTTTCAGCAGCCTTTATTTGAGTCTTCAGTGTCACATGATCCTTCAGAAATCATTATACTGTGCTGATTTGGTGTTCAAGAAACATTTCTTATTAATATCACTGTTGAAAACAGTTGCACTGCTTAATATTTTTGTGGAAACCATGATGCTTTTTCCAGTATTCTTTCAATAGAAAGTTAAAAAAGCAGCATTTATTTGAAATGTTCTCTAACTTTGTAAATGTCATGACTATCACTTTTAATCTGTTTAATGCATCCATACTGAATAAAGTATTAATTTATCTTAACAGCAGTGCATATTTCGCAGCTTGAATGGAAACCTATAGTAATTTTTATAACCTCTATTACCATCTTCAGAAATCAAGCAATAGGCCAAAAAAGACATTTTAGTTTAAATAGCATAACGTTTAATTGGGACATGTATTTGCTACATTACCTAATTAGCATAATTAATGAATCATGTGCTAAAACAACCCAAACATCACATGCAAAATAAATGATACAACCAGTGGGCAAAATATTTTATTATAGCAGACTGCTATGTGATAAATTGTCACTACCAAAAGAAAACATCACATAAATCTGAAGAAAAAAAAGATGCCCATGAGATTGAAACAAGAAAGTTATGTAAATTTAAAAGTTATGGGACTCAAACATTCAGTGTCCTCATGACAGAGATGATTGACTCTTCCTAAAGCTGTGATTGGCAGCCTTCATGGAGTTTATGGGACAGTAAAACTAGGCTGCAGCTACAAAAGCTGTATCGCTCTGTCAGAGTCGTTACTTGTCTCTATTCCTGCCTGCAGTATGTAGGGCAGCTCATCAAAGTTTCACCCAAGACTTAGAAGAAGAGAAATCAAGACAAAAGCACTAAACTCCCATCTGCTTCAGTTAATCCACTGTGACTGTCTTTCTTCAATACACACAGAATTACTTATTCAGTTTGATCCAGCTCTTTCAGCTCATCCCTGTGCTTGGAAGCTATCAAACGTGTGTTTAAGGTGGTTAAGTATGTGTCTGTCTTTGTACATGTACTTATTTGCTTCTCAGCTCTCTGACGCTATAACTTATCTTCTTAGGACTAAAAAACGGTTAAAAAGCCATCCCCGACCTAGTCAAATGCCAAATAAGGCAGAGAGAGACACAGACAGGGTGGCCATGTTTGTGCCTCCGGCCTCCTGTTTACAGGCATCCAGAACTCCCCATCCATCTATGCCTCATACTCTTCCTCCCTTTCTCCCCAAGACAAACAGCCAAGTCTTGGCCTGTCCATCTCCCCCTTACTTTATTTCTAGATTCACTCCCCCTCACAGTTTGATAGGCATCATCATCTGCAGAACATTCTGTGTGGTTCAGTGCCAATTATTTTATTGTGCGTGCGCGTGTGTGTGTGTGCAGTATATAGTAAGTAATATATAGTAAATAAAAAGGGTCCTTATACAAAGCCATGAGGGACACCCCTGAAATGCTCTCCGGGAGATCATTTAAAAATTATTATTAATTTTATATATTTATAATTTATTATTTATTTAAAATAAATACATACACACAGGCACACATTACTATATAGTAATGTGTGCCTGTGTGTATGTATTTATTTTAAATAAATAATAAAAGAGCATTTCAGGGGTGTCCCTCATGGCTTTGTATAAGGACCCTTTTTTAATTTAAATATAAATACATATCAAATTAGGAATATATATATATATATATATATATATATATAATATATATATATATATATATATATATATATCATATTTGATATGTGTTTATATTTAAATACACATTTTTGGAATAATATATTGCATTATATATTATGTTGTACATTATATTGAAGCTAAGCATTTAAAGTCCTATCTCTGTCTCTGTTGGCATTATTTTGTTATGTTTTCATCATCTTTATCTCTGCTTCTCTGTGCTATTTTTATACTTTTTTTCATCATCTTCTGACCCAGCTCCCTCAATTTTTTTCCATTTCCTGGTCCTTAAGTTAGCTTTTTTTCTGTTGTTTAAAGAATGGTTCTTCTCACGTCTCAGTCTCTCTGCCAAGTCCAAACATCCTTGAAGGAGTTTCCGTTTGTCCAAACCCTGCCAACCAATGACTGTATAATTCATGAATCACTTCCTCTCATACCATCACACCAAAAAACTCACTTTTCTTCTTTTTCTCTCTCTTTTTCTGTCCTCTCTGTCACATGCATGCTCATTTTTCACACTTAAACATCACATGCTGGGAGTATATAGCAAATATAAAGGGTCCTTATACAAATCCCTGAGGGACACCCCTGAAATAGCCCACAAGGCTCTCTGGGGCATCATTTCAAAAGAACAACACCTTTCCTTCTGCTTTAAATGTATCATGCTTTGGCTCTCCAGTCAACATAAAGAATTCACAGTCAATGTTTAGGAAGCCCATTTTCCACAACTTTTTAGGGGAAAGACAATAATTTTATATTAAAGGCAAATTGCTTTCAACGCTGGGTTTGAATAGATGTCTTGAAACTTGTCATCCACATCAGCAATCCCTCATCACATTTTGTGGAATATCAATAATAATTGTTTTATTGATGCATTTACTTACCAGAGCAATGCAGAGCAGCCTACTGGTTGGGCTGCGTCTTTGCACAGCCATTAGTGTGAGCCCATTAGGGTCAAATTCTGCAGTGATTAGCTGTCTTAATGAGCCAGGCGCTAAATAAGGCTTACCTCAGTGGGTGAGATGAGACTGTAACTGCCAGTTCATCTAACATCGATTAGCATAAATTCCTCCTCTCATCTTCTTTTGTCTGTTCTGCTGTGTATAGACATAGAACAAGAATCAGAAAAAGACATACTGAACATGTATTGTAGCTGGCTGAATTTAAAAGGGTTCATAAGCAAGAGAAGAGAGGAAGTGGGATAGAGAAAGGAAGAAAGACAAAGAGAAACCAGAACAGCAGCATCTTTTCCAGAGATATTATTAGAAACTGCACTTTTAACCAACACCTGACCACAAGGAGCCCTGTTGGATGTGATTTCTCTTACACACACACTTAACTTCTACTCCTGGAAACGGGGCTGGCAGCCAGGGTTTATGGATCACCAATTACGTGTTTGCCTGAGCTGTATCTGCTCACATACTCACACACATAATCACACACTGCTGGCACATTACCGGGCGCATGCTGCACTTTGAGTTAATGCCAGTAACATCAAACAATGAGGAAATTGAGCTCAGAAACAGAGGAAAGTCTTTTGATCATTGTGAAAAGTTCTGTCTACCCCTTTTTTCTCTTACTTTTTGCCTATTTTGTTGGTATGCTCTATTTATTCCTCTCTCTTTGTTGTTAGTTAAAAATAATGGGGTGTTGCTGCTCTGTGTGCTGTAAGAGCAAAATACTCTACCATTTTAATTTATTATATATTTTTAACACACTTTCAGTTTTGTTCATAAGGTCAAATTGGGCAAAGTAAATCATATTGCATACGTTACAGTTCCACTTTTTCGTAAAAGAGAAAAATTTGATAGACTGTGTATGTGAATCCATATGATTTTAAGCAAAAAAAATCAAGCTATTTTAAATATTTAAAATAGAACTATTTAAAATAGTGGATGATTGAACCACACTAAAGCTGAAACAATGTCTGAAATCTTTACAGCGATGTGAACATTGAGTACGTACCTCAAGCTTATTCAGGCTGGTTTAGTTTACATTTTCTTTCTGTATGCAGGTTGATTTAAATTTTATGTTTGTGACTGTGTATAAAGTTGCATATGGGCTTAGGTATGACAATATTTACAACATATACACTCACAGTTATCTGTATATATGTTTATGTGTACTCGTTTTGTTTCTTGTGATGATTGTGCTTGTTTTTTATTTGGTTGTTTTGATTTTATGTAAAAGCCTAACCAGGGACGAGTGCTGCAAACTAGCTTTATACTATATGCCCTATGTACATGGCATCGGTTGTCTGTGTGTAACAATGCCTAGTGTATTGTCCCTGTTAAATAAACAAACAAATAAAATAAAACTATCGACACCGACGTTGTCTTTCTGATCACAGAAGTGGACGTTTGGTCTTTGTTGTTAGTTAAAAATAATGGGGTGTTACTGCTTTGTGTGCTGTAAGAGCAAATTACTCTACCATTTTAATTTAATATATAATTTTAACACTCAGTTTTGTTCATAAGGTCAATTTGGGCTAAGTAAATCATATTGCATACGTTACAGTACCACTTTTTCCTTTAATGTGTATGTGAAGCCATATGATTTTAAGAAAAACAAATCAAACTATTTTAAATATTTAAAATATAACTTTTCAAAATAGTGGATTATTGAACCACACTATCGACACTAACGTTGTCTTTCTAATCACAACAGTGGACGTCTGGCGGGAGGCTATGATCGACGCTCAGCTACATCTTACCCCTTCCCTGCAGGTAAGAATATTGAAAGTTTATAAAACATATGCACTTCACCAGCAATCTTTGGTAAAACTTAATAATGAATATATTTTGTTGAATGATTGTTCTAAAAAGCCTTTGGTTCTTTGCCAGTTATAACTTAATAATCATAATTTTTAGAAGCAATACATTTTTGACTTAAGGGAAATGAAATATACTTGCTAATGGAACATTTTGAGTTTTCATTGGCTCCTGAATTATGTGTGTGTGTGGGAAAGGAAACCTCGAAATGTTTTGTGTATGTGTTTTAAGTCTGTGTTTGAGGAACATTTCCTTGTGGATTTTCCTAACATCTTGTAGTGAATAGTGAGAAAATATTTAATTTGGAACCCGCATTTGGAGCGTCTTGATTGGAGCATCAAACACCCTGGGCCGCCAGTCAAAAGAGTGAAAAGAAAAGTTTCTGCTCACACAAACATAGCCAGACTGCCACACACATCACAGAGCTCTGTACATGTGAGGATGCATGGGGAGGCATGCGGTTGGTGGCGACTACAGAAAGTTGAACTGCATACAAAGTGTTAGCATACTCAACACTCTCTCATCATCACTACACATACACAAACACACACGTCCTGTTGAACTGTAGAGGGATACGTTTCCAGCCACTGAGCATAGAAATGCACTGCAAGCCTTTCCACTGCAGTCCAGCACACATCATTATTGCAGGCAGAGGTTAACAAGGACATACACACACACACACAGAAAAATGAGCATGTCAGAAAATCTGCTGTGGCCTTGTTAACCTCTACATGTTGTAATGATTTGGGCGTACTTAAGAGGCCAAATCAGTTATTGTCACTGTGAGCCTTCAGTGATTGTTGTATGCATGTTTGTGTGTAAAAGAGAGGCAGAAAGCAAGCAATAGCTGTTATAGTAATTGCAAGCTGTTATCCTGCCATCTGTCACAAATGTGCAGTTTAAATATGCTGCAAAAATGTGCTGCATAAAACTGGTATGCCTTTAGGACAGAATTGAACTAGGTTTGTATAATAGTTGTTGTGTTATTGTAAAATGTCAGATCTTAGGTTAGGGGCTAGCCAGATTGATCACATTTTTTTTGTGTGATAGCTTTGATATTTAATGTCACTATTGTAAATCATTATTGTGTGTGTGTGTGTGTGTGTAATAATGAATTATTATATATTTCACACATTTAACAATTATTAAAAAATAATATAATATAATAATTAAATGCAATACATTATCAGTTATATATTATCATTAATTTTTTATATATTTATTTATTTGTTCTGACAATAGATTTCAATAGATGTGTATTTCTATTGAAAGAAATCAATACATGTGTATTTCTTAAATAATCTTGTGTCTCTTTTTTTCCAGGTGTGTATTCACCTGCAGTGGGCATGGCTTCATGGTCAGGTGTGATAGACAGTGGCAAAGCATGGGAAAACTACACCCGCCGTAACAAAGAAAGGGTGAGAGAGAAAACCAGAGATAGAGAACACAAAAATGAGCGGGAGAGAGAGCGGTATAGAGAAACAGATCGAGAACACAGTCCGTCCTCACAAGATCACAGAAGGTAAGACAGCCAATCAGTCAAGACAGCCAACAGTCTCAATATAGCAAGGTTAAATGGACCTTTAATTGGAGCTGTTTTTAAGATCTGTGCAAGTATTTGTCTTTGTGTCATTCTAAACCAGCATTACTTCCATTCCTCTGTGAAACACAAACTAGAAATTTGTAGCCTATTGGTTTTTCTTTTTCCGTGCAATTAGTCCACAGCGGGTGTAGAGCTTTTTAAGCTTCAAAAACGAAGCAAAAGAATTATAAAAGGGCAAAATTACAAGTCTTCTGAAGCCATATCACAGCTTTGTGTGAGCAACAGACATAAATTACTCACTGATAGTGATGATCAGATCGAGTGATTTAAAACATTTTTTGTGAACTGAATCAACATACTGTATTCATTTAAAAGACCTAACTTAACAAAACAAATTAACTCTTACAAAGCTATCGTGTTGCACCAGAAGAAGTGAAATAGAGTAGGGATGTCACAATACCAAAATTCTAGTAGTCGGTACGATACCACTAAAAGTACATGATACTCGATACCAAGTCGATACCACGGGGGAAAAAAATATTTAGCCTTTATTTAACATTACAAAAACACAACATTAGTGGCACTTGGCCTTCAAATAACACACACAAAACTCACACACACAAACACACACACCTATACTCTGAATGCAAGCATTAGTTTAAATTCACTGACATACTGGCAGGCCAAAGATATGTTTTAAAACCATTTACATAAACAACAATTATTTAAACCAGTAATATTAGCCAATAATGTTAATAAGGATATTCCGCGGACGGATACACAACGAATGGACAAGCTGTAAGCTGTCAGACAGTTATGTATGTGCGTGATCATGCGCAGCGCTTGTGCTTTCAGAGCTGCGTGCTCTCATTTAAATCTCACACAATCATATTCATAATATATTGTCACCATCTTCCACATATAGTTCTTCTTTGTGCTTGTAGGCGCTTTTTCTTCTTTACCCTTTGAGGACCGACTGAAACACTTCTAGGCGTATGCTCTGCCTGCCCCCGTCAGTTCCAGAAGAATTGCAGCCCTCGCTAGTTGCTACCTTCAGTACCATCGGTACTCGCACTACTGAAGAAAAACAAGCACCGGCAGGATTTTGAAATGTTTATACCGACTTGGTACTGTAGTATCGGTTCTCGTGACATCCCTAAAATAGAGTCATATGGACCATTTTTATGGTTTATTTTATGGTGCATTGCATCCTTTTTAAAGCTTGGCAACTTCAGTTCCCTTTCATTGTAACTTAATGCAGCAAAGTAACCAACACATTCCTCAGAATTACTGCTTTAGTGTGCTACAGAAGAAAGAAAGTCATACAGTTTGGAAAGAATTTTCACTTTTGGATGATTCATATTTCGTTCTCATTGACCTCACAAACATTATTCGTTGCTGTGGTGGCAGTATGAGGTCACATGAGGAGAAAGCTGAGATTAAAACAGGGCAGTAGAGCAGCTGGGGAGCAAACCGGACTGTCAGACTTATAAAGTCAACATGCTCTCGCTCTTTTAGATCATCTCTCTCTTACTCTCACTTCACATGAACATGCGTTACCATATCTCGATGTCTGAATGGGTATATCCTCTCTTGTGCCTTAAGGGTTGCGTTTTAATCAAAAATTGTGACACATAAAATGACTGCCAAATCTCAACATGGGTCCTCTGACTCACTGCTGGGCCTGTATAAAGACACACACACTTTTGGCAAGGTACCACATAAACTAGGACTGACGTTGCCACACATAGCCGCACATGCCAAGGCTTTGAGTGTATGTTAGTGGGTTTGCGCCTGTGCCTTTGCTCAGAGAGAGCAGAGATCCTACTGACCAACATATTCGTTCAGCTCTCAGATCCTCTGTCTGATATACACTGACAAATCTCTGTCTTCTCTATCATTGTTTTATCTAATATCCACACAGAAACAGCACAATCCATCACTGTCTGCCATATGCTGAGTGAACAACAACTGTTCACCATACACAACCTCTCTCACTTTAGCACATGCTGAGAGAACTTTACATCCATCACACACACTAAGATCCTGTTTATGGCTGGTAAGTTCCATTTCAAGTGATTTGATCATGAGCTATAAATATGAGTGTTAATGGGTCTAAAATGTTTTGTGGTCCAATCATTCTTTCAGGGGTGTCTCTCAGGGCTTTGTATAAGGACCATTTATATTTACTATATACTCCCAACAAGTGATGTTTAAGTTATTTTTAGAAATACTCCAAAACACCACATTGCATTGATTTTAAACTTTAGCCAGTTTAAAAGAAAAATGCTACCAATAACCATTTTTATATGCAGACTTCACAGGATATATTGTGTGATGTCAAGTAAATGAATGGATATAGGTGATATAGTGTAGAGTTCAGTTTTAAGTTGAATGCATGTATTTGACAAAAATACTTTAATTAATTAAGCTAAATGCATCACATTTGTGGCAAATTAAAACTAGTTTTTAAAATATGTTTGATTGATTGATTGATTTTTTTAATACTTATAATATTAAACTGGTACCTTTGTCATGATTAATTTGTTTTGCCTGATCACTCATGATAGGTTCAACAAAGGTGGATGTTAATTCCAGGTGTAAACAGGGCTGAACTCTAGCAAGATAAACACAGAGATATCAACAACACCTGCACTGACAATCTGACACATTAACTTTTTCCTTCTTTTCTCACTTAGCCCGCTCAATCTCTCACTCTCTCTTTTAATCTGATTGGTAATGCTCTTAGCAATTGGTTGGACATTTGGTGAACACTTGTCCCCTAGATATGATCTCATTCCTGTGGCTTAGAGAGAGGACTGGCCTGTCTTCAGTCCAGCTGGCACGACACCTACACATACTCTCTCTTTCTCTCACACACACACACACACACACACAGACACACAGACAGACAGAGACACTCACAACATGTCTTACTCCTTGTGCCTTAAAGGGATAGTTCACTTTGAAATTAAAATTTGGTATCTATCAGCTTACCCCAAGGGCATCCAAGATGTAGGTGTCTTTTTTTCTTCAGTAGATCCAATTTTGATGGTTTTAGGTCAAACCGTTCTAGTCTGTCAGTCATATAATGGCAGGTATAGGTCACTGTCTCTATAAGAGGGAAAAAGAACATGCACAGAGAAATCCAAATTATACAATTCCCCATCGTAACTACACATTGATAGTTCATCAACCTAAAAACATCAAAATTGGATCTACTGAAGAAAAAAAGACACCTACATCTTGGATGCCCTTGGGGTAAGCTGATAGATACCAAATTTTACTTTCAAAGTGAACTATCCCTTTAATACATTTATAAGTCCCAGAGGAGCATGTTTATGGTTCTAATACTTATTATTAAATTCATGTTGGGCTTGCAGCAGCGGCTGCTAACAATAACATAGATATCAGTTGACTAACTATGATAAATGTACAAAGAGGAAACATAGATGTTACTTTAAGGGATAGTTCACCCAAAAGGTGCAGCAGAATGTTCATTTTTGGGTGAATAGTGCCTTTAAGTGAAACAAAAATATTTGGCTTTGTGGAGCGATCACGCACACTCCACAAGTGACCACTGCCACCACAAACTCTTTTGTCCCCTGTCATCTAATTAGTGTTTCCAAGACTAATCTATAGCCCAGCACCTGAGGCCCGGAAGTTTCAACTGACTGCTAATTACAGACAGAGTGATCAGGTTATTGAGTTTGTCTCTTTTCTCTGTCTTTCTTTTTCTGTGTGAATGTGCACAGAGAAAGAGAGAGAATGTGGTAAATGTGTTCATGGAGGCATTCATTAGAGTACTGTACATCATAACGGCTGCAGGTTGAGCCATTTCAGAGAGATGCAGTGCGTTTGTCTGACAGAGTTAACATGCACAAGAATATACTGTATATAATATATAAGAATATATAATTTGTGTATGTTAACAGTGTTGGGGAAGCTACATTTAAACTAACTATTTAGATTGGAATATAAAGTGATAAAATGATACCAGACAAGTGTAACATTTTAAAAATAGGAACCCTGCTGAAAAAAACAATAGAATCCTGCCCAAAACACAATAGAAAATGTAATGGATTTAATGGTTATAATGGGAATTGTATTGGTTTTAATGGAAACTATAATGGTGTCTACTGGTATGTGATGGTTTCTATTGGTGGGATGTTAAATCCTATTGGAAAAATGCCCAAAACACACTACAAAAAGGAATTTTGTAATGGTTTTACTGGAAAAAGCGAATGGTTCATAATGGTATTTTAATGGAAACCATTGGAATATCTGTGATGGCTTCTATTGGGCTTCTATTGTTTTTTTTTTAGCAGGGAAACCACTCAACATTTGAGCGCTTGGCATGCTAATATAGTTATTTTTACAGTTATCTTTTTAGGTGTGACCGAACCTTTAGTCTTATAGTTTCACAACTTTGTTTCATGGTTGTATGTCCCATTTGGAGTCTGGGAAGCCTTATTAGAAGCCAGTGTACCATCACAATGACATTAGCTTAGCAACATGCTAAAGTCAAACTGTTGAAAACAGTTGAGTGTTTTTTTTGTGTGGCGTACAATGTTTCAGCCTATGTTGAGCATTTCAAATGATCACTTGTGAGGTTCTTTGACAGTTAGGATGCTGCCTTAAAAGGCAGCAACCTATGTAGCTAACAAGTCATCTCACTCTGTTTTAGAACAGACTGAAGCGCTCATTATTCCCTCATTATTAATAAGTGTGCTTGTACATGTGTGTGCAGTGAGGAGGAGCGTGTGTCTCGACACAGGGATCACAGTCATTATGGAAGCGAGAGGTACCGGGAAAGCTCGGGAAGAGAAGGAATGAGAGACAGACATCGAGAAAGACGACACAGAGACAGGAATGAACAACACAGATCCTCACGCAGGTAATGCCAGGAAAATTCACCAGGGTGCCGGGACAGTAAATGAAAAATACCAAAGGTGACTAAAATGCCCTAGATGTTAGGCAGAAAAAGTCCTTGAAGTGAACGTGAAATGTTATCTAACATTTGATATATATTTCATAATATTCTATACTAATCCTATCTAGTTATGGGTTTAATTCCTCTACTGACACCATAGTGACCTGTAACTGTCATCTGTATTCACTGTTTCAGAGTCAAATATCACTGAATCTCACATTCAAAATTTATTCTAACAGATAATATATATACAATATACATAATAATGTATACTGACATTATTTAGAGCTTTTCTAAATTTGATGTTGATTTTGATTATATAAATAGCATCCATAATTTTTCATATATATATTTTTTTAATTATATTTTATTATATTATACTCTACATAGAACAAGTTGTGTAAAATTGATTTATATTTTATTTTACTGTATTGTATTGTATTACAGGTACTGTAAAAATACCCCTGAAAATCAATTTAATATTAATTAATAAATATTGTCCCTTAATTAGGGGGAAAAAGTAATTTTATCATATATAATACCAATACACTTACGTACAAATTCATTCACAAAACACCACAGCAAATGCATGTACAGTATGTCCACATACAAAACATGCCATTACAGTTCCATAACAGTCATATCATGCAGAGTAACACACACAAAAGGCCTACAAAGGTGATTCATTGGGGGCAAACCATCTTATATAACCATTATATATAGATCATGTGACCTTCTCTCTGTCTCTCTCATTAGTGGCAGCAGTAGGAGGCATCATGATAGTGATGACGCAGATAGCCACAGGAGACACAGGCACAAACGCTCTAGACCCAACCGAGAAAGCCTTGAGCCCAGCGAGGAGTGCAGTGTGGACCAGGAGAACCAGTCAGAGGCCACAGAATAACTCCCTGGCCAGCTGGTGAGCCCGTTTGTTGACCAGTAGGAGGTCTTTAGTGAAAGATCATTAGTCTCGTCACCAGTCAGAGTACGAGTAAACAACTGTGAATAGATTTTGATTAATCGTATGCCAAACATTTGATAAGCCAATTTATGTTACTGTTTTAGCAATTTAACATTTGAAAATATGATTTAAAAAAGTAAAAGGTGGTCATAAGAGTACAATATTTTTAATTTAGAAATGTATTTATTCATTATTTAAAATGACTTTAATTGTTTTGGTAATACAAAATGGTATTTTTGTTGTGCCAAATGTTAATTTTGTTGAAGCAAAATCATTATAAACATGATCAAGAAATGTAAATGTGTGTGAACCATGATTTAGTGTGGAGAAAGATGAAAGAAATTAATACATATTATTCAGCAAAGATGCATTAAAGTCATCAAAGCTGACAGTAAAGACATTTATAATCTTAAAAAAGATTTAGATTTCAAATAAATGCTGTTGTTTTGAACGTTCTATTCATCAACGTATCCTGAAAAAAACAATATTTCTCAACAATATTATGCAGCACTAATGTTTTCAACATATATAATATAATTATAATAATCAGAAATATTGAGAACCAAATCGGCATATTAGAATGATTTTTGAAGGATTGTGTGATACTGAAGCATTGTTTTCCCTGCCATTATATTAGGGGGGCGCCAAGTTGATCTTATTTACATTTTATTTTCTCTATAGCACCAGATCACAGCAGAAGTCATTTAAAGTTACCATTCCTATAGAACAGGTCTATACCTTGTTCTTTTATTAAACAAACTAAATAGCCTTATGTTATTTATCTTATTTACACGACGGCATGTCATTTCTGTCTCTACATTACATGGTTGCGCTCTCTGTATCGCACACAGCGGAGTTCCGGCCCGATGCGCGCACACACACACACACAAGTGAGCACACTCCCACTCTTTGTAAATATTAAGCCGCAAAACGACTATTTAAATATGAATTCTGCATGTCTCTGTGTTAATGTATGGCGCAGACGCGCGGTTTTGTTTACTACTCATACAGAAGCGCGTGTGAGGCTTGCGGTGATATTAACGTCTGTCGTCTCACTAAATGAGGACATAAATACATGAACACATCCAAAACTGCTCTGAGAGTCACTTCATGAGCATTTGACCATTTAATTTGAGTAAAACTATCCTCATAGCATATACACAGAGAAATGTAAAGGTATTCACGCGGCAACCCATCAAAATAAAAGTTCGGTTTAACTTGAAAACATTTAATTGGGCCATAAACATGTAATTTTTGTTAAACTTTTAATAAATTGATGTTAAATTGTAAGTTTCCTGATTTTAATTAATTAGACATGCTTTTTGATTAATACAATTTAATTTGACCATTAAAAAGATGTCCAGAAACATTAAAACGGAACCCCCCCACCCCCCAAAGCCATAAACCATACACTGTACTGAAGACTGGAGACTGGATGTTGAAAATTCAGCTTTGCGATCACAAGAATAAATGACATTTTAAAATCTATTCATATAGAAAAGTTCCTTTAAATGAATCAAAAATACTATAAAAATAATAATCTTGTTAAATATTTTTACAAACAACAGCCTCTGTGAACCTCTTTCAAAACAAAAATCCTACCGACCCAAAACTGAACGGTAGTGTGTGTGTGTGTAAATATATATTTATATACACACACAGTGCACAAGAACACGAGACATTAACACAAGTCTCCTTGTAGAATGACTTTATTGATCATTGAACCAAAGGTACCAACAAATACAATATACTGCATAAGCCAAAGCATGAGATGCCAGAGCACCTTACCCCACAATGATACCTACACACACACACACACACACACACACACACACTCACACAGTGAGCTTTTCACACGCCACTCACTCCTATTCTTTCACCTCCAAAGTAAACAAAAAAAAGTCAGCAAGGCCGCCAAAATCTCACGTTATCATTATAAGCATTATAAGTTGTCATCCATTTTTAAAATAGATTATTAACATTGCTTTTCTTTTTTCAGTTGCTATTCTTTTTTTATTACTCACTATAGTTTATTTTCATATGTGACAGCATCTGAAACGTACCAACATAGATAGAAATACTTGGCAAATGTGTCTCCATGCCAGCGGATGGAGAGAACGAACCACTGTCAGAACGAACAAAACGAAGCCAATATCCGAAAGCCATAGGAACAGAGAGAAATAAACCAAAATTAATATTAGTCATAGTACAAGTGCTTGAATTTGTTTCATTATTTTTTTCGACATCGACATTTATAGTACAGAATGTGCGTCCAATTCGATGCATTTTCTAACATGTAAAACTAATGGAATTGGCAACGTGTGTCCCCCACCCAAACCCTACACATCCCAGTATCCCTTTCACCTCTCGTTCGAAGGAAACCCCTCTTATGTGCAGCATCTCAATGTCCTCTACGAACAACATTAGAGTCACACAATCTGACTACATATAGCACAGTGCCCATAATGTTTATACATCTATTTCCGACTCGGTTATTGACTGACGTGCTCTTCGTTGCATCCTGAAACTGTGTTTTTAGACCCTCCCAAGTCCTTTAATACAGATTAAAAGCTCCGCCTTCCATCTCTAACGACACAATGTTCCTCTCATGCGCACACATCATCTTGATGCCTTGACAAAAGGGCAATTGTGAAAGCTCCTCCTCGTTTCGGAGTGTGATAAACGTGCTTCTTGGTGGGCGGAGTCATGGCGTTAGCCCCGCCTTCAAGTTTAGAGTCTGAGCTCCTAATACCTGAATAAGGTCCATGTGTCACTTCCTGCTCCCGGAGGGCAGTCCGTATCATAAGCCCTGCCTTTTAAGGAAGTCTCGGATTCTAAAATCCACCATTTTAGTTGTCATTATAAGGTCTGTAGTGTAAGCTCCACCCCCTAGTGCAGGGTCCCACATGCAGAGCAGTCCTATAGCAGGCTTCCAGGCCAAGAAACGATGGTGAGAGTGATCCGACCCCTCAGCTCCTTGAGCAGGCGGACTAGAGCCGTGTGTGTCATTCCCCAAGTGCTCGTCCCATTCACCTCCAGCAGGATGTCTCCACAGCTAATGGGAAAAAAAGAAAGTTTTATGAAAGATGGAGTCGTGACAAGAATGAGGGTAAAGACAAAAAAAAGGTTGTATTTAATAAACTGTTCTAGGCAGTTTATTTATAGCTGTTCTACATAAAGCATAGTTTCCGACAATAGTAGACTCTACGTATTCCAGGTGTCCGTACCGTATCCTGCCGTCGTTGTAGGCCGGTGTGCCCTCTACGATAGAGCGGATAAAGAAGGACTGGTTACAGTGGAGTTCTTCTTGTCCACCCACAATACTGAAACCCAGACTGCCAGACGTGCTCCTACGGAGGACAATGTCTTTACAGCAGTATAGATGCCTGGAATGGACAGAAAAGTCAAGGTTAATTTTATTGTCATTCAGCAGACATACATAAATCAACAAATTATTCACCAAAGACACTTAAAGGGATAGTTCACCCAGACCTGAAACAATGCACTTTTATTGCATCTTCTTTTGAATGGTAACTGATTGTTATTGTCATGGTCTACTGGAACAAAATGAGGGTAAATATTAATAGAATTTCTGTTAACATTTTACATTAAGGTGTAATTCGTTAACATTAGCTAAAGCATTAGGTATTACTGTATGGACAATACTTTTAGATCATTTAATAATCTTTGTTAATGTTAATTTCAGCATATACAGAATATATATTTTTTTAAGATTTATTTTTGGAATTTTTGACTTTATTATGATAGGCCAGTGTAGAGGAGACAGGAAGCAAAGTGGGAGAGATAGAGGGGGTGCGGGATCAGGACAGGTCCTCGAACCGGGATTCCAACTCGGGCCGCCTGTGGCAAAATGGCACGATATGTCGGCACGCTGCCCACAAGGCTATTGGTGCGACAGAATTAATATATTTTTAAACATTTGAAGTTGTATAAATTAGTAAGCTAAATTATAATTTTTTTAATTTTTATTATAAAAAGGGATTTTGATTAGTTAATTTCTGATATACAGTATAAATACGATATAAACTGGGCTGTTGTTGTTGTAATTATCATTATTATTATTATTATTAAAAATACATTTTGATTAATTAGTTAATTTCTGTATATATAGTATATGAATACATATTATTACATTCCATATAGAGTATACATTTGGTATCAATTATATTGTATAAATTATTATTATTGAAAAAAAGGGAAAAACAACAACAAGAACAATGTGAAAGCAATGGGAGAGAAGAAAGGTGGATGAGATGCAGTCGGGTTACCCACAATGCAATCCACCTTTTTCTTGCTGTAAAAATGGACGTGGCCATTTGTAAATTCTATGGGTCTAGCTTCCGGTCTCATTTTACAGAATTATCTTTTTTTTGGTCAACTATCCATTTAAGGGAGTTACATGGGGTGCATTTCAGGAGCTGGAGGCAAGAGAGAAATTCACAATAAAAAAGAGGGAGGTTCAGAGGGAGCTTATGTATATAATGGAGAAATAAGTGAGTTTCAAATGACGAGCAGCACTGAAAGGCTCGATTTGTGTTTAAAGACTTACAGTCTCTGCAAAAATACTACTGTTATAGATATTTAAAGGGTAACACTTTATTTTAATAGTCCACTTTATACATTCTACTAACAGTAAGTAACTTTGCAACTACATGTCAAATAGCAGTCATTAGAGTATTAGTAGACTGTCTGCTTTATAACTTCTAACACTTTGTTGATGGGTCCACAACATACAACATACTGACTAAAATAAACTTTGCAAGTATATGTCAAATTATTCTTCTAATCCTAAACCAAACCAAACCTAACAGTCTACTCTAAGAGTTAGTAGATATGTAGGGACAAATTAATGAGAATTAGTTGACATGTAGTTGCAAAGTTACTTATAGTTTGTAGAATGTCTAAAGTGGACTATCAAAATAAAGTGTAACCATTTAAAATATCGATATCAACCATGTCTGACAGCTAACAGCATGAAAGCTCAGAGCTCCGATTTAAAGTGGACTTCTGTGAAATGAGATGATGTAGAAATGGAGAGCAGACAAATGTGTGAAGGAAAGAAAGAAACAGAACTAAGCAGGAAAAGTTCAGGGAATGGAAGAGAAAGGTCTATTTAAAGCGCCACACTCTCAGGCGTCTAAACCTGTTACAGCAGAGAGGGTGAGAAGGGCTTTCCTCAACCCTGCTCTGTTCTCCCCTGTCGCACTCTCTTTCTCCCCTACACACAACTTTCTCAATTATTATGCATATGAAATAATTGGGGAAGTTAAGAACTTTCACACTCCATCACAGTGAATTCCCACAGATTTGGTGTGAGAAGGGAAGAAAATGGTGGGAAAGTGGGAAAGATCAAACCTACACAATAAGAAAAACAGCAGCATATATATATGTATGTATAAAGAGACAAAATTAATTCAAATAATGTATGTCTATTTTCTGTGTGTGTTCTGCTCAATGTACCTGGGCAGCTGGAGCCAGGACACCCAGAGGGGGGAGTAATCATCATTAGGCGGGGGTAGTTTGATATCTCCGGGTGAAGAGGGCGAGAGAGTGCAGGAGGAATGCAGGGGCGGCATGCAGTCCAGGGAGCTCTCATTTGGAGGTCTCATTTCTAGTACCCGCAGGACCACCGGGGACGAGGTGTTCTTCAGGTTAGCCACAGCCTCGCTCCGAGTCACACCCGTCAGGTCAACCCCATTCACATTTAGAAGGATGTCACCTAGAAGACAGGATAGTCACATTACTATGGGGATCACAGGACCGTAACAGATCTGTTGTTGCATGACAGAGTTGCATTGATAGGACATACTTCTTTGATGAGTAGATATGATTTATATTTATTTTATTCACATACTGAAATATAGTGGACACACTACACACAGACAGACCATCTCTCTCTTTCTTTATTAATATTACTGTTTTTACTGCATCAAATAAATGCAGCCTGGGTAAATGCAGATTTTAAAAATGTTAAAATCTTACCAACCCCAAATTTTTTTGTGCGTGTGTATGTAAGATTTTCAATACAAATACATAGTTTATTTTTAATAAATTAAAACCTAATGTTCATAGTTAACGCTACAGGGAAATGCATATTGAAATGACTAAAGTGTTGTATTCCAGCTACATTACGAATCATTTTCTGTTCTATGATAACTGTTTCTATTGTACATAGTTGTGCATAGTAATGCACAAAATGGAAAGAGTGACTAGTTGTAGTTTATTACCAGCTTAGTGCCTAATTTACTAGGAAGCGCTTTCTAAAACCTACTTTCTTCCAAATATCAGACCCTCCCGAAATTTCTGATTCAATTCAAACACTGGGTTTTCCACACCTTTGTACAGATTATAAAGACTCAAAGCTTTGATCTTGCACGTGTGTGTCTGTATTTGCTAGACACTTTATTCCACTGCCTCCATACACCAGCCTGTGCATGATCACAACTTCACACGCCTACATACATGTCACATATGACAAAAATAACCCCGCAAAAACTTCCATACGCTCAATCAGAAGCTGATAATTGTGAGTGTGTATGACAGAGACAGATTTAGCAGTATGGCAGGTGTATGAGTGGGAGTGTGTCATTTTCTAGTGTTATATATGCATATATTTGCAGAGCTGATGACGGTCATACATATGCAGTAGCAGGTGTGTCTTTGTTTGTGTGTCCTTGCATTCAAAAGAAGGAAAGATCAGAGGGGCACCTTGGAAACAGGTGTGTGCAGCTTTGTCAGATGTGTCTGAATAGGTTAAACACACTTTGTGAGGCTATACCTTTGCGGATCGAGCCCTCTTGTCCAACCACTCCATTGGGGTCGACGTTAGTGACGTAGACGGGCAGATCCCACCCCCTGCTGCTCATCCCACCCGCAACCGTCATGCCGAGAGAATCGTGCGGCTCCTTCAACAGAGTCACCGTCTTCTCGTAACATGCAGGCTTTTGGCATGATTCCTGAAATGTAGGGACAGGAAATGAGAAAGATGAACTCAATAAAGTTTCAGTGCAAATTACTCTGTTTTATGATGTTTGTTAGCCTATGATCTGGATTCACACTTTCCTGATGCCACAAAAAAAGAATAATATCTGAACACATAACTGCCCAAAGCATGTGTGTGTGTGCTTGTGTGTTTGTAATAAATGGTGAGCTTGCAGAATGCTGTGTTATTGCTGACCACAGCCAAATTTGACCTTGGATCGGCTCCAAAAACAACAAACACAGTCACTAAGTCCTAACTTAATAAAAAGCGTTATTAAAGTTCAATAAAAGGGCTGTTTATATTTAGTCTGAGCCTCTGGCTACAGAAAAATCAGATCTGGAGTCAGTGTGTTGCCTTATCGCTGGAGAGACTATGTCTGTGTGTGTGTGTGTGTTAGGCCGTGTCTAATTCAGAGACGTGAAAAGCCTCTGACAATATGCTGCCACAATGTTTCCACCAATCCAAGTGTGTAAAAGAGAATTAACAAGAGTCACTGAAAGGATAAAAAGTGATTGAAAGAACGAGAGAATGGGGAAGAGAGATAATGTTAGGGTTTGGTTTGTTCTGGTCTGGTTTTATATAGGTTTGGGGCCTTTTGAAAAACAACAGGAAATTACATCATAGAGAGGACCCCTGCAGATCCTCATTACTGTTACCCCTTTTCCACCAAGGCAGTTCCAGTGCTGGTTCGGAGCCAGAGCCTAGTTTCAAACCGGTTCTTTGTCTTTCGACACACAAAGCACCAGCTCCGAACCAGGAAAAGCGGTTCGTAAGTAGCACCAAAACATTGCTGGGCTAGAAGGAAGAACCGCTTGCGTTAGGGGCTGGGGGCGGGGTTACCGTGAACAACAAGACGAAAGAAACTGTGGACCGCCATATTTGAAATAGCAGCTAAACACGGACACATTGGATTCGCCGTGTTTGGATGCCGATGTAGATTCGCAAAGCCATGAACGTCAATAACAACACAACGTCCGCCATTGTTGATAGTTTGTTTAGGCTTGTTCGGGATGGATCGGCGCTACGCGGACCGTTCAGGTGCGAGGCATCGGGGTGCTGCGGGAGCGACTGGAAAGCTGACGGCTCTTTATGCTTTTGGATCGCTCTCGCGGTGCTTTAGTGTGTTGTGTGCCGATCGATCTGCGTGGCGCGATGCACCTCGAACAAGTCTGTTGTGTTTGGCGCTGCCGCGCTAGTGAAACGAAACATGAAACGTATTCAGTGACGTAAGACCTGGCTCTGTATTGGCTCTCTAGCCTGTGGAAAAGCAACCGGTTCTTAAAGGGCTCGCGAGTCGAACCAACTAAGAACTGGCAGTAGCACTGGCTCTGAACTAGCACCTGGTTCCTGCTGGTGGAAAGGGGGTATGTGTGTCAAGGTCAATAAGTCTCTTAAAATATCAGATTATTTGGACTTTTCATGTCAAGGCAAGGTTAGATCAGGTTATAAAATGTAAAGTGGTGTGACCCAAAAAAAAGGTAACACTTAAAGCTTTTATGTATAATGCATTATAAATGTTATTAAAAGGTATAATTATTCATTACAATTATTCATAATGTACGTTGTAATACCTATCTTGTTGTAAATAATTATAACCGAATTTAAAATGCATAGTGTAACAATGAATTTATAAGTGTTATAATGGATTAACTGTGGTTACAATTATTTATGAGATTGTACAATGCATTATAAGGTGCATTACAAGGCATAATTAATGCATTAAAACTACTTGTATAATGCATTATAAATAAAGACTTTAAAAGTGTTACCAAAAAGTTAAAAAATAAAAACTTTAAAAAGACTTTGGAAATAGGAATCCTATATTGAAATGACTGGATTTGGTGTATGAAAATTCACAAAAAAACTAATTTTGACTGCGCCTTTATTTGTGATTGACACTTAAACCAGCAAACCTTCACAAGTTGGTCTGAGATGGGGTTTTGTCTGCAAGGCAAAGGAGAGAGAGAAATGACTAACGATGAATTTGACTTTTATTAGAACAAGGGAAGTTGTCAGTGCAGATATTGAGCAGCAGAAAATCCCATTTAGAAGACGCACTGAAATCCAGCCTGCCGTGGCTGTGTTTCCTCCTGCTGGGGTTTTCTTCTGTTAATAGGTTTGGAGACGGCTGTCTCAAAGGAGTGTGTGTGTGTGCTGGCTGATTGCTTGATTCTTTGATGTAGAAGTAATAGGCTTTCAGATCTTTTTCCTCAATAAGAGAATGTTTAGTAAAGCGGTGCAGAGGGATGGGAAATAAAGAGTGTGTGCAGCTTATGCTCATGAAACCCACCAGTAAAGAGTGTTCAATATCCACAGGCGAGTAGGGCGGTGGTCCCTCCATGTTCCACGGCGCCTCCTGTAGGATGTCCGGAGTAGGGATGTGAGTCTGGCGGGACACAATGAAGTGGACACGGTCCTCACTCGCCTGCAGAACATATAGCAGATAGCATTAGTGTCTTGCTTCATATGATTTTTAGGATTTAAAGGCCTGTTCACACCAAAGACAATAACTATAATGATAACTGTATAGTTTTAATAATCATTCTAATTCTATGAGAATAGGGAAGTCCACACTACAACTATAACGATAATGGCATAGTATAACGATATCACAACGATATTGTTGTAATCACATTTAGAATGATTTTCAAGCTGATGAATAATAAAAACAATGACAGCCAATCAGAATCCATTCTGCTATAAAGAGTTTGAGCATTCAAAGTGGCAGATGACAAAACTGCAACATGCTTATAATAAACAGAATGTTATCATCCACTGGTGTGAATATTGAAGGGTTACTCCACCCCAAAATGAAAATGTTGTCATTAATCACTTACCCCCATGTCGTTCCAAACCCATAAAAGCTTCATTCGCCTTCAGAACACAATTTAAGATATTTTGGATGAAAACCGGGAGGCTTGTGACTGTCCTATTGACTGCCAAGTAAATTACACTGTCAAGGCCCAGAAAAGTATGAAAGGCATCGTCATAATAGTCCATCTGCCATCAGTGGTTCAATCTGAACTTTATGAATCGACGAGAATACTTTTTGTAGCTGTTCAGCTGCACCGCACGGATGTGCTGTTTTCATTCAAATCAAAGTGTAAATAAACGTAGAAGACGTATCTGTGTAGTGCGGCTGACACAGAACAGTGTACGCAGTTTGCGTCCAGAGGATATTCTCTAAAATGACGCTACGCTGAACCAGAGGAGACGAATTGTTGAATAAAGTCGTTATTTTTATTTTCTTTGCATACAAAAAGTATTCTCGTCGCTTCATAAAGTTCAGATTGAACCACTGATGGCAGATGGACTATTATGACGATGCCTTTCATACTTTTCTGGACCTTGACAGTGTTAATTACTTGGCAGTCAATGGATAGTCACAAACCTCCCAGTTTTCATCTAAAATATCTTAAATTGTGTTCCAAAGACGAACGAAGCTTTTACAGGTTTGGAACGACATGGGGGTAAGTGATTAATGACTAAATTTTCATTTTGGGGTGGAGTAACCCTTTAGTGTAGTTATCATTATAGTTATCTTTACAGTTATTGTTCTTGGTGTGAAAACGTATGCTAACTAGAAGTGTGATAACTAGCTTGACAGGGACATTTTATTCTAGAGAGCATTTGATTGGACAAAAAATTGTATTGCACAAGATGAGTCATCAACATTTATATAAATAATAAAAAATTGAAAACTTAAATCTGAATGGGAATGAAATTCTGCTTTTTAAAGACTGCTCAGAAATTATGAGATTAATCATGATTACTTGATTCTATTCACAGCCATGATTTTATGTTTCTTTTCAAGTTAATGCATTAAAAATTACTATGATTGTGCACAGAAAAAAATACAATATTATTTATTTTATTTTATTATTTATAAATTAATAATTAATAAAATAATTAAATATAAAATGTTTTCCTGATATTATTTTACACGTTTTTTTTATACTGTATTAATGTATCTTATTATATGAAAATATATAGCTGCCTTCATATTGTAGGAATGGGCTAAAAGCCAACACACTCCAATTTTGATTTCATGGGACCTTTGGCGTTATGGTGGGTGAAAGTTGGCTTAACATTATCTGTCTACTGCAAAAACCTTTCGAACTCCACAGGAGAGCAAACAGAGGACAACAACTTCCCTGAGGAGCGAGCAGTTCAAAAACTGAATTTAAAATTTAAAATGGTTTGTTCATACCCTAGAGAGTGTGTGTGTGTAATGTCTCATTACTCTCCGGACGTCTAGCAAGCACAATTACCAGATGTTGTGATGACTGCCAATGCCCTACAGCTCCAGCTCAGTGTAAATGTGTGATTATATCTCAGAAGTGTGTACTTATTAAAGAAACACTAATATATATGGAGATTTGGGGTCCATTCTGCAGTCTGTGTGTATGTGTCAGCTGAAGGAGGGCAGACTATTTTTCCCTCTCTGATTTATTTTTCATCCATTCCTGTCGTTCCATCTGAGTGCATTGCCGCTTTCTTCTTCATTAACCCTTTATTTTGACAACCCCGTAGCTTGTGTTGCTCTCAAGTGCACACTTGCATCAAGAGCCCATGGAATTCTTGGGAGTTCAGTGCTCTGTCACTGCCTCTTAAATGAGTGGGCTTAGCTTGTTATCGGGCTAATTGGACTAATTTAATCAGTTTCCTGCCAGCAGTTAATCTATGTCAGAAACTCCTGCTGTGAGCGGCCATCTTGTCTCCTTCGAGACCAATCTGAACTAGACAGGAAGCAACAAGCTGAATAACAAAATTCGGAAAGACCCACCACACTGGAATACATATCAAATCACACACTCACTACTCTCTTACACACTCTTATATCGTTATGACACACTTCTCACTGCCGAGATGAAACACAACAAGTTTTATTTGGAACCATAACAGTTGGTTTTGGGGGCTCAGGACCAAGTCTAATCCTGGGTTAAAGTGTAATCATTGCCATTTAAAGTCCGTGTAAAGTGATATTTAAATACGTGTTCTGAGTTTGTCACACAACAGAAAAATGTGTTATTAACCACCCAGCCAAATTTGAATGATAAATAAACCCGCCAAGTAACTAAAATAAGGTATCAAAATCTTTGAAAAATAAGCAGGACTCTGCTCTCAAACGCTGGGGGCGTGTCCGCTGTCGGCGCTGAAATCACACCCACTCGTGGGAAAGTGGCCGTCTCTCTCAACTGTCAAATACCGCTACAACCTGAATGGATGCTACTGTACTACCTCTAGTAGCTTAATTGGATTTATACAGACATATATGTTTGAGCGTGCAAGTTCGTTATTTAATTGTAGACGCGCGTCAGTGCTGCAGTGAGTTGAAACCTTCTCGTCGTCAAGGCGAGCGCGGCTCATGGTTGCTTAGCAACGGCAAACACCACGAGAGCGCAAGCTCTGGTACGCTTTGAAAGAAGAGGAAGCGGTTCAGCTCGCATTTCTAGATGCGAATTGTGAACGCTCCATGTTTTTAAATGGTATGTATTCTGCCACATATTGATGTCTCTGGGCTAAGACCCGGGTATCCATTCACCCTAGAACCGTCCCTGCCTAGAATATGTATATCTAACATCACAGACATTCAAAAAGACAAATTAAGACCTTGACCTCTGAACATAGTTATTATAGTGTTAGGGGCGGGGCCACGCTCGGTGGCTCCATTGCGTCATCGAGCCACCGTTTTAGCCCCACCCAAAAAACCCTGAACACAGAATTGGTGAAAAACTGTTTAACGGTTTAACTCCACAATTCAGTATAGTGTTGTCAAAAGTACCGACCGCGATACCATTCGGTACTGAAATTTTAAAAACGTCCATTTCCCGCTAAGATTTGTGCGCTGTTGAGCGGATTATTAAACCGCGCTGATTGGTCATTGTTCACGCGCTCAACCAATGCATCTGTGATTGGCTTCAATGATCATCGCTTCGCACTCTTCACCGAGCGCTTCATTGATTATGTATCTGTTGAGCTCGTGAACAATGACCAATCAGCGATGTTTAATAATCCGCTCAACAGCGCTCAAATCTTAGCGGGAAATGGACGTTTTTAAAATTTCAGTACCGAATGGTATCGCGGTCGGTACTTTTGACAACACTAATTCAGTACTACATAGTTCAGAGTCTTTGTAATGTGTTTCAGCAATACATTTCTAACATTTGTAATGTGTTTAGAAACAATTCTCAGAATTCTCTTTACACGGACTTTAATGAATGATTCACTGAATAAAACGCCACAGGTTAGGATTAGATGGCTTTGTAAATATTCATTCTTTGAAATGCTGAAAAGGCCTAGCAATAAAAGTGCTTAGATTATTTAGCATGACTTCAAATAATATTAGACTTTATAAATGTCAACCCATTGAAGCACTGCATCAAAAATAAATTTCTCGGCTGTTTTTGTCACATAAGGGTTTTTATTTTATTATTCAAATATTTTTGATTTTCATTTTTATACAACAATCACAACCACACAAACATAGAAAACATTCTTCTTAACTCACATATTTCAATAACTCACAGTTATGATCAATTATGAAATAGTATCCCATAAGGATTCAACTTAAGATAAAAAGGGCTGCCAGACTCTATAAAACTTTCTAGAGGAGCCTCGGATAGCATACTTTCAACTTTAAGATAAGACATCACCTCTACTACCCAGTGTTTGTGAGATGGTGGCTTTGCCTTTTTCCAACTGAGAAGAATCAGGCGTCTAGCTAATATTGAGGAAAAGGCAATGATTTCTACTGATTAGCTGATAGGTGAATGGAAGTCAAGGGATTAGGGTCCCCTATCTTTATTACATATAGATGAAAATGTTTTAAAGATGTCTAGCCAAAAACTTTTTAATCTGGGGCATCCTCAGAACATATGACTCAGGTCTGCTGGTTCCAAACCACATCTGGGGCAAGATGAATCTGAGCCTTTTTTTCCCTTGTTTTTTTTTTGTTGTTTTGTATTGTTGGTTTTGTTTTGTGAACAGGCGTCCTGTGAATTTAAAAACATTTATTGTAGAGGTCATGTGTGAACAAAACCTGTTGATGAAATCAGCTTTGGCAGTTTGGTTGTAGCATTGCTGGAAAAGCTTCATATTGATGCTGTGAGTGAACACAGCCATAAAAGTAATGGTTTGATTTGTTGTGTTGTGTTGTGGGAAAATATGACTGTGAGATTGTACAGACAAAAGAAACTAAAGAATAAAGCACCTCTCACAATCTGAGAGGATGAAGAAAGACCACACATCTCACATCTCTTTAAAAGACATTTAAAGGGGTTTTAACTGCATTTTGGTGATGCAATTTCATTGCAATTCAAGGTTTACTGCATGAACATGGCTATTGTCAGTTAGCCTGTATTTTGCATCAACGCAAACAAAATCCATGTTGTCAGATGGGCTATATTTTGCTTGAACAGACTGCATTTCATTTCCATTAAGGTATGCACACTTTTAGGGATTGACTTCGAATTGCATTTGTTTTGAATAGTTCTGATGCATATTTACGCTTTTGATTTGTGCCATTGTCACCGTTTCATCAGTTGGTATGCACAGGCCTTAAAGCAGGGGTGGGGAACGTTGATCCTGGAGGGCCACTCTCCTGCAGAGTTTAGCTCCAACCCTGGAAAAAAAATACCTAACTGCATCCTGAAGACCTTCATTGGGTGCTTCAGGTGTGTTTGATTAGGGTTGGAGCTAAACTCTGCAGGGACACCGGCCCTCCAGGATCAACGTTCCCCACCCCTGCCTTAAAGGGATAGTTCACCCAAAAATGAAGAATCTGTCATTAATTACTCACCCTCATGTTGTTCCAAACCCATAAGACCTTTATTATTTATTACACAAATTATTACGGTTGAACCACTTATGTCACATGGACTATTTTAACAATGTCCTTACTACCTTTCTGGGCCTTGAACGTGTCAGTTGCATTAATGCAGGGTCAGTATATCTTAATTTGTGTTCCGAAGATGAACGAAGGTCTTACAGGTTTCATTTTTGGGTAAACTATCCCTTTAATACTCACCACATAACCTCTCCCATAATGCTGCTCACCTGAATAAGCAGTGCTGCATGCTCGGGGGCGCCGTATCTCAGGTCATGGCCATTGATGGCCAGCACGCGGTCATCTACCCTCAGCCTTCCGTCACGGGCGGCCAGCCCTCCCTCCAGCAGGTGGAAGATAAAGACGCCATGTTCGTCAGGTCTGCGCACCAGCTTGATGCCCAGCTGTTCGTCTGGAGCCCTCTTAACGAGGACCACATGCAGGCTGTCGTCCCGGATGGTGGGGGTGTGGGTGGGGAAGGCCTCGGTGGGAGAGTGATGATGGGAATGGTAACGGTGGCGCTGCTCTCGCAATACAGTCAACCGCAGCAGTGTGCAGGGCTGCTTCAGAGCCGCCACAGCATAACAGTGAGGCACGTTACTAATGTCTATACCATTCACCTGATGGGAGGACAGCATGAGATTAGAGGGAGAAATCCAGAGAAATGTTTTTATGTTTGTAAGATTTTTGTATTACGTTTTTGAAGCTCACACAGTAGAGGATGGTGCTAGCAATCAAAATGTCATGGGTTCGATTCGGAGGGAACTGTCGTCTGCTACTTTAAAGGTGCTGTATGTAGGATTTTGACTCTACTAAAGCATAAAAATACCATAATAGTTTTGCAGATATTTAAGAAACATGCTAAGTTAACATACTTGTTTATCTGAAAAACAATGTTACAGTCAGTTTTTCTCCTTTGAAAATGTGCATTCCGGCCTGGAATATCTGTTTGTTATGGTTTGTGAAACCCGCCCACTGCCAGTTTACCCAATTGTATTTCGGCACCCCGGGTTGCCAGTTGGCGGAAAACACAGCGTATTTAATTTCATCCATCCTCATGTGCGCTCGTTTCTGTTGGTGTTGTTAATTTGGCAACCTATGTGTGCTCAAGTCTGAGGAGGAGGGGCCGGGTGAAAAAACCTCTCCAGTATTTTGAATTTGGACTGCAATACCTAGTTCAACCGCTAGGTGTCAATCATACATACAGCACCTTTAAATGCTTGAGCTCAAAGCTAAAGTAGAATGGATTCTGATTGGCTGTCAATGTTTTTATCATTTACCAATTGGAAAAAAATCATTCTGAAAGTGATTCCAACAATATAGTTCCTCTGTGCCATTATAATTATAGTTGTGGTGTAAATTCTGCTATTCATTTAAATGTAGGATGATTTTTAAAACTGTCATTAGCATTATAGCCATTGTCCTTGGTATAAATAAAAGTCAATTTGGATGAAGGTGTCTGCCGAAGGCATATATGCAAATATAAAAGAAGAAAGAGGACAAGAAATGATAGCAGTGAGGGAAGATGAAAGTGATTCAAAAATGTTGCAAGCCAAAATCGAACTAATATTGCCTATATGAGCACCAGAGCTCAATGTTTTTGCATACATTATTAGGCTATGGCTCAAAAACAATATATACACTTTTTGGCTTTCAGCAATTCTGAGGTTTGGAAAAAGACAAATGTGCTGCAAATGTGTGTTTATTTAAATAGTTGATTAATTAGTACTCTCAGCTTTCTCATTTCTAGGGATGCACAGTGTACTGGTACCATTTCGGTTGATCTGCTGATTTTAAAGTTTTTTTTTAATATATATATATATATATATATATGTGTATATATATATCATTTTTTATTTTTTTTTTTATTCCCAGTTTACATTGGCTATTTAAGTGAAAAAAAAAACATTTATTTGGATTACTTCTACCGTTGTCTGATCTTCAAAAAAATTAACAACACTGTTAAATGAAGTCTTTAGCAAATCTGAAAATATTTGCTTTTATGTTGCACATGTTGTGATTTTTTGTGTTTTATTATTTATTTATTATTAATCTGTTAATATGTCAGTTACAAGCTATAACATTAAAATAATTATACTTGAAAAGAACTGCTACATGCAGAATCCTCACACACTTCCCCTCTGAACAACAGATGGTGAAGCCCATGACAACATGTGCTATCAAAACCAGGACGATTCACTCCTACTGTACAATGACGTAACGTCAGATCTAGCGCACATACGCACCTTGAGGATCATATCTCCAGGAAGCAGTCTTCCATCCCGAGCGATGACGCCCTCTCTGTAGATATCCTGAATGAGGATGCGAACCAGAGGCGTCTCATTGCCCCCGACAATGCTGATAGCCAGTGGTTCACAAGGATCTGCCCTGGTGATCTTAATACTGGTGATTTCACCATCAGGGATTAGATGATGCAGCTGAGGTAATGCAAATACTGAAAGAGAGAAAAACAGAGCGTCTGTAATCAGTGAACTCCCACATGATCATCACTTTCTGTGCTACATAAACAGGGCATCTGTCCAGATCAAAGCAGAGCCAAACATGACTTCAAGCCTTAAAAAAGCATTACAGTGATCCATCAGAGGAAGCAAGGAGGGCCAAGACTAGGGCTGTGCGATTAATCGAAATCGTCATAAAATCACGATTTGAGCGTGCACGATTTCTAATCATCGCTTTATAGCACGATTTGCTTCCCGCGCCCCCGAACCTCCCGCAGTATGCTATCCGATTCAAAAATCTGGGGTCAGAATGCAGCGCGCCTAAATGGAGCGCGAAACAAAAACAACCGGGCAAAAAGACATAACGCAGGTTCACACATTCTCCGGTGGTGCGTATGCGGTGTGTATTTTTTCAGCGCCCATGTTAACGGATCGATTAACTGCAGGTGACAGTAAAATCATTTATGCAGCGATGTTTCCGCACGGAAAATATTTATATTTGAAATAAATGAACAACGCATTCTATTCATTAAATAATCTGTAAAAGAAAAAAAAAAGTATCACCACAAAAATAATAATAATAAAGTCTACTGTTTCAGGCAGTGCAACAATGGCTTTTTGGCTAATTTTAAACAAGAAATGTGCACTTCTTAAGCCTCAAATAAGGCAATATTAGAATCATGCCTATGGCAAGGATCATGTGAAAACTGGAGTAATGGCTGTACAGAAAATTCAGCTTTGCCATCACAGGAATAAATTGTATTTTAAAATATATTCAAATAGAAACATTTATTTTAAATTGTAATAATATTTGACAATATTACTGTTTTTATTGGATTTGAATCAAATATATGGAGCTCTGGTGAGCATAAATGACTTCTTTTCAAAAACATAAAGTAGCCTAATCATACTGACCCAAAACTTTTGAACAGTAGTGTATATTGTGAAAAATATATACATATTGTTGCCGATTTAGCTTTTTGGATCATTTGGTTCTTTTAAATTATCACTGCATGATGAATAGAAAGAGCATGGAAGAATCGCTGTTAGAGGAAACTGACCAATCAGAAGGCTTTAAAAAAGGCCTTTATAACCAGTCATTATTAGAGGTAACCAATCAGCTTTGAGTATCCCATATGTCACCAAGCGCTGCTTGTGGTTAAGACAACAGGAAGAGCCTACTGTCCAGGGACAATCAAATTTAGCCAAACTACTGATGAAATCCAAATTACTGAAGTAATATGAGCTATGAGCTAGTGTTATATCAGACACAGCCAGTTTTACTCATACTGTAAAGATTTGTTTAGAATATGCGTATGCTATGCATTTCTATTTGTTCTGGGTGAAAGATTCGTACTGCACCTGTGCCTGAACAGACTGTAAACTACAACCGGATTCGGTAACAATCTCTGTGATTTGTCTCTCCTTATCTTTATTTGAGTGGCGACAGATATTATGGGAGGGGCTTGATGGAGTGCAGGAGATGCAGATCTTTCTAAGAAACTTTAATTAATGTCGTATAACAAATCTGCTTCAAAGATAAAATAAATGAATTGCACACATTACAACATCTTACAGTATATAAATAATTGGGAATCATGTAAAAAAAAAAACAACTTAAAAACAGTGCAAATTTTATTTATGCCTCTCATTCTCATATATTTATGAAGTTTGTTCAGCTTGGCTGTTTCCTTATAGTGTCAAGATATGATGTCAAGTTGTCTCGTTTTGCATGAAGTCGCAATTTTTTCTCTCTCATCTCATCGATTGCTTGCAGGGAGATGTAAGTGAAGTGCGAAAGCAAAATGAGTCCGTGCTGCTTCTTCACCGCATACACATACTTATACGCACTGCAGACGGAGTATGAACCTGCACTACAAATCTATTTCAACACCTGAGGCAGCGCCACAAAGAGCTCTATGACCAATGCATAAACATTTTTATTTTTTTTGCTACCTTACAGCTTTTTGATAAAGCTCTAATTGGTTTTCTTTTGGAAATACATTTCAAATTCACACTGAATGCATTTATGACTGTAAAGCATGTCTGTGTGTGTCAAAATCGTGATTAAAATCGAAATCGCAAAATTGATCAAAGAAATCGCGATTTCTTTTTTTGTCCATATCGCACAGCCCTAGCCAAGACTTCCCAAAAATGTATTCAAGATGAATGTAATCATTTCGGTGATTGAGTTAACATTTCTTTCAATCATTTTAACCACTAATTTGCTTAACTCAGATACACTATCATTCAAAAATCTGGGGTCAGTCAGATAAAAAAACAAAAACAAAAAAAACAAGCAAGGATGCATTAAAT
Organism: Schizothorax lantsangensis; assembly: GCA_027422415.1. Taxonomy (NCBI): domain Eukaryota; kingdom Metazoa; phylum Chordata; class Actinopteri; order Cypriniformes; family Cyprinidae; genus Schizothorax; species Schizothorax lantsangensis. Next base: position 17,479,110 of record CM049855.1, read on the forward strand.
CGATTAAAGGTGACAGTAAAATCATTTATAATGTTACAAAATATTTATATTTGAAATAAATGAATTCTATTCATTAAATAATCTGTAAAAAACAAAAGTATCACCACAAAAATAATAATAATAAATAAGGCAGTGCAACAATGATAATAATAAGAAATGTTTCTTAAGCCTCAAATAAGTATTAGAATCATTTATGAAGGATCATGTGAAAACTGGAGTAATGGCTGCAGAAAATTCAGCTTTGCCATCACAGGAATAAATTGTATTTTAAAATATATTCAAATAGAAACATTTATTTTAAATTGTAATAATATTTGACAATATTACTGTTTTTATTGGATTTGAATCAAATATATGGAGCTCTGGTGAGCATAAATGACTTCTTTTCAAAAACATAAAGTAGCCTAATCATACTGACCCAAAACTTTTGAACAGTAGTGTATATTGTGAAAAATATATACATATTGTATTTATTTTATCATTTTTCTTTTAAATTATCACTGCATGATGAATAGAAAGAGCATGGAAGAATCGCTGTTAGAGGAAACTGACCAATCAGAATTTAAAAAAGGCCTTTATAACCAGTCATTATTAGAGGTAACCAATCAGCTTTGAGTATCCCATATGTCACCAAGCGTGCTTGTGGTTAAGACAACAGGAAGAGCCTGTACAATCAAATTTAGCCAAACTACTGATGAAATCCAAATTACTGAAGTAGCCATATGCAGCTATAGAGCTAGTGTTATATCAGGCACAAGTTCATACTGTAAATTTGTTTAGAATATGCGTATGCTATGCATTTCTATTTGTTCTGGGTGAAAGATTCGTACTGCACCTGTGCCTGAACAGACTGTAAACTACAACCGGATTCGGTAACAATCTCTGTGATTTGTCTCTCCTTATCTTTATCCATCCCTTCTTTCTCCATTACACACACACACCCTCTCTCGTATCCGCCTGTTCTCCACAATCTGCAGTTTCTCTTTCAAAGTCAATATTTTCCTCTCATCTCATCTGATTGCTTGCAGGGAGAGAGAAAGTGAAGCTCATTACTACGCAACCAGGGTGTTACATAACGAACACACACACACGTTCATCAGTATTTTCCTCACTCATTTTCAATCTCCCAAGCACTCTTTTTCTCTTTTGTTTTAATTCAGAAAGCAACCCTCTCACTCAGCGTTCATCTGTCCAGTCCCTCTTTCCCGACACACTGCTTAATTTCCTCTCTGTCTCTCTCTGACAAGTCTCCTCAGGCTCCATCTGCATTATTAAAGGACCATATGCTACTGCGGGGCTGAGCGGACCCAAACCAGACTGTCACCTTCTGACACACTCCCTTTCTCCTTTTATTGTCCATTGATATTGGTTTAGCATGCTATTGAATGATATTCATATAGGACAGTTCATGTTTGATGAGGTGCTATCTATGCAATAATGCTTTATAACAGCACAGTTACACTACATAGTTAACAATTATAAACATGCTTACTACAATACATGCTAATGTTAATGCTAAAACAGGGCCTCTAATAAAACAACTTGGTTTGTTGGTCTTAACTGGTTTAATTTGGTCTAGCTGGTTACCTAGTTGGTCTTCTTCTGGTCTAGCTGGTCTCCTTGCCAGTTCAAGTTGGTGTTTAGCTGGTAAACCATCTGGATTCCAGCTTGACCAGCTGACAAATGCCCGAATACAATACTTGCAAGACCCACACTCACCCTCCGGTGGTATGTTGGCATTTCTGAGGTTGTCTCGCTCCTCTGTGGTCTCATTGGCCACTGCTGTCCCACTCTTGGTCCTCCTCAGGACACTGAAGGCTCGATTCAGGCGGCGAAAAGAGCGACTACGCACTGATGTTCTGTCAAAGTTGCGATCTGTGAATGAATGTGAGAAGGAACTGAATGAGAAAGGAGGAGAAATAAATTTTGCTACTGAACATGCCTGGACTTGTCCCTCTTCTGCTGTCCACTTCCAGCCAATTAGAATTGAGTCCGGCACACAGTAGCCAATCAAATTTTCTCTCTTTTTTTTTTTAGCATCATAATGCATTGCATCTGCAGGCCAAGTGATGAACATCTGAAGTAAGCAGCACCTGCTGGTGCTGTATTGTGGACATTGCAGTAAGATCATAACTTCTTCAGGTCAGACCTGAATCAGCACAGAACAGTGCTGGACACTTTTTTTCTGCATGTCTGTGTAACTTAAGTCATCACAGATGAAAGTTTCAGACAAAAATAAAACTATATTATGTATAAACCTATAAAATTTCGATACATCCAAGATTTTCAAACACCCTCCAGGTGATCAGTGGAGAAAATATATAAAACGTACAGTGTATTGCAAACTAATGATCCGTTAAGTTAGTTTTATGTTCCTGAAGTTAGTTAATGTTCCTAAAGGAGGTTATTATAAGTGTGGAATTATTAGAAGTTGAGAGTCTGTGTCAAATGTTGCTGGGTCTTTAAAGTTTAAAACCCTTTTTCTGTCTCATTCCTCTACTCTTTCAGTCTTTCTGTCCTGATGGACAAAGTTCTGACAGAAGCAATAGCCGGATTGGAGGCAGACAGCTTGTTCAGCTGCAGTGTCACACTGTTTCCAGTCCCAAAGCCAGAAATGCTGGTGCAGCAGCATTTATTGTTCTCATTCTCCAGGCTTCATGTTTCGAGGGGACGTCAGACAACGAAACACATCTGAACTACTTTGTGGAGGTCAGGAACAGGCCTCATAAAGTATTTATAAGGCATATTTGAACTCTTCCCTTTCTCTATATCCTCCTCTTTGTTTCTTTAACTGCAATATCAATTGTGTGTCTCAGCTGAGCCTTTTCAGACATGCCGTTTGAATTGATTTTTGCGTAAAATGACATAAATGGCGCAGAGGGATATACTTCGAACAATTGACATTAGTCAGATTAACTGTCTCAGTAGGCATGAAGGAGAAAAAGACAAAGATGTATAGTTATATGTGGAGGATGTCCTCAAATGTACAATTTGTAAGTAATCTACCCAGCTCTGTATATATACGTTACTACGTATATGTATATATATATGACAAATACTTGATGTGTGCACTCACACTCACTCTTCCTCGAACCACTGTGTGCTGCCAGGCTGGTGGTGCTCCCAGATTGGCTGTTATCTTCCACACTGGGCTCATAGGCGGGGTTAACCAGGCCGGGCTCGTCTGATAGGAGGGCGATAGCAGAGGAGGGGCATCCCTCCCCAGGCAGTGCCGCCACAGTAAGCTCTGAGGTGCTGTCTGTGCAGTCTCCCTCCTGAGAGCGCCGCTTTCTCTCTGCAGAGAGCCCATAGTGTGACGCTCCTTTACACCTGTGAGAACGCACACACCGACAACTAGGTCAGCAAGATACATTACCATACAATGAATGTGCCATCATCTACTGTATGTGCCAATTAGGAAAGCAAAGTCATGTAGAGGAGACTGAATAATTACATTGTTGCAAGAGGGTGTATTTGAACTTGTACTTGATCTTTGTGAATCTGCGTTCTGGTGTAGCTGATATATTATGCTGCACTGTCGCGGAGTAGACCAACAAACAAATACGTTTCGCCCCAGGAAGCATGGGAAACAAACAAAGACTAGAATATAAAATGCCTCACCTTTGAAATGAGATTCCTTACTTTACAAAACTAATCATGTGCTAAAGCTATCTCTTTATGGCCTTACTCTATTCACAGGCAGATGCTAGTGTAGATTACATATGGATGCATCCAGGCTTCAATTTGTACTCAAGAACATTCTTCAAATGTCACTATATTCACACACAGACACACTGACAAGCCAATAAACCATCAGTCTGTGATTAGACGCACAAGTAAACCCTCATACAAGGTCACAGGTTTTCCTCCATTCTGAATCCCTGAGCTATACTGTCCTTTCTGGTGATAAGCAATATGCCCGTCCACACTGAATGAAAACTTAGAAACTGCTGTGCAATGTGATCCAGACAGAAGATATTTGATGTTTTATTTTATTCAATGAGGTTTCAGTGTGGGCGGGGCTACCCAGAGGTAAATAGATACTGTAAGGAGATAGACAGACAGACTGACCAATAGATCGACCGACCGACAGAAAGACAGACAGACAGGTAGATAGATAGATAGATAGATAAAGACTTCCCAGTTGCGCACTTGTGATTGGTTAATTTCATCAATTCTAAACAGTTGGGTAAAAGTTGTATGCTAACAAGAAAACAATAAAATCATCTCAAACAATTGCAAAATGAATGATTGCACCATTATGGCGGCTGCTGGAACAGAGCTCTCTCTCTCTCTCTCTCTCTCTGAGGGCCGGCTGTGAAGAGATAAATCAATGGGCAGACACATACAGGCAAAAAGATGTGTACAGCACCAGGAGATATGCCATGCCTTGGGGACCTGGTTTAAAATAAAGCATTTTGTCTCAGTATTCATGCCTGTCTTCACCCTCATAGACACCATAAGAGAGAAAGCGAGAAAAGGTATGTGTGGCAGAGATCTTGACACTGGCAGTATATCTCACTTACTGCTGACCACTGATTGGAGTGCCTCAGGTGTGCAAACTTAATAACAGGCCTAAAAGAATAACGGCTGCTTTCAATCAGGTTCTGTTACAGTGCTGATGAAAGATCTCAAATCCTGCCTCACACTGGTCGATTGAGAGTGTGTCAAGATAAAATTGTGGCTTAGGAGATTTCTGTGATGACAACTACCACTCTTATTTAACCTAACCCTGATACAGACAGATAGATAGATAGATGGAGTCATTTACAGCTAAATGGTAAGAACTGTACAGTAAATGAAAGGCACTCTTGGCCTCTTCTGTGACCATCAAAAGCAATTAGTGTGATTACCCGAGAGGGAAACTTCATCTCCTTATATTATGTAACACAGGGGCTCCATGGAGACCAACCAGTGGTCAGCTGAGTTGGGACAGTGTTAGTTCAGTTCAGGATCTTTCCCCCTTGATTTGAGTCTGTCAGTCTAAAACGCTTACATCATTCATAAAGTTGTGAAGAAGAGTCTCCTAAGTGAGTTGCATAGCTAATAAAGCCAAGTTTTACTCTTCTTTTAGAGGAGAGAGAGGAAAAGTACATGCAGGTTCATGAAGGGTCATTGATTTTTGTTTGTTTTGTTCTGCACCACACAAATACTTGTCTGGTGAAGGCTCCAAAAAGAACAAAACAAAACAAAATGCAAAACAAAACAACAAATCTTTACTTGAGAAGTAAAATTAAAAGATTAAGTCTTGTTTTCTGAAAAATGATCAAGAGTTAGTTCACCAAAAAAAGAAAATTAGCCCATGATTTACCCACCCTCAAGGCATCCTAGGTTTTATATGACTTACTTTTTTCAGATGAATCCAATCAGAGTTATATTAAAAATTGTCCTGGCTCTTCCAAGCTTTGTAATGGCAGTGGGAGGGTGTTTCTGTTCAACAGTCCAAAACAAATGCAATAAAGCGCATCCATCCATAATAAAACGTGCCTCACATGGCTAAATAAAGGCGTCCTATAGTGAATCGATACGTTTTTTAAGAAAACTATCCATTTAAAACGTTATAAACACTTCCGCTAAATGTCATACGTGCTCCTGTAAACAAACGTTGGTTTTCGCGAGACTAGCATATTCTCATCAGCACATGCGCTACGCATACGTCCTACGTTATCCGCCCAGAACTGCTTGTGAGTACGACAGTTAGCGCAAGCTAGAGAAAACTGTTTCTAACATTTTAAATATGGATATTTTTCTTACAAAAACACATTGATTCGCTACAGGAGGACTTCATTCACCCCCTAGAGCCGTGTAAGGCACTTTTTTTATTATGGATGGATGCGCTTTATTGGACTTCTTTTGGACTGTTGAATGAAAACACCTGCTCATGCCATTATAAAGCTTAGATGAGCCAGGGCCATTTTTAATATACTCCGAATGGATTCGTCTGAAAGAAGAAAGTCATATACACCTAGGAGGCCTTGAGGGTGAGTAAATTATGGGCTAATTTTCATTTTTGGGTGAACTAACCCTTTAAGTGAGTTTTTACTTAAGAAAATACTTTTTTGCAATGTTGATTTAAGCATTTAATGTAACAAGACAAATCCTCACCAAACAGTCCTCAGGAAGCTCTGAACGCTGTAGCAAATGATACTATCTGTGTTAATATAATAATATTACTTAATATTGCACAGTGCTGTGCGTTGTGTATATGCATGCAGAGAGAAAGAGATGCGACACAATGGTCTTGTCTGTTTCTTTGTTAATGGGCTTAGGCAGATGTTAATTAAAACAGGTTTTCCTGCTAGAGATAAAGCAGCAGTCTGTGGTCTGTCATAAGCCGCGTTTTGTCCTGACAGACTCGCTCGCACATAAAACATGTAGCCACAATAACAGCAATCCAGAGGTTATTGTTTAATCCAACCACCCTGTTATATGAATGATGGCATGTGTCAGTCACCTTGCACCCAATTTCCTCTTTCATTTTTATTCTCTCACACACATACGCAGCCATATGGACAGGCAGCAGGACACAGAGCAACAGAGAGAGAGAGAGAGATTAACAACTCTCATGCACTTTTCCATCACTCTCTCCCCATGTTCCAAACGTTTCATTCGTTCACTTCCCTCCATCTCTCAATCTTCCCTGGACCCCGACCCCCAACTTCCTCTTCTCATGCATCCTTTTTACCTTCACTGTCATCCATCTTGCAATCTTTCAGGTCAAAGTTTTCTTAAAGAGAAAATTAACATTATTTTTATAGACATTATTTACTCATCCTCATGATTTTCCATACCTGAATGCTGTTATTATGCATATAATTGAATGAATGAGTGAGTGAGTAAACGAACGAATGAACGTACACCTTTGTCCAGTGTAGATGTCATTATCAAGAAATGTCATTGATTCTTAAGTGTCTTGAAACAAAATCACCAATATTATTTTAGAATCATTTATTTACTATTATGATTTTTGTTGAGAATAGTTTTAGAATCATTTATTTACTATTATGATTTTTGTTGATAATTTGAATTACATTTTGTTTTCCATGTTCACGTTTTAGTCATTTTGTTGTAATTTTGTTTTTGTCATTTTTATTATTTTTTAAAATGTTTATGTAGTTTTTATATATTTTTTATTTATTAGATTTTAGTTTAATTTAGTTTTAGTTATTTAGGTATATTATTTAGTTGTATAGTTATTTAGTTATATAGTTCAAGTTAAACTAAACAAAAAAGTAACAAGTAACAAGTTTTATTTATTTAATTAGTTAGTTTACTAGAGTTTAGATTCACTAAATTAGTTTTAGTTATTCATTTAGTAATTTTATTTTTTTCAGAGATGCAGTCTACAGATACATTTTTTTACATCTAAAATCAAACCTTGCTCTTCATTTTTATTTTTACCCTGTTTTTGATTGTGATTGTGGAGATGTAGGCCACAGCCCGGAGAGACCTCAGAATGACCTGACAAAACGAGGGAGAATTATGTGCTCTCCTCTTAATAATAATGAAATTAATCTCCAGAATATTCCGCTGGCTACTTACAGCTCGGACACACTAAATCCAGTACACTAAATCTTTGACTACAGACATCAGAATACACAATAGTCTGAATCTAAGTCATCAAAACCAGATCGATGTTTCAATCCTCTTTTGATTGAATGGATTATCTTGAACCTAACCGAACAACACAGCCCTAAGACTGGGATGTACTAGTCTTAGACACACATACAAACATATTTCCATCAGAGCGAGATGCCAGACTCAATTCCTGAAACTGACCTAAAAAGACCTCCACACATACACACACATGTAGTGTGTCTGAGAACACATCATGTGCCAGTCATAGTTTCAGTCTAGGACTGATTGTTTTTGACTGATTCTCATGATGAAGGTTAGATTTTTGTCATCCCTCACATAAAAACACAGTAACATTTATGAAGTATATACTCTTGACTACATATTATATTATATCATATTATTTAGGGCTGTCAAATTGATTAATCATGATTAATTGCATCCAGAATAAAAGTTTGTGTTTACATAATATATGTGCGTCATATAAATAAACACACACACACACACATATTATGTAAACAGAAACCTTTATTTTGGATGCGATTAATTATGATTTATGAATTTGACAGCCCTTATTATATTATATTATACTATGTTATATTATATTATACTTATGTTTAATATAAATAATTTTTATTTTTGTTACACCATCATATACTTTTTGACATGTTTGAGCTTTCCTGTAGCTCAAATGGTAGAGCATGGCGCTAGCAACGCCAAGATCATGGGTTCGATTCCCAGGGAAAGCAAGAGCTGATAAAATGTAAAAAACTGTAACTTGAATGCAATGTTAGTCGTTTTGGATAAAAGCATCTGCTAAATGCATAAATGTAAATGTTTACTTGACGAAACTAAATTTCTGATTTATTTACTTTCTTTTTATGCATTCCTAATTTGTTTATATGTGTATATTATATAGATATTTAGATATAGATAAATAATAGATAAAGGCTGGGTTGTTCTTAGAGTGGCTGAGAGCCATTAAAACCTAAAAATACTAGTACACGTTGAACTACATTTAATCATTTTAATTCAAAGTTAATACTTATTAATTATACTTTTCAATCTATATATGACACCCTGGATGCATTTAAAAAGCATGCTACATCAGATACTCTAATACATTCCTCCTCTGCATTCATACTCAAGTGTATTCATTTTAAGGGAAGCAGAGGTATCATAAAAATGTGAGATATTCCATCCCTTCCCCCTGGAATCTCCACTGCTAGCCTGCTAATCCAGACCCAAGCATCAGGATAATCACAGCTCAGTGTACAACTGACACACAGAGAGGAGAGGACAGAAATGTCACCATCATAGCTCACTGCTGAACCACTGAGAAAGAGAGAGAAATACTAAATCACGCCATCATCGCACGCAATCAGCACTCTTATAAGTGGCTACACCGGCGTATACACACACAAACACTTGCTTACACGCACACTGCAGCAGTTAAAGAGCCGGAGACTGTAGTTGTCTAACAGACAGCATTGCAACGCAACGCTGCACCAGCACAAAATGCATTTCTGACAAAACTGCAGCACATTCAGTTCCGATTGACATCTGAAATCTCAGAGCGCTGCAGGATATTGTGTGTGTTCCTGCAACCAGCTCAGTGTGTTTGGTATATTGCAGGGGTTTCAAACCAATTATTTAACTATAAATGTAAAAATCATATTATATTATATTATATAATTATATTATATTAATTTGATGTTAATTTCTATAAATTGTATTAATTAAATCATCATTTTAAAATGTACATTATATATATTTTATATTTTACTTTATATTTTGTAAATTTGTTAATATATATAAATTACATTAATCAAAAAATTTGAAAGATATTTAATTTAGTATAAAATTAATTTGAATTTATTTAAATATATATAAAGAAAATAAAAGGATAGCTGCAATATGTCAAAAATAGAAATGCAGAAAGTGAACACTGATTTGTGGGTTAAACTAACAGTTGAGGAATCATAATGTATGAAACTTTGTCTAGTTTATAGTAACTTAAGACTCCTGATATAGTGTATGTGATGTATTGAGTGATATAATGCAGAGGACTTGCCCTTTCTTCATTGAGTGAACAATTGTAAAGAGAAATGCATCATGGGAAAGTTGTGCTCAGTCTGTCTGATCTCTTTAATTGCTCTGACATGTTTGACTTGGGAGGCATGCGCACCCATATAAATGCAGTTTAATCAGTCTTTGTGAAGTTTATCAGAGGAGGTGTCTTCCTCCTTATCTGTACTTAATCTGCTGATGGGCTTGAAGATCAGAGCTTCAGTGCAGCAGGAGGAAGGATTAAGGAAAGTAATAATCTTAGGGAGCAAAAGACGGGAAGGAGGAGGGTGAAGGAGACACAAATCTTTATTGCTTTGGGTCTTTTGGAGTTGTGACGTATTCACGTCAAGTAATTCATTGTCTGGAGGATTACACACTCATGGCAAACGCTCTGAGAGAACTTGTATGACCGGAGAAGAGAGACAGATGAATGGCCGAGGAAAACTCATATTGGGGGAAATTTTTTAAAATCCATTTAAAGTTCTCAAAATTTCACAGCCTGTTTTTTCCCTTTATCCTTATGTGAACTCTGTATACTAGTAGCATCAAATGGAGGGCAATTGATTGGGCAAACAGATAGTCACAGATATATCAACAATTAATTAAATTAATTAATATATACAACTAATTTCTATATATATATATATATATAAATACACATAAGTAAGAAACTGGTCAAATAAAATAATACTATATATATATATATATATAAATGAACAATTATTAATTCAATCATCAACTTTAGTTGTAGTATTACTGATATACCATCATATTTTTTGTTAATATTGTTAATTAGGCTTATTTAGTTATATTTAGTATATTTTCTGTTTTCATTTTAATTTTAATTAAAGTTTTATTATGTTGTGTGCTTTTGTTAGTTTTATTAGTTTTTTTATATGTCTATATAGTTTTTAAGTTATATTTATTATTTTTAGTTTGTTTAGTTTTAGTTTTTTTTAAACGAAACAAAAATGTATTCTTTTTTAATGGTTTTAGTTAACAAGAATGACCTCGTTCATCAATGCATCTAAAGTTGCCTTGGAATTAAAAATACAAATAAAAAACTTTGCCAAAAAAATACAACTTTAAATCTATCCCATATGAACAGTAACACAAACACTACAGCATTAACCAGTTCCTTGTGCTGAAGCCGTGTCACGTGACTCACTCAGCAACCAATGATCTCACACTGGCAGCCTGCAAGGACAGTTATGCAGACCTCCCTTTCCCTCCACCATCTCTTTCTCTCTCATACCTTCCTCCTCCCCTCCCACTTCTCTGTTTCCCTTCTTCTCTGTGATGAGAACAGCAGGATGAAGACAGCAGCAGATTTATGTTCATCCCTCTACCCCCCTCCCCACCCCCAGCTGAGTGACCGCATTGACTTTATTTCTTACATTCTCTCTCTCTCAGTGTGGAACCAGGACAGTGATCTGCTTTAGTTCTCTAATGTGTGCAGGAGATAGCGCTGGAGTGTGTGTTATCTTTGCTTTGAGCGCTTAACATTAAGACCTGTGCACAGTCTGAAGCGGTAGATACAACTGACCCACTCTCATGGCAGACGGAGAGCGCGCCCTTTCCATGCCATCCATTTTGCTTTTGAGTGTTGTTCTGCAAAAATTCAGTCAGAGCCAAGGACAGAACTGACACCCCAGTGGTGCATTTTAAGCATTTTTTAAGACACTTGTCCCCCAGTGAACGTGTGTGTGCTTGTGTACTGAAGGTTTAAAATATGCATCTATCCTAAGAGCATTGAAACATCTTCAGAGGAGGTCACTGTTTGTGTGTATATGTGTAATCTTCTGTTTATTCACACTTTAGCTTCACTTGAGCTGCTCTGCTTGGCCTAGTTTTCCAGATATCTTCACATATGCGGTCCTCTCTGAGTGTGACGACACTAGTTTTTTACACTAGTGCGTGAGAGCCAATTCAAACTGAGAGGCCATGTATTTGTATCTTTGATGATTATGTTTCAGGATTATTATAGACGTGACGTGCTAAAGCGACAAACAAAATCTTGTTATTTCGAGTTTTTGTTTCTCTGGTAAAATGCCAGGTACCTCCACATAAAACCTCACTGGTCTTAAGCAGCATTTCCTCGTGTATATGAAAGCGTGTTTTCCCAAACCAGTTAAGCGCAAACCCCGCCTCAAAGCCCCTTCTAAACATTTCATTGGTCGTGTCAATCACAATGCAGACTGCCTACACAATGAAAAAACAAATACAAACCCCAACCTTAACCATAGTATAGCATTGGTAGCACATCTTGATAGACAGCATTACTGTTTCTCACGATCAAATCCATCCACAGTTGAATCCGTTGAGTATGAACTTGACTATGACAGGTGACTGCATGATTGAGTTGACCAATGAAATGGGCCTATTAAACAAGACATGTGAGATGTGGATGACAAGAATGTTTATAGTTTATAATCAAATATTATATGCTAAATCCCTCAAATTCTACAGCAAAAACCATAAAAAATGCTCTCAGTTTGATATGTAAACAGAGAGACCTGTTCTGATTGGCTGTGTTTTGTGATTGACTGTGATATGCCACGCCCCATTTCAGGCTCAGTGTGAACTCACAAATTGCTCGTAGATGGAATCTCATTGCACCATGTCTTAAGAAACGAGCTTCATCTAAAATCACATACTATCTTATAGTATAGTATCTTAGAGTAGCTACTGCAATTGATGAGAATCTTATTTCACAACCATTAAAAAAGTATGTCAAAAAAGGTACAAATCTGTAAGGCCAGTACTCAAGGTACTTATTTAGTTTATTTAGCCCTAAATGGTACATAGTGTTAGTAACTTAAAGGCACATATTTGTACTTAGTAAAGTATTTTTACCTTTTTTTCTGAGTGTATATTGTATAAAATGTATGATCCAGATGTCATGTTTTCATTGCCATGTGACTTGCAGACTTGTGTTGCATTCACATCTCCTCTCCCATGGCCTCATGGGATAGTAAAGTGTCCATTGGGTGCACACTTCAGATTCTCAGCAGAAGTAATAGGTCATCTTTTTGCCTAATATTTTATGAGTTCTGTGAATTGAGACTTACTACTCTTTTCATATACTGTTTTTCACCTACTCTATAGTAAGGACTAGGCATATTAACATGCAGTGATGGTGTTATTATAGATTTAAAAAAGTATAAAACTCTACAGAAATTACCATTCATATGTCTGCATTTATAAAGTTCAATCAAGTCACTCTGACACTTTTCATGTCATTTGCATTTGCTTTTCCACCATTACCATTATGTCGCTCATAACTCATTTGACTATCAAAATACACATCAAATGCTTGGTGATCACTATCTGCAAAGTTCTATGTGTGTTTTGTCTGTCTGTATGTTGTGGGATGAGTATTTAATATCTGTCTATATGTTACACGCAAACAGGAAACCCATACCCTCCACTTCCTGTGCCTTTCCTAAACTCTCTTACCATTTCCCAGCAGTGACTGAGCACCCAGCCCAGGTGCAGATCCAGCCCTGAGCTCAGGTGCTGAGCAGGGAAAAGGTCTCTGCCAACTCTCTGTCTCGGATGCAGCTAAAGTGTCGAATTAGCAACAACGTTTTTGCTTTTCCTGCTCCTCCTCATCATTAACCTGATGAGGAAGGCGAGAGGACGCAGAACAATTGCAGAGCAACTGCAGGACAGACACTTAGGCGAGAGCGTCCGACATTCTGTTGAACTCTTGCTCTCCAGAGAAAGCGCTCAGATGCAGTATTTGACTCTGCAGAGGAGAACGTGGCAGTCAGTCACATGTAGGTCATCCTTTTCATTTGTCTGAAGACCGCTTTGATTTTGCAGGCTCGCACCAGTTAAAGGTACATGTGCGTGTGAAAACTGAAATTAAAACTTAATGAGTTATTACAAGGAATGAAAGCTGACAATAAGTAATTATTTGGAGATAACCAGCTATCTCTGACATCTCTTATTAATGATTGAGAATAAAACAGGACTTTGGTTCTGTCTTTTGTAAGCTGTGCCACAATTCAAAATGATAATTGTCTGACAGCGATGCAACAGGCACTTTTTAAGAGTGGGATGTAGAAGGGATTTGACTCCCATTTCATTCATCAACCCCTTTGTTTGGTGAACATAATGTTCAAAATGAGATCAGAGAGCTTTCAATGTATAATGAGCATTATTTGCAAAGTTGAGTCAACTACTGAAAGTAAAAGCCTGCATAAAAATATTTTTATTACATTTAACTTAATTACCTGTCCAAAAAAAAAAAAAACCAGGAAATTGTATAAAAATTAACTAATTACTAATTAGTATTAATTAACCAAACTATATTTCAGCTGTATTAGATATTAGGTATTAGATATATATAAAATTGTATATTCATTGTATATTCATTAATGTTATTGACTGTTGTTAATATATTATACATATATATATATATATATATATATATATATATATATATATTTTTTCAAGTTTCTAACTTGAAAAATGTATCACCGTTTCCACAAAAATAATAAGCAGCACAACTGTTTTCATCATTGATTTATTAAAATGTTTCTTGTGCACTTAATTAGTACCAAATTAAAATGTTACAATATAAAAAAAGTTATTTTAAAATGTAATAATATTTCACAACATTACCGTTTTTTACTGTATTTTTGATCAAATAAATGATGCCATGCAGACTTCAAAAATATTTTAAAAATTTCACTGACCCCAAATTTGTTAACGGTAGTGGATATACATATCTGTACATACATTACTGCTGTCTTTTCAGTGATGGTTCTTATAGTACCTATATATGTTATACTACATAGAACATGGTTTCTACTTTTCTTTTCTTTTCTCTATGCAGTGTGCTGTTTGTGTGATGTGCCTTGGCACAGATAAGTAGATGGGTTATGCAGTCACTGAGTGAGCCAGCGAATGCCACAGGACAAACCGCTCACGTTCAGTGGTCATCCGCTCACTATGCCTGAAAATAAGGTCACCACGGCAACACACGGCCCCACAGCTACAGCCCTGTTTTCTCACTACACGCACGTCACCCTGATGACGACATGCTGCTGTCTGACCAGAGCCATGCAGACATAAACAAATGCACGTACACAAAATCAATCACCGTTCCCCACACCCATAAAAATATAAACCAAATATAAAAAATATAATAATAGATAAATATAAACCAGGTCGAAATCAAAACATATTCAGAGTCTCACACTGACAGGGATCAGCCTTCCAGCCGCTCTCATTCACATTCATATGAGTCAGAGCAGCCAAGCCGCTTTTAAACAGCTGTATCGTGACACAAATCTGATTCACAAGAACTGTGTTTCCAGCCCACATATGCCACAATAACGTATGAAAGCTCTAGACACGTTAGCACAGCCCTCAAGAAGTGTGATGTCCTACCTCTAGAGTACATCTTAACACTTTCTTTTGAGGTAACCTGACATCGCATTAATGGTAACAGAAGGGTTAAAAAGTCAGTGTGAAATGTGGACAGACAAGATGATCTCATTAGTATTCATAGACTTTCCTGTGAAACATTTGTTTACATTTGGATAGACACAAAATTTACAATATCATCCTATTGACAGCATCTTCTTCTGATGACATCAATGCTCAGGCACAATCTTATAGCGGGACTCTCATTTAGCAGTGAACTATGGAAACACTTTGTCAGAAAACCTATTTTAATTGCCAAAATTATCTATTTCAATCTCTTTAAAATATTTTCAAATCCTTTCAGAAATTTGCATTCTTAAAACCAATATAATGTCCAATTAGGTGAATATTTTAACTGTGAAATACTATTCATTACATTAACATTTGCATGTCATGAAATTTGTTCATACGTGTTTATTTTACATTTCAGATTCTGTGCAAATGTTGGAAGGACACATTGTTCAGTAGTTGTTTATTATGTGTCTAGAAACCAAACCAAATGTGCCGAATACCACCTGGTAAAGCATGTGCAGACACATCCAACATCACACAAACATGAAAAGGCACATCTCAGCATACCTTTACACTCATGCAATGCACAAGATACACCTACACATCCATAAAAGCACTGGGAAGCAGAAATGTTTTGAACGAATAGAGCTGGACTGGAGATTGAGTGTGTTAATATCCATTCTCCTGTCCCATATCAATAAAGTGAGACTATTACAAGTGATCCATTGGCAAATTAATTTCCCAAAACAGTGTAAATACTGACTATGATTATGACTGTCACGCTATCAAGACATCCTGACCAGTCCGAAACATTGGTTCAACCAATGGCATAAGTTTGAGGTGAGGTACCTGCTTGCCCGTATTGTTTTTGCAATACCGTTTAGTGACACTAGTGGTGCAGAAATCACACAATTCACTGCTTGCAGTATTATTAGTAATGCTGTTTATCAGGTACTGTGCCTCTGAGAACAAACACACATCAAACATCTGCATAAAGAAACATCTGCAACAGTGCACAGAGAAGATTAATGTTTAATTCAAAGTCTAATTAAGCATGTCAAAGCATAAGAGAGAAATGAAATGTGTGTGCATGTGTATTCAAAGGAAGATGGGCAGCCTCAGCCGAGATCAAACATTCAGGATATCAGCTCTGACAGACAGTGTTTACACCTGGTATTAACATTAATTTCACAAGTGGTCAGTTCTATATACAAGTGTAAACACAGTACAAAACAGTTGCAATCTGAACACTCAGACAACGTACGGAGGTAGTCAGAAACGCATTGGACCACATCGCATTTGTCCCAGACAAAATAAATGGACCTCACGCCTCTCAATCATCAGTTGCACTAAAACAAGGGTTTACTTTACTGGTTATGTGCAGTTTTTAAAGAAAATAAGTGTCCAATGAAAAAAATTGGAATGCAAAACATATTGAAAGACCTAAAAGTATATTTAGCAGAAGAGAGGCTATATGAAATGTTAATACCAAGTAAACCTGTTTTGCCTGAACACTTGTGACTGGATTAAGTACAAGTAGTATTACTTGTTAATACAAGATACTAGCATGTGTGTGATTGATTTTGCTATCATTCTTATCCATGAGTGAATGCCCACCACAGCGCTACAGAGAAATCTGTGAGAAGTTCAACATACGATAACAAAGAAAGACAGAAAGGAAAAGATACTGATATGTAAAAAATGAAGAGAGACATTCTGGACAAAGCAAAACACAGATAGCTGAAATACAAGAAAGAAGACCAGTGTGTGTGAGAGAGATGAAAATAGAAGCTTTCTGTCATTATATATGATGAAGATGAACGACCGTGCTCCCATCAGCCAGCCAAACATAAACGGACTACACAACGCCTCTCTCTCTTCTCTTTTTCAATGCATACATGTCTACCCATGACACACACATACACAGGGACATAAATCATAAAATATACAGTGACCCACATACACAGAGACGAAAGAGAGCAAGACCTCATCCTAAGAGATCCAAGCCAAACAAACGCATGGACAGATGGTGCAGGAAATTACCTTATCTGTCTTCTCACCATTCATCCCTCTGAAGACGCCTCACTGTCCTGTTCCACTCCAATTCTCCTTTTCTTTATTTTCCATGCTATGCACACCAATTTCAACATGTTTGTGTTGTGTATAGTCTGGACTCTAAAAGCAGAGAGGATTTGTAATGCAGTCTATTGTACTACGCTCAGCCTTTCACACACACTTACACGGCACAATTGTGTTTCTGCCAAAGACCTGGGATCAATATAACCAGCTTTCACCCAAACACACTCACGGTGCTCTCGCGCTGAATACAGAAGTGTCTTTTTAACAGTGCAGCGCACAATAAAGAAGTTCTTACATGTTTACTGCAGCGTAAAAGTGTATATTTTACTCTTTTAAGGAGTGTGTTGTGATTTTGCCCCAAGAGAGAAGTTCAGCTTGAATGTTTTATGTTCCGTGCAGCTCCAAGAGTGACTGAATATGCTGTTGTCAGATATCCGGTGGGTGTTTGAGTACCTGTGTTTTGTTTTTCTGAATGGTGTGCCTAGCAACAGTGCGCTCAGTCCTTTTTCCTTGTGCAAAGATAACATACATTTTATATCTAACAAATATATGATATGACAATAAAAACCTCCTTAAAATGTCATAAATCCAAATTCCCCTGACTGTTTGATGTGAAAACACACCTGCGCACACACATTAGGTCATCTCAGCCATGCTGCAGTGTCCCTCACTGCTTGGTAGCATCAAAACAAAACCTGCTTCATCACAGAATGCAACCATAACCACCTCTACACCACTGTCCCCTGCCCTTCAACTACAATAAAAAGCACAACATGATGCATTTTTCCTTTTTTAAATTACATTTTAGGCATGACAATACATCTAGAAATGTATACACATATATGCAAGCAATGCACAAACACATACAGGTATGCAAGCAATTGTTTAGGTAAAAAAAAGGGATCAACTGGGATTTATGCAGGTTGTTGAGAATGATGTATGGACACACGCACACACACACACAAACACACCTATACATACAACCAGATGCACACATTGCAGTACTGGATGGGATGGGGTACAGTGCGACTTGTCCTGTATAAGACTAGAAGATGAGATGGTACTTATGGGACGCAGCTCACACCGGACAGGCACACAGGACAATGTGTGTGTTACTCACAGTTCTGAGTAGAGGATGTGCAGGTTGCCCACATTGTCAGTGTAGTTTGCTGGACTGAGCCAGGGCAGAACCAACAGCAGCAGAGCCTTCATGACCCTCTCTCTTCAGGGTCTTGAGTCTCTGTTTCTTTTGCTTTCTTTCTCTTTCTCTAGGCTGAATGCAGTGTTTCCTATCCGGCTTCCTCCCTGCCTCTTGCTCCTCCACCTCTACTACAGTTCTGACCCCCCTCCCCACCTTTCTCTCAAGTAAAAAAGCTATTCTTCCTTTTCCTTTTCTTCTTGTTTCTTTGTCTTTTGACTTTTCTTTCTTTCCTCGCCTCCCTCAGGCTTTTAGCCCGGTCATCTCAGCAGTAGAGAGATCAGCAGCAGTAGAGGGAGAGGTAAAGACTGGGAGCGCTGCCAGCGGAGGAGAACAGAGAGTGCAGGATGAAGAAAGACTTGAGAAGAAAGGGAGGCAGGAGCGGCATCTGGAGCGGGCGCAGGTGCACAGGAGCCTAGACGGAGAAGAAAAGAGAAGGGTGAGGTAGAAGGAGAAGAGGAGGCAGAGAGCGGCATTTGCTGGCACGCCAGTCGGGTGCGATGGTTGCGTTGTAGTCTAATCTGTCCTGGGCATCATCCAAGAGTAAGAGGATTTACGCTCACGAGCCCACATGCTGCTGTGAATGTGAGAGAGAGAGAGCGAGAGAGAGTATGTGTGAGTGTGGCAACACAGCGTCTGACTTATACTGCAGCATGCTCTACAGAGAGAGAGAGAGAACTGGGGCGAACCAACTGACATGGGAGAGAGGGGGAGATGCAGGCTTGGGTGGTCCATCTATCATTGTCCGTATGCCTCAAGGGTAGAGCGTGTGGCAAAGACCACCCCCCTCTGCAACCCAACTGTTCATTCAGCTATGAAGCGGTGTGTGTGTGTGTGTGTGTGTGTGTGTGTGTGTTAATGTGTACGTGTGTAGAGGGTAGGCATGTGGAGGATGGATGGATGGATGGACGGATGGACAGTAGGATAGATGAATGGATAGATGAACAGATGGATAGACAGAAGGGGACAGATATAAACTTACATTTTTTGTCTGTTCAGCTGTGTAACTCTAGCAATAGATAGATAGATAGACTCTATTTATAGCTTGAATATTCTTCAATCATTCTCCAAAGAGACAATAGCTCACAAGGTCACTAAATCAGACAATGGTTATGGGTTAATAGATCTCCAAACTTTACAGCAGTTTCAATAACCGTATGATTTGTTGACAGTATAGTATGTGCTATCATCAGTATTGCATGTCCGTAAGAGCCTAAGGACAGGCTAAGGCAGTACATTCCCTCCTCTCTACCCAGATCTGATCTAGGATTCCAGGAAAGTCTGTACACTGCCAAATACATGCAGACACAAGCACATGCTTATGCACACTGAGAGACAAAGTGCATCTAGACATGCTTGACTGCAAACACAAAAAAAGTTACACAGACCAACACATGGTACAAGATAAAAAGTTCTCAACATGTGATACAAAGCTCCAGAACACATGCAAACTAGCTAAAAACACATCAAAGTAGCATCCAAAACTGACTCAGTACACCAGATCTTCTCACCACACAGTTATGAGTCACCAGTGTGAAGGAAGCCTCACGGTTTAACATCACATGACCACAAATGCTGGGACACAAACACAATCTGTAGCAGCTGACACAGAAAAATGCATCTCTTGAGCTTACATGCATGGAATCAAGAGGAACTTTGTACAAAAGTTCTCTCAAAAAAAAAAATGAAGTCAATGGAAGGCCATTCTTACATAGAAAGAGTCTTTGGCTGGTCCTCACCAGTTCTTGTTCTGCTTAAGTCCCGTCCCATTTTGAATGTTGTCCAACTTTACACTCCTGAACCAACTAAGACCACTGGAGACCAGACCACATTGGAGAAAGCAGGGAGAGGAAGAGAAAGACAAAGAAAGATGAACTGAAAGACCAAGAGCCCAGTATAAAAAGAGAAGGATGTGGGAGGGGAGAGGAGCAATAGTATGGAAAGAAGCAAGTGTGGGTTTTTGGTTGACTGGAGAAAAGGGCAAGTTGATTATGTTTCCGTAAGTGGAATTTTAAATGAGAGGGAAACTTTCCATTAACGCCAGTAACAAAATGCAATTAATTTCAACAGAGGCCCTCAGGCCTGTGGAACACTAATGATTCAGAAACAGTCCACAGGAACGACAGAGACTCTACCATCCTGAAAATGGGGAGAGTGAGGGAGAGTTCCAATAAAAACCATTAGTTAGCATAACGTCCCCAAAGGCACTGAGGTGGAAGATATCTTAGTCGGTTAAACAGAGGTCACTGTGGGGTTGCTACCTCTGAGGAGTGGAGAACAAAAGAATCCTCTAACGAAATAAACAAACAAATGTATGCACGCAGACAGAGATGTGCTCGACACATGTCTTCTATTGAGGCGAATCGCTGACAAGAGTCTTTTATGAATGACAATGAATGAAGAGCTGCTTATGAATGCCAATGAGAAGATGAAGCGTGAATGCATCAGTCACATTCAGCAATTCAAAACTTGCTTATACAGTTCAATACCTTAAACTGTGCTTTGCCAATCCTTCATGTTAACCTCAAATAAAGACATCTGAAGACGAGTCCTTACTGAAAATGTCCTTCAAACCTTAAGACTGAATGTCTGGAATCTCTGGATCAACATCCTTGAAACTGAAAAACAGTTTTTTAACCAATAAGACTTTAGGTTTTAGTTTTGGGTTAGGATTAGGGATGACCTCATATTTATCTCCCCACCTCTATTTTTTCATGATTTCATCTGGTTGTAAACATTACAGTGTGGTCACATTTACTGTGGCTTGGCAAAATTTCACAAGTGAAATCCAGTCAGTTTCAATGGGAATTGGTGTAATGCAATTTCACCAGATAAACTTCCGGCGGTGAATACATTTCCCTGAGCAAATTTGCAGCAACGACCAATAACAAGCCACTTGGTTGATGTTCACCAGTGACCTCTGTGTGGGCAGAGACTTGTAACTTAGCAACAAAACAAAACAGAAGATCCACAATGGACAAGCAGCAACTACTCAGCCAACACATTATAAACTAGTCAATAAAAAAGTCTGTTTGGAAAGCAGTTATTTAGGGTTGGTTGGTTTGCTGGCTGGCAGAATAGCTTTATATATTCAATTCATTGCCATTACACCTGTATGTAATTCATGGTATTTTGTCACATATGGTTCTGCTTTTTTTTTCTCTGAGCAACGGTAAATGTGACCGCACCATAGTGGGGATCAGGGTTGTAGAAAGGTCTGAAAATGGACAGACACAATTATAAAACTTATCAGCTTGGATCATGAATATTAAAGGGATAGTTCACCCAAAAATGAAAATTCTGTCATTAATTACTCACAAATTAAGACATTTTTGATGAAATCCAAGAGCTTTCTGACCCTGCATAGACAGCAAAGGAAATATCATGTTCAAGGTCTAGAAAGGTAGTAAGGGCATCATTAAAATAGTCCATGTGACATCAGTGGTTCAACTGTTCCACCATAAAGCTACGAGAATACTTTTTGTGAGCAAAGAAAACAAAAATAACGACTTTATTCAATAATCTCTTCTCTTCCATGTCGGTCTTCGACACGCAGAGTTGAACGTAGAGGTAGAACCCAGACAAGCTGTGCTTTGTTTACAAGCAGAGGGATACGTGAGTAAGAGAAGAAATTGTTGAATAAAGTCATTGTTTATGTTTTCTTTGCACACAAAAATTATTCTCGTAGCTTCATAAAATTAAGGTAGAACTACTGCTGTCACATGGACTATTTTATCAATGTCCTCACTACCTTTCTGGGCCTTGAATGTGGTAGTTGCAGTGCTGTCTATGGAGGGTCAGAAAGCTCTCAGATTTCATTCAAAATATCTTAATTTGTGGTCCGAAGATGAACAAAAGTATTAAGGGGTTTGGAACGACATGAGGGTGAGTAATTAATGACAGAATTTTATTTTTTGGGTGACCTAACCCTTAAAAGAAACATCACCTAATTTATATTCAATAGGCCAAAAAGTCCTAATTAATTTGTTCACAGATAAATAATAATTTGCCATAGGAAGATGGCTGCTTAGTGTTTGCATCAATGCAGCTGTTTGGCTTCAGGTAAAATAAACTTCAAAAAACAATGATATTTCTCAAAAACAGTGCCCCTGGTAGTATTTGGGTTATGATGAAAGCAATATTGCTCCAGGACCAACAAAAGAAGCAGATCCATGTTCTACTTGGCTAAATCACATTGTACATCTTCCAAACCTATCTACCACCATCCTAAATTTCATCAAGAAGCTCAAATCTTATTAAGATCACTACTATCACATCAAAAACAGCTCTGAGGCTGATTTCCTCACCGGCTCCTGATGTGTCCCTCCATTTCTCCCCGCGGCAGCACTTCAGTGCAGTGTTCGGTAAAGGGGCAGAACACCATCAGTTTATCCAGCAGCTTGTGCACCAGCAGGCTGGACTTGCGACAGGTCTGCAGCATCAGGGGAGTGCGGTCCACCGGGCAGAAGTCGCTCTCCAGCAGGAAGTTTGTCAGGCACTCCTGGCAATAGGTATGTCCACAGGGGGTGTCCAGTGGCCGGATCAAAGGCTGAAGGCAGATGTGGCACATAAGGTCATCATCCACCTCCTCTTTGTAGGAATATTCATGGTTCTCCTCCTGTAGGTGCCGTTGTCCACAGACATGGCAAAGGTCAGGAGGAGGGGACGTGGGACTGACTCCTGTTGCACCACAAACGGGCATCGCCACAGCACCATCCTCTTCCTGATCACTCATTGTGTAATTGAGGTCAAAGATTTACTGAATCTTGGTGGTTGGAGGGCTTTGTTGTGTCAGGTTGCGTTTTGAGCATCCACCTATAAGGGCGGGTAAAAAAAGAAGGGATCCGTCATTAATGGCAAATAGGTGTGTCCACATAATAATCTTGTTAGCTGTGTTTGCTGGAAAGGCAGTTCACACACACCCAAAGACACGGTTTAGCAAAAAGAGGGCAGCAAAAAGGAGTTTTTACTTTCTGTCTGTTCTGCTCTTACTCTATTTTTTATTCCCTGAGCTGGCAGAAGGATAAACATCAGACTGATCCAAAACTCATTTTATATTCCACTGGCAACAGAAATATCAATATTGCACCTGAGACTCTTAATAAACCCAGTTGGAGAAAAAAAAAAGTCATTTTATAACTGGCAGTTATTCAGTAGAAGTTTTAAGCATGGTCACACAGGGAACAGCTACTTTGCTAGCATTATTCTGGATGTTTCCAGAAGCAGTTATACCTGGCTTCATGTGAGCCTGTCATTTACTAGTGAAAAGAATTGTGTTTGTGTGTTTCTATGTAGCTGAGTTTACATAAACTCCTAGCTTAGCTTTAGCTTCATGTCATTCTGAACCTGTAACTTTATTTATTTACCTTTGAAAGGAGAGAGTGAGCTTTTTGGAGCTTCACAGACGTAGTCTCTATAAACTGTTGTTTTATAATAAATGAATAAATTTTCCACAGTAAAAACAACCGCATACAGGTTTGGAATGACATGTGGGTGAGTAAATAATGACAAATGTTTAACTTCATACTTTATCTTATTAAAGAAGTGCTGTGGTCAGGCTGTTCTTGCATAAGACTGAGTGCATCACCACACCTGTTGTAGTACAGACAACTCATTCGCACATGAGAGTTTGCATGGTTATGATGGGAGTGTAATATTATTACTGCCATAAAATTTTGTCTGGAGTGTCTCACTGAGTACAATCTCTGCACTGAACACATAGTGTACACTCTCAAAGTATTTTTATATCTTTCTGTGAGTTTAAATATGGCTTCTCCGATTTTGTGAAGTCACCCACTGTTGATTTGAACTGGAAACCCTTGAACGACTGCACTGCAGGTGAATGCATGAGAATAGCTTCATTGTCTGTCTCCCTGTAATCTGATCTGAGCTTAACCAGAACTATATAAGAGGACACACACACACTCCCACCCATAAAGGAGTGTGCCCAAGGACACAGTTATACCTGGCAACCCTGCATTCTCCGTAAATCATCATCTCTTTAATGATCCTTCAGAGTGACGATATGGCTTGAGTATGCGACTGCATTGAATTACACACATACACACACTAAATAATCGCTTTTACCCTGCAGCTCTTATTCAATTGGAGTTTTCCATTTTATTTTGTCTTCCCGCATTCATAGGCACTTCTAGTGAAAAATCCATTGTTCTAAACAAACAGAATGACAGGACTTAATAGCTACTTGTTTCATTTTACTTTCTTTCCTTCAACTCTGTCTCTTTCACTCATATTTTCCTCCGAGGAGATAATATTGTTTCTCGGGTGACCTTTGGCACAGAGGAAAGTGGTGGTAAGTGTATTAAGCATAATAGAGTGTTAATGGCATTAAAGTGCACAATCAACCAGAAAGCTACACACATAAAAATAACAATTTAATCTTAGATCCAGTGGGATCAATGTTTAATGACTGAAAATGCTGAAAATATCCTCAATAAATGGCTTAATGGAAGGAATATACAGACAAACACTTTCCCATCACACAAAGTGCACAACAATGCACCAATGAAGGAATTAATGCAAAAGCAGACACAAAAATGTATAGTGGGGCCCAGAAGTCTAAGACTACTAGTGAAAATGCTTATAGATGGCATTTTTTGCAATACTACCTGTGCTTCTGATAGAATAGAACAGAAAGCACACTTGATGAAAGCAGCACTGTAAGAAAAGAGGCAGCAGAGTGGATCTCTTGCTCTCAGTCCTGCTGTGGATCTGTATTTGACTTCACCACGCTTTGTTCAGACATGTTTTAGAAGAACATTCCACAGTGTATCTGAATCTTTGGATACTCTGATTTCAACCTGAACCCTGAATGAAGAATTGAATAACATATTTGTGTGATTTTGTTATGTTACAGAATAAATATTATCACAATTATCTATCTATCTATCTATACACAAAATATTATGTAATCATTTGGTTGAACAGGGTTGAATGGTTGAGTTATAGGTCCAAACGAGGAGCCTGGGGTTCCCTTTTGATTAGACATTCAACTGTTGAGTCATATAGCTAATGAATAATGCAATAAATCCATACAGTGATTAATGCACATACGATGACTATTCAGTGGAAATTATGGATATTAATGAGCGTAGCCACTCACAAAAAATAACACGCATAGAGAGATGGCAGCAGTGTGTTCTGAGTGAGTGAGTGCATGAGTGCATGAGGAAAATAATTACAAACAATGCAAATATATCTCAGAAGAGACATTTTGGACAAACAGTCCATATGAGAAATGAGGCTACATGTTTCTGGTATGTAGGAGAGGAACATCAAAACTTCACGCCAGCGTAGCATGGGGAGAGTTACATAAGTGTTCATATGGAAATGTACATAGCTCACCCCACCCTTTTCGTTTTTAGCCTCTTTCTGTATGAACCCCTCTCCTCCTATCTTCCTCTTTAACCCACATTACTTCCAACACATTTTCATTCTGTTCCTTTAGGATCTTGTCTCAATAATCCTATCTGTTCCTCTCTATGCCATCTTTTGGTTCCACTGTCGTGGCCTAATGGATAGCGAGTCGGACTTGTAAGCAGAAGGTTGTGGGTTCGAATCTCAGGTCTGGCAGGGATTGTTGGTGGGGGGAGTATTCTCCTTCAATACCACGACTGAGGTGTCCTTGAGCAAGGCACCGAACCCCCAACTGCTCCCCGGGTGCTGTAACATGGCTTCCCACTGCTCCGGGTGTGTGTTCACTTAGGATGGGTTAAATGCAGAGAATACATTTCACTGCTGGTTATATACTCTCTATGTAATTGTGTATGTGACAAATAAAAATAATCTAATCTAATCACTGATGTTATGTCACATAGTGTGGTTCAAAAATAGTCTTTTAAATTGTAAATGTAATTATATGATCATGTAATGCAATAATATAATATAATATAATGTCATCTAGCAGATGACCAGTATGTTTTACACTCCATATAATGTCTTATCGCTGATAAAAACCTAGCAGTTATGCCATATATAGTCAAATTCAATAAAGATAACTGCAAACATGGCAAAAGTGAGGCCATAATTTTCAATTTCCACACACACACACACATTCACGCATACTGACAGGTGACATGCTCTTGGTTTTCCCGGCTAAACAGCTGGTGGCCAAAACTGCTGACAAAAACTCACTCTAACCCAAAGAATAATGATGACGATGATCAATCTAAGCTAAAGATGTTTACACCACAAATATATGAACATCAACACCTGCGCTATGCTTACACACATGCCTCCATGTGCACAAACACACACATTTTCACAGGCTTTGTGACTTCAAAGGGTTCATCTTGCTTTATACACAAAGAAAGTTTCTCCACAGCTGTGCTGAGTCAACAAGTACATGATTATCAAACAAAAATCAGTATCAGGTGAACGTTATACAAAATGTGCTGAGTAAATATACTCATACCGGTGTATTTCTCCTGCTTACCTGAACAGGTAATCCAACCGCTCCGGCAGAGGGTAAATGAGAAGGGAGAGTGAATGAGAGAAAGTAAAACAGAAAATAAGAGGACTTTGTCCCTGTGGCCAGAGGTTAAAAATTTCCCTGATGTCCGGTAAACTTTGAAAGTTGTCCCAGTGGTCTTCAAGTTAGTATTTCAGTCCAGGGACCCCTGGCCATCCTATCATGCACTGGGACGCCAACTCCTGACGCACACATGCATGCACCTGATACAGGAAGTGAGAGAGAAGAGGCAGAGCTAAAACAGTAGGCAGGTAAACATGAGAACTGCCCTAACCTGCTCTGGTGGAGCCGGGAACTGGTTTACACACACACACACACACACACACACAGTATAACTGAGAGGAAGATAGCAGTCTCTTAACATTATACTATAGAAATAAAGATATACGTTTGTGTGTACACTAAACAATGCCAAAAACATGGCTATAACTATAGTAGAATCTATCACAACACACAAATGCAATTTTTTAAAGGAAATACTGTAAATGCATATACATGCACCCACACCAAACCGAATGCAAATACAATGGTGGCATGTGGCAGGCTGTGACATGCCTCTGAGAAATCCTCGAACATAACCCTGAACAAAGTGCTTTAAGAACCCCAAACAATTCAGTAAAGCTGATTTTCACTATCCAGAGGAACACACCCAACTAACGACACCAGACAGGGAGGAACGGCTGGTCTTATCTTCGCACGCGGCATTTGATGATTTGGTTAGGATCTTTTTGTGTGTGTGTGTGTGTGTGTGTGTGTGTGTGTGTGTGTGTGTGTGTGGGGGGGGGGGGGGGGGGGGGGGGTTACCTGCACAAAACCAACTGTGGATATTTGTCTTTGCTTGCTGTAGATTTGATTTCTCAGGAAACCGTGTGTCATAATGTTTGTGTGCGTATGGGCTTGTGTGATTAAGAAAGATTGTATGAAGATCAGAGGCAGTTTTTACAGCTCAAGCTTGGTAAAGTTTTCTCTCTTCCTGAGAAAAATGAGGTGTGACCATTTTAATGTGTGAGTATTTTTTTCAAAAAAAAAAAAAAAAAAAAAGAGAGAGAGAGAGATTTAATATTGCTTCAATGTCCAATATTTGTCTTCAGCTTCAATTTATTTTATATATATTATTCTGGTAGTTATGAAAGAAAATGTTACAATCAATTGCCTGTTTTGCCCATCAAAATGCTCAATTTCAGAGTGTCATTTGAAGTGGAATGTACGGCATGTTAAGATCTGCACCTGGGCCCTATTTCACAAGGTTTTCACACTGAATATCAGCAGGCCTAACAGTAAATACACTTAACTGTAATTCTCCGAAAATGTCGATATCAAATATCAACATCAATTATAAATAAACATGCTTCCCATTCATTCTCATTTATCTTAAATTTCAGTTGCTTCCAGTTTTTAAATTAATTTCTAAATCCATAGCTGAGGCCTTCAAGCTAACTTTGAGTTACTTAATCACACATTAAGTCACAAGTGACGTTCTATATAACTTTGGCATTGCTGAATTTATTAAACAAGGAAAGGAGAGCTGATTTTTCCAAACAGGTTTATATATACTGACACGTATATGAATCAGAAACCAGAGGGTGTTTTTGCATCTACAAACACGTGCATGTTTAAATGGGTCATTTGTGTTTGTGTGTCATGGTGTGAATATTTAGACAATTACTGGTCTTTGAATCATGAGACAGATTACAAGTTCAAACTCTGAATAATTACTGTAAGCGTTTCACTTCATATCCTAATAAACTTTGTTTTAAATAAATCCAAGACCACTAACATATCAACCAGTACATTAAATATAATCATTAAATATAACTAAAGAAGGCATTTGAAATAAAAGACATCTTGCCATTACTGTTAGTCCTATCATTATTTTTGAAAAGGGGGGTAAATTACTACTACTACTACTAATTATAATAATAACTTCCTTGAACCCCTGCTCAAACTTCTGGTAATACTGTAATGTAAAATCAAGTGAAATCAGATCCCAAACCAAATCCCAGAACATAACCAGAGAAAGAAGAAGAAGCCTAAATGGATGGCAAGAACTGTGGTTTGTCAGGGTTCTGTTGTGTGTGTCATGTGTTCTCGCCTCCTGTGTCCATATTTGGTTTGTTTCCTGTCCTCGTCAGATGTGATTATTAGTTTATTCTTGTCCAGCCGTGTTTGTCTAATTGTCTATGATTATCCCTTGTATATTAGTCCTGTCTTTTGAGTTTGATTTCATCTGGTCTACTTGTGACTCCCCGGTGTATCTTGTCTGTCAGCCCTGCCTTGTCAACATTAAAGACTATTATTTGAGTTTAAGTCCTCGTCTGCGTGTTCCTGTATCCTCCCTCGTGTGTGCACCATGACATGGTTATTCCACATTCACTAAATGCACTGAAATAATAGAAAAAGAGCTTATTGAGATGATAAGAGCAACAGTGGAGTGTAAGAGATATTAAAACAAAGCAGGTAATCAATCAGCTATGACAGCTGACTGACCAGATGTTCAAAAAACAGGTTTTATAGAGCTGTCTGTTTGATTAATGTGAAATCAGTGGAGTACTTTAATCTGTTTATTTTGAAATTTGATTCTGGACTGTAAAATTCACGATGACACTTATGTGTTGATTTTTTTGTCATTTTTCTCCAGATAAGGCACCTAATTTATGTGTTTGGTTGCTTTTGGTTTCAGACTACCTTTCAAAAGTTTGATGTCTGAAAGACTTTTTAAATATTTTTTAAAGAAGTCTCTTATGCTCACCAACACTGCATTTATTGCAGGCTTGTTAAAACAATATTGCAGTAAAAACAGAAATATTGTGAAATATTATTACTATTTAAAACAACTATTTTATATTTTAATATATGTGATTTATTTCTTCAGTGACACATTTTCAGCGCTCTTTGATCAGCATTTCTTTGAAATCAAAATCTTTTGTAACATTATAAATTTCTTGCAAAGCTGAATAAGTTTGAAAAAGAATGAATTTCTTAAAAAAAAATCTTACTGACCACAAACTTTTGAACAGTGGTATACAACTATGATGAAACATCAATTCACGAGTTTGTGCCCATATAATCTTAGCATTAGTGGTAAACAGATTTGGCTTGATGTCTGCAATAGAGGGCTCAGAGAGACTATTCTACTCGAGCTCTGATATCCCCCCTATAGACAGAAGGATAAATGTAATAAATATCCATAAAGAAGGAGATGGGGAGGTGGAGGGATGCCGAAAGAACTAACAACGGAAGTGGTGAGAGGCTGTTTTTATACTCTGATATTAATTGGAAGATTAGATGGGTACTTTTAGGCGTAGCCTACTCCTCACGAAATTACGTTAAAAACTTCACATATGTCTATGCACATGTATGTGACGATGGCTATGTGTGTGATCATTAATAAATCATTAGATCATAAGTGAGTGCAAGTAGGGCATAACTGGCTCAGAAACCCAGTTTATGACAACATGACAATGCACACATAGTCCCACATCATACAACAAACACACAGTCACACACATACACACTGACTTAAAAGCAGACTTGTCAGCACATCCAGGCTGACTTGATTTGGTATGCTGTTATATCCCATTAAAAATGTGAATATGTTTTGCAATAAAATCTTCTTTTAAGGATAAATCGCTGCAGATTTGCAGTGTTTTAGCGGTCATCCGAATATCCGCTTCCTCCAAATCAACTAAACCAGTTGGATAAGACTTCTGAGAATCAGCTCTCAGAGCATTGTGTGATGGCACAGTTATTGACACCAGCTGTGCCTTTGCATGCTTTTATGTGTGCCTGTATGTATCATTATAGTATAATGATAAAAGCTCATGCAGCTGATCTATTTACACATACACACACACACACACATTTCAAGGTGACTTTAAAGCTGTAGTGCAATGGAAACACCCCGCCTTCCCATGATGCAGTGTAGTGACCTGCTGTCACCCTCATCATCCTCTCACTGACCCCCCTGCAGAGAATGAGAGGCGACACACACACACACACACACACACACACACACACACACACACACTGAGAGACTCCTACTTTTAATATTATTTAATGTATGTGAGCTAATGTGAACTAAAATGAGCAGTTGTATTTTTTATAAACTAACGTTATTTTAGTTATTGAAGTAATATTTACTAATGCAAGAAATTACTAAATATTTTTTTCTCTTCCCAATTCATTCTTCCATCCACTTCATCTTTATTTTTCTCAGACTTGTGCAGTATGACATTCTGATTAATAATTAGGTCTATAACATAATGCATGGGTTTTGTCAGTATATATCTGATATATTTTAATTTATTCACAAATGCATAAAAAATGTGTTTCATACAGACTTCTATAAGCATGTTTTAATATCTAAATTACAGTTAATTAAAAACCCTCCTAATATAACAAATTCTTATTAACAATTAAATTATTGTAAAGGAAACCAAAGTAGTTTGGCATAAACTTTTATTATTTCTTATATTTTAACAAAACTGCTTCACTGCTTGAAAAACAGCAAAGTCATCTTGTTTAACCAGCATGCAATCGATCAATCAAAAAAATTGAATATGAAATATTCAATATAAAATATATTTGAATTTTATACTAAATTTGTTGATTTTTTTCATGTATTTTTAAATAAATAAATTACACAACAAAATGAGTGGCCCAATTATTAGACTAGGACTCTCTTAAGACTAACTCAAGTCTGAGGCAGAGAAAAATAAGGATGTGTAGATGAGAGAGTTAAAGAGTTAGCATTCCCTCATCAGTCGGAATGGATTTGAGTTTAGGATCAAAATCTGATTCATATCAGGCTCTAAATCAGTCTGGGTGCATATCTAGTTCAATTTCAGTCTAATCCAGTCCACAAATCCCAGTGTGAGTCAGGAACTTAAATGGCTTTCTAAAGTGTTAGCTGGCGTAGAGACGCCTGCCCACCCTCCTTCTCCCCCACTTTTTCTATTACCAAGTCTGGAACTACTTGGCTTTCCCACAAGATTCTGACACAAAAGCCTTACAAAAAGTCTCCAAACTTTTCAAGAAACACTCCCTCGCCTCCTTCCCCGGTGACTCTGGATGTGAAAGGGCAGCCTTTGCGCTCTGTGCTTCATACAGCATACATATTTCATAGCTGCAATGCTAATGTCACTGTGCATATGAATATGCAAGAAGAAGACTTTAAGAAAAAGGTCAACGAACAGACAGTACATGGTGGTGAGACAAGCCACTCATAAAATGGAGTCATTTAGACCAAAAATGTGAGCTTGTGTGAATGTTTGAGACAGTTTTGCTGAGATCCAGAGATATGGGAACCACTGACTATTCTGACTAGGAGAAGGTTATGCTTTGCTTGAATTGGCAAATGGGTCTCACGTAAATCATTTAAACATAATAAGCCTGTTATCTCAGCATAAACCAAAGTCCTGCCATGATCTTTGTCCTGAGAAGTTTCCAGATGAAAACAACCAT
The DNA here is from genome assembly GCA_027422415.1 of Schizothorax lantsangensis. Classification (NCBI taxonomy): domain Eukaryota; kingdom Metazoa; phylum Chordata; class Actinopteri; order Cypriniformes; family Cyprinidae; genus Schizothorax; species Schizothorax lantsangensis. The sequence continues at coordinate 17,511,437 of CM049855.1, forward strand.
GGGTCAAATAAGAGTATCCATGATCACAATAAATAAATCATAATAATTATTTTTAAAAACTATATTTTTATTTTTATTATTTTAAATTTGAATTTATTTTACTATATATTTTTTTAGTTTAAGTTTTAATTTTTATTTAAATGTATTATTTTGTTTAATTAATTAACATATTTTTAAATTCTTGAAATACCCCCCCCCTTTTTTTAACTAATATCATTAATTAGTCATTCATAAATCTCATTACCCCATGACCCTTTACAACTTAAACTAAACTTGTCTGCAACAAAAATATATATATTTGTAATATTAATGAACAGTGAACAAAAATATTTATAAGAAAAAATAATAAAGGATTACTTCAAATTATTTACTTTTCTTTCTTCAAGAATTGTATTCTTATAATGAACATAATGTGTGACTGTCTCTTCAAAATTTCAAAATTTAAATTAACAATGTGTTCTTAAAAGAAGAAGTGTATTCAAGTCATTGTACGTATGTATTGCACTTTTATGTATTTTTAAATAATTTATACAGATATACCTTGAGCATCTTGCCACTTGTTATGCCTTAAGCACAACCAATCACAAACCATAGCCACCTTCACCAATCAGCTTCCAGTCATATTAGAAGTGCAGAAATCAGCGGGAAGGAATGGAGAGTCAGAGCTGTTTATGAAAAGCCCAGCGGAGCACAGCACACCACAATCCATCAGAAGGTGCGAAGTAATTCATTCAGGAATCCAGCAGTCCATCACCACAGCCGAGCAGCTATTACAGCTTAGAATGACCACAGTGTACCAGAAGTGCCTTATGGGAATGGAACGGGTGTTAATGGGAACTCGAATCAATATTTCTCTCTTTTACCACATTTCCACAAAAATGGTGCCGGTGTGTGAACCTCAATGAGAAACAGCTTGCATTTCGACTGACTTGAGAGCCATATATTGGCGGAACCGGCTTACTTACTACATAAGTTGACCACAAAAAAACATGATCTTTATGAATCTTACAATTCTTAAGAAGCTATTCTGATTATATGATGAACAAAATGCATATAAATTAGTTTACACGTATGATTATATTTAAATAAAATTATTTCAGTCAAAAGGAAAATATTTTATTTTAAACTAATGGAAAATTCATTAGCTGTATGTTAGAAGTTCCTGTTCCTGATTTTAGGACCCAATGCAAAGCCAATTTTTCAGTTCTACAACCACTTTTGGTTGTGCTTGATGGCACCTTGTCAATGGAAAAGACCATTTATTTCCTTTCTGTTCACAATAACCCCCTTACACACGTGGGGACATACTGATAAATGATTTTCACACACGTTTGCTGGTGTGCGGAGGTGATAACTGATGTAATCAGGGCAGGGAAGTCTTTCAGTCCCCCTCCCATCATCACAGAGCTGACATCCCTCAGCTCACATCAAAAGCCTCAGCCTCACATGTATGCAGACATGTGCTCTTGAACGTATCTCTCTCACCCACACTCCCAAACATCCAGGCAGCGTGCACAGAGTTATTACTAAACTGTGAAGAAGCTATAATTATTCTATTAGTCTGTGAACATTTATCCATGCTTTTTATAGTATCCCTTGCTGCTCTAGGCAGCCATATATAATGATATTAATCATGCACTCACAATATGAATGGTTGGGAGTCTGAAATACTCGTAATGGCAATTTTTTAAACATACTAAAGTTGACAAAGACATTTTTAAATATACAAAAGCTGTCAAAAATATAGAGACAGTATGCATGCGATGTTTAAAATAAATATGTATAATATTTAAAATGCATATATAAAATATATTTATTGCCTTTAAACTGAACTATATATATATATATATATATATATATATATATATATACACATACGTGTGGGTTTATTGGGTTTATATATATAAATATATGGGCTTATTTATTGTTGTTTATTAATTAATTCATTAATTTATTTATTTAATTTTTTAATAACAAGTTTTTATTTTTTATTTTGGAAAATATATTCAAGCCTTTCCAAAATATATTAAAACATGCTTCAAAAACATTTCGATCAGGAAAAAAGTTATATACATATTGAAAGCACTGTGAACTGCTAAGCCTAAGATATATTTAAGTATATTTATTCTAGATACTCTTCACTGAGGTAATTATTCAAAGACATATGAGGAGATATTCTCTCTTTCTCTGACTCTCTCTGCCTCTTTTTGAAGGATAAAGACTGAGACTATCTTTTTCTTCAACACTCTGTCATTTTGCCCTTGACCCACATGATCCGTGTTTTCACATACATGTCTTTGAACAGAACCATAAAATGATGGCTTTGTTGCAGCACTAATGTGTTAGAAATCCACAGCTATCTGTGTTTGGGAATGTGTGTGTGTGTATGTGTCTCGAGGTTTAATGAGAAGTGGCATATGAGTCAGACCGGAGGTTCACGGCTCTTTGCTCTCACCTCTTAGAGTAATGGTGTGTGGGCTTCAATCACTCAAACTGATGCCAACACATGCACACGCGCACGCGCACACACGCACACACGCACACACACACACACACACACACACACACGAACACACACACACACACACACACACACACACACACACACACACACACACACACACACACACACACACACACACACACACACACACACACACACACACACACACACACACACACACACACACACACACACACACACACACACACACACACACACACACACACACACGTGCATTCACAAAGAGATACACATTCACAGAACATGCACAACAACTGACCTAGTGCATTTTGATGATGCAACAAAGAACAATTTCACATATATTTTGTCAATCCAAACATTAGCACATTTTATTTGATCTATGACCCCTCTCTCTCCCGTTTTGTTTGCAGCAACAAAGCGACCAGAAGTTTGTTCACTACTAATGAAAGTTATCATTTTGAGGTGACACGAGTGACGAGATGTAGGGCTATTACCAATAAACAGTGAAGTCGCTCACACATACAGCAACTTGCAGTGACAAACAGACCAAAACGTCATTCATTTTCAATGAGAGCCAAGCAATTTCCAGTGATATCAATGACATGTCAATGCTGAGTATGTTGAGTTCTACTTCATACAAATGAGTCACAACCCTCATCCACCGTGGAAACACAACAACAAGCAATCAGAACATACTTGAAGAAGGATTTTATTATTAATTATATTAAATTTTATACTATTATTGATGTGTCATAATAAGCCATAATAAGTCATAATAACCCATATAGAAAAAAAACATATTTTTCATGCTTTTTGCTATACAAATACACATACACACACACCTTAAAATTAATTATTTCTATTTATAAATATATTGTAAAATCTATTTCCTATATTATATTCCATTATCCTATGTTGTGTCATTTATTATATTATAAAAAGCACCTGGATTGTGGGTTATGACTATGTTTATGTGCTGAGATAGCATTTATTGTGATTTATTGTAGTTTTAGCATGATTTTGCCCTTCAGTGTTGAATGAAGTGAAGTTATTTTATCAGAGAGGAACACATTGCATTGTTTCATTTCACCCCACAGCAGGGAAACAGTGGGATGAATCCAAAAGGAAACACTAGAGTAGGTCCTGCAGGACCGAGTCTGCTTTAAACTCTCGTGTTTCACATCTACTAAGATTATATTTTTGTTGCTATAGAGTCTGGTCACAGTGGCACCACAAAACCTTGGAGACAAAAAGAGCATATGGGAGAAAAAGACAGACTGAGAGAGGTTGTAAACAAGACAGCTGAAGAGACAGAGCAGAAGAAACAACACGAGAAAAGAATAATTTTTCATATTTCAGAAGAAATGAATATGAAGAGCTAATGATGATTTATTCAATAACTCATTAGCAGGAGAGAGAGAGAAAGTCAAGACTGAGATGTTTATGAGTTTAACTACATAGGTGAGAGAAGCTCGGACTAATCAATGGCTTTCTGTCTGAGACAGTTTCTTTGAGTGAGGCCTAATGATCAGACTTTACCACAGGACCTCGACAGCCCCCAATCCAGCCCTGCTCTGAACTATACAGCCAAATACTGCTGTGACTCATACACAGTTCTGAGTATGACAGCATGATTAAAGACACAAAGCAAGAAAGAGACAGGGGATGGAGGTTGTATGACAGTGTAAAGGAGGAGAATGGATTTAGAGAACTAGAGAGTGAGAGAATAAAGCAAAAGTGAAAATAGAAAATATATGATAGAGATACTAGATATACTGTATATGGTTTTCAAGATGAACGTGGCAATTGAAATGAAAATGTATCAATATTAATTCTGTTATGCAAATAATTCAACATTTTTTTATTGAGTTAACTACAGGGGAATACAGAGTCATAAACAAACATAAATCAACAAACTATGAAAGCAAAGCCTTTTCATCTTATATCAAAAAAGTAATAATTCAGCATAATCTTTTGTGTTTATAAATAAATGTGAATATTAATCAAGTTATGCAAATAATTCAACAATCGACTAAGTAAATAAATAAATAGCTTATGAATATTATTTTATTAGCAAATATTTTAATAATCATATTAACTAAATAAAATTCTTGAATTAAAATGATCAATTAAAATTTGCATTGAATAAATAAATAATTTTTATTAGCAAAATAATTTAATGTTCAGGCTCAGCTTCTTAATATTAATTATCTTATGCAATAAATAAATAAATACATTAAGAATATTTTTATTAGCAAATATTGAACTAAATAAAAGGCTTGGCTTAAGATTGTTAATTAGATTTAGCAAATAATTTAACAAACAAACAAACAATAAATAAATAGCTTATTTTTAATAGCAAAATATTTAATTTAATATCCATATTTAAATAAGTTGTAGCCTATGATTATT